>JAWWEV010000095.1:30679085-30741802 GCA_035583235.1 Hafferia zeledoni
GGACTCAATCCCCTCATCTAAATCATCAAGAAAGATGTTAAACAGGACTGGACCCAACACAGACCCCTGGGGAACACAGACCCCTGAGGAATGTTTATATTATCAGAGTTTTCATCCTTGAAAATGAAAATAAAACAGGTGTGTATATTAAAAAATGTAATATACCAGCTGTCTACAGGGGCAATGCATATATGCCTATGTCTATTTAATTACTGTAGAGCCAGAATTTGCACAAACTGTTGCTGTTCTCTTGCTCTTCAAGTCATTTTACATTGCAATTTTGCTAAACTCATAGATAAGTTTACTCTGCAGATTATGAAATGGTTCAAATTGTCCATGTGCCAGTTTGTGGCTCTATGATACTAAATTTCTATTACTAGCTTAGGGTAGCACAGCAAAAAATAGACCCATTTGTGCTTATGCTGTATGCTAAACACTGTTTCATGGAAAATTTTTATTAAACTATAGATGAGTTCTCTATTGTGATCGTTCCTCCAGTCACCAACTCCCCAAGCTGCTCTAGGTGGCATGGTATTGCTTGAGCTGCTAGCAATACTGTGAAGAGCATTTGGATCTCTTTTCTATCTCTTTTCTGCATTAGATTAAAGGTCTGTTTAAACAGTATAAGTGCTGTGTGGTACACAATGTTCGTTAGTTTTAGCAGGTATCAGTGGCTTTTATATTTTTATTGTCATGTTAATGTTAAAGTCATAATTAACATTAAAAATTAAGCGTACTTTAAATTTAGGACTAATATTTTCAACATAAATTTAAAAGAACTGTCACAAGCACTCTTTGGGTGAGCAATAGCTGCATGCATAACTCAGGTGTTGATTACAGAAAGGAATTGTGTAAATCTGTGAAAGATGTATGAAAAACACATAAACATACTACATTTATATTTATTTAACAAGTCTCTGTATAGTCACATATATACTTTTATAGTCATCACACCCTCATGCATGAAACATATTTTAAACATTTTTTATGGAAAGAAGGCAGCCTTTGTATCTGACTTTTAAACTATCTCATTAGGAAGTGAATTTGGACCTCATGTGTGACTTGTGTAGTGTAATTGCTGAGCCTAGCATGCTCCATCAACACCAAGGCTGGCAGCACAGGAGTCATTAATTCCAGCTTTGCAGAGCAGCTCTTCCAGTGTGACCCAGCACTGCCTCTGGGGCTAAAAGAACAGTTTCTTTCCCATTATTATCCTTTTGGGCTTGTCAGCTCAAGAAGGGTGCCCAGCAGTGATGCTTTTTGGTCAGGAACTGATTCACCTAATCAGGCTGGATTGGAAGAGCAGAGTCTTTCATATCGCTAGCATCAGGTTCTTATTCAGAAACCTCGTGAGTGTGAGTTACCAAGTTCCAGCTATCAGGCTTCACTTAGACTGATATTTTGCAGGGCTAGGATATCTGTCTTCTGAATTGGGCCAATCATTCAAAATTTGAAACTACAATGTCAGTCTATGAATTACAGCCTCAGCAAAACCCCCATGCGTAGTCTGGAAGCTGGACTGTTGTTTTCAGAGAAAACATGCTTTTGTCCACTGTAAATATGTAACACAAAATTTCTGAGGCTTTACCAGTTTGTTTGACAGTCATCATTGCTTCTTTGTGCTCATGTAGTCTTACAGTGAGTAAAGCGATACTCCTGCTCTTTATCCTCCTGCTTAGAAGGAAGGAAGATCATGAAGTTGTAGAGAAATGGTGAAGAACACAGGATAAAAATCCCTACTTTCTCCTTGAATCAGTGGTTTAACTTAATCAGACTTCAATTGATAAATTCTTGCCCATCTCTTAAAAGAGAAGCTGGGTGTAGTAGTGGTGGTACCTTCTGAAAGTGGAGTCTGTACTTCCTAAAAATAAAGTTAATTTCTCAGTGTAAGCACTGTAGAATACCAGCATGTAATCTTCTCCATCTCCAGTGGAATTCAGAGCTACACCTTCCTTAATTCAGGGCTTAATTTATCTTTGTGTCCATTTCAAAGGCATGATTTGGCAGCTCTCAAGGTTGGTTTGCCAAACTATTGATGCCTTTTCCACATCTGAAGTCAAACAGCTGTGTCTCATGGGCTGATCAGAGATGCCTTGTCCCTGGGACATGTAATGGTTATTGAACCGCTGACCAGTGGCACATGTGCTTATATCCCAAATGCTCATGTCTCACATCTAGCGTCCCTGCTGTCTACTGCTGGTTCTTTCAGATAAGAGAATACACCTGCTCTTTACCAAGAGGGATGGACTTTGTGCACATCTAAAGAGACCAACTCCTGTGATGTCATCTGCCAACAATAAATATGGGTAGAATGTGATGGCTTAGAGGAATTTCTGCAAGACTTTTTTTAAAAATTGCATTCTTTTCAGGTTGCATTATTATAATTACCTACCTGTTGAGTTGAAGAAATACAATTGATTGTTTTCTTTCTAGCATGTCCTTGCTAAGTACCTAAGAGTGATATTTTGGTGAGGATTAACTGGATCCCCTTCAAAATCTAGCTGTTGATCTCTCCCTATTCAGGGTTGTTTTACCTGGAATGAATGCCACTTTTCTGATGTTTTCTATTTTGACTCTTAAATACTGTGATAAATGTTAGGGTCTACTAATTTCAACTTTCTATTTTTATCTGTTGGTAAACTCTACACGAGATGTGGGTGTAAAGGACCCTGAGAAGCTGAGGGAGTTCTGCTTTTATTCAACAATTTTAACTTTCATAACTGAGAATTTCAGCTCGTTTTTTAGGGTTGTGTATGTGCTCTTTTGGGTTTTTTAAGAGCTGAGAAAAACAGGCTTATGCAACTTAGTTTGCATAAGTGCAGTGAGTCATTCACATTTTATTTTTACGTGTCTCTGTGTGTGTGTTGTGTTGCTTTATATAACCTGTCTTCGAAAAAGTACTACTGTGAATAGTAAGGATATATTTTTCCTTTAAGAAAAAAAAAAAAAGCTGATTAGGAAGATAACTGGTTCACAGTGGTATCTCCTTGTAGATACTGTTCTCCCAGAGGGCACTTTGGTGATTCTTCTTAAGGCTGTGGTTAACCAGTGGCAAAGTCTATGTTGGTACATGATAGTATAAGAAGGCCAGGTAGCTCTATCCTTTCCTTTTCTGGGCAGAGTAGAGAATAACTCCACATGATAATGTTGGTTTTATACAGGGGTTTCAAGTGTGTGTAATCCTTTCAGCATATTGTATCTTCTGCTTTATCACATTTCTTCCTATCATCTAAGGAAGAGTGAATTTTTTAGAGCAATGTATTATTGAAAGAAATTTGGGGCTTAAACCCTTCACATAGCTATCAGACGTGGGTGGAAAACCTCCTTCATAAGGCACACTTACAAGGAAGGCCTCTGGAAGTCTTCATTGTTTTTGACTCTGCTTCTCTGCTCTGTGTGATCAAGTGTACTGTGAATGTCTGGCTGCTTGGAGTTTATTGTTTTGAATGCAGTTATAGATATTAGATGTCAGTACACTTTAAGTGCTAGAATTACCATTTTATTTTATATTTATGTGTTTTCTTTAATGTCTGATGGGTGGTGCTGTAACTGTTCGTTTTCACAGAAAGGGTGACTGTGGTTTATGGTGCAGAGATGAGTGCACAGGTCTTCCTGCCCCATGACTCTGTGAGACTTGCTACTTCATTTCTCCCCAGCTCTCTGCTGTATCATCTTATTTTAGGATCTGATGTGTAGGATTCAAAAAATCTCTCCAAGCATGGAAAGTTCATCACAACAGATTCATACTGATTACTTCCATGCACCCTCAGAAATCCCTCCACTCTGCTCTACTGTCGTGTGTTTTACCAAATCATGTTCAGGACTTCTTCTTTTCTGTAACCCAGTTTTTATTTCCTTTAATACATACCACATTTTTTTATTTATTTCAGTGGTATCCTATATTTTATGCAAGTGGCATTGTTCATTGTTGTGGCAACATTTTGATGACTCCAGTAATCACTAGAGAAACTGTTTTTTGTCTGATGCAAAGATGTTTGCAGTTGCAAAATAAGGCAGTATTCTTCTACTGCTTCACTAGCAGATTAGCAGTATCTGGGGTGCCCATGAAACATGGGCACTGCCATGATCAGGTACACCTTCCACTAAGACCAGGTTGTTCAGAGGCCCATCCAAACTGCTCTTGAACATTTCCAGGGATGAGGAGCCCACAACTTCTCTATGAAACCTGTTCCAGTGCCTTACCACCCTCACAGATATTCTTCTAATATCTAATCTAAACCTACCCTCCTTCAGCTTAAGGCCATGACCCCTTGACCTGTCACTACATGCCCTTGTGAGAAGTTCCTCTCCAACCATCTTGCAGGTCCCCTTGAGGTACTTGAAAGTTGTCTCCCTGGAGCCTTCCTTTCTCTGGGCTAGGACACGTGCACCAGACTTCTGAACAACTTAGTGGCTCTCCTCTGGACCCACTCAACAGGCCCATGACTTTCTTTGTTGGGGACTCCAGAGTTAGACACAGTACTCCAAAGTGGGGTGTGGGATGTACTGAGACACCCCATTGCCAATGAGTAATCTGTTTATTGACCATTATGAGAGAGCATATAAGTCCCAGGAAAGGGGCAGTAACATGTTCAAATAATGCGCGCGATCCTTCCACAAATTGCTTGCTCCTTCAGGGGGCATGTGCAGTCATCAGCTCCTCCCATGGCAGCACCGCTTGCTTCTGAGAGGTGTAGTGTTGCTTTTGGTGCAGCCCAGATGTGGTTGGTTTTCTGAGATGCAAGTGCAAATTGCCATTTCATATTGAGTTTTTCATCCACAAACACACTCAAGTCTTTCTCCCTGGGTCTTGTCTCAATCCATCATAATTAAGAAATTGGATTCACATACGGAGTTGTACTTGTCTAGCTTCAAAAATGTGAGCAGTTTTCATGAATATGCTTATATGTGTAAAATCATGTGTATACTTAGATTGTTTGTTGAATTGATGTTCAGAAAAGCTACTCAACTGGTTTGGGCTCTAATACAATTACTGTGCCCAAAGACAAAAGTACTGAGTAGGGGTCACATAGATATAACTGTTTCCTATAACAGCTGCTGAGAATAAGGCACCTCCTTCACCCGGCCAATAATAATTGGCTTAACATCTGGAGATAAGAATTATATTTGAACTTGTGGAACCCTGTGCAAATAAGAAAAAATCCTACTCTCACACACAAAAGCTATAATTGAGAGCTGTAACTCCATATTTAATCCCCTAAAAGAGGTGTTTTCCTTTGGCACACAGTTATGGGCAATATCTCCGTGGGCATAGTCATTATTCTCACTATTGCTTGATTGTTTCAAATGACCCCTTGTAAAAGGAGACAAATAACTAAGTTGCCTATGCCTTTGTATTAATCATGACCTCAAATCTTAGATGTGAGAAATGGGAGGCTCTTAACAGTAAAATTACAGCATTTTTTTTAACATTCATTCTTGTGCTTCAAATACAATTACTTAAATTTGCTGATCCTCAAGGCAGTCCTTGAAGCACTCTGATCCCTCCAGCCATTTAAGGTCCTTCTGAAGGGCTGCACAGGCCTCTGGGGTATGAACCACTCCTTCCCAGCTTTGTGTCATCAACGACCTCGCTGAGGAAGCCTCTACCCCTTCATCCAAGTCACTGATGACTAAACAATACCAGGCCTAGTGTGGAACTCTGGGGGACACCACTGGTCACAGGCCTCCAACTATACCCTGTGCCACAGATTACAACCCTCTGAGACCTGTCATTCAGCCAGTTCTCAACATACATTGTCCATAGAAGTCAATAATATAGGTCAGCCATCTCAATGTACCACATACAAGAGATGTATCAGGAATTTTAAAAGTCTTGCTAGAAGGTGAACGATCACTTGGATGAAGGGATGGTCCTGTAATGGTATGCTTGTGTGCACTCTAGACACCAAGGTAAGAGTCTAGGGAATTGAGGTGGACTGAGCACAAAAGAGATCACATGGTTTATTCAGGGAAATATACTCTCTGTTCTTAAAAGTCATTGAGTTGAATGAAACACTCTCTTCCTGCTAATGCCGTTTTGAAGATTTTGTCACGTAATTTAGTGAAGAACTAAAGATTTTATTACTTACAGAAAGTTATAATTAATAGGCAGGACATTAAAGGAAAGAACAAAAGCTTTACAAGGCCCAAATAAATCTTTCTCAGTCAAATAAATCTTTCTCAGTATTGCATGCTCATCACACTGCTTGAACGCCACTCCCTAGAACTAAATTTTTAGCCTACTGAGTTTGAGGAATTTCACAGAAGTTCAGGACAAAGCAAGTTACGTTTCTATAACCATGATAAATTAGGAATAATTACACTATAAGTGATCCTTATTATAAGTTCCCAGCTGCCTGGAGTATAAATCTGGGTCACTACTTCACTGAGCAATAATCTAAGACATCAGTACACTGCTCTATTTCAGGTAAAGTAAATTGCCCTCTTTCCACCGAAGTCAAAGGAGTGATTCTGCTTGTGTCCATGAGTTTCTTCTGAGCTTGTCTGAACTTTGTCAGTGATATGTTTTCTGTGCATAAACTAGAAGGCGTTTTATGTATTATAAAGAAAGCTTTTTTAATATTATCTTTATTTACCTACTTGCCTTTGCCTCATTAATTTTAATGGAATTTTTTAAAGATTGCCTTTTATATGGCAGGAAAACTGACTCAATCTATTTTGGATATCAGAGATATGAAATTTATATGAAACACAGTATGTCCTTCATCTTAACCAAATAGATCCCCAACCTTGGGGAAGTCACTGCTACTACCACTAAATGCAAATGGCCAACAAGTCAGCCTAGTAGCAGAATAGCATGAGTATCTGCTCGTATCTAAAGTTTACTTACAGATCTGCTTCTGAAAAATTCCAGAGAATTATGGAGATTTTCCTATCAGAATTGAGGAGAAGATCAATGTTTTGCATACTCTTTGAGTGGATTTTTTGCACTACGATAGCCTGGATGTACAAGCCACTCCAGGCCAAGCTCTTGCAAAGCTATCAGCTTACATTACCAACATATTGGGAAGCAGGTATTCAAGCCTACTAGCCTTGGTCTGTGTCACAGGAATAGGCTTTAAATAATGGTTATAAAAAAACCTTTTTAGAGGTATGTGGGAAGGGAAAAATAAGCTTCAGCAACCTATTATTGGAGACTTTTCCTTGAACAATTTTTTTATTTGTGAGCCAAATACTGCAGTAATTAAGCTGCAAAATTAAGGGAATGTGCTTTGCTTTTAGTGGAAATTAACACTGGTTTTCTCCAGGCATTCAATCACTTAACTCAGTTGTCTTTTTATATTATTCAAATGTGATACGCATTAGTTAAACATAAGTAGTGGAAGAATCGTGTTGCAGAATGTCTCTCTTGAGAGAAGTATGTTATAAACATTTCTACTAATGGAATATTTATGTTAATGTAAATTAACTGCATAAGGGTGGCAAATCCTTTAAAAGGTGAACATGAAGTTCCTGCTGCATAGTGGATGCTTCTATTCTTTCATTACTTGTACAGCACGAAGAGTGGTGTACAGGCTTCTGTCGTAGCCATCAAGGAGTTTGAAAATGCAACTTTTGTGACCCTTTAGAATCAAGTAGTGTCACACAATGAAAATATAGTGCAGATTTGTGTGATGCTGAAGACAGGAAGGATATTTTGCAGAAATAATTGTTATAACTGTGATCTGAGAAAAAATGCAAAGTGAACTGTAGGACAGCAGCGTCTGTAGGACAGCAGAGCAAAACAAAGTGGAGATAGTTCTCATTTCAAAGAGGGTGATCAGTTGCCCACATTGTTAGAGATAATGACAGGAAAAACTTCAGTTATTGTCTCAGTTTCCTGTTGCTTAAAGTCATGAGATCAGACACTGTGATGCAGGGGACTGGTAGCAGACCTTGCTTGGAAAACATTGCCAGTGTTATAGCTCAATTCAAGACCCAAGTGCTTATCAGAGAGGGCTTTAATACAAGCTTACCTACTGGAAGCAACTGCTTTGTAATTCCCTCCAGATAACTTTACTGCAATCTCTGAGCTTCTGTTTTTGTATATGTATAGATGCACATATGCATATATGTATATCTATCTATCTATCTATCTATCTATCTATCTATCTATCTATCTATCTATCTATCTATCTATCTATCTATAGTGCACCCCTGAATCCTCCTATGAGGAAGGAATTGAGCACAGCAGCTTCAGGGATGACAGAACAGAAGACACAGTTGCACCATCCTTTGGAAGACAGCACAGCAGTCAACAGAGCCATGGCTGTTGTAATAGTGTCCATCACTCTGCCTTTGCTCTTGTGTGTAATGGGAAACAGAATCCCTAGTGGTTTGGAAAGTGCAAAGTCCAGTGAAGTTGTGCCCAGGTTTTCCAAGCATATGGGGATTTATCCAATTGCCTCTTTTGAAGTCCCCTATCAAATTTAAGGACAGTCCACTAAAAAAAACTTCTTCAGTGGTTTTGTTTGCTTGTTTGTTTTTGCAGTATGCAAATTTGTTGTCAAAATTATTTGTATTACACAAAGTGCTCTTTCAACTGTGTTTTATTAATTCAGGAATGGCAGTGATAAGATCTAGTTCTTTCCAAAGAATTTGGTATGAAACATCTCCCAAATGGGATCAGATTACAAAGTTAATTCAGTTCCCAGTTAGGCATTTCAGTGAAGTGGTTAGATTTTTGACAGCACTGAGGCTCCGGTGGGCCTGGTGTTCATTTTTAGGAATGGGAGCTGGTGAGCACTTTTGAAAATGTAACCTTTTGTGTGTTTTCTCCCAATCCCATTTTGCATGAAGTTATGTGATAATTTTTCATTGTTACTTTCAGAGTCTGTTTCCTTGTTTAGTAAAGAAAATGAAATAGTTCTACAAGAGTGCCACTGCATTTCTGTGTATTGGGGTTTTCATATTTTTGTGATTATTTGTTCATATTTTGTGATTTTCATTATATTTAAACCCCAAGTGTTCATAAATAAGTGCACAAAAGAAACTGCAAACACCATGATGACTTACACAGTAGTGATAACTCCAAGCACTAAATTTAAAATATAAGGTTGTTATTTGTACAGGCAATTAACATGAATGACAGTAAATCCACAAACACATCCTGAACTAGGGTTTTTGCACATGTAAATCAATTTGCCTTAACGTCTTGTTCCTTGGATAAATATGGCAGTTTTATGTAACTTATATCTTTCCAAGGATTACAGATTGCTTTCTTCCACTGGAAATCAGTATGGTGGCCTAACCACATTAAATACTCCTCTCATCCAGATTTTTCTTTCATTATGATTTTATCTCTTGAAATATCTTCCATTTTCAGATGTTGTGAAAGGTGTTAGGTTTCAATCCCTGATGGATACCTGTGAATACTTGCTAAAATATACACCACGTAGTCAGGCTGGTATGCTGATGATGCCAAATGAGTGAAAGACTCCTCTAAATCTTTGTCACCAGTGTCACCTAACTCGTCGAATTGTCTCTATAATCATCTTCCCCCTAGCATTGTCTTCACCCTGACAGTTCTCCTTCCAGCCTTCATGATGCACACCATGCCTCTGGCATTGATGCTTTTCATCTCTCCCAGTCTCTCCCTACCCATTGATGCCATTTGTGAGTTTCTTATTCCAGAACTTCACAAGTACCTGCTTTCTATACTCTGCCAAGAAGGCACTAATGCCTGCATTAAAGTGTTCTCAGCAAGAAAAGCCAGCTTCAGTAACGATTTCTGTTGTTCTATTCTCCTTTGTTTTGTCATCTGTCTGACTTTTATCACATCACCTTTGTCATCCCTCTGTTTGTCAAGTTGACTTCTGAATTTTGGATGTATTCCTGAACAAGAAGAAAATCTTTTCCTTGCCACTGTAGCATGCCTGGCATATACTAGAGTGTTAGTTTTGATATATGTAGTGATTAATAGTTGCAACAATTCATGAACTGCTACTACTGGTCTATGTCAACTGTCATAATAGTGACCTCTATTTAAATCTTATGAATCACTACCTAGTCAATAAGCATGGTTAACTGCAAGTCAAAGTGAAGGTGAGAAATAAGCTGTGACTTCTTTTCTCTAACTTCTTTTTAAGTGTTACCTCATCTTTCCATGCTACCCCCACACCCTTTGGCTATTCACATACTCATTGCCTTTTTGGTCTGACTCTGAGCTTAGTGTGTCAGGGATTCTTCATGCTGTTGTTTCCTGCTGCACGCTACTAGCACAGTGGTCCATAGTTTGCGTCCTCGCAGGATTCCTGATTGTGATGTTAGTGCTTTGCTATATAGGATATAATAATGTCAAATATGGCATGAGATGGAGAGGCATGGAGGCACTATGCTGATCTTTGTTCCTTGGAAGTGGTCTCTGGTTCAGTCTACAGAAAAGGGTGGGATACAGGCGTGATGGGGGTCTTCAGTTCCCCCCCACCTCAGCTGAGCTCTGCCCATTTCATGTCCGTTCAAAGGGTTCATTCTGCAGACCAGGCTGTCTGGCCCCCTTTTGCAAAGACTCAGATCAGTTTCAGCATATGAAAAAAGAAAAGGTCTGGTTGCATGGATGTGGGGAAGAGGCAGCACTGTTTAGCTCCAGCAGAAAGCTAACCTTTCTTTCCACCTTTCTTCTGCTTTTCCCCCTCCTCCCCCGAGCCCTGCAGAGAGATTAGCAATCAAACTGTAAATCCCCCAAGTACAGAAATTAGTAAACCTCCCATCCCCTCCCCAAGAGGACATGTTTGCTGACAACAGCCTCATTCAATCTGACACCTGTTTCACTTTAAACCAGACCCCTATGAATCAAGTGACTGTAGCCCTAGGTGGCACTTTAAAATATTGTGGAAAATGCGGCTTACAACCCCAAGAAGAAGGGGGAGTAGAGAGAGTGGGGGTGGGCAAAAGGCACTATCTACCATAAAAACCTGGCAGCTTTGTGCAAGTGCTGTTGCTTTTAATTTAAATGCTCATTTCTTATTCTATTTTCAGATCCTCTCTGGGATTTTAGGAATGTTGAGACGTGCTGGTTATAAAGCCCTAAGTACAAAATGGTCACGGATGGCTGGAATGAGGCATGTTCTAATGGAAACAAATCACTTGTCAGTAAGCAGCCTTCAAACTTCTGGACAAAAGCTCAAAAGGGTCAGGGAAAAAACATGTTTGTTGATTTAAAATGGCTGGATGCAGGTCATCAGAAAGACATAGGCGTCAATATTATTGAGGTAACTCTTCAGATCTATGTAAAATTAGAGTTTTAAATGAGGTTAAATATTTTGATGGCAACCACAAACGGAATGAGCAACTTACATTAAACAAAAAGGTCACACATTATAAAGTGTGGTTAATACCAAAATGTAAAGCATGTACATCACAAACCAGCTGCAGAATGGAGCTCAGTTGTGAGAATTGCATTTAGGTGTATAGACATGGATGTTTATGAGGAAGACTGACTATGCTATATCTACTGAAATTTATAAGGGTGACCAGTATTCCTGTAGGTGTAGGTGATTCATTAATAGTTTTGTTAGTTAAAATAGTTTAGCTTAGCTTTATAGTGATTAGTTCATAAGTCTGTTTACTCAGCTTTGTGTTGGTTTTGACTCCAAATGAAATTCTGCAATGCAATTGTTAATTTTTTAAATATTTGCTTGCAAGACCCGTAATGAGATTTGTGACCCATGTACCAATGATGATGACTGATCAGCCCTTCTTTTTTCTGTATAATATTTCATGTTTCTGTGTAAAATGAATAATTTTCATCTATAATAAATTGTGTAAGGTGGATGAATTATAATCTTTGTGGAACATCATGTTAAATCTCCTACTGTAGCTTGGTTTCATAAGAAAACAAGGCTTATGCAATCTTTCTTTATGATCAGTCTGTCTGTCTGCTAGTCGCCCTCACAAGCAGTTTCTGAGCTTGTTCAGTCTTCAGCTGGATTTGAAGAGTGTTTGCATATAATTATGTTTTGACTAGATTTGTTGAAACTGCTTTCTGGCTAAAAGAAGAGAGGTGGAGGCAGTGCCACTGTAGAGGGGAAGGCAGGTAAAGCAGTTGTCAGATAAGCAGTCAAAATGGAGGTCCTTATTACAGTACACATTGTTTTGTGCATACAGTGGGGACTGATGAGACAACTCTGGACAGAGGTGACTGGGGAAAGAAATCTGAAGGGACAAAGATTTGACCTCCAGTAAGTAACCACATTTCATTTCAGTGTTCATGGGATAATTTCATTTTCATATGGAAAACAAAAAAAATAAAGGCAATGACTCTGTGTGGTAAAATGTGAGCTTCAAAGATGGTGTTCCTGAGGTTTACTCTGCTAAGTAAACATTGTTCTGGTTTCAAAAGGAAGAAACTGAGACACTTGCTTCACAAGAGTTTTGCCTTGCTCAGAGGCACCATGTGACTCAGCAGCAACCGGGTACAGCATACAGACATGTTAAGGAATCTTAGAATCAGAGAATCATTTAGGCTGGAAAAGACCCTTAAGATCACTGAGTCCAAGCATAACTCTAACAGTGCTGAGCCCACCACTAGACCATGCCCCTAACCACCACATCTACATGTCTTTTAAGTACCTCCAGGCACAGTGATGATTTTACCACATTCTGGGCAGCGAGTTCCAGTGCTTGATAACCCCACTCCTGAAGATATATTTTCCCCAATATCCAATCCTTTCCCAAACCAAGGTGCAACTTGCGACCATTTTCTCTCATCCTGCCACTTAAAACCTTCACCTGGCTACAACCTCCTTCTGGGTAGCTTTAGAGAGTGAGAAGTTTCCCCCCTGAGCCTCCTTTTCACCAGGGTAAACAGCCTCAGCTCCCTCAGGCTGCTTCTCATCAGACTTCTGCTCCAGATCCTTCAACAGTTCTGTTATCCTTCTCTGGACACATTCCAGCACCTCAATGTTGTTATTGTAGTGAGTGGTCCAAAACTAAAAACAGGATTCAAGATTCAGCCTCACCAGTGCTGAGTACAGGGACAAGATCACTGCTTCTCATCCTGGCCTGTGCGGCCAACAGCTTGCACAGATCTTCACCCACCACATGTCCTAGCCTTCCCAAATATTCTTCCTCGAGCCCTTAGAACTTATCAGTGCCCCTGATTCCTGCATTTTGGGTTGCTCTTTGGGTCATTTAAATCTGCATCTGCTTGTATTGCAAGAGGAGACCATTTCTTGTTTAAGAGCAATCTCTTGCCATCCACAAAGGCTGTTGTATGTGTTGCCATGACAAGGAAAATGTCTTCCAAGTGCCACTGAGGAAGGATTGCAAATTTGCCTGCAGAGAGCTCCAGGTGGTACAGACAAAAGCACTCCTGGTGCCTGAGTTAGTTTTGCTTGGAGTTATGTTGGAGGTTGTCTGTAGTATCCTGCTCTGCTCACCTGCCTTAGAGAGGGCAGCTGATATTCATACTACTCTTCTTTCCTGACCTGTCCATCATGTGAAGGACATTCTGAGACCATGGGGAGGAGTAATCATGGGAGACACTCCATGTCTTCTCTTTAGATGCTACACTGCCTGGATGAAAGCTTATCAGCAGTTTGGGTTTCTCAGCTTTGGTGCAGATGTGTTTGCAAACACCTTATATTTGCATTAGGAATGGCATTGCCCTTACATGGAGAGTGCTGTTTTAGTTCCTTCTGTGCCACTCAAACTCTGTGTTGAAGGCAGATGATCCATTGTAGGCTGCTCTGGGTGCTGGGGTGGAGGAGTCAGGAGGCAAGGAGTAAGACTTGCTCCTAGTGCCTTGGTTAGTTTGTATATAGGAGTGCAGAGGTTCTGAGAAAGTGCTAAAGGGTGAGGGGTGGTGGGGAAGGCAGATGTACTACTGCAAATTGCTGCTGCACCTTCCAGTAAGACAAGCTGATTTCTCTATGCCCAAATGAGCATCAGATGGGGAAAGGACTTTTAGAAAACATAAACCTTGATACTACTTCATTTCTGGGACAGAATTATGTTAGCTGCTCATGTGACTTGAATTTAATGTACGTGTACACACACACACAGAGATTTTGATTTTTATCACATGGCTGCCAGAAATAACAGTGAAACATGAAAGTTAAACATGCTGTTACAACACAATGGCACTTCATTAGTGTTCAAGGCAGCTCAGGTTTCCTTCTGAGCGTATCACCAGCAGGCAGTAATGGAAGAGTCCAGAGAGCAAATGAAAGAACATTGCAACTTCATGGCATTTTATTCTAAACACCAGGCACGGTCAAGGTTCCTGGTGAGTTCCTCAGTGTGTGGATTTAGCATCTTCAGGAATTGTCTCTCACAGTGTTCAATTTAACTTAAATATGGTAATACCAAATTGTCTGCTCCTGGAGTTTCTTGCCAAATTAAATCAGTTTGCCATATAAATAATTTCTCTCCAATCAACAGAGTCTCTCCTCTGTAACTCTTATTCTAATCTTATTTTCATAACTTACTACTTCTCTGACTTTCAATTAACACTTCATTTACATTCTTTAGTTAGACACTGTAAGTGTAGCTTTTTTAAATTCTTCCCTAATGTGACTTTATTGCCGCCACTTCAGTTAGGGCCATAGTAATAACTAATCTGTGCTCCTGTATTTCTGTTGCTATCTTGCATGATGACTTCTCAGAAGTTCTGAATTAATGGAGGTCAGTTAATAATTTGGGGCTACATGGCAATATGATGCCTGGAAAAAAGTCCATCTGTAATCTGAAAGATCTTATGGGACTGTTGCATAACTTGAGGAACATAATAGCTCATTATCTAGAAGTCTGTAGTGTGAGGATGAGTAAACATGATTAGTATCACTAAAAAAAAAAAAAAAAAAAAAAAAAAAAGGCTGTATTTCTTAAGCACTCTTCTCACAATACAGCCTTGTAGTTGCTCCAGGTACTGGTAGATGTTGCAAGGAAATGCTTCTGCTCTGGAGTCCTGTTTCCAGAGTCCTGTCACTTAGCAGCTCATCCTACATGTTGGCACAGTACAACCTCTGCTCTGAGTTTCCTTCCTAAAAGTGACAGGTGTCCTGCTGCTGTAGAAACTCTTGCTGTGCTGTTTGCTCCATTCTGGCCCATTCTAGCCTGTATGTCATACAGCAGTTGTCAACAGGAGAAGAAGAAAAAGTAAATCCCATTATTTTCTTAGGAAGTATTTTTTTCAAAGCTGATGGAGAAAAACACAGCAGCTAATATCTATAAATTGTGAGTATTTGTTTGTGTAAAATATACGATTTTTTTTCCACCCTGCCAACAAGGTAATTTTTTTTAGCTCATTATGTAATAAGAATTCAAGATGAGATCATGATAGCAAGACCACAGCAGTTATCAGGGAGTGTCCTGGAGCACTGAGCAACTGGCATGGTAGAGAGGGTTGTTACAAAATTGTTTTTAAAAGTAAATCTGGAATCCTAAACCTCTTTCTGCTTATTTTAATGTTCATATGCAATGTGTTGAATGTCTATGTCCTGAATTATGCTGCTAGTAGATCCTCCCAGCTGGTCTGTCCAGTTACTGTTGACTAGTAGGATCAAGTTTCTGTGTTAAAACTTTAAAAATAATTTAGTGATAGCTATGTTTAGTGACATCATTTTAGCACCAATATAACTTGACTCTCCCTTGCACTCTGCCTGAGACCGTACAACAGCTGTGTTGTACCCATATATGTCCCATCACTTCAGGCACAGGCACAGTCAAATTTTTAGAAACAGGGAATTACAGTGTCACTGATTACTGCATCTCCCTCAGCTCTGAAGGCTCTAAATTCACTACAAAGATGCTTGAGCCTTCTTCAATCTTTACAGACCTTTGAAGAAGTGTTAAAATTTTCCTAAAGGAAAGGCTGGGCTGATTACTTTTAATAATTTTGTTCCTTTTAGGATGAAAAACAAGAATTGAGAGGCAGAGAATTTCTTCTTAAATTACTGTATTGCTTTTATCATCATTTAAGTGCGGCAGGGCAATATTAATAGGTTTATTCTATTAATGAAGAATAGTGTTATTGAAATAATAATTGAAATACACTGATCTGCCCAATAGAAAGCTTTTGCATAGAGAACCTCTATTGTTCAGGGACAATTATTTCTGGAAAACCTCCTATCACCTGTCTTCCCTACCTACCTGCACTGCTATTTTCATGTTGTTGTGATTTGGTATCACTTGGCACTTCTGTTTATTAGTAAGATAAAATGCACCACAGTTACTGGCCAGAGTTTCCTCTTAGCTACATTACTGACAATTTAGAATAAGTTGGCTAGTGTCATTGACAGATGCTGAGCTATGAACAGAATTGTCTGCCTTTTTCTATCAGTCAGGAATTTCTTTTTACTCATTTAAGAATACATTCTTTTCATATGTAGTGAAATAGGGACAAAATCAGAATATTTTCCCATCAATTAAGAAAAGCTCTTGCTGCAGAAAATGGTGTAATCTCCTGATATGAGTAGAAGGGCACTCCATAAAAAAGTAATACTGAGTGTGTTGTCTCATGTGTCTCTAACTGGCATGTAGTGCTATCCCTTATGTTTGTATTTCACAGGACAGCTAGTTTAGAGGATGCTGATCAAAGTTGTGCTCTATCCTTACCATGGGAGAGATGGGAGAGCTAGGTTTCCCCACCCCAGCTCCCAGTTGAGTATAAAGCTGTCGTTATTGTAGCCTTCAAGTCTGTGTAGCAAAGATGTCTGAGCAAAGTCCACTCAATGCTGTGCATGGATTTAACCATCCCTGCTGGCTCTCCTTTTGAAGTCCTGGTTACAGAGGGATTCAGTGAGTTAATCTGGCTGTGCTGTCAGTTTCACCCTGGAAAGAGTGATTTTTTTTTTTTTTTCAATCTGATTTTTGTTGCAGGCATTCTTGAAAAACCTGTCTGAGGTCTCTGGTGGTGGTTGATAAAGTTGAGGTATTAATAAAGAGAAGGGGTGATAATGCAACCTGTGTGATTGATCCTCAGAGCTGTGGTCTGCTTTCTCAGAGGGACAAGCCACTGCCAGCCTTCTAGGAAGGCTGTATGGTCTACCACAGCTGGCTACTGGCTACTGTTCCCATCTTGTTACAGAATTCATTCTGGTTAATAATAAATTCAGTTAAAATCTATCTCAATAAAATAGTCTGATGTGGCTTATCATACACAGTATTGTGTCAGGAAGCCAAAAGATGCTTTTGCTCCCAGTTTTCTCAGTCTTCTTTTTTAATTGTAGGCAAATTTCTCCCACTCCACTCAAATCCATTCTCAGTCCTACTTGTTAGAAAAATTTCTTTGGGAAAAGGCTGTATTTCAGGGTGTGCTTATAGGATGTCCAAGGAGGCCATGTCTGTGACAGGAACCTCTGAAATATGTGAGCCTCTGTGCTACATGTCACTGTTACAGCCCTAAATGAACCAGTGTGTCCTTGAATGATGAGTCCCCTACTCTCTCTGTAACCTACAGTAGGTTTGGGAAGTGGCTCACTAAAGCCAATTTTCATAGAAGAAATCAGGTCTCCAAGGAAGAGAGTAAAAAGAGAGGGACAAGAAGGTTGATGCTGTTGCCTGAGTTAAGATGATGAAACATAGTAAAAGATGTGAGGTAGATGTAGAGTAGAGCCTGGTTTGAGAGCGAAAGCACAACGATTGCAACTGATACAGCAAATCGGTGAAGTGGCTCAAGTAAGGGTCCAGATGTTTTGCCTGTCCTCTGCAGCCATGACAAGCCCTTGCACAATTATTGGGTCTGAACCTGCAGGGCTTAGGGATCATAGTGCATGGGGTCTTTGCACTCCTCTGTTTGTGACTGACCATGAATGCAGAAGTGATTTCCTCTCCTGCTATAATTGAACTCTCCCTGCCTTGATCCTAAACCCCATGGGAGAAAATTGAAAAGCAGATAACCAAACAATTTCTCCTCTTCTTTACCAAGTTGTAAATGTAAAGAAATTCAGCTGCAGCTGGAGTTAGGATATTGCAGAAGTGGTGATAGTGAGAAGAAAATAAGTCCAATATGTTTTTCAGTTTAAACAAGAGGAAAAGCTTGGCAACTTCATGAGGGCATTTGCTCAGTTTCTTTTAAAAATTTAGAGTCAAGACAAGAGTGCAGAAAATATTTTAATAATATCAACACTTTATTTCATAGCTACCTTGTTATGTTCTTGGTCCTCCTCTGAAGGTAAAACTTTGAGAACTGACAGAATTCAGAAAGCAGCAATGACAGTCATTAATGGTATACTACCATTTGCTCTACTAGGAAAGTGGTTGTAACTGACTGATAGAAAGTGGTGTGAAAGGGTCAGTTGGCATTATGGATGGAAGCGAAATACAGATTTATAAGATTAAGATTATTTAATTGCCAGAAAAAACAAAATGTAAGATACATCATATAACAGATGGTTCAGTAGAGAGGTGAGGATTTAGTCATATCTATTAAGTTTTCTCTAATAAAATCACTGCATTACATACCATGAATTTTAAAGGTAATGTTTGCAAAGGCAGAGAGGAAAAAAGATACTTCGATGCACTGCGTAATAGTGATATAGGACATAAAAGTTAACATAAAGCCCTTGAAAATAGAAGATTAGATGTGTCCAAACAAACAGAAGCAGGCATTTGAGTTCCTTAAATCAAATGAGTACTGCAGGAACTTACCTGCATTTGTGAATTCTGGCCCATGACTGATACTAAATGGGTGATTTCACACAATAAGAAAAATCACGTGTTTTAGTACTCCATTCACTCACCTGATTGGCCTGTGCAACTGTAGCAACGTTGCCAGTTGGCTGACCTGCAATTCTAGGTAGGTAACACTCAGAGCAAAATTCTAAATGTGGCAGCATGAGTGAAAATGAGCAAAGGACAGAGCTTCTGTAGCCATGCTATCCAAGCAAGCATTGCTTCATAGCTTTAGTGGATCACCTACTGACTTCCTCCTTCATATTTGAAGACAGGTTACTTCATGAAATAGGATACTAAGGATTGTGCATGTATCCAAAAGCAACATCAATCTATTGCAGATTGGTTTTGCTGTTTCAGAAAGCATGTTCACATACACAGTCTTGAAAGAAGGTGGGAGTGAAGCCAACGTAGAATTAACCACACTGAATAACTTGCACATTTTCAATGAAGTCTTTCATGTATTCTCTGCTTTTCAAAAGTGAACAAGGGCCAAAACGAACCACATCACTTGGATTTGCTATAATGAACTCCTGCTTCTCTGCAGTCTGAATCTAAGCCAGTATCCTACACTTACCACATCATAAGAAACCACTAACCTTAACCATGAGGCCAGTACATTCATGTCTCTACAATATGTTCGTTACATTTACATTAATAAATGAATATAATGTTACAATGCCTGTGCCATTAAACAACACCTGTTCCATACAATGGAAACAAGGCACTCCATGATTAAATATATTATCTTCTTAACAAAGGACTGCACAACTGTTTGGCTAGAGCTGTGAAGCAAATGGTGTATTTACATATGAAAAGAAATTTGTGTACATTTGATGAATGACAGAATAATTGCTATATATGGCAAGAAAAAGAGATGTAAAATATTCTGTATATTCATTACTGCTATTGCCAGTAAGTTGAAAAGGCCTTGATACAGCTATGAATGTACCTTTCTTGACCACTGGAGCTAAGCAAAACCTACACAGGGTTCTGGCAGCATCAAAAGAGTAAGTTTTAATCCTAGCAGGAAAAGGTCCAGGATGATGTGTTCAAAATTAGTTTTGTCCACTTGAATTTCAAAGGTCTCAAGTGTTTATCTTCCACCATTGCACTTAGAAGCCTCATCTGGATTTTAATAAATTTCTGAAAGTGATAATTTTTTTCCTTTTTATTCATTGAATACTCTTCTTTTCCCTTGATTTAATTCATGTTAATCTCACTATACCTTTTAAACCACTCACAGTTATAGGTCTTGCCCCTACTAGCTAAGCAACTCCAGCCCAAACCTCTGTGGAAGCAGTGCAGGAAAGCTTTAAAGAGGGTAGAGCATACCAGGCAACAAGCTGCAGGATAGAAAAAAATGTGTGATCAAAGGGTTATAGACAAGACACTAGATAAAGGCAAGGGAAATTGATAGTATTTTGTTTCTATTACCTCTGCTACACACACATGCATGCACATACATAGACTGTGAAGGAGAGACATTTCATTGGAAATTTCCCTTGAAATTGCTGCTGGCAACAACTTTCTGGAATTAAAAACTAGACACAGGAGTAGAGATGCTGTTCTTCCTGCTATCCAAATCTTAACTGACTTGATAGGAGGAGGAAGATGGCAGCTTTGGTAAGTCATTGAAAGGCTGAGAAATAGCAGGTAAATAGAAGGATCCTGCATGGGTGGGGAAGAACAGTAGGTTCTTGATTTAGGACTATCCATGTTTAGAGGTGTTGATCTGATTTTCAGAAATGCTAAATCCTCACAACAGAAACTGATGGCAGCAAGAAGCATATTCAGCAAATATAGAGTGCTCTCCAGTACTGTGAACTGTAGCTGGCAACTCAAACTAGTCACGCAAATTAGCTTACAGTATAGACAAATTTGACTTTTTTCTCATTGGCATTGAAAAATGGTAGTAATGACATCACATTTTTAGTAAATGCATTCAGGTTTATCTAAAGAAAAAAAAAAAACAAACAGGAAACAGTGTAAACATTTTGTAAAAGCCAGATAAAAGCCTAAGGAAAGGAAGAATTCTCTTTGCTTGGAGGGTTTGAAAGTCATGTAACAAATGACACCTGAGATTTCATGCTCAATTAGTATGATAAACTAAAGTATTGAGTAACTGTGCATAGAGTAGAATAAGGGAAGATTTCAGTAGGAGAATGTCTGACCATGTTTTGTATTAAGTACTCACCTATAGGTATGCGATGGGTAACTGAATGTGGCTGCAAGAACTGAGTTTGGGGAAGGTTGGGGGGACTCAATTAAGAGCCAGACAAAAACCTTAATCCTGTTGCTTAATTTACCTATGTTCAAGGGATTCATTTTGTAAGTCTAATTATTCTTTTCACAGTTTTATTCTCCAGTGCAATTCATGGGTATGGAATACAAAGCAAGCACTTTCTGAAAGACAGCTGGCACAGCTGGTTCCTCAGAATACATGTCCATAACCCAAACCTCGTCAGCCTACATTAAACTTGGCTTTGGCTTGGTTAGACTAGTGGTGTATACCAACCTTTTCTTCTATAAACAATTTTCTCACAACTGATTTTTGTATCTGGACATCATACTGTAAGCTGCATAAATATTAAGCTGCTTGTGGTTCACAAGCATACCCAAGAAATAGTGATTGCTTGATAAAGCTTTTTAGGCTGGCAACTAGGGATCTCTGTAATGAGATCTTGCATGTTTGTTCATTCTTAGATCAGAACGTTCCTTGCCAAACCCTCAACCTTTAAGTGGAAATAAGACATACTGCTTTTCCAAGAAGACATGGATAGGATGGTGCAATCCTTGTGACACAGGCAGAGGCAAGGAGGGCTAAAAGAAGCAGGTCTCCTCATCTAAGAAGGTGTTTAACCACTGTTTTCCTCTTTTTACTGACTCTTACCAGCAAGTTTGTGTTTTGGAACATAATGGATAGCAACCAAGTGTGGGCAAGAAAGAAAAGCTACAAATACTAGTGCTTTCATACCTGGTGAATAGAACTATAGCTCATAATAATGTTACTTGGTCTATTTTCAATCATTCCTCACTTTATTTAGTAACAAAATGCAATTTCTCACAGTAACAGTAATAACTGATATTTAAAAACACAGCATTTTATCAAAACTAGAAACTGTAGATATGCCAAACAAATGTCCTAACTATGAAAAGAGAAGCAAAAAGGAGTGTGACTGGAATAGTTAGAATAAAAGGAGAAGTGACTGTACTGATTTCTTCATGTTATTTTTTTCCTGGTGTCTCATTTCCATCCCCGTTTATTATTGACATTTGATAAAGCTGGTAGTAGCACAAAAGAGAAGGGTAGAGGTTCTTCCTACTTAGATTATTCCCAAATTCTGATCATCACACAATGATGCAGCAAATGACCTTAAGAGTAAAAGAGGGTAAAAGAAAGAAGTTGTGAAATGAAAAATTTTGCAAATTAAAAGCATAAAAACATTTTTTCGAATTGTCAACTGAAAAGTTGGCCCACTGGAATTTTTAAAAGTGTCTTACCTCTGCATTTGAACAATCAAGGTTTAGTTTATGGTCATGGGTTAAGTAATGTTGCATTGTGTTGAGATTAGTATCAGACTCGGTATAAAATATGTATTAAACTCCCATTCTCATTTATGATTGCTTGTCACTGTCAAAAATAAGAATAGCTCTAAAGGAGGAAATATTCAGTAATTGGTTTAACTTTAAATGAGATCCACTGCCAGAAAAATTTACCAGGATAATACAATTTCTCCTGCAAATGTTATTCTTCTTTTCTGTCCTTAGTTAAACAAACTTTGTGGACCTAGTGAAAATATGTGACCGTATTCAGTGTAAAAAGGTTTGGATGTTTTGTTTAAAAGAGAGGACACTGTATTTATTTCCCTAGATTGATGCAGAGATGCAATATCACAAAGTAACTCTTGTTATGTTCTGGCATCTTTGGCCACTTTTGCCTTGAGTACACAGTTATTAGTAGATGATGAAGTAACTCTGTTAGTAAACAAATGAACAGAAAGGATGTTAATGCTAAGATGAGCCAAGGAAGCCAGCTAGAGGACAGAAAAGGCACTTTCATCCCTCTTCTACTTAGGCCAGTCAAAACTGAAATCCCAAGATTTACATGGTGTAATATCAGATATGCTTAATATATAGCATGATCATAGCATGGTAAAGCAGCAGATGTTATGACAGACAGCCTTCAGCTGAGGTTGTCAGAAAATTATGTGGCATCAAAGCATCCCTATCTCACCAGATGTCCTACTCCATGAGCCAGATAGGCACCTACAAGCTGGCTCCCTGGCTGGCTTTTTCTCTGAGGCCTCGAGCAAAAGACAAAGCTGATTAGCTTGAGATCCAAGCAGAATGCAGTACTAAGCACTACTGATAAATTAAACTCATTTACATTCTGCTCATAAAGATTCTTCCTTGAAAAGAAAAAGTTTCAGATGTGTTGTCTGCTCCAGATGTATTACACAATCTCTCCCCTGCCCAGTTTAGGTTTTAGTTGAAAAAGAGAGTAGCTGGAAAACCTAGATCTAGACTTTGAATTATGGTGCATAATGTTGTTTTCCCAAGTAATAAAGACTGGGCACACCAAATTTGGAATGGAAACAACAGGGAGTTTCATCCCCTTACAAAACTTACCCAGCAACAGCCCACTTACAAGGCTGGCAGAAGGGAACACAGAGGATGACTGCTACAGAGCAGCGTGTACGTGCTCATCATTTGTAGAAAGTTATGTGTCTTATGTGGCAGTCATGTACTATAGTTTTCAGTCCTTCTTCCCCATCAATTTTTACTTGAAAAAGCAGAAGACTATTTACTTCATATTTTTCATTGGACAAATATTGTTTCTTTTTCCTTTCTGTGTTTCTCAAAGTTATTTAAAATAGATTTTAGAGATTTTAACAGACATGAGAGATGTCATATTGAAAACCTCGACAATGAAGTCCTCTGTTAGTTTCATTTATGAAATGATGGCACAACATTATAGTACACGGACTGCAGCCAGCAGACCTTCAGAACAAGTCAAAGGCATGTTCTACACACATGAAAGTAATTCAGAGGTTTTTGTTTATTTCCTTTTGAACTTTCTTCTAAAGCTCCTAATGATGGCACTATTTGCATTACCATGATACCACAAGCATGTCTTGGTAGGGTTTATGTTGTACTCTGTTTAGCAATTATAATGCCACTCACTAATGCCCTACGATAGCTTAGTGCACTAGTGAGTACATTTAAAAGTACATATTAATTAGATTAATTAAATAATTTCCCCCAAAGTAGTCACAAATAAAATCATAAATACGTAAAAATTTCTGTAGCCCCACATGCACTTATACACAGGTATGTACTTCTGTATTCATACAGTTCCTGGTGATGTGGTGATAATTGCTAAAAAATTAATTTTCAGTTCCAGTAAGTGACAGTCTATCTCTTTAAGGTTAAGTAAACAGCTTTTAAAGATTACTATCCATGTTTTTTAAAAATTATCTCTTAGGTTTTTCAACTTAGGAATTAAAAATCGTGACAGTTTTAATGTCAGTTTCTAAAGGGCTAGAAAAGCTGCAAATAGTGTGTGCAGTAAATCTGTGCAATGGCAGAAACAATCAGAAGAGTAAAGAGTAATGATTAAACATTTAATCAGAAGCATTATACTTTGTTGTGTTCTCATTGTAGCTGCAGGAAAAGATGCTGTAACAGATCTTTAAATAGAAAACCTGAGGCTAAATTCTACTTCATCCATCAAAAGCAGCTGCTAGGAGATGACCTAATTTTAGTGGCTTATCAATTCCTTAGTGCTTGTTGGTTGATGTAACTTTGATCCTCTGATGCTAGATGACTTTTGTGCTGAATATAGCTAGAATTTAATGTGAATCTTTTGGATGGCTGCCCAGCCAAGCTGGATAATCCAAACAAAGAGAGCAAGCAGTACATGATTCAAGCTACTCACGTGTACAATAATACAAATATATGTATCCTGATTCCTTTGAGCAATCAGCTTCATGTCACCAAGCACGTATTTCAAATACAATGTCCTTGTGAGGTTTTTTGTCTTTTTGTTTTGTTTTGTTTTGGGTTTTTTTGTTTCTGTTTTTGTGTGGGGTTTTTTTTCCCAAACAAAGATCTGCTTTTCATTGGAAAAATAACACAAGATGCAATGAGACTCAGCTGCTGCCAAGAAATAATGATAGAGTCAATAATTGTAGGACGTTTTTAATGAATGTTTTCCAAGCAAATCATTGCCATTTCAAAGGGCTGTTATTTCTATTTATGTAGAGATTAGCCTACATGTTATCAAGGAGAGGGAATGGTTCTATGTTTTTTCTTTTATCATTAGTTTTTGTAGCATTTTTAAGGGATTTTTTTTAACAACAGAAAATGTCTTTGTCTCTCTTTCTAGCTTACTCTTTATCTGGGTTTGCTTTCCTTTTCCTTTCTCTCCTTCTCTTTTTGGCTCTTCACTAAAACCATCTGTGACACACATGCAAGTTGATGGGTGTGTGAGCAATGCTTCACACATACTTAGTTGCCCTACTTGGCATTATTTGCTAGTCATTAAAGATTGTGCAGGAGTTCTTCATGTGCCATTTTTTTATTCTCTTAGCAAATTAAGGTAGGAATAAGAGTGTGATCAGACTATTGCACATATTGTTTTTCTTTTAATTTCTTGGAGAGACTGTGTCTAGAGTTTAGACTGGGGAGGATTTAGACTGGGAAGATTAGACTGGCAGGATTTCTGGGTTTTCTTGATGGTACTGACAATCATGCATTGTGTGAGCTTGAGCCAGTCACTTAGGGCCCGTTTTTCACACTCCAGTTGAAATAAATGGAAACTGCATGTGCTCAGCACCTCTGCAAACCAGGTCATTTATCTCTCCTCCTTTTATTTATGCACTGATAAATATAACAACCTTTGCTTTTGCATATGCAAACTGGATAGAAGGATACAAATATGGGCAGTTAAACATGCAAATCCCTCATTTTGATGCACAACCATCCGTTTCATACAACCAAGGATTTTACATTTGCGGGCCTTGGGTTCTTTTTGAAAAAATGAACCATAAATAACAAAATCCATACAAACTTGTCAGGAAGGCACAGCTGAAATTAATATGTTTGTGTAGCTTCTTTTCTATAGTTTCACTTCTGTTAAAAATACTATTAACTATAATAATCATTTTAGCTTGCTTTATTACTGGATTAAACCTTGTTATCAATGTGCAAATGCCTTGGGCATTACATGCTAATTGTAGGCTATTACAAAAGACTCAGTGTTAGCTGTTTGACACACTTTGGGATTCTTAGGTGGGCTTAACTATCCTTTCATGGTACCTGCATTTCTTCAGTGACAGTAAGGGTGTCCAAAGTGGCTGGTCAGCAACTCAAGATTGTCCCAGTGAAATGCCTGTAGTGCCTCAGTGTGCCCACTGGACATATAAAAAGGGCCAGATCTGTTAAAAAAGGCAGGAGAAAATTTGTGATAAGCAGTCAGATTGACACCCATTTTCACTCTGCCCACCACTGCTCAAAAAAAAAAAAAAAAAAAAAGGTATTAAGAACAAGTTTCTTCAATGGAGATCGACATGATTTTTAAAATGCTACTGTTCCTGATACAAAAATGTCAGTGGCTCCCAGCCTGGCTTCTCTGTCCTGCTTGTGCAGGAACTCAATGCGGGTCAGAAGCACTGAGGTCTTTCTTGCAATCACAAGATACTGTCCACCAGCTTCAGTGCTGCTCTGCTGCTTTAAAATGATCCAATTTTGGTGAATATAGCATTTTAAAAAATAATTATTTTTCTTAGCTTTGTTATGGAAAAAAAAAAGTTTATGTTTTGCCCAAGGTCTCACAAAAAGACTATAGCATAAAAAGGTTGTCTTACCTGGGGCTTCAAATCTGGATCCTCCTTGCTAGGACAATCTTTCTGTCTATGCACCCTTCTTTTCCACTTTCCCTAGAACTCCACAATGTCCCCTTTCTCATGGGATTGCCAGCTCGTCACGCAACTGAAATGCAGATGGATGTCCTTACATGCCAGAGGAGGCCTTTTTTCCCCAAGATATGATGCTTTCACATCTCCGTTACATGTGTCAGTCATGGGCTGGGGAAATGCTTACCTTTTCCTTGAAGGAGATACACAACTCTAGTGATGGCATAGAAGGATACACAGCATGTACGCAACCCTCATCTGCATTTCAGGCAACAGGAATTGCCCTGGCCAGAAGGTCGACCACTTTTGTGGCAGAAAAAAGAACTGAATGAACAGCTTTTGTGCTATTGTCCCAACCTTCCCAGTGTGCCAGACAGCTTCCCAAACTGAACCTGATAATTAGTGTTGTGTGTAACCATGAGCTTGCCAGGAGTCTTTGGTGAAACTGAACCGGCTTCAACATTTATGACCCAATTTTTTTCTCACTGGACTGCACAGATTATTAACTTCAATGGAAGTAATCTTAGATGCTCTATAGGCATCAGAGAACAAACAGCTGTTGCCTCTAGAAAGGAGCGATGTATTTTGAGAATGAGGCTTACAGACAGGCATTCCAGACTCCTCATACTGGCTTTGGGCAGATTCTGTGTGCTTGCTGCTTTGTCCTCCCCATGAAGCACAGATAGAATTGTTTTGCCTTCCTTCGTTGTCAGTATGCATGAAGATTAAATAAATCACCTAAAAATTATGAGCATTACAGTTACTATTATTTCATACAAATATCAGAAGCCTCTTGCTTATAATCAGTCCCTGGGATTCTGATGTTTCAGTGAAAAATTCATACTTGTATGATGTTTTCTGCTGCATTTATGGCTTTATACTTTGTTGAGTGTTTTGCAATCCTCATTATTAACTAAGAAAGCTCCTACCTTATGTGATATTCTAAAGATTAATTTTGTACTTCGTGGTAGTGAATTGATATTGCAAAATGCCAGGCTTTACAACTGTCAAGACTGCGTAAGTAGTTACAGCTAATAGCAAAAGTGCCCTGCTTGCAAGATGAGCTGCTAAGCAGCATCACCGACTGGCCCAGTTGCCTGGTTTACAGAGGAAGCCAGCTGAGGCACGGATGAGCTGGGAACCCAGATGCATCTCATTGACCTGGATGTGGCAGCTGTACTCTTCTACCTGGACTTAACCCACATTCTGGATGTCTCTGGATGTGGGTTAACCTAGTTGCTAAATATCCCTGTGCATTTTTCAACCCTCTCGCAGTGTTTGTGAATAAAATGTAAATGAGGCTACAGTACTGTACATTACCTGTGTGAAAACAGGCTTTTAGATCCATCAATGTCATAACATAGTTACAAGATCAGATGCAATGAAAAATGTGAAATGACCCTGAAATGTTTTTTGGTGGCCAAATTGTTCTTCCAGCATGCTTGAACTTCTACTTTTCAACAGTGTGAAAGCCAGTTTAAACATGATTACTTGTTACAGAGACATAAGCACTGAGTGTTACTAAATGATCACAAATGAGCAGTTAGCAATTTGAAAGCACTCAAATTCTGAGGTGTTTATTTAATGGAGCCGATATCCTAACTAATGTCTGCTACAGGTCAAGAGAAAAAAAAAAAGTGGATACAGAATCAGATATAATAAAAGTAAATACCAATTTTTAGCCTGCTTTCTGATATTTATGTTTCTTTTTACTTTATTCATGAAGTGCCATGTATAAGAGCTCGTCTTTAAAAAACACTTATGCTTTGCAGCACTGTAGTTGCTGTGGTGTGCTAAAACTGAAAACTGTGTTTTTCTTGCCCATAATACTACTATTTTTTCCTGCAATCAGACATTTGCACATGGAACAACAGCATAAAATACCAGTTTGCCTTTCAACAAGTGAACAGAGAGTTTTGGGCAATTTTGGGCACCTTCTGAAGAAATGATCTCATGTATTTACAAACTGTCTGGATGTAATCCTGTGCAATGCATTCTAGGATGGCCCTGCTTGAGCAGAAAGGTTGGACCAGATGACCCACTGTGGTCCCTTCCAACCTGACATATTCTGTTTGTCTGATGTGTGATTAAAGTACCACACATTGATCACAAGTGCACAGTGCCTGTGCTAGTAGTCCATAAATATCCAGCTGACTAACTTGACTTTTGGAAAATACTTTGAGCAAAAGAACATGTTTGTTAGTCAAAAATGGGACTCCAAAAAATACCTGGTCTTGACATTCTGCAAAATGTAAAGCCCACATGACTGGAAATACAGTGCCAGTGGTGATCTTACTTTATTGAAACTTTAGAGCAAACTATTTCACAGGTTTTGCTGTAAATGGTGTGACAGTCACCATCAGCACTGGTCTTGGGCAAAAGCCTAGAAGCTCATGGTTCTTCCTTGGGCAACAGAATAATATCAATGAGAGGCAACTGTGACCTACAAGGGTGCCTCTAGAGACACCTGACTTGAGGCTGTGAGACCTCTGCACAAGCATGTTGAAGTTTTGCCTCAGTTTACTGGAAATGGCTTTGTATGGCTTTTACATGATCCCACATATTAACCATGGGTGAGCAGAGAGTGAGCCCAGGTCTTCTACATCCTTGGCAAGGTAATGCACCACTTTCTTCCTTTTTTTTTTTTTCTTCTGTTTTAATGCACAGAAGAAACTGGGACTGAAGAAACAGCAAATCTGCTACAGCCCGTGTGACTCAGACAACTATGAATTTCTTTGCTGTTCCGGTGATCTGCTGTGTTAAAAAAAAAAAAAAAAAAAAGATTAACCATGTTGCAATTATGAGGTTTGTAACAGAGTTAGTTACCAGGTCTAGGTTTTCAAAAGGAATTTCTTTAGTTCATTTTAGTGTTTTGTTGTTTGGGAGTTTGGGGGCTTTTTTTTCCCCGCCTACTTGAGAAAATACAAGAAACAAGATCTGTGTTATGTAAGAATGATCAGTGTCTTTTTTTGGAAGGAAGACCCAGACTGTGCTACATTACCATCAATGGAAATAAGAGTTAGTAGCCTAATTCTTTTGCAGCAGGGGAGATTAGAACATATTGTGGGTATTATATCAGAATACATACTGAATTTCCCAAGGGTTTCTCATCAATGGCAACTTCAGAAGTTACTTTTATGCCACTTCCACTCAGCTGACAAGAACACTTGACATTTTGAGGTTTAGAATAGAAAACATTAGCAGTTCGTGTTGATCATGTAACTCATTGGCAAAAACACTACTGTTTAAATATCATGTTCAGTCATCGCTGGATTGAAATCTAATGAGCATAAAAGATGAGTACTTCTCAAAAGTGACTTGTTTTGTAACTTTTCCAGTTACAAACTTTCAAAATTAAGAACATGCATATTTTCTTCTCTCCAAATACCATTTCCAAGGAAAGTGTTCTTTTGTGGCTTGGAAAGGCATTCTAAAGAGCTGCAAATAAATAGTGAAGGTTCTGTACTTTCTGCTTAGTGAATCCTCAATAGAAAATCTTCGTTATTATGAACAGATTGAGTAATCTTGCTAAGGGTATAGTGACCAAGTATGTTCTAGCTTGTCTTTGAACACCTCCAGCTTTATGGATATATTTAGCCATTATGAACGAGTAGCATTCCAGGTAAGTTCTCGAGTAAAAGGAAATATGACGTCCTCTTTCTTCCAACTGACATAATAGCTGCTTGACTTTTCCTGTAATTGAACCAACTAGTGTTTAGAATTCACTTTGGCATGAATCAAGGAATGGGATTGCTGATGTCTTTAACTTGCTTGTTTATTTAACTTCCCTGTACATAATCAGTTGTATAAAAATGACCTTTCCCTAAATATATCTCAGTGGCTATGTTACATTATACTAATGACTGCAACATGCAGAAAGCCAAAACAAGCACTTTGCCAGTATCAACACAAATTATGAAAACACAGTTTACAGCAATGTATGAATTATTGCTGCCAGCTTGCAGTTCCGAAGTTAAGTCCTGATGAAGTTATAAATTGCAACAATGAGTGTAGTTTCTATCTTGAGTCACACTGTGGGCCAATTTCAGCTGTTGTAGGTAAAGACTAAAACCATTACAATTGGATGGTTCTATTTCTGTCCAACTAAACTCAGAGTTATCCTTCCAATATTCTCCAGTAATGATGGTGTGAGATGGACAAAGGCATACATGGTAATTTCTGTGGTATGGTTTCAGCCAGTTCAGGTTAAAAGGTGAAAGATAACTCAGTAACTCAGTCTGGGAGTTAACTTGCACCATGATGTGCAGTTCAGAGCTTTGTTCACTAAGAAGGGGGTAAAGGAAATCTAATTTCAAGCTCTGTTGGAAATTGAGGGGAAGCAGACAATATCTGAGAGATGGCATGGAAAACTTGGTTAAGGAAGGCATAGGATAAAAATTAATGACAGATATAAGAGGCAGGGGGAGAAATGGAATTATTTATTTGAATCCTCCCTAAGTGTCTTCAGAGACTTCATTCCAACCCATCCTAGTTTTAGCTTTTTAAAAACAAATCCTCTCTCTTATTTTAAATAGGGATATGCTGGAATTAGAAGCACTTATCCAAACCATCCAGGCTTTAACTCTCAGGGCTCAGAAAAAATGGAACCTGGAACTGAAACAGCTTTGGTTTGGCTTTTAAACCCAAACCACCATTATTTTTCCTGCCCTTACAGTTAGGCTAAAACCTCAATCAAAGAACTAGCACTGAATGTATAAAACCAGCACACAGCAGGAGAATGAAACACGAAACTCTAAAAGAACAACTGCATTTCAGCTACTTTGCCCTTTGCAGTGCCAACTTACATGATATTGGAAAGACAGTAGAATGTTTGCACCCAGAAGCAGTTATTGAAGGAAGTAGGATCATTTTGGGAGCATGGAGCTATACTGATGTAGCAGTGAGACTGTCGCCACAGACTTCCACTGATGTTACATCCCAAATCTATCTGTGATAGAAAGCTTGCATCTTGGCTTGAGAATAGCTAAAAGTTTGAAACCATTTTCAGTATAGTATGTGTACCCTTTATCACTTGCTTCATTACTGTGGTAATCTGCTTCACTGGAAGTGTTTATAGAAAGCTTGTTCTTGACCTTAAAAAACAAAAATTGCTTTCATCGTTGGGCTTCTTCCAAACTCCATCATTAATTGTAAGTATATCTTCTTAAAATCTTTTGCACACAATCTTTTGTTTGAAAACTTCACTATTTAAAGGCCTTGGTAACATCACAGTTTGCCAGAGGCCATATTGTCTAAGGGGAAAAGGATCCAGGAGGAAATGGTTTTCTTCTTTTTCCACTTGTGCAATGTCTCATTACTGTTAATATTTGCAAGAGGGATGATTTTTCTGTTATCAGCATATCTCCTGTACTGCACTTTCAGCATTTAATAACTGTTAAAACAAATAAATTTTAAACATGTTTTGCTACAGATGAATTTGGATTAACCCTCTCTCAACCTCTAAAATCCTTAGGACTTTTTTAACAGTAATTTGCTGGGACATCTTTTTAAGTTTCTGGAGCCTAGGTATTCTACTCATAATGTAGGCAGTATGAGAATAATGCTTAATGAGAATATTCCCTCCACTAACAAACAAATTATGTGGAAAAAATTATAAATATCTTATAAAAATTCCAGGCAATCTTTGTGCATTTGTCATGAGATAAATCTCCCTTTTATGAGCATTCCACTCATCCTTTCCAGTTATTTTTATCTTCTTTTATGTAATGTTTTGTTAGAGAATACTTGCAAACTATTTTGTCTTTTCCAGGAAAAATATGGAAGGGTGGTTGCATCTACCCCATAGCATCTTGGTCAGAGTTTTTATTGGAGAGAATAGAAGTCATACATACTTCAAGTCTTGTTCTGCACAAGGTCATCTGGATGCTCTAAGACATGTGTTGAAATAAAATTGTAGAATAAAATTTTTAAACCTACCTAACAACAACTTCCTCACCATGGAAAACTTCTGTAAAGAACGAGGATGTGTACTGAACAGTGATTCAGTATTAGTGTAATTTCCTGTAAGAGAGAGCCAAATTTTAGGACACTGCATAGAAGACAAACATCTTCTGCTGACTCACCCTCATCTCGTTTCATATTTGTATGTTACAGTATCTCTGGTCAGTATCAACCTTGGGTTGATGCTGCTGCTGACCCATCAGTCCTGCTTTATTACCTTCTATGGAAGGGTCTTACACCCAACATAAGTGAGATGTGAAAACAGGTGAAATGTACACCTGTTCTTTTACAGTCTTTTTCCTGTGCAGGAAAGTCTGCGGTTTGGGTTAGGTTGGTTTGGGGTTTTTTTAATAGTTTGAGTTAACATCACAGATAGATTCATGGGTGGGTATATGTCCAATACATATACTGCTCTAAGAACCGGTGGGAATAGCTGGAGGGACTCATTAGTTTTATTGTTCCACTGCTGCTAGAGAATTACATGCTGCTTTGCTCCAGCCTATATTGAACTGGAAGAGCTGCCAGAAGCTTACCCACTGTTTTCACATAAGTAGTATATTATCTGAGAGCTGGCAAATCCATTCACTCACATGTCTGATGGTGAACTAGAGCCATTTGATTTAGCCTAGAGAAGGGGGCTGTTTAGACTTGCTAGGGAAGGAGTGCAGCAGTGGTGGCAGAAGACAGTAAAGTATAGGATTACTTGGTGGCTTACTTTCTTGAGAAAATAGGGTCACTCACTGTAACTGGAAAACAGTTACTGCAATCTACAAAAGATTTTGGCACAGAAAAGAATTGTGAGGAAGGGACTTCAGACATTTCTTCTATTTCTGCCTATCTTCTTTTTCTGCTCTAAGTGTTGGAGTATGCTGTCTTCCTGGCTTACAACAGAATTTCCTCTCAAGTGAAGCATCTAAATGTGTGGTGGCCTGGTGATCTTAGGGAACAGGATGTCTTGTGGGAACTTGGTGTCACCCTAAGTGAAAAGAGAGGAGATGTTGGGTTTGTGGAAAGGTGCTTTTACTGTTGCTGCTGTGTCTCAGTGACTCAAAAGAAGTCCAGTATCACCATTCCCAAGAAGTAGAGCAGTTCAGCTTGGTGGGGGAGCACAGGCCATCCTCTACTGTCCCATTTTCCTGGCAGAGAGGCTGGGAGTAATGCCTTAAAACAACAGTCACTGACCTGGTTAGTTCCTAGAAAGGAGAACACCTCACTCTGGAAGGACACAAGAGTTTTTGGAAGGACTCCGAAGTCATTCTGGGACTGAGATTGTGCACACCACCACAATATAAGAAAGATATTAAGCTATTAGAGACTGTCCAAAGGAGGGCAATGGAGATGGAAGCCATATAAGAAGTGGCTGAGGTCACTTGTTCTGTTCAGCATGAAGAAGAGACTGAGGGGAGACCTCATTGCAGTTACAACTTCCTTGAGATGGTAAGAAGACAGATAGGCACTGATCTCTTCTCTGTGGTGACCAGTGACAGGACCCAAGGGAATGGCATGAAGCTGTGGCAGGGGAAATTTAGGTTGGATATTGGAAAAACGTTCTTCACCCAGAGCGGGGTTGGGCACTGAACAGGCTCCCCATGGCAGTGGTCACAGCACAAAGCCTGACAGATTTCAGGAAGTATTTGGCTGAAACTCTCAGGCACATGGTGGGAATCTTGGGGATGGTCCTGTGCAGGGCCAAGAGTTGGACTCAGTGATCCTTGTGAGTCCTTTCCAACTCAGTATATTCCGTGGTTCTGTGAATCTGAGGGAGGAAATGTAAGATGCTGTTGAGTCTTGGCTTGAGAGTGGAAGAATATGTAGCAATGCTAAATCTAGTTTGTCTCTGTGTGAAATGTTCTTTGTTGTGCTAGATATTTTAGAGAGTTACAAACTGCATTTATAAATAATCAAATCATAGCACTGCTGCAGGCACAGGGAGAACAAATACACATGTGATTGTTTTGTAGTCAGTAATGGGATGTTGTCTTGATGTTATTGTGGCCACATGCTTTGCATGGAGGACTTAAACATCTACTAGATGCAAAATCCATTAGGAAAGCAATTGTTTCCTCATATTGGATTTATCCAAGCCAGCACATTGAAAAAAGGCTGTTTTCTTCTCCAGTTCTTCCAGTTCTCCCCCCACCACATCCTTAGCACAGGAACAAATTGACTTAATGCTTTCTTTTCACTAAAAATTTTGTGGGTTTGAATTTGTTGATGCACTTCTGCTGCCATCTTAATGCAGATCCCAAAGTGATCTTGAATTTTAGAGAATGGAAAATCCTGATAAACATCTGGGCTGCTGTGAAAGCAGAGGACAAAGTCTTTGTAGTAAAATGTCTCTGAAATATGCCCAGGAGAAGTGTTTGATGTGCTGTAAAAGACATCTCTCTGGAAAAAAAAAAAAAAGTTTTTCCTCTTTGGCTTCGTTGATCAGATTGTGGAAGTAAATGACACAAAGTAACCCTTCTTTTCCTCTCCTACTGCCCCCCTTTTTGTTTGATCTTGAAGTGATGTGATAATGGTGAGTCTGTAACTTGAAAGTAATTTCTGTAAAGACTTAGAGCATGAACAGAGGGGGTTTTATTTTCTGCTGCTAAAGGGAGAGATCAAAGTATGATCTAGAGATTAGACCTGTTTTGAGAGAGAAAACTGAGCAGCCTGTTTCTTCCTTTGTCACAGAGTTGCTTTATCAAACTAGGCAAGTCACTTAACTTCTCTGTGCCCTGGACCTTTGCTGTGTACTGTAGCATTCAGCTCTTGTGCTAGTAACAAACGTTTTGCATGGCTTAATCATAAATGACTGCCTGTGTGGTAATTAGCCTCAGTCAGTGCAAAGTTTATTATACTTGTTTTCAACCTTTACACCAATTCAGAGGACATGAGGGCTGTTTTTTTATTTAGTTTTGGTCAGAGCTTGCGGGAGGTGAAGAAAGAAAGCACTGAGATCTGCAGAGGAGTTGAATGCAATGGCACAGGCTGTAGGCTGACAGGAATTTCTGGGCTCAGGGCTGTACTTTACAAAGGATGCTGACATCAGAGAACATTATTACAGTATTTTATATTGGCCTGAATGAGTTTAAACAGCCAGCTGAGCTATTACCAGCGATGCACACAGTGCAGGCCAACCCTCCAAATAAGTCCTGTGTCTCACTCTGCCTGCACTTGACTTTTGGTCACCAGGTTTTTGGTGTTTGCTACTCAACCTAGTTCAAATAACACTAGTTGAAGTATGCTGGCTTCCTCTTACAGCTGTAGTTTGAAGATAGTGCTTGCTTGTAAGCTCAAATTGGCAAATGAAAAAGTCAGATTTGTAGTCTGCCAGTGTGCTTGCATCTAGACCAATGCACAATCTGCTGAAAAGCAATTGACTGGCCAAACCCTCCAAATACTAGGATAAAACTGTGTCAACAGTTGTATCCTGACAACCCTGTGAGCACTCTTATACGTGGAAGAAATCAGTTAAAATCAGTCTAGAAGGAAAAAACTTGTGGAAATCCCTTTGCTCTAGACAAGGCTGTAGTTTTGTCATCTGTAAAGAGAGAGATGTCCGGAGTGTCCCGTTCTGTGGCAATACTGGAAATTTAATCTGTAAGTACATGCAAAGGACATGTGATTAAATCAGAGGTACAGGAGCAATACTGTAGTATTCTGTGTGTGAAAGCAGTCTCACGTCAGTTCTGCATTTTGTATACAGGCAGCCTAAGAGAAGAAAATCTCTGCTGCAAAATGTCTGCAGTCTCTGTCCCTGGAGTATCAGTAAGAGTTGAAGAAAACTTCCAAATGTTGCACACTTCTGTGAGAGAAACAGGAAAGCTGTCTTACCCCAAGGTATCAACAGAGAAACCCAGGAACAAAGATCTTAACAGGCTCTGGGTATGGTACAATGTGCTATTTTTTCTTTATTTTGATACATCTGAGAAAGAAGCAAATTCCCTAACTTCCCAGCATGACACTGCAAACCAAACTCTCATGAATCCCTCCAGCAGTTGCAACAGTGTCTTCTTGCCCTCCGCCCTTTGTCCTTCTAAGGGAAAATGTTGGGTGGCATACAACATTTAAAAAGTTAATGACAGGCTAGAGTCTAAAAGCTAAGACTTGCTGCTTTGCGTTGCAGGAGCAGACAAACAGGAGGGCAGCCTTTCATACCAAATGTCTGAGAGTACCTTATTCAGGGAAGCACTGGCAGACTATAAAGTACTCTGTTAATTATTGTTGACATTGCATAGAGAGCTTCATGCTGTTCTTTCTCTGCCTGCTTTGACTTAATTTGTTTGAGAAAGTACTTTTTCTGTGCTGCAGATTATGTAAATTCATATACTCTACTGCACTGACAGATGTGTCTTTGTTTTAGAAGAAACCATTATTTTTTCCAGGACTGAATGTGAATGGAGCATTTCACATTGGTGGCTTCCAAAAATATTTATAAAGTAAAGCTGTGCAGCTCAAAATATTTTGCCCTCCTACACTGACATTCACAAGCCTTTACAGCAGTCTTATCAAAAGCATTTGCAGTGGAACGTGCATGAGTCGGCCACAAAGACTGGGGTAGTGAACGAATGACTGAAAGCACACGTTTTAGTCAGCTCTACCCCACACAATGTGTAGCAGAACCCAGATAACACAACTGTAACTAACAGGGCAATTATTCTATATTGTGGGTCAAAGACTACCTTATAATGATCCCTTGCTCTCATAACTCTTGCATATCTGAGGAAGCAGGATGAAGAAATAGCAACTAAAATTCCTCTTTCTTCCTCTTTCTGCTGGTAAAATACAGTTTCACTGTTCACTGACTGCCACAGGCAGAGCTTGTTCTGAGGCATGATAGCTGCTCATGGCGCTGACAGTCTGGCTCTAAGTAGTATTCTTTGCCTTCCACATTTCCATTCTGCTTCCACTGACCATTGTCTAGGTGTCCTTCAGCTCAGTCTCCCAGTCACTGATACTTCCTAAATGTACTGCTAAGAAAAGAAGCATGCTGCATTCACTTGAGTAGAGAGATATGCTCCCTGTGAACACATAAATGCATCAGACTTACTCATAGTTTTCATTATAAATTAAAATTACCTCTCTGCCAATTGATTGTAATTACTTCCATGGTCTTCACCACAGTATTGAAACCATGGCTTCCTACATATTTCATCTGACAAGGAGTCAGTCATCCAAGGGAACTACACTGGCAATCAGTGCCCTCCAGCTGCAAGTAGAAAAGTATGTCTGACTAACTTCATTAGCATAGGAATGATAATTGACCCATAAAACCATACATATTCCATGTCCATTCTCAGCTTTCTGCATTGCCATCTTTAAAGTTATAAAATATATAATGAATAGCAGTAAATCCAAGAAATTCTACTTACAAACCCACTAACTAATGTTAGCTCTGTTGGCTTTGGTCAGCCCATCCCTGTCGCAGGGAACTGGGGACACTGGGGCTGTGTACCATGCTGAAGCCCTCTGATTGTCCTCATGAGGCAAATGAATAGAAAAGACATTTTAAAAAATGTGAAGTCTCCCTTGCTGAATTAGTATAGCAGAAACTCAACAGCAAGAAGAAGGAGAGTCTGTCCTACACTGTCCTGCCTTCCTAAATATGAGCTTGTGATTATGAAAAAAAGGTGAGCAGTTTCACTCAACAATGAACAGGAACCGCAGTTAATCTTCCTTCATTATTTAGGAGATGGAATATCACTCTAGTATGCTCAGGGATTGCACCCTGGGTAGGATGCCATTTCCCTTTAATGGACATAGAAGTTTCTTTCCTCATAATCCTTGCATTGTTTGGACACATTCCTTTTTTGTACATTTGCATTTTTCCATTGCTAGATGATTTTTTTTTTTAATTGTTGATGACTGTGTGACTCTTTTGTGTTAATTTTGTGGTATTTAAATATGTCAAAATGATAACTGTCTCAGCTGAAGATCATTTTCAGTGGAGATCTGTTGATTTCTTTCTGGTAAAAAGCTACTTATTTGAGGGGGTTTTTGGTGCCTTTTGGAGGCTTGTGCATTGAATTTATGTCTCAGACTTTGAAACAGGAAAGAATAGCACACTTTCAAGCACGTATTGCCATATATTTTCTATCCTGGTATTATAGTCTGCAGCAGTTGAAAAATGGGTGAACAAGATTGCAATAAAAGAAAGAAATCTGGAGAACAGTAACAGCAGACACATATGGTTCTTTGTATCTTATAATTTCCTTTAATGAATTTGTAGCTTAAATAAATTTTAAAAAAACCAAAAACAGAAAACAAAAGAACAAATTCAATTTTCCCTGTTGGTCAGTACGAAGTAAGAGAATATTAATAATTTTGATTAAAATATTACTGAGGAAGTTAGTGTTTTGTGAACTTGGCTTGAACAGAAATGAGATACAGAATTTATCTCTAATATATATCCATGGCAAGGGAAGAGGCAATTAATATGACAGATCATTTCAGACTATCTGAAGAACTGGATTATAGGATGAGGGTTGACAGGGATGTTCTTCTGGCATGAGGTAGCCCTCCACAGAAAGGATGACATGTATCTGAACAGAAGGCATTTGTTTTTGATGGCCAAGCCATAGCTGTGAAGTAGGTTTCCTTTCCTCAGGGAACTTATCTCAGACTTCACCTGTTCCTACTGCAAGTGAAGAGCACCTTTATTTGACCTTGGCATTTTTGGCATAAACGTTTAGACACATATGTAAAATCTCAAAACAAGCACTCCTCTCCTTGGGGAACAGATAAGTGAAACAAACATGTGACAGATGATAGTGACGTTACCTAATGCATGACCGATTTGCATGTATATTCTACTCTCACTGAAGTTGTAAGTGGCTACAGAATAAAAACAGGTCATGTAATGACACCAGTGTGCCTAACACATTAGTGAACAGGTACATAGGCATATGTCTTGACACAGATACAATGTTTGAAGATGCTTGATTTCCCAAGAAAGGCCTGAACTTGCATCCTTAAATCTTGCTAGAGCTTTGAAGCTTTGTAAAAATTCAGTTTCAAAATTCACCTCCGGCCCAAAAAGTACAGATGAGTTTTTGCAACAAGCTCGTGAAATGTTCATCTTCCCATTGCAACATGGTGAGTCTGTCTTGAGAAAACCTTTTTTGGAAAACATTACTTCAGATTGCATGATTATGATTGGTATGTTTATAGTCCCTTATGTGAACCACCTTTGATTGAGAAAAGCCTTGCTACTGTCCCTCATCATGTGTGGACAACAGATGCCTAACAGCAGCTGCAGGTGTGTAGTGCTCACCAAGATGCCCAACTGCATGGAGAGATGGGAGAAACAGAACTGGCGAAACTGGTTTTTGAGGCTTATCTAGGGCCTTCCTGATGCTGGGTCATGTCCAGGCAGGCTATAAAACATGCTGTGACAGGGTGGCTTCAACTGTAGAGGGTCTTGCACTCCTGTTTTTTTAATCTTGTCTCACTTCCATTTTTGTCCTAATCCCTTCTCCCCTTTTTATAGTGTTTTATTTGAAAGAATACACTGACAGTTCTGAGTACTGCATCGGAGGGAGGCCGCAGTTAAACTGGCTCCAGACGTGCTCGAACTGGCCTGGCTGTGTGCACTGAAGAGCAAAGCCTTGCCTTTTCGGCTGGGAGTAGGCACCCATGTGCCAGACGATGCACGTGGCTGGCTGCCACAGTTACTAACCTAATACTAACTGCATAAATTGTGGACATAAACAGTGTGTAGTGCCAAGCATGTCACAAGCTGATTATAAAAGCCGTAGGCAGAGTTTCAAATTGTGCTTCACTTTTAAGTTCCAGCGCCTTTCTCTACTCTCTCCCCCTCCCCCTCTGAAATTCCTTGAACGTGCCTGTGTATTTACGAAAATACAAACGTGGACCAAGCGTTAGAGCTATCAGGTTGTAAATACTATGAGTACATGCGGATGGCTGGGAGCGAATTTTCTGCAGACGCCTGGAGTCAGGGTGGGAGCACCGGCAGCCCCTGGCTTAGAAGACCCTCCTCCGTCTCACCCTGCCCCCTCCCTGTCCCGTCTCGTCCCGCTCAGCCGCTGGGCGCACTGACCTACTTTTTCTGTATTTCTCCCCACACTGCCCAGACCCCTCCCACGCATGGGACTCGAAGGCTTTTAACCCTTCGGAGAGCAGCAGCAGCGCCCTCATCCCGCTGTGGTGCCGGAGGTTGGAGCCCCGGGCGCGGCGGCGGCGGAGCGCGGCTCTGGCTTGGACTCAGCCACGAACCGCTGTCCCCGCAGCACCACCCACTGGGCAGTGTGCGGACACTACCAGCTATATCGGTCTGAACAACGATTTCTGTTTGCTCGGTTACTCCCCTAAACTTCCCCGGGATTTGTGTCGACTCGGCCACCCGTGATTCTCCCTTAATTCTCACAGTAACGAATCTTTAACAAAACAAATAATACCCATCATGAAACACGATGTAACTAAAGTTCACAAAAATGGTGCTGTTGCCGTTTCTGTGCAACGCAGCCCCACCTTCCTGGAAAGGGACAGGTCACCACAGCGTTTTGGAAGGGTTCTGCCTTTTGTGGCTTATGCTGTGGTACTTTGTCTAGGCTGTATGATTATGGTGACAAAATGTGTCTGGCACATCGTACATCAAATGCTGGCTTGGTGTGAAGAGCACAAGTAAGTGCTTTGTATTTGACCATGTGCTTAGCATGGTCAAATATTGTCCTGTAAGATGTTGAGCTGATAAATTGTAGCTCACTTTTGGATTGAGCTTTACTTTTCTTCATTTTTGCTAGAACAGTGGGGTCTCTTGCACTTTTTACAAAAATGTTAGAGGAAAACCCCTCTAGTTGCACAGAAGTTTGGAGAGAAAGAAGATAATACTCCCACATTTTTAAGTATAAAATTCTTCCTTAAACAGGCCAGAAGTAGAATGTTCTGAAATTAAAAATTTGGCTTGGGTGTGCACCTTTTAGTGTACAAAAATCTTTGTTTGGTTTGAAAAGTGCCACCTGGGTTTTAGTAAAGTGTATGGGACAACTACAAAATTTGTCAGCAAAGCATTTCCTCAAGTATATAAACATGACAGAGTATACAAAAAAACTGCATTCAAGTACATACGGATAAAGGATCGGGCACTTTGTCTGGAAAAGTTAAATCTTTCATGGTGCAGCAGGTAACTCTTGGAACAAAACAAAAGTGCAAAAGTGCTGGGAAAGGACTTTCTTGGTATCATGGGTTTCATAGGTCCAGGACCAATGGACAGCCATGGAGTAATCAAGTTCTGTGGATGCTGTGACCCCAGAGTAAGGGCTATGGGTCACTCTTTCGGCTGCTGTGTTGTTGAAGGATGGTGTGGATGAACAATGGGCCCTATTTCTGTTCTAAAGTAAGGCCACTTAGAACTTTAGTGACAATATTCTCTGTGTTTTGAGAGTGTAATGTCTTGCATGCTTAGCTGTGCTCCATTGCTTCAAGATGTTTCCCATTGAGAATATCTTGACTGCTAGTGGCCACTGACCTACTTGTAACCTGTGTTTTGCAAAGTTTTATTCTTAGTGCCTTAAGTGCAAAGTTGCAAGGACATCTGGGCTTGACCTTCTGTGTCCCACAAAGGAGGCTCCTTCAGTCCAGCCTTGGGCTATCTAATGGTGTTGGATTACCCTTAGTCAATGTAATATTGTCCTGCTGTTAAGGGTAATAAATAAATCCCCTACTGACTGTCAGATCTTTCAGCAGCCTGAATAGGAATAACTGCTAAGTGTCAGTGATAAGGCTGTGATCCTTTGCAAGACTTCAGGGTACTGTCCATGAGATACTGGAGTAATTCCTGGAGAAGTATGATTTTATAGAGGGGTTACAGATATTTGTTCATTGAAACGGGTAAAGGTGCTGCTGCTTCCCATATGTCTTTCTCAAAACACAGTATGAGTATCGGGTTGCAGATAGCTGTCATCCAGAAGTATAAATTAGAAGGACTACTGGGTACAGCCAAGTGCAACTCTCTACTTCCTTTGCAGTTGTTTCTCAGTAACTGTCCTGGTTACCAGATGGTTCAGTCAGGGTTTGTTTCTTTAGTGTTTGTTTTCAAGCATCAGTATGCAAGTTGCAGTGAACAGTAATATATAGGGAAGAAGAATTTGCCCTTTACACAGGGAGTAAATTTTAGGTACCCATCCAAGCAAAAAAATTAAGATTCTATAGAGTAATTGGTAGGAAAAAAAGATCTCATCTCAAATTTAGTGATCAGTTTACTGCAATAAAGTGATCTTTAGGTTTTTTTTTTTTGCAAACACAAATTATTTTTACAGCATTAATGATTAAGTCAAAAGTGAGTTATGACTGAAGGAGTTGATCTTAGTGACAGAGTTCACAGGATAAACTTACTAAGGGAAATCTTTTGCATGTTTTTAGTTTAACCCAGACAATCTGTGGTATGGGAAATAAAAATTATGTTGAATGAGTGCCACCAAGTGTCTCCAGCAGTATATGAAATCCCAGGTCTTAAGTGGAAGAAAAAACATTACAACACAAACTAATTTTGAGAGGAACATCTCAGAGGCAGCAAATTCTGTTAGAGTGAGAGGATTTAAAATTATTTTTCCATTGAACTGCAAGAACAATTTCTGGAGACACGATAAAGGTGAAATGTCTGTGGTAGGGGCAGAAATACCGACATAATGCTGGGTATCTGTTTCATTTTGTGTGTCTTCTGAGTGCTCAGCATTGATACTGCTCTATCTGTGTCTGTGCTGTGTTTTATCAGATGATGGTATGATACCCTTGTTCTCTACTTAGCAGGGCTGGTAGGTGTCACAGGACCTAATATAAGTTACAGATTTGGCAATTAACATCTCCAAGGCCAAAGACTTGTATGTATGAGAATCAGAGGTTCAACAAACAAAACAAGTTAAGTGTTGTCAAATGTCCTACAAGATGGTTTCATCCTGGCTTGTCTGTAGGTTAATAGATTCTTATGAATCTTTAGATTTTCAGTTCATAGAGTATGACTAAAGAGGGAGGATTTATATTAGTTTTACAGTTCCTGAATTTCAGTTAATTCAAGCAATGAATGCCTAAGTGTGTCAAAACTCCTGTTGCATTTCTTAATGTTGGTGCAAAAGAGTGATGCCAAAAAAGCCATTTTACATTGCACACAGTAATAGTTACCCCTGGTCATGCTGGAGTTCATTGCCTCTGTTTCCACACTGCAGCCAGAGACCATATTCAAAACAGCTACACAAAGAGTTGTGGTGAGTGGCAAACTGATTATGTCTCCTCAGCAGTGTGAAGTGTCTTTTCCTCTGGTGAAACAGAAGAAGAGGAATAGACTAAGACAAGGGCCTAGCCAAAGAGACTGTTTACTACAGGGCTCTGGAAATTTGCTTATTTGGAGATGGCAGAAATATTTTAGGTCACAAAATTTGCTGAAGCCTACATACAGAATTTGAGCATATTTTACTGGAATATATTTGCATATGGACAAACTGTTTAGTGCTGTGGCACATGACACCTATTAAATTTGGAAGAGTGCCAGAGAGCAAAAGAGAGCACAGTACATTTTGAGGACTCTAGGCAGTAAGTGAGCAGCAGCAGAGTTTCTCTGTTTAATCAGCAGCCCGTTGAGTTTCTCAGGGCCTTTCCACAGAAGTTAATGGGTGAACAGACTTCTGCTGGACAAACTTTCCATTGTAGCACTCTCTGTCCTTCTCTGTTTTACTATTTCACTATAAATTAACCTAAAAGAGTCATGTTTACCACTGTCTGAGCACACTGTAAAAAACCTCACCTTTGAAACCGTGTGTAACTCTTCTTTGCAGAAGGAAGGGTGGAACTGTAAAGTACAGAGACAGGAATCAATGTAGTGGCCTTGAACTATTTGGAAGGACTTTCACTATTTATATGGGTGATGTATATTTTGAGGTAGTTATGGTGTCCAAAAGGGGCAATGCTCAAGGCATTTGGTCTCACTACATGTAAAATATACGCTATTGATTTGGTACTTACCAATATGCAGGGTTTGCTAAGCACCACTGCATGGTGTGCTAGAAAGCAGAGTGCCTTCTGATTCAGATAGGTAAGGCAAGGTGCTAGAAGTATGTGAAAAAACTGAGAAGTACCTTTGTAGGTTCAAATAAATGTCTAAACTCTGGTTTAGTCAAAATTAACCTCCTGTACACCACCAAGTAATTAGCTGCCCTTTTCCTCTTATGTCCTTGCCAAGTACAATAGACAGAATTATCAGTATTCTTGCCAGTAATTCACCAGTTATCTCAGTTGAAAAGTATTTAATTCTTCCTAGAACAGGTACTAATATTCTGGAGAATATTTCTGTCAGCCTGTGCTATCTGGGCACAATCTCACCATTCATAGAAGAGGAAAAATAAGAACCTTTTCTCTGAAATGACCAATGTTACTACAGCTTTAGAAGCTCTCTTTGATGAGCTAAATAGAAGGAAATTGCAAACTAAAGTGTTGCTAAGAAACAAATCCAGATGCTTCCAGATTTTATGAAAAGAAAAAATAAAGGACACACTTAATTTAGACTAATAATTTCCAAAAGAAAACTATCAGATAGATGTTCGTCTATTAGCCAAGAATGCACATTTACTAAATATGGAAATAATAAGGAAATAAGAGGCAGTATAATTGATAAATATGAATGAGGAAGCTCTCCAGAGCAAAAGTTTTGCACAGGACCTGAACTTACAGTAAAATTTCTACTTTAATAGCATCTGTGAAAAATCACTTAAACAAGTTTCACAGTTGATTGGACATGTTTCATTGGTGAGCATCAGGTGGAAACCCCATGGTAATGGTCTGCTTTGACGCAAGGAGAGTTCATGTTGTCATGGTGACTGATGCATGATATGTGGAGATGTGCCCTGCAAGGCAATTCCACACTCCCAGTCACTTATCTGTAGCAAGAGATACTTTCAGCTTCCAGTTTTCGCTTATTTAATAGGTATAAGAGAACGACCTCACAGCTGTAGCTGGTCGCAGATACATTCCTCCTTAATGCACACAGCTTTAAGTGATTGGTTTTCTGTGTTACCTATCAGTATTTCTCAATGTTTCTACTTAGCTTAGCTGGCTGACAAGGTTTAGTTTTCCTTTCTTTTCTTAGCCTTTTAGCAACGTGGGTTTTCTCCTTGCATGTATGAAGGACTAGGTTAATATCTCTTAATATCTGGCTACAAAAGATTAGAAAATATTTTCATTTTTAGCTAGCAGCAACAACAAAAAGTGTTTTGTTTGTTCAGGACAGCTTTACCAGCGCAGTGCTAAGTGATGCTTAATCCAACTTTTGAAGTATTTCAGCAATAGGCCTTTGGAATGGACTCTGAAATACTGGTTCATATGGAGGATGATAGTTATTTTGACTTTTTTTATTCTAAGGTTTATAGTACCTCCCTTTGACCGCAGGGTGAAAAAAGTTGGCGTTCTTCAAAGAACAGTTTCCTTTTATTAAATTTGCAGTCAGAGAAACACAGCTTTCATTGTGCTTTATGCTGTCTGAGTCATGTTCTTGATGGATCATTGATCCACACTTTGTCAAGCCTGGACATGGTAAACTACAAAAGCAAAATGATGAATGGAAGTTAAAATATGTTTCAAAATATTGTTGCTTCTTTATGATTAAAATGAAGTAAAATATTCCACCAGCATCTCAAACCAAACATAAAACTAGCAAGTGAAACATGACAAAGTCTATTTAAGATTATATTCTGTGTGCCATCTAGACACTGAAAAGTAAAAAAAAAAAATAAGATCAACTAGTGGACAATGTTACACTGAACAATGTTACTTTTGGGTCTCAGCATTATTCAAGCACCTTGAAAAATAAAAAGAAAAGTTATGGTATCTGATCATATTCCTGGGCTAAACTGACTCTCCTCTTGCCATCTGCCTCAGCCCAGGTCTTCATGGGCAGGTCCAAAAGGAAGAAGGAAGTTCTTCTGTCTCCTTGGATGTGAAGTTCTCAACTATTTTGATTTTCTCCTATATTCAGGCTTCTGCTTTAATTATATTTTCCTTTATTTTTCAAGAAACTGCACATGGAGGTAAGATGATATTCCTTTAGATCCTTTTGTTTCATTTGTTTTGTTTTGTTTTTCATCTGCTAACCTCATATCTCACATTCCTTCCTGAGATAAGTACCTGCATTACCTTCAGTCCTATGTGTATTCTTGTAGTTTTGGACTACAGGCTCTCTGGGATAATTCCTTTCCCAAAAAAAGCTGGTGAGTATGGTCTTGACTAACTTGTTAAACATAATAGCTAGTAAATAATGAATAATTAATTAATAACCTTTTTAATCTGTAGTAGCAAAGATGAATTGTAATGTGACTGTTACTTAAAGTAGGAATCATAATATTTTATAAAGCTACTATCAGGCAGCTGTCATTAACTAGTGGCCTGGCAGGAACACTTTGTGATCAATGTCCTCAGGAGTGGCAGTTTCAAAGGTACCCATGGCAGAAACTCAATTTTTAAAAAAAAAAATTTCTTCTGGTTGATGAATGCTGATGTCTTAGCACTGAGACACATGCTTTTAGTCATCCATCATGTACAACTGTTAGATTATGTGATTAATTATGTGACCATGTGTGGGTCCCCAGCCTGACCATGTGCCACTGGAATGGTGGAGAAGCCCAAGAACCCTGTGAGAGTCCCTGCCCCATATTCCTTGGGCTTCTTCTGGAGTCAGCTACTGGAGGGATTCATATTGTGCATATGTGTGTGTATATATTTCCCACTAATGGACTGTCATCCTGACTAGTCAGCAAGGGAAGAGGATGGGGTTGATAGTGTTTTTATGAGGGCTGAGCAAGGGTGTATGTGTGGTTTGCCTTGTGGGCACATACGTGTGCTCAGCCTCACAACTATCTGGACTGAGGAACATGGGGTCATGTCAGCCTGACCTATCAGGCCACCAGCTCTGCCAACCCCAAAGTTTCGTAAGTCCTTTGCATATCATTGTACATGTCTGCTATTGACAAAGAAAGTGACCCAATACAGAAACTCCAAATATTTCAGATGTCTTTAAAATAATATGTCTGAAAGCTTAAAAAGTAACTAATGTCTATTTATATGTTTTGTTAAAAGTTTTAGTTTGCATGCATAAGGTTACTGGAAGTATACTCTTGTATCTTGATTAATAACTTTTTTAAATAAGTGAGGTTTAGAATGAATGATGATAGTTTCCTTGAGTGTGTGCTCAAAGGAAACTTCTTGCTGTTTACATAGGCTGGCCTAACTTTCTTCTATCCCAAGAAGTCACACACAAGAAACTCCTTTGATATTGAGAAGCACAGTATTTTGTTTAGTGGATACTGTTGCCCCCTGGAGGCAATTTCTCAATTATCACAATATTAGATTGGAACTTAAATTAAAACTTAGAAATGTTTGCTGTTATAAGCAAAATATTCCCTTTAGGAATTAAAAAATATTGTGACTTTAATTAAAAGGGTTTATGAGCTTATCAGAGAAATAACTGATTTCTTAGTATGCTAATTATTTTTCTACATTTGCTGTTTAGATTTGCAAATTGCTAGACAGTAAAATTTAATTGCTTTTTAAGGGAGATGAATATTTAATTTGAATACAGTACTTGGGAAAAATAAGGATTTTGTGAATATGTGTGTGTGTTTTATACAGTGTAGATAATCAACTTAGGGAGTGTTAGTGTCTCCACATGTACTGTAGACATGTTTCTATGCAGTGCTACTATTGTTCATGGAAGGGCAAGAAAAAGGACAGTGCATGGTTGTCGGCAGAGGCAACACTGGACTTCAGTCAGGCTTCATATGTGCTGCCTTGCCCCTCATTGGAAACATCACTAAAGTCAGACTGCTCACGGAGCTAAGAACTTTGCGTGCCATTGATAACAAGGATTCAGCTAATGGCCAAGTAGGCAGAGACTCAAACGTCACATTCCAGCTCCTACTCCACTGCATGGCCTCCTGGCAAGGAAGCTCTACTGGGCATCATTCTGGAGGCACACAGCAAGGGCCATTACCCCAGTGAGTCTCACAGGCCTTCTAGAGTGGAAGTGAGACTTCTACATTTGTATAAAAAAAGCATCCTCTTTTTCCTTCATTTCTGTTTCTGCTAGAGACTTCGGGCTCATTACAACAGTTTTGGTGCATGGCTATCTGCAGCTGACATTCAGCCTATATAGCAATGAATGTCAGTTGCTGGCCATTGCACTAAAATCTGAACTATCAAGGCAATTGCGTTGGAAGTAGTTAATGAGGCTGCTCATGCAGAAAGATATTTTTCTATCTGAATACAAGCTTATTTCAAAATATGTAGTCCTTACATACATTACTAATCACTATCACTAGTGCTATGAATTAAATATTTAATTTATACATTTCAAATTGTTTAGCTTTTGTAATTAGTCCCTTGTCTACACTTGTAATAGAGCTTTTTTCTTCACAGATGCTGTACCACTCAGACTTTTTTCTCTGCTGGTGCTCTGATTTCTGCTGCCTGCTCAGCCCTGCAGGGTGCTGGAGTTAGCTTTGCTATTCTTCACTGAGCTTTCTTCCCCGATGAGCACCAGCATTTCAGGAGACAGCTATGCCAGCAAAGAAATAACCCTGTACTAGTGGCTGCGGCATGAAGACTGTCTATGAAGGAAACAGAACAAGGGCAATGCTGGGTACTGCTTCTTGTATGTATTATCTAACCCCAGTGAGACTGATGTTGCTGGTGGTTAATGAGCCATACACCAGGACAGACTCCCAGTTTTAGACTCCTTCTTGGTATTTAGCTGTTGCTTTCCATCCTCATGTCAATCCCATGCTGCAGGAAGGCTGGCAGCTTCCTGGACAAGCATACGGAGAGCATTTCTTTTTCTTTGCAAACTCTAGTCTGAAGGTGTAAGCATCCCTCCTTCTCCCACTCTTTTTTCTTTTCCTCTCCTCACCATGGGTTCAATATTCTCTCTCTAAGTGCAATTCACTTTATGTGTTGTAACTAACCTTTATGCAAAATACAATCAAGTCTGCTGCACTGAGCTTTACTAGCACCTCATGTAGACTGAGTTATGGCCTTTAGAACTGAAAATCAAAGGAAGGTGCCTGTTAAAAGAGTGCCACAACTGGGCTTGATCTGCTTATTTCCAGTCAGAAATACCAGTACGTTCAATTGTATAATACAGCAGGATAATACCAGTTCAAATTATTACTGTTTTTTTCTGGGTGCACTGGAGAATAAAGGTTGCATACAATTTGAGATGCCAGGAATTTTATATGCTTACTAACTAATTAAAATAATTAAATTTCCCCCCTGTGGAAATGTTCAGTTTGTGACATAGCTCAATATTGTTGTTACACAGAAAAAATTTTAAGGACAATCTGATGGTTTGAGTCTTTCCCACAAGATTTCATACAAATGCTTCCACCTTGTTTTTATATTTCTCCTGCATGCATTAAAGTTCAAACACTCATATGTAAGCCAACATTAACTGTCTACTACTGTTCCTTCTAAAATTCTAGCTTTAGAAATAAAGACATATACAGATAGAGAAGCATTGAAGATGCCCATTATAGTGAATGGAAATCTTTGGTCTCCTGACAGTCTGCAGGTTCCCCCTGCCATCTCCCAGCCTGACTCTACATACCTAATCCTCCAGCCAGACTCCTTCATATGTTATTTTCAGTAGATAGATTTTTCCCCTTATCCTGCCATCCCCAGTTCCTGAATGACCATACACTTTGAGTAAATGAGGTTACCCCTCAAATACCTCCTGCACTCCTGCTGCAGAGGAGCTGGCAGAACCCGGGCATATGGAGACCTTGGCTGAGTCCCCAGACCAAGGGATCTGAGCAGCCTCTTTCCAGACAGTATCAGAGGACACCAGAGGAGCAAGAGGTTGTAACTGAGAGGGAAGGAGGGCACTGGAGAGACTTTCACCCTGTAAACAAGCCTCTTCATGGGTAGGTGGGATGTGCAGTTCATCCTTAAGAGAACATTTGCCAAAGTTGTCAGAATAGGTCTGGTTGGTGGACCTTAGATTGGAGTGAAAATGGGCTTTTTAAGGTAAGTTTCACCACATTGAAAATGGATGAAATATACTTCTGCTATCCTTTTGTAAAGGAAAAGTACAAATCTATGCCCCATTTGCAGGCAGGAGACTTAAAATGGTGAGCAAATATTTAGGTTTCATCTGTGATACAGTTAATTTTCTTCTTAGTAGCTGGTACAGTGCTGTGGTTTAAATTCAGTATGAGAATAATGTTGATAACACACTGATATTTTGACTGTTAAGTAAGGCTTACCCTAAGTCAAGAACTTTTCAGTTTCACATGCTCTACCAGAGAGCAGGTGCACAAGAAGCTGTGATGGAGCACAGCTGGGACAGCTGACTTGAACCAGAAGAACATCATATCCGATATATAAACTGGGGGGACTTTGGCTGGGAACTGCTGATCACTTCTGGGAGGCAGGCTGGGAATTGCTCAAAAGTGATGAGCAACAGTATTATGCATCACTTGTCTTTTCTTTCTCTTTCTGTTGACTCCATTTTCATTACACTATGTATTACAATTATATTATTATATTTTATTTCATTTATTGTGCTGTTCCTATTTAAACCCACAGGTTTTACCTTTTTTCCTTGTTCTCCTCACAAACCATTGGTGTTTGTGAGGGAGAGTGACTGAGTGGTTGTGTGGTACATACTTGCCTACTGGGGTTAAGCCATGACAGGGAAAAATCATTATTTTTGCTTTCAAAATGTCATTTTTAACCTTGGTATGCTTGAGACTTTGCCATGACAACACGTGAGAAATAAAGCCTGCATATGAAATGAGGCATCCTGGGAAAGAGAGAGGGCTCAGGCTTAGGACTGAAGCTGGAGGAGAGTGGCCAAGATCAAGGTGGATCAGCAGCACCCCCTGCAAGATAAGCCTACTCAGCTTACTCTCTAATGAATGTGAACAGAGAGCCTTTAACATAATATTTAACACGCAGAGAATGCTTTCCATGAAAGTCTTTGAGAAACCTGAACAACTATTTTGGGGAGGATGAGCCATGAAGAAAGAATTAGGTGTCTCCCCACAAGGCAAATGCTGTCTCAGAGATAAGTAATCTGGGTGTACTGACTTCTGCTATGTATTTATTCTGTTGGTTAAAAAGCAGGGGAAGAGGGAAAGCTAGATCTTAAAGCTGTATTGCTTTGGAGAGGAAGTTAAAATATAATAATTTAAAATATAATAATTTCAGTTTGAAATATGCCTCTTTTTACTATTAAAACTTCCAGTTTTAGGAATGGTGCTTTAACAGTAATCAAAGTAAGGTTTAGGCTAACCACAGTAGCACTGACAGTTAATCCCACCGTCTGTTTCTGCTAGGTCCCAAAATGCAAACCCTAAGTGGCCTATGGGAAATTATGGGGTGAGAGCTGTGTGAATGCTAAGTGCTATTTACAATTACAGAAATCTGACTACAGTGTGCTCCAGAGAAAGGCGTTAATTGCAGTCAGTTACAAAGGAGAAGGAAGGAGAACTAAAACCAGTGTGCAGCTTCTCATGTTGCTGGTGGAGAGCAAGTATAGCCACTGACGGAAGGCTGGTGAGAGAAAAAGGTATTTGTAAACAACAGCAAGGAAGAACTCTGAATTGGAGCAACCAATGCTGACCACAGGCCCCAGGGCCATGACCACTGCCAGCACGGCAGGAGCTTGGCCTTGTCTGCCATGGCAAATGGGTGGGTAGATGGAGGATGATGGAGGATGACTCCACTGTGTATGTGTGCAGGGAGCATCTGGCCAGCTGGCAGGACTTCCAGCACTTTTCTCCCTAAGAAAGAAAGGGAAAAAAGTTAAAAATCAAAAAGTCTTGCTGAGACAAATATGTGTCATGCTTGCAATTGCACTAATATCCCCATCCTAAAAAGCCCTGAGTATCACTGCTTAAGTCTTGCTGGGCCTAATTTACTCAGCCCAGTAACACCCAAGCCTCTGCAAAGCTTCCTGGTCTAAGTCTGTGTGACTGACTGGGGGAGAAAAACACACAAGACCTTTGGAAGTCCCTTCACATAAATTGTTTCTAATGAATTATTTGAAGTTTACATTAGCAGACACACTCTACATGATATCATTAAACTTGACAAGTGTGTGAATTAACAGCTACATCTTACACAATATTTTCTCATCTTTACATGTATGACTCTGGTCCCTTCAAGGCTGTCCTCTAGGCAAGTAACATTATTGTTTCATTCAGCCACAGGGAAAGCTGCCATTTTTTTCTTGCAAAATTGTATCTCTGTAATTTCTTCTAAGCTAGTTTACTTTGGCCTTACAGGTAAGGTGTGTGTGGGCAACTTGCTCTCACAATAACTCAGAAAATTAATTTATTTTGGAGTTATGGTTACAGCTTACAGTGTTGATGACTCATGGCATAGAAATGTTTTGGTTAATGCCTGTGGTGGAGAAAGCTCCCAGCCTTCATCGTCATGTTAAGGTGGGAATTTATGAAGCTGATAGATCAAAGGCTTCAGGACCTGCCCCTGCTTAGATGTTGCAGATGCTTTAAGCTTGGGAAAACTTAGTCTGGTAGGGATATGGTGTTTAAGTCAATTTTGCTTATGTGAAAGCTGGCACAATACAAGTTGAGTTGGTACCTGGGATCTGACTGGATTTACAGGGCTTTCTACATATAGGAGATAAGGTAGGCAGGGTCTTCTGCAAGGGACTTGAAAGGAGTACTATATTCCACAGACACACCTGGCTGAATGCGAAGACCAGTCAGGACAAAAGTGACCTCAGTTTTTTCCTGTAGTGCTAAGTATGAATATGTTAACTGTAATCCATATGCCTGGATACGATGACTAGATAGAGTCAGGCATAGCAGATGTGCCTAGAGCAACTGTGTAGCAGCCACACTTGAGCATCTGCCAGGCTCTTAATCTCTCCCAGATTTCAAACCAAGAGACAGAGCCTGGCAATTCCTCCACATCTTGGAACAGCTTCACAGCAGAAGGGATATGCCTGCACTTCCCATTCTGGGCCCCTCCTTCTTGAAGAGAGATGATTTCCAAACCAGAGGAAAGATCAAAAAAAGGTTATGATTCACTTGTGAGAGAGGCTGAGGGGCAGGAAGAGATGGACAACTGCCATGCATCCAGCCCTAGGGCACTGTTAGATGACTTTTCCTAATCTGTCTTGCACATATGGTATTTATTTCTGACTTACACTGATGCATCAGGAGTTTTCTGATTTTTGATTTTTAATTTTTATAGATTTTAGAAGCAACTGTTGTGAGTGTAGATTTTAGTGTACTTAGTATTACTAGTAGCTTAAGTTCAATATCTATGCATGCTAACTCTTATTCCATATAAGTTCCTCAATGCTCCTATAACAGTTTAGACTTCTTTTCAAGGCAGAAGGCTGAATAATATCCCAAAACCTGTGCTACAAGACATAAACATGGGCACACTGAACTCAAAGCTAAGAACATTGGAAGGCCTCCAAGTATCCCTGCATGCTATAAGGGAGATGAAGATGATGAAGATAGGGTTCCACTCTCTCCCAGACTCAATTCCTGATGGAGTGTGCCAGGGGCAGGACAGGGCAGGACTGAGGGAATGGGTGAACAGGGGATTGGATAGACATTATTATAAAAACTATGAAACCAGTGTTGGAGGAGGAAGGCACATCATCATATATTCCTGAAGGCCCCAGGCCTGGACATTAAAAAGATCTACCCTTTTATCTTATCCTACACTACTCCTACTTGGAGTCCCGTTTTCTGTAGTCTCTCAAGGCATCAATACAAAGAAACAGCACCCAAGTGTGTTTTGTTAATTGACAAATGACAAGAAATTGGATGTCTGCTCTTCTGATTTTTCTTCCTCATAAGCAAGGCTTCCCTTTCCCTCTGCTGCTCAACAGAAATAAACAATATCCCCTGGGACAAAATTTAGCTTTCCTCTAGCTCTTCATAACACTTAGCTCAAGGCAATTGATGCCATTAGTCAGAGATGTCCAATTTAAGTGTCGTAAAATACTAATTATAATAAGACATTTGATGTCTTTCACTGGGTGTACCTGCTCAAGATGCTGCTGAAGTCCTGTTGGGCAGGAATTACAGGGACAGAATGAGAAAGGGGTTTTTTCATCCTATGGAGGAGGTTAATTAGAAAACTTCTCACATTATTGGTGAACCTAATTAATTTCATTGCTTTAGAAGAGAGTCCTGATTACACCTGGAAAAGATAAGCCCAACAGCAAATTATGGGTAATTTGATACAAGACCATTGAAGTTTATGATTATACAGCAACAGTATGTTTTGCTGCCTTTTGAGTAAGGGTGATGACTAAGACCTAGGCAGAGAGAGCAGCACAGAATATCGGTGAGGTGGAAATTGTCTTGTTCTGGTTTCCCCAGACAAACTCCTGAGAATTTCAGGAAGTAAAAGAGAATGTTGCCATGGAGGAAGACTCACTGCTTGTTCCCTGTTTGTTCCTAAACAAATTCCATTTGGAGATCACCTTCCAAATGATACTATTTGTCAAAGCTTACTTGCTTGCCCTATGTAAACTCTACTACACAGTATTAATAAGCTGAATTCTTTTATTTTCTCTGTAGGTCTACAAATATATAGATTTTGTCAGAGATGTTATGGTCATAGGCTTACATGAGCTGAAAGTTGATGTGACTTTCAGCCACCCTTATACACCTGTCTTTTGTGAATTTCAAAAGCCATTTTCCTGCCAGATGCTGAGCTGGTAATATATGAGATTTCATTGGTAAGGTAGATAGATAAAAGCTGACATCTCTATGGAATCAGTTATTGGAGCTGGGGGTTAGAGAAAATCTTTAGAAATGCATGAACAGGCAAGTTGATAAAACCACCAAGGAAAAGAGAAAATATAAAGAAAGTCTTTATCTTTGCTATTGCTGAGGACTGTGATAGTTGTCCCAGAGGTTAGGCTGGCTTTGGAACTACTGTCTGAAGTAAAGAGAAACCCTCTTGAGCTAAACACATGCTTTTATTTTGTAGTATTTCCTTCCTTACAACACATTTATTAAACATTGCAGGTTAACATAATAAATACACTGTTACATCTGGCTACAGTGCATTGCTACAAGCGACTGGGAGGCTGGCAGAGCTTTGTCAATGCTGGGAAGTCCTACTGAGGATTTTGGGGCATTCCTCCCCTGAGCTGCCAAGCCCAGACTGGGTTCTGCCAGCAAAGGGTGGGGAAGCAGAGCCTCCCAGGCATGTGCTGCCCTGGCCATTGGGACACGCAGCAGGACGGTGGGCAGAAGGCCTGGAATGCCCCATGTAATAGTGAGGTTGTATGTAAATGTCTACTGCCTTGAATAGTCATACAGGGGCCCTGTAATGAAACAAAGGAAAAAAGAGGATGAATTCTCTGCTAGGGACCTCAGTTAACACAACAGGGAAGTTTTCATGTATAAAATATTTCCTTTTGGCTGTGTTGGCAATTTTTTTAGGTTGTGGTGTTTGTGTTTTTTGTTGTTGTTGTTGTTGTTGTTGTTGTTTTGGTTTGGTTTTGGGTTTTTTTGGTTTGTTTTTTTTTTTTTTTAATTCCAACTTGATCTTGCATCTAGAGCTTTTGTCATTGTAAGCATGTCAGGGAGGGAATTAAAAAGAAATTAAAGTTGCGCTGACAGTATCTCTCAACACTGATGAGGAATCACACACAGAGATGGTACATGAGTAAGAGACTCAAGGCTGCATTTTGCTTGAGCTATGCAGAGACAACATGCTGAAGAACAATAAAGTGGAGTAGTTTGCTTAAGAAAGTGTCTCAGGGCTGTGGGATTTTGGATATGTGCCCCCATTCTTTTGGAAAGCAATAGCATTAAGTCATGGAGAAGAGAGAGGAAGACACATACTCTACTGGAAAATGGTCTATGAAGTGTCTGGCTTTTTTCCTTTTAAGTCCAGGGAAAATATTGTACAATAGAGGTGATGGATGTGTTGCATTTACAAAATCAGAAGATGAAAAGTCAGTTCTTGCAAAACTCAGTCTCAGGATGAGTTGTGTAAGAGAACAGACCTGGCACTGCACATGATCTGACCATGAATAGAAAGTTGTACATGTGCTTCCATGTTTCTGTAGCTCAATGGATTTTAGCAGATTGTATCCTGCCCCATCAAACCCTCATGCTGTTAGTAGAGTTAGATGATGTGAGAGCAATTTCTGTCAGGAAGCTTTGCCAATTAGAGTGTTCAGCTACTCTGGGCTTGAAGCATCAAGTGTCCACGAGTGTTTGTGACATGCAGAATTTTGATCTACAAAATTTAAGGTGTTCAGGGTTTCACACAGACTGGTAGTCTCATCTTGCATTCTTGAGTAGAATCTCAATAAAAGACAAATGCCAAGCCTTTGTATGAGCATTATTACTCTTCATTGGATATATAATGTAATTATTAGAGTCTGAAAAGGTTCTGCCCACTTGAAACCATCAAAACCATTCCTGTGCCAAAACTTATTTAACATTGAATATTTATATGTTATTACTGTCCTACATAAATTTCAGTAATGTCACCTTAAATATGTTCTTTCAATGCAGAACTGACATGATTGTAAAGCATAGGGCTTTTTTTTTTTATTTTTTTATTTTTTTTTTTAAATTCAGTTGCTAAAGATCTGACTGTGCTGTACCTACTAACAAGTACTGAAGTGGCTATAATCATGCCAAGCTGAAGGCCTTCTTTCACAACCACAAGATGTTTAGGAACACATCCAAAAAGAGCTGAGATCAGCCTACATATGGAGGGTCTCCTTTAGTGGAGAGTATTTCTGTAAATAGAGAAGGAAATCAAGCATGTCAATGTTTGGGTACACGTTTCTTAATTTATGGAAATCACTGCTACCCAGCCACAGTTGGTGAAGCTATGACGGCCCATTCCCTGCAGTAAATCTGCCCTTTGGCTTCTGCAAATGTGTATTTGTATGCAAATGTGGCACAAGCTGAATGTGGCCATCCATGCTGACTAATGTCCTAGAATAGGACACCACTCTCAAAAACATAACTTTTGCAAACTGTGTGCTGCGTAGAAACTGGTTTCTTTTTGGCAATGTAATACAAAGACTGCAATCTGCACTCAGACCCTATTTCTTACCAATTTCTCCTTAAAAGGTCTTAAATTACATCCTGTTGCTTGAGAGGAACTATCTGGCCAAACTAGAATACATCTAAAAACTTTGGCATATATTCCTACACATAAGAATATCAAATCACCTTTTGAGGTGTCAGCACTGAAGACCCCAACAAGCCTCCTGGTCATGCTGATTCAGACCTCTAACAGGAACACTATTAAATAGGTTCAGGAAAGATTTCAGTACTCATACCTATCTCCAGATCTCTATGGATGCTTACTGTTAACTGACATCTTTTCTGAAGCAGATCATTTTGCCATCAGTGTGCATGTGGAAATGAATTTGGCCTATAAAAAAAACAAAAAACAAAAATCAAAAAAACAACAGAAGAGAAAAATCCATAGTTGTAAGCCAGAACTACTTACAATGAACATATAGAGGAAAACTCTTTTCTATCTCTTGTTCAAAACACAGTGTAATTTCTGTGGATTGATTTCTATAAGTTTCCTTGTCCCCGGTGAATATGACACAAAGAGTCAAAGTAAGGGAAGAAAGACTTAGGCAAGGCATTAAAAGCAGAGATAGTCCTGGGACATACTGTTTGGAAAGGCTTTGGAATACTCACTACTGGTGTTTGATGTTTATCTTGTCTCATCTAAGATTAAACAAGTGTTTGTAGAGAATGACAGAGATAGTGATTTTGTCCTCAGAGAAAGAGTGGATGACTTGAAATCTGCCAGATTCCTACCATCCTCCCCTCTACTTTCCCTGTGATTTATGTTTCCTTGAGGTTTCTACCTTCCCTCTTCTCTTTTCTTAATGATATATTGTGGAGGACTGACATATAATTGTTGGATATTTGAGTGTTTTTCATTTTCTTTGATTTTCCAGCTACATTTTGTTTGTTACATATCTGAAATAGCATATGAGATATGTTAAACTGCACTTCAGTAAACTGTAGTTTGGAACAAATCATACAGATTTGGATTTGGAGTTCACCAAAGAACATACCAACCTCATGTTACTGTCCTGCCAAAGAAAGATCCAGTATGTTTGAGTTTAAGGCTCTCAGAGGCCAGTGAGCCATCTCCTCAACCACAAAGTATATGGGTTGGATCACAGGATGGTGTTAACCGTAGAATCATCTGGGTGGTCTTCATATTTCAGCCTGGCTGATTTGCAGACTATGCAAACCATCACTCAACAGATGAAAAAGTGAAAAGATGGAAGAATGTTTCTTTCCATGTTAGGTAAACAAATTTCCCTCTGCCCTTCAATCACATTGCTCGAAGCCAAGCTTCTGTTGACTCATGAAGTCAAAGTAACCACTGTGTTCCCCTGTGAGGCTGAAAAGCTAAGATCCATTCTCCTAAAAAATAGTTTTGCACAGAGACATTAGAATGCATTTTCTTGAAACATTTTATGAAATATCTAGTGTAGAATTTGAAGGTTATTCTCTCTTTAATGCATATATGCTTACATATAAGGGAATATACCCATAGGTAAGTAAGTTTACAGGCCAGATCTGGGTGCTGCCTCCCTTACACAGGCAATCCCCTGACTTTGTTTTGTATATTTGCCACAGATAAAGCAAGAAGACCCCAGGACTTATAAGTCTTGAGTGCAAACTACGTTATTCCTGCCTGAAACAGCATTATCTCTGAATACAAAACATCTGTGTGTTTTATCTCACTGCAGGCACAAGTGCCTTTTCTACAAGCAGAAGAGAAGTTAGACTGTGACAAGGTTTTTCTTCTCCTGTAAAAAATGTAGTGGGTCAATCAAAAAAAAACAAGTACTTCTCTCACCACCCTTTGTGTTTGGAGCATCCATTGATGTTGACAGATGCTAGTTTAAGAGCTCAGGTCCCTGGGTTAAAGACTTTAACCTTAAGAATTGGATTTCATATCACAAAATTAACCCTAAGAATCAGCTGTGAAACTGATACAAGAATTAAAATGAAAAAAAAAATAAAAAATTCAGGGCTATTACAGTGTTTATTTATATTGTGTTGTCATGTAGGAACCAGTGCCTGAAATTGGCAATTGAGCGACTGTATTTGTAGAGAGTGAGTGTAAATGTGTTTGTGTATGGGAGGGTGTTTTTATGTTAATACAGATTGGACTCCGTTTTAATCCTTTAATCCAAGGTTGCAGGGAATGAAGTCCTGTTAAAACCATGCTTTTGCTCTGTCTCCTCACTCAAAAACAGGATATGGGGAAGCAGAGAGTATCTGGGAGGTTGTTGCAAGTTTTTGGTTTTGCAGAAGGTGTACCTAACATAGTAACACTGAACATGATTAATATCAGTTTAAAGCAAGCTGTTTAGTTTGGGTTTTTTTTCTGCCCTTAACCAAACCTTAGAAGTGGTCCAGCAGCATGAGGCTCGCTAAGCTGTGTAGACTCCCCCAAAGGGTGTCTGATTTCCTGCAGATATCCCAGATATCAAGCCACCAGATACCACCACAAAATAATTGCGTAAAATATTGTGCATTGGCTCTGGTCTGACCCTGATGTGACTGTTTTCTTTCATTGGGTGGGTGGAAACATCCCTTTTGGGTGGCTGTGGGTTGTATTCAGCAAGCCTTCTCCCTCCAGGGGATGGAGAAGAATGAGAAAGGGAAGAGGTAAGTGGGAGTTTTCCCTTTTACAGTTGTGATTTTAAAAACTAACATACATTTTCCTAACAGACTGTTGGCACTTATATTTGCTGCCAGAATGTATGGGAGAAGGAAAACAGAAAGGCCTAAGGCTTTTGACAACTTCTGGAAGTGTTGCTTGCCTTCAGTAAAAGAAGGACCTACAGCCAAACCCTCAGCTGATGTCAACTTGCAGAGACAAATGACAGCAGCACTGGGAAACTAATTTACACCAGCAGGGCATCTGGCCCCACAGAAAAGAGTGTTCTGCACTTCAGAATGTGAGATGGTGAGGAGCCTGCACATTCAAGAGCATTGCTAGTGTCAAGATTGCTGTTGATCATCTTTCTCTTTTCAGTGCCATGTTCTTCCCATCTGTGGGCTTTCCTAGCCTTGCTAAGGGCAGAGCTCTGCTTTCCACTGGTGACCATCACATACTCATATTTTCCAGCAAATCTCACCATAAAAATCATGCCCCAAATTATCCCAATTCCATAAAATAATCCCATGTGAATCAGTCAATGAAATAATGCAAGAATGCTGCTTTTGAAAGCAAAATGTCCTTAGCCAGAAGAGGCTGTATGTTATGTTCAGGGGGTTTCAGACCTGACTGAAATCTGGCTCTGCCTGCCTTGTCCTTCTTCTTGATTTTTTTTGCATGTGTAATGTCAAACTGAGCTGTGAAAATGGGTCAGGCACCACACCCAGAGAAGCAATAACCTGACACCCTCATCAGCAAAGTAACTGCATCACAGCCCAGTTTCTCCTGCACCTCTGCACGTGATAAAACCCACACTGCCTGACTTACAGGGAGAGTGAACTTCCCTTTGGGAAGTTCAAATGTAGTGCAGCCACATGAGCTGCCCCAAGCGTCTGCCTGCATTGTCTTGTACCAGTTAAATAGTGCCAACTATGCAGAACAGATGCCAGGCTTTCTGAAGCAGTTCTGACACTCTTCTTGCTTAAGTTAAATGTAAGTTGTTTTATAAGCTGTAAAACAGTGGAAAGTGAGCACTTGTACTCCTGTTTTTCATGACCTGTCTTCTGTCAGTTTCTGATGTCCAGGACCGATAATTCTCTTCAGTTTGCTTGCAAGTGTGATCAGAATCCCATCTGCATATGGCATATGGGTTTTACAGCCATCACAGCCTGAAAGAAGCAACATTTTGTGGTGTACTAGAAGTTTGTTTGTTTGTTTCTTTGTTTATTTTATAAGAATCTTTACCACAACACATTTTTCCATTTTCTAGGTGAAACACTGTAGGACAAAAGTGAAAGTATGAGCACTGGGAGAAAAAAAATAACAAGTTAATAGAACCACAGAATCCCCTAGGTCATAAAAGAACTTTAAGATTGGATACAACTATTAATCTAACACTGCCGAGTCCACTACTGGACCATTACTGCACCATGTCTCTGAAATACCTCCAGGGATGGTCACTCAACCATTTATCTGGGCAGCCTGTTCCACAGCATGACAACCCTTCCACTGAAAACACTTTTACTAATATCCTATCTACACTTTCCCTGGTAGAACTTAAAGCCATTTCCTCTTGCCCTGTCTCTTGTTACCTCGAAGAAGAAACTGACCCCCCACCTCATTACAACTCCCTTTTGGGTAGTTTTAGAGAGCAATAAGGTCTCCCCTGAGCATCCTTTTATCTAGGCTAAATCCCAACTCCTTTAGCTGCTCCTCATAAGACTTGTGCTCTAGACCTTTCACTGGTTCCACTGCTCTTGTCTGGACATGCTCCAGCACCTCAATGTCCTCCTTGAAGTGAAGGGCCCAGACCAAGACTCAAGATGTGGCCTCACCAGTGCTGAGTACAGGGAGACAGTCACTGCCCTGGTCCTGCTGGTCACACTATTGCTGATATAAACTATGATGCCATTGACCTTCTTGACCACCTGGGCACACAGTTGGCTCATGTTCAGCTGGCTGTCAACCAGTACCCTCAGGGCCTTTTCTGCTGTGCAGCTTTCCAAGTCTGTGGCACTGTATGGGCTTGTTGTGACCCCTGTGCAGGACCCAGAATTTCACCTTCTTGAACTTTATACAATTGGCATTAGCCCATCAATCCAGCCAGTCCTGATCCCTCTGTAGTGTCCTTCTACCTTCCAGTGGATCAACACTCTGTTATGACCCACCCCAGAAGGCAAGCTTCTTGTTAATAGATCCCTTGGGATGAATTAGACTGAAACAACACTGAATGACAGCTGTTTGTAAATATATATACGTAGTGTTTATTTTAGAACAATTTTCTTGCAGAGGAAATCAGGTATGTAACCATTTTAGTTATCATTATCTATAGTAATCAACATGGCTGGGCTTCACAAATGAAGACCTGAGAAGGGCTCTACCCACACTTGCTACAAGCATGCTGGTGGCTAAAAAGGCTGATATGGGATAGGCAAGTCCAGTTGCAAAAGGCACAATGGAAAGTCTCCTTAGGTGATAGTGGCCAGGTACAGTTCTTTCTGCATTGTCTTTTCTCCTGGAGACTGACTATGCTTCTCAAAGGAAGCAGCAGTGTCG
>JAWWEV010000095.1:30741902-30752155 GCA_035583235.1 Hafferia zeledoni
GCGTGGGGAGGGCGAACTTGACCTGAAGCCGAAGCAGCTGACTTCCACCAGGCTCAGTAGGCAGTCCACGAACCCCCCGTCGCTGGTCTGGTCCCTACCCCAGAGACCAAGACTGCGGCATCCAGGTTGTCTTCAGGCTGTCTTTCTGTTGAAAGATAGTGTTTGTGATGGTGAGCTGCTGTTCTGCACAAAACTCTAGCAGGAGGCATCCATTGTCATTGCAGTTTCCAACACTGTGCTTGCCCAGGACTCCTTTCTGGACTTCAGAGTTCTTTCCTACTCTGGCGTTGAAGTCACAAGGATTATGATCTTATCATCTGCAGGAACCTTTTGGGTGAGGCGGTGCAGGTTGGTGTAGAATTTGTCTTTATCCACTGGGTCAGCTTGGAGAGCTGGGGCATATACGCTAAAAAGAACAACGTGTTGCTTGCTGTGTAGTGGGAGGCATAAGGAGATAATGCGATCAGAATGAGCTGTCGGCAAATTTTCAACTTTGGGGGTGATGGAGTTTTTAATCATGAAGCCAACTCCTGAAAGGTGACTTTCAGCTTTGGATTTTTCTGACCAGTAGAGTGTGTAGCCGGCACCGTGTTCTTTAAGGCTGCCTTCCTCATGAAGACAGTTCTGATGTTCCAACACGGAAGTGTCAATTTGAACACACCTTTAGAGGCAGGTGTATGCCTTTGTCTCTTTGTCTTTGTTTGACTGCATCAGAAGTTGCCCATTGGCCCCGGTTAGCCAACCGGATGAGGGGTGGAGTTGAGCTTTGTTTAGGCCACCTTTTCTAGGCCCCTCTGTGTGTGGAACAAGCTGTGCTCTCCTTGAAAAAGGCTGCTTGGTCATTCAGGATGCCACTGAATTAGACTGTCATCTCCAGGGTCACTCTTGAGTGACCAATATCCTGAACCACCTGCATGCAGGCTTGGGTCTGTGGCTTCCAGCACTTCCTATCACCTGCCGTTTTGACCCTCCCCTGTCGCTATAGGACTTTGCAATGTGGGTGAACCCTTTGAGCCTGCACAATGGATTTTTTAGGTGAGGCACAGAGTGTGCGGAACTGGCCCCACCCTTTACTCCTAAGGTTCATCTGCCAGGGCCCAGCGAGCTTGGACAGTGACAGCGAATACCTCAGGACATAGATTTGGTTAGAGTATCCTTCTCTTAGATGGATGGCCTTACAGAGCTGAGAGGGCTCCATATGTCTGGATTTTGGAATTAGAGTTGCCATTCTCCTACAATGGTTGCCAGAGGGCTAGCGAGCCCATCCTGCCTGTGGGCACACTTTGTCTGACCCTTCAGGTGAGACCTGTCTGGCATGGGAGAACCTACCGGCGGCACAAACCACCACCAGCATAGCTCTCAACCTCATGAGGGCACGCAAGCTTCTCCCCCAAGGCAAGGGGTGTCTGTGGATAAGTGTATAGTAATATAGTAATATAAAAGAATAAAAATAACACTTAGGAAAATGTATAGGATGATGCCTAAGGATTTTAGTGTATATTTTGTAGATTTTTGGCATTATATTGGTTACAGGGATTTTCCTGAGTTGCTCACATACTAAGTGGTATTAGAAGTTACTAAAACATTTTTTCATTCATTCTTAAGCTCTCTCAAGGACACGCTGTTTTTAAGAAGCCACCTGCAAGATAGCTTGGAGACAAAACAGAAGAAGGCATAGAGGTCCAGAACTTCTCCAAAGGGCAGTTCTGAAGATCTCTATGGGTGGCACACCAGGGGAAATGAGAATCATGGTTGGTCATAGATATCTCATCTGTTAACTTCTGGAGAGGTTATAAAAACTGAAACATCCCTGGTCACAGGTGTGCATGTCTATGTGCATGTGTGTATGGGTGCATGTCTGGGTACATGTGTGGGCCTCTGCAGGTGTGTGTGTGTAGACCTCTGGTGAGCACCTTGAAAGCTTTCAATAAAGGTATACTGTCTATCTTTCTCCATTAATACTGTTTTCTGAGTGTCTATTTTCACAGGAACTTACGCAACAGGCAACAAGGGAAAAAAGAGAAAAACGATAGAAGTAGAAAGATACATAGTCACGACAGATTGGATGGAATTATGAGACTGGGTTGTTTCAATGTCAGAGTGTATGTGAAAGTTATGTAACATGTTGCTGACCATTTCCCTTTGGATTATGAAGCTTCATTCTGCTCCCCACCCCCTTCTCCCAGTTTAGAGGGCTGGGTACTTGGAGTACAACTGGTCTTACTATTAAAGACTGAGGCATAAAAGGCATTAAGCATCACAGTCTTTTCCTCATTCTTTGTCACTCTTTCCCCCCTGCATTCAATAAAACATGTAGAGTCTCCCTAAAGTTATGTTGCTGCTGTATTTATAGAAACAATTTTTATTGTCTTTTACAGCAGCAGCCAGATTAAATTCTAGTTGGCCTTTGGCCCTTCTCATTCTCTTGTCATTCTGCATTATCTCTTTGGGTCTGAAAAGCAAGGAATCTGAACTGACTGTTTGTACAAAAGGATCAGAAATAAAATTCATGCACTCATATGTCCTGTCTTTGGCATGTACTTAGACCAGAAAAAGCATGTGCTCCTACAGCTTTCTCCAGTATAAAACTTCCTGGCTACCAGTCAGGCTCAGAGACTTGCCATGCTGGAGGTTGTTGCTCCTCTCTCTTCAGCAGCCCTTTTAATCATCGTCCATCCCTGGCTTTCCCTAATGGTTTATGTTTCTATAGCACAAACCCTCTCATGGTGGTGAGTTCCTCCATTTCACACTGCGAGGACAGAGTAAGGGGCTTGTCATTTCTCAGCCTACTGTAAGAGCATGGTAGCACAAAGAACACAGTGAACCCCACTGAACTGTGCCAGCACCAAGCACTGATGTGAAAATCAGAGATGTCAGATGGAGTGGGATTTGTCTTGGATTTGCCATGGAGCAGCAACATCTAGTATTCAGCAAATATTCTTTCTAGCTTCCGTCCAGGTTAGAGTGGTACAGAGGACCAGTACTAGGTCCGGATCTAGCTAGGTGAGTTCCTGTCTGCTAGGATATCAGTACTATTGATTAGTTTTATTCCAGAAGAATCTAAAGGTCTTGGATTTGATCTGCAATTTTTAAAGGGAACAGTAGGGCAGCTTAGCTCACCAGAGCTGCCCATTGGGATATTTAGTGAGCAAGAACAGACAGATTCACGTGGGTGCTGTTGATAGCCTCTACCATCTTTTGCCACTTCTGTATTTGCTGGATTCCTAGTAGACAGTGCAGGTTTCAGGAACACTTGTCAGACCATAACCAAAGAAATAAGGAGTACCAGTTGGTTTCTCCACAACTTATAATGCACTTTGAATCATTCCTTGCCCTGGGACAAAGTGTGGGGCTGTGTCTGATGCATCTGCCAGATTAATTTCTGCTCTTGATATGCCCAGAAAATGTTAGTTTAGACAAAACTGAGACTCTTTTCTTGTTAACATTAGATGCTCTGAAAGGCAAGAGAAGTGTATCTGTGTGCTAGCAAACACACGGCTTCTCTGTGCAGGTGTGAAGGGAAAGGGCCCAGATCCCCCTCTTTGCCTTCTCCAAGATGTTTGAAGTCTGAACTATTATCTGACAGTGAAGAAAAGACAGCCTCTTCCTCTGCTACCTGCATTGTGTTCTGAAATAAGTTGCCAATTTCCTCACTAGTGATACAAATATAACTGGTTTTATTTTTTTTTCCTTGATAGACCAGAGTATGTCTGAATAACAGCACAAAACTGAAAGCTGCAAATAATTTTCTATAAGGATGGAAGCAATAAAGGAGCAAAAGCTATCTAAAGGTGTGTTTCTCACAAGCATCTGAAATGTGATTGATAACACTTGCTTTTTGTATGTAAGTGTATTAACCCTAAAAAATGCTTTAAATTAATATTTCTTGTAAACCACCCACAAATGCTTTGACATGCCATAAAAAAGAAAAAATAAAGCAGCAACAACTGTGTTTGTACAGCAAGTACACACAAAAGATGAGACTTCTGCAAGGCAGAAAGGTCTTGTGGGAGCAGTGTGGAAGTGGCTCAAGCTGTTGAAAGAAGCCAAAGCAAGATCATTTATTGCTAGATAATTGCATCAAATCAAGTTTGATGTACATACAATTGCACCTGTAGAGGGAGATAATATAATGTATCTAATAGAGAATAAGAACATAGACATCGTGAGCAAAATTACTTCCTAGTATGTTTTCAGTGGAATTAGTGGATATTACCCTGGCAATGAATATGACTAAATTATTGTATAGAAATTGTGTAAGATGCAACTTTTTCAACACATATGAAAAAGACCTTTTTAATATGTTAGTAATCACTTTAATAATGAAATTATTAAAGGCCATATTTCCTATTGAGTTATCTAGAGTGTTGTAAAAGCATTTATCTAAGAAATGTTTTTGAAGTCTTGGGAGGGATGAAGCAAAGTGGCACACCTTCTCATTACTGCAGCATTTTCATGTGATACCATAGGCCATAGTAAGTTCTCAAGTATCAAAAATGCAATAGGAAGACAGGACTTCTGGCCAGGAAAACATGTGTTTGTTGATGAATTAATTTGAGAGAGAATGATTATTCTGCCAATATCCCTGTAACAAACAACAACTTCAAAATACAGCTTTAGTGTCCCTAAAATTAAATGTTGTTCTCTGACCAGAATACATTGACTAGGCCTACCAATGATTCTTAAAATTGTGACAATTGCAGGGAAAAATTGCTCATGAATTCTTATGGAATAAAGTGACCATTGTGTAAAACTGCTCAATCTAAACCAACAAGCTTATTCATAGAGGTCAAGATTATAAGGTGTATCTAGACCATTGGAAGGTTTCACACTGATATTACTGTCAGAGAAAAGCAAATGAATGAAACATGTAAAGGCCAATAATCGAGACAGAAGGCTGTACCAGAGCCCTCATGTGGGAACTGTGCTCACAAAGCAAAGTTTCTTCATCTCTCCAGCTAAGTTCAGTTCCAGCCAGCACATTGATCCAAAAGGCACTCAAGGAGAGAAGAGAGTGGTGACTGAAACTTGCTAAGAGAACTGGCTTATCCTTCTCTTTATCTACCTTTTTAAAATCCATTTCCTACAGTAAGCTTAAGGAGCATATTGAAGTGAAAGTACAGGATAAAATTTACACAGTATAGGAAACTGTACAAAGCTCTGAAAGGTAGTGGTGACACAGGTCATACTTAGCAATTGTCTGCACCAAGCACTGATCTGCAGCATCAGCAGCTTTGAGCAGCATCACCTTTCCTCTTGGCAAGGTTGCTCTATGCAGCCAAGCTTTCAGGTTCAGTTTACCTCCTGCTCAACCTTGCTATGGCCAAAGCAGCTGCAGGACCGGAAAAGTGTCACATATATGGGGCAGCCAAGGAAGGTGAAGGAGTCACCCAGCAGACACAGTGGCAAACTGCTGCAGCAGGCAATTTTCGCACATGGTTCTTGACATATCTGCTGTGGGCTTTGGTCCATATCCTCCATCATCCATCCCATCACTGCTGGAGGTCACCTCGGCTACTCCTGCACCAGCACAGTTTGCCATGTGAAGAACTTTACTCAGGCAGGACCAGAAATTTCCCACTGCAACAACCTCAAAACCTACCATGGACAAATTCCCAGGAGGACAGTTTCATGTTTGTCCCCCTACAGCACATCATATTCCTTGGAAAGGTGAAAGAAGAAAACAACAACACTACCTGTTCTTGGTGTCTGAAAAGAAAGACAGGTGATTTTCATAGAGAAGGAATCTGTTTTTTTGTAAATTTTTTTTTTTTTATACACAACTATTCTCAGTAACGTCAATGGTTCAGTACAGGAGTAAGGGTGAATGGTTTTTTCATTTTTTTCTGTGGGCTTACTGAGGGATCTGTGGCTCACCAGACACCTGAGGACAGTGTAGAAATATTTTCCAGGTATTGGTTTTCAAATAAAGGACAGGGCCCTTGAGTTTGTGCAGGACAGACTGAGACATAAAGAATGTCACTTCAGTGCAGGGTTAGTCAATTTGTCCTAATTTATTTCTTTGAACAACAGTTTGATCTATATACCAATAAAGGTTTCTTGATTGTGTATGTGTGTGTGCATGCCTGACATACATAAAAGATGCACTAAAGAACTGAAGATGCTGAAAAAAAATTCCATAAAATATTTTTACATGAAACAGCTGTGTATCAGATCTCTTTCTCTTTATGCTAATTTTTGACAAGAAGTTCAAATTTCTCAGTGCAAGAATTTTTTTTTTTCAGCTATTCTGTAAAAAGTCTCTTTTAAGCTCGGGCACCAACATTTCTCTCCTTTCTTCTCTTTCCCCATACATCTGCATCAGACAGATTACCCATTCAGCAAGAGAGCTAAAGTCACTGTGTTTCAAACTTGTGCTATGGAATACGTTCTCATTCTTGACTCTCATTTTAAATAAAACTTTGTGCTTCATCTACTTGGAGACAGGAAAAGGAAAATTTGGCAGTAAAAGGACATATTTTGGGATCAAACAAGGCAGTGGAGCAGGGCTTGTGAAATGGGTACAGCTCCACATCCGAGTTTCTATTCACCCACATCTTCCATTCTTTGGGGTTTTCTGAGTCTAGCATTAATCCAGGCAGCTAATTTTGACAGATTTAGAGTGTTTCATGCATTAATTGGAATCTCACTGCTTTAATGTCTTCATTCGAACAGTTTTTCTGATCATGGCACTGAAAGGGAAGTCTTATGTTATACATAGCTTTATGTGGAAAAACTCCAAGTTTATGTGATTATGGTAATAGTTCATAAAATCTAGCAGAAAAAGAATAGTTTAAAATTGATTTATTCATAACAGCATAAGTTAATATTCTTGCATACAAAGAGTTTCAGATATTAATCTTTTCTCCTGAATTTCTGCTATTCTGCAGAGGTGTTTTGGATTGCTTTGCCATTACCATTGCTCTAACTTTTTTTTTGTGTGTGTCCTTTTTAGTCTCTTCAAAATACTGTTTTTCCTTAAATAAATAATTCTGTTTCCATTAGGATGGTATCAAAGCTGTTTTTCAACTTTTCTATTGATTTATGTAAGTATTTGAACAGAACACTGAATTCTGTTTTGCAGCTAAGCATTTTAATAGTACAGAATAAATCACTTCCTTACAACTGAAGGTTTAGGATTTAAGCAACTTATATCCTTTCATAACTTGTGAATTTCTGTTAATCTTGCAGATTTACTTTGGGAACAGAAGAATATTGTGTGTGCATATCTGTTTATATATGTAATTTCTATTATTTAAGTAGGGTATACTTTTTTCTTTTTTTCCTGGTGATCCTTCTTTGTTTTTTCAGTATCTGTCTTATCTAAGATGCTTCAAACTTCCCCAAATGTCATTTTGAAGAGAGCCCATAAAATGCTGGCAACAGCTTCAAATACTTAACTAGTTATTTGGGACCAAATTTTGTATTCCCTTGTCCTCATTTCGTTGAAAGCCATGCCACTGAAAGCAAAAAAAATTTGGCATGTAGCCATGAGAGAATTGAAGAGTGAAGACCATAGGGACAGTGACTCAGAATAATCTTTGTATTAACTTCACTGAAGCAATACATCTGGAATGTATTAAAACAATATTGTTGTATGATTTGTCAGTTCTGTGCTATCATTCTAGAGGGAAGCACTTAAAAGCTCTTTCCTCCAGGTTAAATGAATTTAACAACTGCAAAATGACATGTCACAAGAGTTGCATTTCTTTCAAGATGTCTGTGGGGAGAATATGCTGTTTTCGTGTTAGGCCCAATGCCTTTTCATGATTTTATTGGAGAGTTGAAAATACAGGAAATATTTTTTGTATATAAAATTTACAGATGACAACAGGAACAGAGACTTGCTAGAGAAATAATAAATAAGATAGGAAATGTCAGAATCTGATCTGGCCATTTGCCTTTTTCTTAAAAATGCATGTTGGCTAGTGAGTATCCCTGAGCACACATGCCTCTGTGTGTGTGCGTGTGTGTGTCTGTGTGTGTGTGTGTGTGTGTGTGCATGCACACAAGGACAGAAATAACATAGTTCTTTTTTTTTTTTTGCTAAACTTCAGTGACCTCTGCTGAGCTTCTTGCACAACCCACCCTACCCAAGGGCTGTATAGCTGGAGGGGGACTTTGTCATTTGGGTTAGAGCGAGGCTGGAAGAGACCACCTGTTCAGTCCATTCAGATCTACACATGTGTGCCCTGACTTCCCTATCAGTCTCTGCAGTTTTGGAAACTTGCTGGTTTGAGCTGGTTTTGTCTATGGCTTTGTTGAGTTTAAAGCTGAAGAGCTTTAAGGGAAGTGGTCTTTTGGTTTATTCATTGCCATATACAGACTGTCAGGAGCAGAAACAAATAAACTGCTGGCATCACAGAACCAATTTGAAGTAGTTTTGCGTTACAGTAAAAAAAAACTCCTGACCTTGAAATTTACGGGCACTTGGCTATTCAGTATTGCCTTCTTTTTGGGTCCTTCACCTTCACTTAGTCATTTATAGCTAGGTATATGGTTTTTTAATCTTAGAAAAGTAATTTGTTGTAACTAAAAGGGTGAAAAGTTCAGTTAAAAAAACCCCACTCTGCCACAGAAAAGAGACACCTTTCGAGAACATAGGAAAAAAATCACCGTCAGCAACCTCTGCACACCATTGTTTCTGTGATGACATCTACAGCCTCATTTCTTCCCTTGATTTCCTTGCACAGACAGGAAGACTAGCACTCCTGATAGTACAGCCTCAAAAGAGGCTGCCTGGAATACAGACAGAAAAAACCCATGCATTGGGCTGTTCAGCACTTGTTTAAAAGACAGAAACTGCAGTGCTACTAGTGCTTCCTCTGGGGTTTGCACTGTCATCCTCAGTCTCTGCCGCTGGCTCACCAGCAGCAAGTGGTATTTCAGAACGGCTGTGCTGCATGGCTGTGCCTGACCTGAGATGCTGTTGTCACCTCAGCAGGCCAGGATTCCAGATCCAATTCCCTAGCAGGGGCAGAAGGTGGTACCAAGTGTTTTCTTGTGATTTCACCCTTGTCTGGAGCATTTTCCCACGGATGTCTCTCAAGGTTGACAGTTGTCTCGTCTCCTTTGCCAAAAGTCAAAGGAGTTTCTCTGGGTGTCAGACAAATTGGTGATGTGTTATGGTCAGCCCAACAGGAATACAGAAGGCCATGGAGAAGTGCAGGAGCAGGGAGCATGCAGTAGTATCTGCAAGCTTTTCCTACTTGGAGCAGGTCAAGCTTGTCCTGCTGCTATGGGCTTGCTGCAACCAACAGCAATACTGGAAACTACATGCCTGTTAATTAGTGGTGAGAATAAAATGCTTATGAAGGAAGGCATATTTATATGTGGTTCTGGGTTGCTAAGCACAGCCTAAGGGAAGTAAATATATCAACTAATGAAGGCACATGAATTTAATCTTACATGGGCATCACTGAAATGCCTTTTTTAACAATGCACTATCACAGTACCCCTAAAATATGGTGCGACTTGCTAGAGTGCAAGTTGAGCCTTATTGGTGGCCTGAATGTCGCACACCCAATTTCCAGCTGCTTTAAATTTCTTAACTTAGGAGTAGAAAAGTGTATTCCTTAGGTTTTTTCCACAAGTGATGTGTGTTTTGTCATTCCCTCTTTCACATCCCACCCTGTCCTTTGGAGTTACTGATTTCTTGGTGACACGAAAGGTGTGCAGGCACATCTCCTAGCCATGGACAAACAGGCTGGCAGCAGATAAGCTCCTTTGAGAAGAAGGAGCAAGGACTGGCTGCATTTATTCATTACAGGGCTAGACACCTCTTCCTTTTGAAGTACACATCCCAGTTTGGATGACATTTTTAGTGTGTGATGTTTTTTAGGTGAAAAGGGTAAGGTATTGAGTTTTTTATTACACAAATGCTTATTAATAAATAATGTGTAGTAATCAGTAGTGTCCTGCTTAGACTTCAAGGCCAAGCAGTGAGACATGCTGTCTTCATGTGCCTGGCAGCTTACTTCCATCAAATAAGGTAGTTTTCAAGCAAAAGATTAGGTACCAGCAGTCTCACAGCTGTATCAGAGTCCAGTTTTGATGTGGCGTCTGATGTCTTCAATACTTTTTGCTGCACTTCAAAGGTGTTGGAAGCTTTTTCTTTTTTGGAGAAAGAAAGACAAAGGCTGTTGCCAACCCATCACTGTCTATAACTACCTGAAAGGAAGTTCTAGCCAGGTGGGGGTTGGTCTCTTCTCCCAGGCACTCAGCAATAGGACAAGGGGGCACGGGCTTAAGCT
>JAWWEV010000095.1:30753453-30773481 GCA_035583235.1 Hafferia zeledoni
AAGCAACCAAAGAGGTATTTCATATCATCTGACATCATCAAGAAGTGTCAAGGGGTATAAAAAGAGAGAGAGGAGGAATTTCTGTCTCTTTCGGTCTTTGCCTCAGCCCCATTAGGTTGTTCTGCACTGACTCGTGAGATCAGGCCTTGCCGCTCTCTGCACTGTTGTTTATCTAGGGAGGTGAACACTTTCATGTTAATTTCTCTTTTCTCTTGCTGGAAGGTTTCTCAGGAAGAGTTTCTGGGAGGTTTTCTGGGGTTTGGGTGGTTGGAATCTGTATTATTAACTTGGGTGACCTCAATGAAAGTGTTATTATTTCTTTTCAGAATTCTATGTATATGTATTATATCATATTCTGTTTTAAAATTTCTTTTCTTGTGTGTAAATATAAAAACCTTGCCATTTCCAAGTTCCATTTCTAGGGTTTTTTCTTCCTCACTCCCTTTCAGGGGACCCTTTGACTTTGTATTGGGCAGTTGGCATTTTGCCAAGCTAAACCATAACACTGTTGGCTTCAGTAAAGGTATAGTTACTGCAGAAGGAACTTGGCTGTTGAGTCTTACCCATCAACCTTACAATCCCTTTGTTCTACCACTGGGCCAATGAGCCACCCCTGCAGGCACAGCTGGGTCCCAACGCAGTTGTACCACTGTCTTACACTGCACCAGAGTGTGTAGCCTGGGGACACACTCCTGGGGAATGGTAATACTGAGTCTTGAAGTGGTGCTTTTCCATCTGAGTCTGGGATTGCTTTGAGTCACCTTCTGGTTTTGTTTGCTGTCAATAATCAGATGGTACATTTTTTTCTCTCACTAAACTTAGGGCTGCTAATCACAACGGAGGGCTTAATGTTTCCCTGTATTATTTAATTCAGATGCCACTTTAACTCCCTTCTATGCATGTGTGGAACATAGTCTGTATCTTTCTGCATGTAGTCTGTCACTGCAGGTATCACTTAAAAGACAATGGGACACAGAGTCTCAGAAGACTTCATTAATCATCCACAGTTAACCATTCACAATATAAATAATTGATTTGTCCTTACATGCAACATTGCTTCACAGCAAGGAGAAAAGAGGTTAGCAAGTTCCTCTATAACACACAGGCCCAGGGACAGCTGGGGCAGAGGGGAGGGTTCCAGGAATGGTCAGACAAGTGTATCCTTCCAGCTGGAATGATTGGGCATTGCCAGCTCCTGGGAGGCGAGGGCAAGGACACTCTACTGACTTGGTGCACATCCTGTCTGTGCGGGCCACTCACAGATGAGTGCCGACTGTGACAACTTGAGAGGTGAAAATTATGGGTATTTCTCATTCTCCTCTTTTTGCATAATATTAGAAGGAAGGAGAGACTGGACCTTTTAAGGAGTTTAGTTGGGTCTTTATGGGAATAGGTGCGTGGCGTCCTGTGCTCCAGAAAACTCCAATGACTTTGTAACCTTGAATCCTAAAAGAAGGTGTAATTACACTGTTTTCCTTCAGTGAAAAACCCTCTTAGCATGTTATCACCTGCTTCTCCTTCACCAGCAGCATCCCTTACGACATGCTGCAGTTTCCTACCCCTTAACTCTATCATGATGATTACTTGTGAGCCTACACCACCAAGTGGCATTTCTGAAACCAGTTAATCTAAAAATAAAGACAACTAAATCCAGATAGCCAAAAGACAACAGATCCTTCATATCAGTTGATGGTGCAGTCCCACAAGTGGGAAGATGCAAAAATGAGGCCAGAATTGCTACACAGGAAAGCAATCACAGCACAGTGTAAGTAAGTTACTGATCCACCCCAAAGGTAAGTACATGTCTGAAGAGTTGTCTGCCTTTCTGCCTTTATTGTTTATTATTCAAATTCACATTCAGACCCATTCAGTTTTTGCTTTCCTGAGTATTTGAGCATACAGAAAAATCTAAGGGAAAGACTGAGGTATCATTGTTTTTATTTCAGAATACCTAGAACAGTTGTCTGCACCTATGAGGGAGGCTCCATGGCATACAATGTGACTTAAGTCCTGCATAGCTGATACCTGTAAGGCAGAAATTCTTGATAAGCTGATACACTGCACTGACTCCTGACACCTCTAACCTTTCAGATTCAGCATAGTGTTGTTGTTAAGCACCATCTTGAAAAGACTTAGGTGTAACAACAACATGAGTATTTTGGAAGTTTCTTACTAGTCTTGAATAACTCTAAAAGCAGCTCAGGCTTCAGTGGGCTTATCTGTCCTGCCAGGTACCTTTCAGTGTTAACAGGAAATTCTCAGTCTTCCACAACAATCAGAGTAACTCAGTACATATACACATTCTGAACAGCATCAGCATTTTTTAGAAATCATATAAGTTTTAAAGGAATCTTGTTAAAACCAACATATTTTGTAAAATTGTCTTTAATTTAAATTTTGAAACTTAATCCATTTATTTCACAATTCTTTATATTCTCATTGTAAACTTTTATTATGTAATAGCGAAGTTAAGAATAATCAAGTAACACCAGAAAGTGATGTTGATGTTCACTCAGAAAAGAGGAGAAGAAATAATCCTCCAGTTTTGTTGTATCAGACATCACTTTTAAAGAGAGTGAGGGATATAAAGAGATATATCTCTCATTCAGGGAAACGGAATGCTGTCACTTGCAGGTTAATAGCAATTTGTGTGGCTTGTGCAATTTTGTTATAACTAGTATCCCCATAAATGTACTAATTGCACATGTAGAGATAAAAATTTCTCTGTAACACAACCAAAGTGACAAAACACCTATGTATATCTATGGCTAGCTTCTGCATAAGCTGGTGTTGTAGAAAAATGTTTCTTAAAAACAAAAAATAAACCATCTTCAATGTAAGTGACATTTGGTCACATTTGAAACATGGTCTATTACAGTCAATTTTTTTCAGTAGTATGTGGTTTCTGAAGCATCCAGCACTGGACATCAAAGACTAAACTACCAAAAGTCACCCGTTATTATTTAACAAATAGACTATAACCTTAGTAAAAAGAAAAAAAAATACAGTAAATCCTACATTTGTTTATAGTCCTGTCTCTTAAGAAAATTATTTCCCTTTCTTACGTTAATTGTTCATGCAATTTCTTTGCTACAGAAAAAAATACCACTGCATCTCTAAGAATATCCTGTTCACATAAAAATTAAACACATATACTCTAACCAGCCATAAGCAATAAATATATCTATCTATAAACCTTATTCTTTATATTCTTCTAAAATCTCTATCTAGCAGATTTAACATATATAGACCCCTGAAATCTATGTAAATGACAATAAAGTAGCTGCTTGTGAGTAATAAGTGATAGAAATTTTGATATTGATAATATTTAAAATGATACTGGACAAGCAAAGCATAAGAGTAAAAACAGAATCAGGAGTTGATTACATTATGTGTAATTACTACTGCTATACTTCCAATTTAATGGAAATGCACACTACATTACAGAAGAGTAATAAGACAAATACCTTTTCCTGAAATGGCCACAGGGACTGATAACAGGACAAATACTTAGATTTTGGAACATACAAAAATAATCTTGAAGTCCATATTGCTATTTTAAAATATTTGTGATAGAGGTGAAATTTAACTTTAGAGGTGATATGGTGTGGTGAAATTCTCGCAGATGCTTCTCAAGAATGATTTGAAAAAAAAGATAAAATTGATTGCTGCTCAAGACACAATACAAGGAGCTTTGGTACACCCAGATAGATACATGGAAAAGATATGTCTGGAGAAGGATGAAACAGCACAGAGAAAGATAGGTGCTGCTCCATCACAGGTGTATTTTCAGGAATGCGGTGGCAGAGTTTATGTTAAAATCCAGAATCATTATCTTAGGTGTGGGTATGTTTTCCTTAAAGATGAGAGTAAAATGCTGTGTTCCCAGATTTCATCAGGAAAAAAAATAACTCTCTGAGGAACAGCTAAGCTCCACACATGAGATGAGGAACAAGAGAAGGTGGTCACATTTAAAGCAAGTGATGATGTTAGACCGTCAGCTTTCCAGTTCTCCTCTGCCTACTTGACTACTAAGAGGAATATGATTTGATTTTAAAGAGGTTTGGTGATAAAATCAAACACATTGTCAGTCAAAGCAACTGACAGGCTTTCACAGGGAGAAGTGTTTGTACTATTCTTCCTGGAAAAACTGAATGCATTTGGAGGCTAAGAATATTAATAAGAAGAATCTAAATTTCAATCCACATTCCTACACAAGAGAGGAAGAGGGTTCAAGGTCATTAAACAGGTTTTACAGGACTGCAAAATGTAATGCAAATAAAACTGTAAATAAAATTAAATTGAGTGTAGCAAAAGTATAAGCATATGCTGTGACAGCCTTGCTCCTCACCTCTAGTCCTCTACACTTTCAATACTCTCTTTCCAGACTGGATATTGTTCAGAAGGCAAGAAAAGGCAACCTTACAGACACAAGGCTCAGCTAGAAGCTTTGCAAGCTGAAAATGGAAGTACAAAAATCAAAGTAATTTGGTTTTGGAAATTGAACTTCTTCTCAGAGGGTGCTGGCTGGAGACAAGGAAGCTGCTGTTCTTCATGCTGTTAGTGGGAAATGTCGTAATAGTAGTTGCGTAATTTCATCTCGACTGCAACAAATCCTGGTCGGTCATCAGCACTGTGGAAAGACAACAAGTATCAATGCACAGCAAGAAGAAAGTTGTGAAGTGCATGGGCCTTGTAATGCTTGGTACTCTGTCTCACTGACAGCTCATTTAAAGCTGCTCACAATATTTGAAGTCTATCAAAATATTGCTACAAAACTAGTCCCAGGTGGCAAATGCCATTACCAAGCATGCAGTGAGTGGATTTACTATCATCCCCATTACTTTAAGGTTGGTGAAGGTACTAGAAAAAAGAAATGGTAAATCAGCTCATTTTCTACTTCATTTATTTTAGTAATAATCCAGAGAAAAGAATATTTGTAGTGCAATATCTGCCTTACAGCGGGTACTACAGTCACCCAGGAAGGCTTAGAATCACTGAGGGGAGCTTATCCATACACTGTATGACTGTATGGTCTTTCTTCTATATCTGCAACTATTTCTTTATTTGAAGAACACAGTTAAACAGACATGCCCTTACAATATTACACTACATATTGAGATAGTTACTCTGCCTGACTTGAACTTTCTTTTTCTGAATTTTTCTTTTTTCTAATAATGAAGATATTTGACTCAAAAATAAACATCAGCATGCTTTATGATATGTTTATTAATCATAACAAAACCTGATCCATTTCACTGTAGAACTGTTACAGAATTCTTCAAGTCAAACCAAAAGGCAGGAATTATTTTATGGCTGCACAATCTTCTAGAGTACAAGGTGTAATAAAGCTAACAAAGAAATAAGATACCTAAAAATTAAGTACTACAGCTCCTTAAATGTAGATTTTGGGCACACACATTGTCTAGATCATTAACTGGAATAATAACTGACATTACAGTACTGTGGGTGCTTTCTGGAGGCTTCCTACAGCTATAGGTAACTTCAACAAAATAGTTTAAAATGATAAATCATAAAACAGTTTTAATAATTTTTTTGCAATATACTAATTAAAGAAATCAAGTAGGCTTTATTTTTTTAATTTTATATTTCATAATTCTAACTTCTGAATTGTTATTAACAGTAACAACAAAAAAGTTTCTGACATATTGGGTATGATTTGAAAAGTTGTTTTGCCTCTCACTGATAGAAAGTCAGTGTAGGATCCAATCTGAGTACATAAAGAATTGAAAGAAGAGGAAAAATAGGTCAAAACAGAAACTACTGAGGAATGAAATAAATATTTTGAAATTTCAGTAAAGATTTGGAAATGAAGATTAAACAAAATACAATCCAAAATGAAACATATCTGGTTTATTTCAAACTTTCTTTTGAAAATATATTAGATGGACCTTTTGTAGAATTGCGTGGTTTTTATGATACCCTATATTTTGTATATACCTGTTCCAGTAAACTTTGTTGTGCAAAATCAGCTTCTTGTAGTACACTCTGTAACTCAAATAATTTTCTCCAGAACATGCAACTGATTCCTTAGTTTGGAGTAGTGTTGTAACAACAAAAAAGATGAAAAGACATATTTTGAAATAATCTCCTCACTTCCTTTCTGCTATTAATAATGTAGCTTAACATATATTTCTGTTAGAAGAGCATCACATCACACTCACTTGTATGTCCAACACAATTTCATTAGACTGTAGACTTCTATTGGGCAGACTTCAGGGCGTTCCATTCGTTCTCCTCTTTCAATCATCTGTGCAACTTCACCACCTTTCATTCCCTGAAACAAGGTGACCAGAACAGTCAGTCAGCGAAGTTGCAAATAATCACAGTATACATGCTAATATAAACCAAATAGAAGCGTGCATTTTTTTTTTGGGGTTTTTTTTTACTATTTTTTTCAAAAAAATCTTTTTCGTTGTAAATGGATTTGGTTAAATTTTGTTGTTATTTTTTTAAAAAAAAAAAAAAAAAAAGGCCAGATATAACCACTCACCTTATATGGTTTTTGCCCATAAGAGAAGGCTTCCCACATTAAAACCCCAAAGCTCCAGACATCACTTTTGCTAGAAAATTTGTAGAAATTCATGCATTCTGGAGCATACCATTTCACTGGCCATTTTCCATGACTTTGTGCCTAAAATATGTTGTAACAGAAAGTAAAAAAAAGCAGCCTAGAGGCAACAGTAAATAGTAAACATCACTAGAATGCATATAAGCCAAGCTAACTAACTTAGGTCTGCACACATTTGGACTAAGTACCATAACATTTCTTATGTGCTTAACATTAGAGACAGTGGGTAACAGCTCTTCCAAAAGTATTACCAAATTGTTCCTAAACTTCCACTTTCAAAATAATGCACTGAAAGGAAATCTATGGTAAAATGAAGTGTAGCCAAATGATATGGAATCATGCTGCAGTAGCATTTAATTTAAAGTTTCCCTTTAGAATTAGTGATTTTTTTTTTTTCATTTCAGCTCTCCATAGAGGGTAAGAGATACATACCCAGATACTTGAAGCTGATACTCTATTTCAAAGCACTGTGACTGCCTTGTGGCAAACTGCAGCTTGATTAAATGTGCCATAACACTGCATTACAACCACTCAAGTGGCAAGCTATCCTTGCACAGTACTAGATCTAGCGATACAACATGATTACATCCCATGGACTTGTAAAGGGAAGGGACCTTTGATACTAATTCTCAAGCCTCTTAGACTGAGATTGAGAAATATCTGTGGCTAGGCTAGTGACAGTGATTTAAGATGCTTTTTCTGATGGCAGTTACTATTCCTATAAGAAGCTCATCAAAAGGGAATATGTGCTTCCTCCTCCTCCTCCTCTGCAGTGTTTCATGGTCTGGCTTATTAGTTTTAAACAGCTGATGAAAGGGAATAGGAAGAAGGAACAAATAATTTGAACTGCAAGAGTGATATATTAGGGAAAAAAAGGATGCAGACATGACTACGATCTTTATCTCCCACCTCATACCTTATTAAGTGTGGCAATTATTTTAATCCTTCTAGCTGTACAGATCTCCAGTGAATTTAAACCAAACTAAACAAATTTTGCTAAGGCAGTGTATTATTCACCAATGGTATTCTTTCAAACCTTCCCCCCATCCTGCCCATACAGTACAGTATTAATCAACAATACAATATGTTAGCCTACACTTTCCTTGGACCTGGTGAAAACTGTCCTGCAACTGTTCTTCCATCACTAATGTCAACCTTCTAATGAAAAGTTTACTAAAATTAAATTATTCAAGTAAAAGATGGGATTAGCATTTTCCTCCCTACACATCTCCTAATGTTAATCACAAATTTTGAAAATTGGTAACCTAATACCAGGCTATAAAACAATGGATGATACATATATTTGCAATTTTCAACTTGCAAAACCAATTGCATTACAACTTAAAATAGCATTATTAAGCGATGTTGCTACACAACTTTCATGTCCTGTTCAAGACTTACCTTGTAATAATTTTCATCAGCACTAAGAGCTTTAGAAAGTCCAAAATCACTAATTTTGGCATAATGTTGTGTGACCAATAGCACATTCCTTGCAGCCAGATCTCTATGAACAAAGTTATTCTCCTCTAGGTATTTCATCCCCATGGAAACCTGGTGCACCAGCTCAGTTATGTTCTTCTCTGTGACATGTCTGAAAATCATAATTGAATTTTAAAGAGGTCAGTAGTTCATTTTCATGACTTCATGGAGTTAAAATATAACTCCTTACTATGAACTTGCCCATATCATGCTGTGAACCTGTTTGACTTACAATTAGCTTAACTTCAATTAGAAAAGGCAGCCTAAGCTACCTATCCTGGGCAAGATGATGTGTGATCACGTCAACAAATGAGCAATTGAACGGTATGTGAAAATTCTTTCATTTATTCAAAATACACTATTTTGGTAGCAATATTTGATGGTTAGGAGACATGTACAAGAAAATAAGTTCCAGTGAAGGGTAACTACAATCATAAATTATTATATTACTAACATGTCAACTTACAATTTTCCTTAAAGAAAAAATAAAGGAAAAGACTTGTACTCCCTGAAATGGAATCAAGGCTTACATACCTATTTTTTTGCAAAAATTTGTTCAATGGCCCAAGTGCAGCCATTTCCATTACTAACATCCAGGCCTCAGCTTCACATATGCCTATCATTCGGACAATGTATGGGTTATCCAGTTGTTGCATGACATTTGCTTCTCTCAGCAATTCATCCTTTATGGCTGGATCATTACTCTCATTCTTAAGAATTTTTACAGCCACTGGCTTGGCACCCCTGAAAAAAAAAAAAAAACCAACCAAAAATTGAAAAAAAAATCCAGTTCTGGGACTAGTTACTGAAAAAGCTGTGCGCTAATGTATGCAGTCTTCATCTGATGTTTCTATGCATATAATACAAATTGTGACAAAAGACAGAACTGATATTAAGAGATGAAAACAAGAATAACAGGAACATTTTCCTGTCAAATGCTCAGAAGTTAAGCAAAAGAGTGAGAATGAAAATAACCTGAGTATATTACAAATTATCATAAAAATATCTTAAGACTGAGGGCAAAATTTTCTTTCCCATTTTGGCAAGGATGGCACAAAGCTTTTCTGTCAAGAAAAGTTACAAGGAGCTTTCTAAGCACTGAAGTGTTTGAGGGATAAGACCAGAACACGCAGCATTGCATGACCTCAAGGCAGTGCTCTGAAATCCCGAGGAACTAAGTCTATTTCTGCAACCATCAGTTCATACAGCTAACTGAAAGAGTGACTGATGATAGCTGAAGTGTGAAACAAGATTAAAAAATATACAAGCTAAGATCAGAGCCCTTCAAATCACTACAGACCACTAAAAACAATAAAAATTCTTCCTGTGTCTGAAAACCTCAGTTAAAGAAATGCCTCCAAGCTTCAAATGATGAGAATGTATACATAAGGAGTCCATGCACATAAAAACATACCAATAACATTTTCCTATCAAAATGCATAAACAGGATCTGTTCTTTTTGATATTACCTTAAAAAAGGGTTACAACATGTTCTATGTTCTTGAAAATCAACAATCCAGCTTCAGGCAACTGCTATTTATCGTACTTATTTTAAGCAAAAAACCTCTTTGGTACATGTAAACTGTTCTTGGTCCTGTACACTATTTCTGAAAGAGATGTTATGCAAATGGGAAATATTGCATAGCATGACTGCTCATACAAACTGTGGAGGAAGGCAGTGGACATTCCTGTCAGGAAAAATACTCATAAGGAGCACTTCCCCACTTTACAAAGAAATGTGAGTGCATAAGTGTAAGAAAAATGAGAGAAACTAGTCCAAATACTCAGGTATAGTCTGTCTTCCAAATGACATGCAAAGATTACTGCTGCGCCAAAAAATAAAGGTATATTAGACACAATGCAAATAGAAGGAAACACTTACTTTTTCATCTTATAGAGCCCTTTCTTTACAGTACCAAAGTTGCCAGAGCCAAGTTCACCATCCTCCAAGGTTAACAGTTTCCTGTCAAGAGTTACATTTTTTGGTTTAATTTCATCTGGATCAGCATATGGACTTTCATAGACCTCAGTATCCATGGGTAAGGCCTCTCTCTGATCACCTGCAGTTCAAACAATGGAAAATATGGACAAGATTTTAGACATTTTTGCTGACACTGTTAATATGTTCACCTTTTCTATGTTCAGAATCATCAGTGTGTTTGACTTATAAGGGCATGATAAAGAAACCACATACGGTCCGTCTATATACACTTTAGAACACCCCAAAAAACAGTGACTTCCACCTAGTTACATTCTCTAACTACTGAACATTTGTGCAATGTGAAACTAGGATGTTCCTTGACAGAAGGAGTGTTAAAGTTTAGCCCTTTTCCTTAGTACTTCCCATTAGTTACCTCAGAAAATTCTTCACTCAGAATGTCACCTTATATGTACTTAATTCTTAGGCATCCCACTTTAATTGCATTTTACTTGGCACTATGGATGCAACAGGGTAGAATTGTTTTTATGAAATGAGATGATACAGCTTTTTTTAGAGTCAGGGAAGTAAGTGGTGATGTCTGGCAGTTTCAGCCACCAGACTTGAGTTATGATACTGGTATACCAATACATCACAGGGTGTGAAACAGTTGGAAGAAAAAAAGAAATATGGGTTGAGAGACAATTCTGCCACAAAGAAGAAAATTGTTCTAATTATATAAATTACTCTGCTTACCTCTTTCTGCTTCTGTAAGACCTCTCTTCCTTTGCAGCACGTAAGGATTAAAAGGTGCTTCTTGAGATGGGTGGCCAATATTTGACTGAAGCTACAGCACACAAATAAGAGTTTTTCTGTTTAACAACGAATAGATAAGTTAAAAGCACTTTGCCCCCCAAGGATTAAGGCATAATGATTGTATGAGAGACATAGGTGAAAATCAGAAAGTAAGAAAGGGATCCAAAAGAGTTTATTTCATTTTGGAGGTTATTGCTAAAGCAAATATCCAGGCCAAATGAAACTTACACTGCTAAAGCACAGAAAGATATTCCAAGTATTTCAGAGCATTAGATATGAGAGAATTAACTGTACTGGGTAGTGCACAAATCTTATTTTGCAGATATTAAATTTATGTGCTCTTTTCAAATCTCCCTTGTAACACAAGTAGTCATAAGGATTTCTCTTTAACCTGTCCTTTCCCCCTCTCCAAGTTCTCTCTCCCCTTACCTAGGCCATAGACAAATTGCTAACACAAATGAAAACAAAAAGCAATTCCCTTTTTCTCCTGTGGGTATTACAGAGTGACTCCACTTTAAAGAAGTGAAAGAAACTGGAGTAAAAATTACTACTTTAATACGCTTGTGTAACATCAGGGACAAACATCATCCAGATATTAGGCGATTTTTTTCTCCTCTAGTAAGAGAGGAAATTATTTAATTAATTGAGCATCTTGTTCAAATACAATCCCTCTGCCTTTATTCTTGTCAGAGGTATAATATGGAGTACACAAACCATCCCAACAGAAACATTGTGTGTTTTGGAGCTCCTTGGCTGAAGGATGAGTCTGGCCCAATAAAGTATTTTTGCTCTCTTCTGTCTGTGAGCTGTCAGGAACATAGAATTACAGAACTTATTTCTGCTGTTTAGTCTGTTTTCTTTCTTAATGTAGAATTTTACTCCACTTATTAATGACCTAACCCTCCTAAGAGAGTGTTTTAAAATGAAAAATTCAAACATCAACACATATTTTCTCAGCTCAAATAGGAAAAAAGGTATATTGCTGTTGAAAAACATGGAATAGGGCTATTTCGCAAATATTTGACTATATAGCTCTTTTTTAAAAAACTGAAGTGTTCAATGTCTTAAGTTCCTTCCAGAAATCTTGTGGTTTTCAAGTAAAGAGAAACAAAGCTCTAGTGGATGGTGTTCCTGCCCATGGCAAGGGGGTTGGAATGAGATGATCTTTTAAGGTCCCTTCCAATCCAAGGCATTCTATGATTCTGTGAAGCTTCCTGACGTGAACTACTGAATACAATAGACATTTTATCACTTTGAAACTGCGTTTAGTAGGAAAAACGCCTCACCTGGGCATTACAGACCTTTAAATCCTAATGAAGTCATCTGCCTGGTTGGATGAAATAGAAAAGGTTTCAATATGTAGCTTTTACAGCAAACCATGACTAGGAGGCCTCAGTTCTGGTCTTGTAGGTTGAGCAAAATGGCATCTGGCAGTATTTCTGACTTGAATTGCTCAGTCTTGGGAACAGTATTGAAAGGCCATTTGCTGTCAGGACAAGCCACAAAAGCCCCAAAACAGTTCTGGGATAGGTGAGGGAACAAACTGACTTACATACCAATCTCAAGAACAAGGGAGGCAAAGGAAGGTATAAAACAAGATCCTCAACTCTAGTTTTGTTTTCCTAGACTGATACACCTTGCCAGTTTTGCAAGTTAAGAACTCTGTTTCCAGGACCTGTGTCACTCTACTCACACAGGTCATTTACTAACTCAAAAACCTCACTAGGATTGGAACTCAATCACAAATCTCTCAACACAGACTGGTAGTTTCACTGTAAATACTTAGGACAGTTTTATTGTACACTGCAAGTGCGTGTAGGAAAACACTTATGTTCAGTCAAAAATATTAATCATCTTTTGCAAAGCAAAATCAAATTGGGTAGAATTACACTTCCTGATTCCACAGTGATTTTATTTTGTGCATTTCATAGATCCTGAATTGCTTCAGAATGCATCAAGGACACCTAAGAGCTTTATCTTGTTGCTAGATGGTATGAGCCACTCAGTATTACTACTTAGAAGTGACTGTAGTCCCACTGGATAGCTTCCTGGATGTATTCTTAGTTCCTATATTAATATTTATACTTTAAAGGGAGATTGTTTTACATTACAAAAGTTATTTGGAGTCAATCAAGTGAGTGGATACAAAGCAATATGGGCTGACAACAATACCTGTTGTTAGATACAAGTGCAAAGGAAACAGGTACAACTTGCCACATTGCATAGATTTTATGGAAGTGTCTGAAGCCTTCAAATGTCCCATAGTACATCCCTCACTTAAAACACTGAAAACTTTTTGGTAGTTACAACTAGGTAAAGTAATACATGTATAGCTCTACACATAGGTAGCTCTAAGCTAGTTAAATATTCCTGACCCTAAGTCTCAATTTATGGATTGGCTTACATTGAACTGCCCAAACATAATTTATATATATCAAATTAATACATCTCAAGAATCCATTCACCAGTGAAGAACAGTTTGTAAAAACATAACTCTGTTCAAGACATAGCTGAGTCCTCAAGGGGAACATACACAAATATTTCTACTCTTTGCAATTGAAGAACACAATAAAAGAATCAAAAAGGACTGCATGCTCTTGCTCAGAAACTACACTAGAAACAAAGAAACAAAAAAAAGAGCACATCAATTCTGTGCTTGTAGATAAAGCTTTGCAACTGTGAATTGGAAATCACACAGTGACACCAAATAAAGCCAGTTCTCTTTCTAAGACAGCTGATAATGTTTAAAAGGATAATGTCTTATGCATCATTAGTGTTAGCTAGGCTAACTAATAAAAATGTATGTGTAGAATGTTATTTCTCATTGTTGTAGATTGATTAAATAGCTTGGTAATGTCTTTTTCATTTATACTGCTTTCTTCCTATCCAGAAGGAAATGGGAGATCTGGCTACCCTGAACAAAGAAAAGGCTGAGGTTCTCAACGACTTCTATGCTGCAGTCTTCAATGGCAAGTGCCTCAGTCATGCTGCCCAAGTTGAGAACAACAAATACAGGGACTGGGAAAACAGGCACAAGTCCATGGGAACTGATGAGACCCATACAAGGGTCCTCAGGGAGCTGGCAGACAAAGTTACTAAGCCACTATCCACAATTTTTGAAAAGTCAGGGCAGTGAGGTCAAGTCTCCAATGACTGTAAACAGGGAAATATAAACCCCATTTTCAAGAAGGGGAAAGTGGAAAAACCTGAGGAACTACAGACCAGTCAGTCTCACCTCTATGCCAGGCAAGACAATGAAGCAGATTCTCCTGGAAACTACGCTAAGGCAGATGGAAAGCAAAAAAGTGATTGGTCACAGCCAACATGGCTTTACAAATGGAAAATCATGCCTGACAGATCTGGTAATTATCTATAACAGGGCTGCAACATTGGTGGGTGGGGCAGAGCAATTGACATCACCTACCTGGACCTATGCAAAGTGTTTGACACTGTCCCACATGGTGTTCTTGTCCCTAAATTGGAGAGACATGGATTTGATAGAGGGACCACTCAGTGCATAAAGAACTGGATGAATGGCCACAAGTAGTTGTGGTCAATGGCTTGTTGTCCAAGAGGAGACCAGTGATAAGTAGTGTCTCTCAGGGGGCGGGATCAATACTGTTCAACACCTTTGTCAGTGACATGGACAGTGGGATAGGGTGAACCCCTAACAAGTTTGCTGATGACACCAAGTTGTGTAGTGCAGTTGACATCCTGGAAGGAAGGAATGCCACCTATAGGGACCTTGGCATGCTTGAGAGATGGGTCTGTGTAAACCTCATGAAGTTCAACAAAAAGAACTGCAGGGTCCTACACCTGGATCATAGCAATCACAGGCACACCTACAGCTTGGGTGAAGAATTGATCAAGAACAGCCCTGCAGTAACACCCCTATCACTTGGTGGTGATGGTCAATGAAAAGCTTAACATGACCTGGCAGTGTGCTCTCAAAACCCAGAAAGCCAACTTCATCCTGGCTGCATCAAAAGAGAGTGACCAGCAAGTCAAGGGAGGTGATTCTGACCCTCTATTCTGCTCTGATGTGACCCCACCTGGAGCACTTCATATGGTTCTGTTGCCCCCAACATAAGAAGGACATGGAACTGTTGCAGCAAGTCCAGAAGAGGGGCACAAAATTGGTAAGATGACGAGCACCTCACAGGAACTTTCCAGTACTTGAAGGGGACCTACAAGGGAAGTCAGAGAGGGACTCTTCAGGGGAACTGTGGTGATAGGGCAAGGAGTAAAGGGTACAATTTGAAAGGTTAGATATTAAGAAGAAATGCTTTCCTGTGAGGGTGGAGAAAGACTGGAACAGGCCGCCCAGAAAGGCTGCGGCAGCCCCAACCTTGTCAGTGTTCAAGGCCAGGTTGGATAAGGCCTTGAGTAATTTGGTCTAGTGGGAGGTGTCCTGCCCATGGCAGAGGGGCCTGGGACTAGATGATCTTTAAGGTCTCTTCGAACCCTTAGCATCCTATGATTCTATTATTTCTGATTGCACTACTTTTATAATATGCACCTTTTCAGCTCACATTAGTAACTTGGGAATATTGTGCAGTCCTCAGAAAACCCCATTTTTCTTTAGTTCTGCCAGTCGTGTATTCATGACATGCAGCACCCTGCATTGTTTGAATGGGATTTTTAATAAGGAATTGGAATTTTCTACCAGGAGTTGGAATTTTTTCTCTTAAAGTGAAGCAAGACTGACTAGAAATGATGCAAGAGGTGTGCATTATTGCATGTACAGTGGCCTGGGTAATAGTACAATAAAATTTCATTTTTATTTAGCTGTCATTTAAATCCAGAGTCCTTTCTGCCCCACACTTTTAAAACAGCAATTTTAATTCTGCAGATCTTATTCAGACAAAGGGAACTTATCTTAATGCAACCAAGGTATAGGATAAGAGATTGCTCCTTGTATTCTTACAAGAAACAGAATGGGCAAAATGACCATGGACTTGTTCAACCAGTAAAAAGGAACACAAGAAAAGAGTCCACTAGAGTAGCCTGTTAAAAATGTCACATATGAGTGACCTGGCTCCAATTACTCTAAATCTGATTTTTACAGATTATAACTTTATATAAAAAATATAGTAATATTCTTATGAAAGCAATCTGTGTAGCAAGCACAATTTCTTTTCAGGTTAATAAATCTGATTTGAAAACAAATGAAAACTTGTATGTAGGATCATAAAGCAGTCTTATTTTGCTAAACCAAACTGAATAGTGAAATATTGCATGACATTAGCCAAATCTTCAATGAGCTTTAGCTAAAACATCTCAGTAGCCACTAGGTGGCACGAGTTCATTTCAATTGTTTATAAATTACCAATCTTACACTAGTAAAACAGCTTAAAAATTTTAATCTGAATGCTAAAATTATATACAGAGTTTTTGAAATTAAAAAAATATATTCCCAAGAATGAGTAGATATAATATAAAAATATAACAAGAATGTATTTTTTAATTTACTATCTGAAAGTTTTTGATATAGAAGTAACTACCTAATTAACCAGGTGTAAACTCTGAAAGTTAGGTTTAATGAATAGTAAATCTTGGAATTGTTCAGAGCAGGACTTTTGCCTAGAGTCTAAAATCTGGCCACATGAAACTTGTGGGTCTGAGTATTCAGGGTTAAGTGTATGTAAATGGTGATCAAATCAGATTCTTAAATCAGATTCTTCTCTGCCAATATGCTTCAGCCTGTACTCTGTATATGTTGCCCAGAAGGCAGGAAATAGGTATTTGACAGCAGGAAGTGACCAGAGTGAGCCACAGGTTATACGAGGAGAAGAAACAGCAGAGTAACCAAATCCATGTCTACAGAATTCAAAACCCACACCTACTTTTCTGAACCAAACCAGAATGTGTGATAGTATGGCATTTTATTTCAGATGATTTGGAGCAGGTCCTAACACTGCATATGTATTTGTGTAAGATAAATACACATTGAGAAAGAGATGCGGGTCCTGTAAGGATACACAGATGACAGCAGCTATTGGAACTTCAGTATAAAAGTGAACTGAAGTGATAAAAAAAGAATAATTGTTATTTATCAAGATTATCAAATACAGTATATATCAAACAGAGTTTTTCACTCTGAACAGTAGCACACCTCTAGGGCTTTTCATGCCTGCTCATTTTTGTTAAAGAGCAACCAGAAATAAATAAATAAACATAAAGAGAGATTCGTAGGTTGAACAGGGACATAGGTGTTATTCTCAGCATGCAAACAAGCCCATAACTACATGCTTCATGGTCATGCATCAGCATTTTCACTAGGACAGTGCTGGGTGCCCCTTGACTCCCTGATATCTTATCAGCTTTCCCATTCTGCTTGGCCTTGTGATATCTTACACGTGACTAAACATAATTCAGTGCATAACAAGATTTGTGCACATCGGTTACGTAAGAATATATTTTGTGGTTATTAACAAATTGCTCCCCAAATGTGCTAAGCAGAAACATAATTATGTAAGCAAGACAATTTTCTGAACAGGAAGATAGTTGAAGGTAGAAATATAATTTTGTTCTTCTATAAGTGAGTGGTTTTGAAAAACATTTTATCATTTACATTTCATTTGCAGACATGTTGAGATTTCAGCTAATATTTTGGGATGTGAGAAATTATTTAAAACCAGTCTTTCTATTTTTAAAACTTTTTCAAACCCATTGCTTTAGTTATAAAATCAAGCTCATAATTATGCAGATGATTAGGAAAGTAGCAGAAAGGTTGCAAAATTTTCACAATCAAATTGTTAGTAGTCAAGACAGCAAGCCAAAGGAGGGGAAAAAAAGAGCAAAATTAGTTGTGTAAGTTTTTTTAACTTAGGTAAACACCTGAAAAATACTATATATGAGGCACCTTTTTGCTGCCAGCCTTTGGAAAAGTGTACGATTTGAGTCTTGAGATAATTCCACCTCCTGCCCAACTCTAGAAACCACAATGTCAAAGAAGAACAGTAAATATGTCATGAAAATAGCTAAAAGTAATTTACAAAATAAAAGTACTCTACAAGACTACAACACTCTAAACCCTTCTGGTGCATGCTTGCAATCAAGCTAATATAGCATAAGAAATCTTAGTACTAAATTTTCTTTCAACTACATAGTGTGAAACCATCCTGAATCTGTACATATACCTTAAGTAAAATTTAAATTGAAGTACATTTCCCTTTCTCCAGATCTATATTTATACAGTATGTTTCATGTTTCTCCTACCTCTGTTATTGAACTTCAGCCACCCCTCCCTCAACATATTTAGCAATGTAAAGCAGTTGATAACTTTGTTATCAGGAAGTAGGACAAATCAAACAAGATTTGAAGCACAGCTTAGTCTTACAACAAACAATGTGGTTATTGAAGTAAAAAGCACACAAACTGATATTAATTCCAAACAAAAATGAACAGGCTTTACATTTTTGACATGTACTTATGAATAAAGACATAAAGACACTTTTAAAAGGTATGCAAATATTTTCCACAAAAATTTAATTAAATGTGATAAATAAATTTTTCTAGGAGTCACTGAGAGATCATACCTGGCTAATAAAAATTGTGCTGCGGTAGTTATAGATTAAATATTTAGACTGATGCTGAGATTGAAATAATAACTGAGGTACTTTCTCAGCTGCTTTAAACAGCCTTCAAACTGACTTAGGGTTGGGTGTTCTGAACTGTTTAATAGACCATTTGGACTTCTTTTTTTGTTTGGTTGGTTTTTTGCTTGTTTGGTTTTTTTGGGGGGGCGGGTTGTTTGTTTGTTTGTTTATTTTTCTAATTTTTTTATTATTTTCTGAAAAGATATCTTTTCTAATGGATACAATTGATATTTTTCCTGGTTTTCTTTTAAGAGAAATATCTGATTTCACATTAGGAAAAGTATAATTTGTTTCAAAACACCAAGGTTAGCCACCTGGTGCTATAACTGCTGGAAGAACAGAAACCTTTTTGATGCTTGACACTCTTTATTGGTGTGACATAACAATTGAGCTACTGCATATTGAAAAAGCTTACGGAGTCACCTACTTTTTTTTTACTTTATGAATTTTTTTTCATATTGTGAATAAATGAAACTTGGAGTGCTTAGCTACAGTTTTGCAACAGATAAATGAGGTTAAATGCTCCTTTGCACATGCTAAGCATAGTTCATTATACTTTTCCAAAAAGAGTAGCTCCCAGCACTTGAGTAAGCAACATCTGTAATGTCTTGAGGCTAATACTGCTTAACTCATGTGTTTGTATTAGAGGTGCAAATGCATGCTAGGATGAATGCTTATTCAGGGACAGCAACAGTTCTAGTCTAAAGTCAGGCATTATGTCCTTATAAAGTTTAGGTCTATTATTACTACCCGATAAGTTATGACTAAAAAAGTAAAATACTGAAAAAGGTTAAGAGAAGAATTTGGGAAGTGGCAAGAAATTGGCAGCTTCACTGGAATGTGAACAGCTGGAGAAGTGAGCTAAAGGCTCATATAAAAAGGCCCTCTGCAGGTTTAAATGCATATTGGGGTGAAATTGATTGCAGGGAGAAAAAAGTAATGTAAAAGTTAAAGGGGTGGACATCACTTTAAATCTGGTCATAGAGCCTCTGGTGAAAGGCAAGAAAAGTCCTAGATGTCCATATTCCAAGAAACTTTAACATTTTGTTCCTCCAAGTTTGTTCAATGGCAAATGCTACACAACCCCCTCTCCTGATTTAAAGTTTACTCCAAAACCTTATACACCAACAGTTTGCAGTCAAATTACTTGGATGATCTGCCTTGCATATCATCCAACAGATCTTTCTACAGTGTTCATTCACTTTCTTAGTTTCAAAGCAACTTCAGATTTGGGCATGCTAAGACTATTCCACTAAAGCTTATATATATATATACATATATATATATATACAAGCTTTATATATATATAATATATATATTATATATATAAGCTTTATATATATATAATATAGAAAAATTGGTCTGGATGGAAAAACCAATATTAGGCTGTTGCTTAGAAGTGGCCAGTCCCCCATTTTTTTCCGGCTGCTAATATTTTTTTCCTCTATGCTTTCTTTTGCTTCTATATTTTAATCAATCTTTTGTCACGAATCATGATCATTCATTTTGCCTCGCTCTGGATTATCTTCTATTGGATAACATCCTTTGGGGCAGGGTCAAAAATTGGTGAAAGTATTCTATCTGAGACTTCACCAGTATTGAACAAGCTGGAAACACATTGA
>JAWWEV010000095.1:30776853-30791717 GCA_035583235.1 Hafferia zeledoni
TTTTTTTTTTTTTTGGTTGGAATTTGAAATTTTTGATGTATAATTACAGTGCAAAAACTTTTCTAATATGGATTGCTTTCTTTGGATCTCAAAGTCACAATGAGATATATGCAGTTAGTAAATCTACAGCAATAGTTGTGGCTCTTTGTGCCTTGATTGTCCTCTCTATGCCATTTTGTTACAGACTTGTTACTTCTATTTTCATGTTGGTGTATTTGGGTAGGAAGGAGACAGTCCATGAGTGTAAGAGTCGCAGACATGTTAAAAAAAATGGTGAGATAACACAGATACTTTTAAACTTCCAGTGGTACTGGAGAACAAATATGCAGGGCATTTATGAAAAGGCTAAGAATTAATATAGGCCAGCAAAGAATCATATTTCAGATTTGTGACACACTTTAATCATTTTAATAGACTTTTATGCAAGAAGACACATGAGATTTCTGCAAGGGTTTCACTCCCCTTAGTATTTTTAATTTACACAGTCATTTTACCAGTATTTGGTTTTAGTATCAACCATGGCACAGTCAACTACGCACTTCTTAGTTTCTTAATCTTTACCAGGGTTCAGACACATTTTAGTGGTAAACCTCAGCAAACTAAGCTTTGGCATATTTGGAAGTAGAGAATTTCAAGGCTAAAGACTGCATTATGTGTACAGCATCTTAAATCATTCCATTTGTACTTTCTAGAATTCTGTTTGCTTCTGTCATAAAGGATATTAACAAAAGACTTTACCAAGCATAGCCATTATTGAATATTATCACTTGCAAATGCAAATGGACTTCCATTCTAGAGAATGTTCAGCTAAATGAATAATTAATTACAGCAATTTTCAACTCAGCTAGGCTTCAACATCACATTTAAATATGATTAAACTCTCTACATTCACATAGACTTTCTACATCAACATATATTTTCTTCAACTATAGAAGCTACATGAAGTTGGAAAAATGACAATCTACCAAAACTTGCTGGGTTTAGACAAAGACTACTGTCACATGGCAAAATAAAACAAAGCTACCTTAATCTGTTATATGGAACTGTAATGACAGATACCCACATGATACAAATTTAACAGACCTGCCAGAGGGTGTCAAATCTTTTTCCATCTGGTATGGAGAGCTTTCCTGTCTTATCTCTGTCAATACGGTAATGCAGTACTTTTCCATCATTCAGTAGACACAGGGCATAGGAACCATTGCTGTCCCTCTCTCGGATACTGTAGGAATAAGATTTTCAAGGTTACACTCTACTAAGAATGAGCACTATTTTTTAGCTTTCCTTGAAGGTTTTGAATTAAAAACAAACAAACAAACAAAAACCAAACCAAACCAACAAGCAAACAAAAAAAAACCCAAAGCAACAAAATCAATGCCACAACTCCTGGAGACATTTTGTTAAGTCTTTCATTTGTTTCTTCATGTAATTTCTTCTCAGATAAATTCCTTGAAGTTTGCCTTCTTTTCCCCAAAATGCAACAAATGAACACAGGAAATCCATCTTTATTAGGCAGCTACAGAGAACTGCATAGTGCATAAAATGTGCTCTGAGCAAGTATGCATTTGAAAGATTCTGCAATGCTGGCGTACCACTCTTTTATCTTTTACTTGGAAATAAAGAGATGACAGTAAGAGCAAAACATAAAACACTAAAATAATAAAGCAGGAAAATCAAACACAGGGAAAATCTTTATGTGCTGAAATAGATTGGCTTTTTTGCTTGGAATTTAAAGAAAATCATACATTTCCATAATCATGAATTCTTATCATTTCAGTAAAGACAATGCTGTGTTGTAATTTTTTCTTAAAAATAATATGAAACTTCAGATGGTACTGATGTGTATATTATATAAACTTCACCATGGAGAGATCTTGGAATGTAATATTAAAACTTTATCAAAAGCTCATAGGAAGCCAGGATGAACTTCTTCTTCCAGAAGACCTGCAAGCACCATCTGAGAGGCTTGTAAAGTGTGGCAGAGTAGTTTTATGTGTACTCAAGGCTGGCTGACACTGAGACCCACATATTCTGGTGACTGGAGGCAGAGTAGATAGGACTTTGTCACTAGCTCCATTACAGTCAGTGCAGCTGACTTTTTCTTTTGGTTTGTGTTGCCCATGTGCACTTACTGCTGACTGAGACAGCAATAGAGTTAGGCTAAAACTGTCTGGCTCCAGATTCTTAAATCCCCAGATTCTGCAACAGTGAAATATTTCTTGTTCCAGTGTACACAGAAATCTACTCAGTCTCCCTTGAATTTTCAAACTGCCCTGAAAAAAAATATAGCAGTATGTGCTCACTAAGATAGTAAGAAGCTTTGTTATCATATCTCAAAAGATTACAGAGGTAAGTATTAAGTTATGTTCTCAGCTGACTCACTCAAGGCTGAAATAATACTGTGTTTTTTCTAAACTAGTCATACACCTAATTTTTTTTCAAGTAGAGTGATTCTTTTTACCTAACATGCGAACAGGACAGTGGCTAAAGGAAAAGGGAAGTAGGGTCAATATTTTGTTTTCTGAAACTAAAGTAACATGCCTAAGTCTCTAAAGCAAATTAAAACACATTGTGGTTTTTCATGACAGGTATTTTCTCAGCATGTTGATTTCCTGTGCTGATTGACCAGTGAAGAGAAACAGCCACTGCTAAAATGAAGAGTGACTTTTACTTGGTCTTCCTCTGACTCACTCTAAGTAAATAAAGGAAAATATTTTCAGAATGGAGTGCATTGTTTCTAAAACACAAAGAAATGGATTCCAATGCAATCAGACTTCTACTCAGAAATAAGACTATAAAAATGCAATGGATTGTTTCCCAGTAAAAAATGTCCTTCATGTTTCATGTGAGGAAATGGTGGCTTAAGTTAAAATGATTCTCGTTTTTAAGAGTTGTTACTATCCCTAGAAGCACTGCAAATATTTCTTGGGAGCAAAGACCCCCATGGGAGAGGAGAGTCCTTATTTCTAAACACCATGACAAGGATCCAAACAGCTCTATCACATTTAGTGTATGATTTAAGCAGAGCTCAGGTTTATAAGCTGTAGTTGTATTTCCCAGCTTTTCCTTCACCAAACACCATCTAACTCTGAAGACATCTGCAGTTCACACTCACAGCAACTTCTGTAAGACAGCTCTATCACCCCATACCTTTAAAATAAAAGAAAAAAAAAATCTCCATTCTAACTCTTATGATTGACCAGGGTCCAGAAGGAGCCTTGTTCTCTTGGGGTCATAGAGCAGGTATTTTTTAAACTGCAGCCAGTCATCTCCAGCACAACCTGGATCCCTACACAACCCCTAAATCCCAGAGGTACTACTGTTTTCCCAAATGTGTCTGAAGATCACAAATATCAAGTGCATTGAAGCAAGAGCCTCAGCCTTATTTTTGGCAACCAGATCCCATACTGGTCCAAAATGCACCCTCACAGAACTTACCATCACAGTCCAAACCAAAAACTTTTACTGTCTCTGGTGACATTGATTGCCACAAGCCATGTTTAACAATTTCATTTTGGTTTCGGAAGACTGTGATAATGGCTTTCTGGGTTAGACTAAGCCTCCAGAACTGCAGCTGGGTAACAGTATCCAGTAACTTACAGTTATCGTAAAATATAGAATCAAAGGAAAAGACCATTAAAACTGGGAGGTTATAAACTGAAACCTCTTTGAAAGGAAATCAAGGTTCTCACGTGTTCTTAATAGCACTGTCTGTATTACCCAGAATTGTCACATCAGATTTGGTAACTCTTGTCATATATGGAACTTTCCTTCCATGAAAAGTAAACAATTTTCAGAACGTTGAGAAAAAAAATCAGAATTCCAAATGTGCACTCTGTTTTAACGTGCTCTGAAACTAAACAAAATATTCACTGTTCTTCAATACAAACTGATAACACACAAAAAAACGGTCTTTATTTAAAAAAAAAGATTGGGGGGAAAAAAAAGGCACTTTGGCAGGGAAGTAAGTAAGTCAGCACTGAAATATCAGGTGGTCTTCTGTTTCATGCCATTGCAGAGAATTACAAATGTAAAGAAGCAAAGAATAAAGATAAAAACCACCTGTAAATAAGCAATATTTTCCTTTCATCCACTGAGATTCATCAGAAACATGATCCACTGTTGAATTCACAGATATTTTAGAGAAGGGCCAGGGTACCTATACTTTTTATAACATATATTTTTAAAACAATGGAAGTAGGAAAGTAGAAACTCAAGCTGTTACCTGATGCAATGCAAAGAAGTGTTGATTTCATACTGCATGCAATCTATGTCTAAGTATTTTTTGGTTTTGTGACTGCGACTGAGATAGCAACCAATAACTATTCGGAGTATCATTACAGACAGTTTAAATAGCTATCCATTCCCTCCTTTGGTAAAGTTTATTTCTGTTTAGAAGCAAAAGGAACAATGTCCCAGTCATTTTCTGTTTCCATCTGAAAAGCAAAATCATCCCTCTCTTTCTACGGGAAAATATCCCTGAGGGCAAAAAAAAATATGAATTGCTATTACAGCATGCCTCATTGACTGTGTAGAAAAAACCAGAAGTCACAGCATTTTTGAAGTGGAGAATAATGAAGAAAATGAAAGAACAAAATGCTTCTTTTAGGAATGGTGTGAAATTATTCTTGCTCCTGAATCCAAAGCATGCTGAAGTTTATTCTTGGCTTGGCTTTGCCTTCGCAGCAGTAACAGCTTTTTTAATGCCATAGATACTGACATTCCCCACTGCAGATCAGGCTCCAGTCATACTCTGGTCCTCTGCCCTTATGACCATCTCTCCTGATAACAACATGGCTACTCATTATCACTTCACAGATCTGCTGCCTACTGCACATGATCCAAGTTTGAGGACAACAACGAATGAATGTGATGATATCTGCAGAAGAATTATATAAAGGACAAAAGGGATTGACAGCAGTCTTCAATTGCATCACTTCTTCCCTGCTCATAACACATTCAAAGCTGTTTCAGAAATGTCAGCACACTATAGAATTTAGGTGAAGCCTCAGGGTTTTTTTATATTTTAATTTTCATAGATTTTAGAAGTAATTATAGTTAATGTAGATTTTAATGCATCAGTATTTCTAGCAAAGTACTCACAACAACTTAATAGCTCAATGTTTGCACATAGCAACCCCATCCAATATCAATCCCTCATAATTCCGGTAGCTGTTTAGTCTTCTTTTCAAGGTAGAAATGTTGAAAAACACCGTAAGGCCTGCGCCAGGAGACATAAACATAGGTAGAGTGACCTCGAAGCCCAGAACACTGGAAGGCCTCCAAGGACCTGACATGATATGAGAAAGACCAAGATAATGAAGGAGGGGTCCCAGACTCCCCCAGACTCAGTTCCTGATGTGGTGTGCCAGGGGGTGGGATGGGGGGAAACCTGGGGGTGGTAGAATGGGGATTGGATGGACATTATTATAAAACCCATGAAACCAATGTTCACTGCACGCATGTAGATATGTGTTCCTGTGAGCCTCAGGCCTGAAATTAAAAGATCTACCCTTTTTATCTTAGCTTATACACGAAGTTGGCTGGGAGCCCTATTCTGCAGTATCTTAAGGTAACAAAGAGATAGCTCCGTGTCATACTATTGCTATCTACAATGGAACCTAAAAATTTATCTCCTGACAAAGCTGCTGCACAGTTACAAACTACTTTTGCAAGAAGGATTGCATCACATTAGTCTATTTAGCTAACTTCACCCTGCCAGCAAAATACACTATGCTCCACCAAAACCTTAAAAATCAGCTTTTCTGTAAAACTGCACCTGCAATAGGGTATCTTCTCAACACAGCTATCTCAGTCAGGGATTACAGCTTTTCTTCACACCTCTGACCCTCTCTGCTGCTGAAGTACACAAAGTAGAACCAGCCTTGTGAGGCCACAGCCCTGCTGCAGTGGCACTCAGCTATGTACCTAACTGAAGTTCAGTAAACATCTCTCCCAAAGAGTTGTGAGCAGCATTCAAGCTGCTGTGGAGCAGAAGATGGCACCTTCAGAAACATGGTTCCCTGTCTGCATTCTGTCTTGGAAAATTTTTATGGTCATCTAAGCCTAGCAACTGCTTGGCACTTTGAAAAGGAATTTCATGAATAATTACTATCCCTGAATTAAGGTCACACTTAGTAAGATTATTTTCACCTTGTTTGATGTCAACAATGTCCACTTCCATTTATGGATACAAACTTAATACTGATAGAATTATTTAAAGAGTACTCTGAAAGGTCACATAAATCTCGTAGCCCAGTATGCACTCCAGCAGTGGGAAAGTCCTAGAATAAGGTAGTAAGATTAACGTAAATGTAGACTGTTACGTACATCAGAAAGAGAAGGGTTTGGTAAAAAAAAAAAAAAAAAGACAAGAAAAATCTTACAGACAAATGCACTTCAAAACTTGTTATTTTGAAATGTTGTTACTAGTGTTAACAATTGTGACATGTAAGACAGCGTTTAGTTTCTTGATGTCATGGGTTGCCATGATGAGTATTGCTATGAGTCATCCTAATAGTCAAAAATACTTTTGTCTTCATTAGTAATTTCTTTGCATACTGAAGACATTCACATGATACCAAAATAGTTTTCTACTTTTCTTTTACACGACTGTTCATGTTTTATGTTAACTACATACAGGTATGAACCCACATAAAAAGTTTACACAGACTAAACTGCTAATGCAGTGTCTTTATTCACAATTTCATTAATGCTGATTTTTTAAGTTTAACAGTATTTATGAATGTTCTTTATCCTCCTGCAACTTCAGAGCTTCTAGGTTTTAACACACGTCCACAATCACATGTTCATATAACTGAAGTGGTCATTACTGATGATAAATTAAGATAAGCCAACACTTACCACATAGCAGAGCTGTTTCCTATATGAAACTGCAGACAAAGCTAACTTTTATTATACTGCTTTTCTGTCACTGTTAGCAAAGTTACAATTTTTTTTTTTTTTTTAAAGCTGGTTCACATATGTGTGTGGTTGCATAGATAATATTAACAACATCATAAATATTAATAACTGTATTAGCAATATTAATAGTTTGATCTATGACCAATGTGCCCTACCAGGCAAAATCTAATAAATCCCTGAAATTTGGTCAAGAGCCATCATCCAGCATAGGATGCAAAGTAGTATTAATGAGTTTGACTGGGGTTTAAGACTTAAAGTTCTCTATTTTCAGTTGCTCTTCAAGTCATTTTAGAGATACTTTACTTCTATTCCACTGCTATACTTTTTTCCTCAAAATTTGATGCCAAGTGGCAATCTTACATAAATGTTCTTCCTGGAAGAGATGGGCTCTACTTCCTATTTCATGTCATTTCCTGACATTGTTTCCTTGTAGCATTCACGTACATACATCACTGACTTTTCACTCATGACAAAAACTTTTAAAAGACCTTTGGAAACACCCAAAGTTAGCTCAAAATTTTTCCTTGGATAAGTTGCAGTGTTGTCTTTATGATATTATTCATGGTGTTTTGAATGAAGTCAGGAAGCTTTTCAACTATTTCCATAATTAATATATTAAAGATAATTCCAGATTTTGTAATTTCATAGTGTTGAAAAGTAGTCCTAAAGAAATCTAGATGTTAGATATGTTATCACAGAGATTGCTCTCCTGGATTTTTTTCAAGGTAGGTAGGTCAGACAGATAGCAAATTTCTGGTGCAGTGAAGTTTTAGAGACTGGTTAAAAATACATGGAAGTATTCTAGTCTTCTAATATTTTTTGCATCATAAGCAATATGTTTTTTGTCATACACAAGCATCTATTTGTGGACTTGTTATACAGTGTTGGAGTACCTCATCTGATTAAAAATCTAGCTACCCTCTGTTCCCGGGCTCCAATTCCTACCTCAACATGCAAATTTCTCTCAGACCTTGAATATTTTAAGGTTTACCTTTCAGTCAGCTATCAGGTTTGAGTATATGGACCACCCTAAGACAATGTAAGAAAAACAGTCTGTGTGCAGCTACATTCACAGTCACAAATTCAGTCTTAAATTCAGAGATGTACAGAATATTCTAACAAGCACTGCTGCTGGGTAAGTAAAGCTGTGCTATGTCTGTGCCTGACATGTAAAACAATGCACTGCTCTTACATGCAACAGTCTCGCTGATACTGCTTTAGTTAGCCAGAAATGAGTGTCTTATTTCTCAACACCTTCTGAGCAAGCCCATGTTAGACAAACCACTGCAGAAAACAACAAACCTCACTGGATTAGACAGTGCTTTTGTTATTTGCAATGAGCCTTTAGGTCTATGAATCTGAGAGTTAGAACAGCTCAGGAAGGTAAAATAACTGATTTCTGACACAAGCAAGCAACACATTATTTCTCTTGCTGCTCCAGCTACTGAATTATGGGGCAAATGAAGTTCTCACCCTGTTTCTTCCCTGAGACCTTAACAGTAAATGGCAGCTGAGTGGTTACTAAGTTCTACACTGCCCAGATATGAAGTCTGTGTGAGAACAATCAATTAATTGGAAAACAGAAGTAAATGATATTGTCCTTAATGAGAGGGATCCCAACTCAACACACTAGCCATTATATATTCATATTATTTAAGATCCAGGGGCATTTCTTATGGTTTAAACAGAGCCCTAAAATTAGAATTTTCTCCTCTATGGATTTATCTACCTGATATAAATGCAGCCACCTGAGTTCCAGCAAAAGTACATAAGATGTCGACTGACTGACATAATCACTCATGTGGGAGAAGGTCTGAATGCTCCCCACCCAGATCATTGAGCATGTCACTGCAAACAGCAGCACAAACACATCCTAGGCCATCTTTAAGGAACACAGGAAAATGCTTGAAAAGTATTTCTATTCAAAACAGTAGGAATGTTTATAGAAATTTTAAAAGAGATCAGTGTTTATAACAGAGACTGAAAATATTAAAGTCTGCTAAAAAAACCTCACTCCCTTACTCCAAAGTCTGGCCCTGTTGTTAAGAAGTGTTAGCCAATTGATCCTTTTCCTTGGCAAAAAATTAGCTTAGCTTCCTTTTTTTTCCCTTAAAAAAATTGGCAAGGTGTTAAAGTAGAAAGCAGTATATGAGACTGGCTGTGAAACACAAAGAATTCAGGAAAGAGATTTCAAAAAATGACATGTCACTGCACTCAAAGTAGTCACAGGTAAAACTTCAATTCACGGGAATTAACTGTACTTTAAACTAAGACTTTAAACTAAGACTTACTGATTCCTGTCAACTGAGATTGAAACACAGAAACGTATGAGGGTTGTATCCACATTAGCAATTAGTGTGACATAATTACAGCAAATAGTAAAGTGAAAGAGTTGGTATTGAAGAAGTATATCCATCCTGCACTCACTCCTGGGATTTCACTTTGGACTAGCACTAAAAAAGTCAAAGAAGACTACATAGGTAGGTGATGAAATTTCTCTCAGAAATTTTACATGTCTAAGTGAGTCTTACCTGGTCGTGACCTTTACTCTTTATTTTCTATCATTATATAAATATTTTCTGGTTTGGATGGGGAGAATAGCAAAAGATGGCTCTGTTAAAACACTGATATTTTTCAAATGAGGGTTTTCCAAAAGAAAAGCTTTTAATTTAGAAGACATTGGCTGGCTGTAGTCCTTACAAGATGATGGCTGTCTGTCACTTCCCTAAATGACACATTTGTGGTCAGAAAACAAAAGAACATCAGGCCAGGTAAATGCTGATGGAAGCAGCAGACACAAAGTGGTGCTATAAAGCTAGAAGCAATTCCTGCTGTTGCCAAGCTATAAAACTAAGCACCACCACTGTGCCTGGGAGACCAGGCAGATACCTATCCCAATAATGACTAAAACAAGCAGTTTGCCTATAATTGTACCAGTTTAGTAAGTCTGTGCATTGGGTGTGGATAGTCAGGCTTTGGCAGTGGGGCTGAAGAGGCCAGGGCCTGCCCTGCACAGGTCTCAACAGATTCCAGCAGGCATCAGTGGACACTCCTGCAGGTGTTCCATGCTATACTTTCCCATCTTTAGTTAGGTGAGGCACTTGCTTAATGCAGAAATCATCATGTCAGATATGTCATGCTGGACTGCGTTCTCTCACTGGATGAATGAGCCACATTTTAAGGACTATTCTCACTAGATATTTATCCTGAAGAACTGTAGAGTAATACTGTAGGCAAAGAACAATACCACAGAAAAATGCACTCACAGAAATTTTCCATTGTTTCTTGACCCAATGAGGATACGATGTTCTGACTCCTCCCGAGAGATCCTCCCATGGAACCATGGCATCTTTTCATGGGCTGTAGTGGCAATCAGCTTCTCCAGCTGAGGCTTCTGGCTAATGATAGCTTGTTCAAGAGCATGCCCCTAGAGAGTAGTAAAAGCACAGTGGAACAGTCAAACTATCTTCTGCAATAAAAATTTGACTGGTAGACTCTCAGTCTTTTGGAACTACTTTTGGGACATCTAAAATCTGCATGTTTTTGTTGTATGTGAAGGAAAAGTCTGGTTGCTATAAAGATTTTAAACCAAAAACTAACATATGGTGATCTAAACATCAGGAAACTGGGGTTCTTCCTGTACCTCTGAGAAAAAGAAGGAAAATTAACCAGTAAATTAAGCCCTTAATATAGCAGTATTTAACCTTAAAGTTGTATTTTTACGCTAATGAGACATAACTAAGTAAACTTCATGTCAGAGATTTCAAACATACCTCCAAATTACATATCCTATGGCTTTGTACTGAAATAATCTGAACATACTTTCCATTGTTGCAGCCTATGTCAAAGACATCAATGCAAATTTCCTCAAAGTAGACAGAAGAGTCCCAATTTTAGAGTGAAGTGTTTAGAGTAATATTAACGTAGATACTTCTAATCCCATCTACAACCTACTGATTACAAATTGGGCCCAGAATCCCAGGGCAAAACCCCCTAGTTTCATCAGGTTTTAACTTGAGCTAGACTGGGCTCAGACTCAGCAGAAAAAAGAGTGTGAGCCTCCGCATCTATAGAAAAGAAGTTTTAGCCTTTCCCAGTTTGGGGATTTCTGCCCATTTTTTACAGAGCAGAATTCACAGGGCTACTTGATAGTAGCAAAAGAGATTAAAAACCTGTGTAACTCCATGATTTCCTAAAGGTCACTCATGATGGCATTCCAAGGTGAAATAATATTCATGTTTCAGCCTCCTACACCAGTGTTTCCATGTTAAGACTGCCTTCTTCATAGCAATTCTCAGGAAAATATCCAGCCTGTTGTCCTCCACATGGAACATTCCTGCTTAACACATGCAGTACCAAAGTATATACAATACAGTACTCTACAGAGTAGAACCTGTTCTGTTTCAAGAACATGTTCATTTTGGACATAATCTAAATTAGCATCACAGAAACAGGGCCAGCTAAGAGAGGAGTACGTAAAACAAGTTATCATGTCACCATGCCTGTCTGTATGTCATTCCATAAAAATTCAGAATTTAAAGCAACCAAAGAAACTATTTCTGTATCTTGTTCATTACATCTCTTGACTTTTAGTCCAGATCGGATGAAGTATGTTAGTGTAGGGGTAGATAAAGTTATGCTAGCCCAAGATATAATAGAAATTCTAAGTTTTGTAAATCTGAGGAAAACTACACTTACGGCCAAGTTACTGCATTTATTGGAGAGAAAAAACCCAAACCACTGTTCATACTCAAATGGCTGTGATTCCATTGTGAAAAAATGCTATCCAGTAGCTGCAAGAGCTGGAAACAAACACTGCAATCCCTTTTTCTCCTAGCTCAAAACCCACTTTATGGCAAGATCATTCTGTTTTTACCTGCAAATTCCAAGTTTGTTTGACATACTCTCTGATGAGGTTCTCTTTTAAATCTTCAAAGGGTCCTGTTTTGGGTTCAACGCCCAGTGGTCGGTTGAAAGGTTTTCTCAGTAGGCAGATAAGTCCATCTGTTTCCTCTGAGTGATAGTTAATGAGTTCAGCAGGACTGGCATGTGACTTGCCTCCTGCAATGGCATACGAACCACTCAGCTCCTTCTCAATTGTATAGTGATGAACCTTCCTTCCATGGGCCAAGGATAAGGCAAAGCCCCCCAGATAATTCCGGCTTTGGCGGAGCAAATATAGTCCATCGCTTGCTCCTCCTTGCATCAGATACTCCTCAGCATCTTCACGTGTTATATTACCAAAGAAGTATGGCAGATGGTTAGCAGGATTTGCTGTGTTGGAAGCCATGTTCTGTCTTCTGTGAGTAGCAAACCTAGTATTCTATATCTGAAAAAACGCAGAGACATGAGTATCAGTTGAAAAAAGAGGATAAACCAGTAACATGGCAGTTCACATGTGGTATGTTCACAGAATTGCAGCATTATTTATGCTGGAAATGATTTCCAAGAACATAGAGTCCAACCTTTGACTCATCACCACCTTGACAACTAGATCATGGCATTAAGTGCCCCATCAATTTGTTTCTTGAATACCTCCAGGGATGGTGACTCCATCACCTTCTTGGGCAGGCCATTCCAATGTTCAACAACAGTTTTTGTGAAGAAATTCCTCTTGATGTCCAACCTGAACCTAGTCTAGTGCAACTTGATGCTATGTTGGCAATACTTTTGTTAATGATACATAGGTTGGTAATGAAAAAAAATATTTTGGAATGAAGATCGTATTTTTATTTTCATCTTGTTCTAATGACAGCTTCTAAGCTGTCCTTCTAAATCCCAATAGAAATGTTTTCTCTGTTCTATAGTAACAAAGGTTTTCTCTAACTGCCCAGTTTTCTTTTAACTCTTTCCCTGTCTGCCCTATTGCTTAGTCATATAGAGGCACTGGCATTTTCATTTATCTGAATGTCTCTATCTATTCTTTTTATTAGCCTTCTTCAATAAGAGGAAATAACTACGTAAGAAAGACTCAATGAGAACAGTTTTCCACATAATTTTGCCTATAAGACTAGTTTATGATCATATATGGATTCAGTATGAACAAAAGCCATATCGAAGAATAAAATTAAACAGTTAATGTTCCTCTCCACAGAGACTTACTAATGCTATTTTTTAGTGGTTAAAAAAAAAAAAAAAAAGTGACAGTGTCTTTTTCAACACTTTTAATTTCAAACAGCTTATATCAAAATAATATGAAGGAATGCTACCAACAAAAACATAGATGAGAATCAAGTACAGTATCTCTGAAGAATAACACTGAATATAACATAAACAGCTTCCATTCTTTTATTCATAACAATAAAAACAATCTCTTGTACATGTTTAATACATCTTATAGATACAGGATGTAGGAAGAGAGAGTCCACAATGCAAAAGTTTAACTGACGAATGGGAGTCTTAATGTAGGGCCTTTTGGCACACAGAACTTCAGATCGATACCTTCCCTGACACTTCCTGTAACAGGCAGAGCTCTTTGTGCCTAGTGCTTAGTTCATATGTGACACATCAGTGGATCACAGCTGCTTTGCTGCCTCTTGTGCTTGTGTCAAAAAATAGCAGAGAAATACCTGTGCTACCCTGCAAATATGTGAAGAGGTGGGCTAAGTGTGGGGTGGGGGTAGGAGGGAGAGGAATACAAAGACAAATGAATAAGGCTCACATGATATAGACTAGAGAGCAGGAAAAATTTCTTTGCTGAAGGAGATATCAAACATTGGAACAGGCTGCCCAGGGAAGTGGTTAAGTCACCACCACTGAAAGAGAAAAGAGACCAAAAACCCCTAGTTTTGTGAAATTTCTAGTTCTGCTTTGCAAAATGTTGTTTGCACAGCAAAGCCACTCTAACTCATGGAACAGCATGAAGTGCTGGAGTCACTTTGGTCTGGTATGCACTGTCTAGCAATTATAGAAACCAGCGTACCATGGATTAGAAGCCACACATTAAAGTAAGCTAGACATTTCAATAGGATGAAATGGTAAGGATCCAAGATTTTACAAGTTTGATAGGTCATGTCATTAAACAAAGAAAAGGTGTAAGTCCAACAGTGATGAACACACTTCAAGACCACTCGAGGGATGAAGTCAGGAGACCACTACCCAAATTTCAAGCCAAAAGGACAGCTCCGCCCAAGATTTCGCCCAGTCATTAGTATGGAAAGTAGAAGGTGTTAACTATGAACTGAAGACTATAAATTATTTGTTTTACACAAACAAGTTAGGCAAGTTTTTGCCCAGTATGAACTGGCTTGCCTCCAACATTGTCAATAAATACCTTACTATTAAAAAGACAAAAAGCTTCTTAGCAGTTATTTATTTCGAAGCATTTTTTGCTATCACCACAGAAGGTATTTAAAAGACCTACAGACCTGGTGATTAGGGACATGGTTTCATAGTGGATTTGGTAACGTTAGGTTTACAGTTGGACTTGATGATCTTAAGATCTTTTCCAATCTAAATGCTTCTATGACTCCTTGGTTCTATTACTCCAAAAGTCATTACAAATATGACTAGACTCTAGTTCCTCTTTTCTTCATTCCTGCTTGCTTCCCACAGACAACCCTATGTTACCATGTAATTATTTTTTACTCCACTCTGCTCCACACATACTGCTGGTTAGAAGGTGAACATACATCATCCCACCTCTGGCAAACTGGTCCATGAAGGCAGGCTTCAAGTCCTCAATATCACTTTCAGGAAGGGTGGAAGAGAACAGATTTGCTGACGGGGTTTTCATGGCCAGGCTTCGCGAACGAAGATTTGGGAAGGGCACTACCCACGCTTGCTGCAGGAGTGCTGATGGCTAAAAAGGCCGATACGGGATAGGCAGGTCCGCTTTGTTTTTGTTTTTGTTTGACCGCTTGCAAGGTGCCGGTTGGCCGCGGTTATCCAACCGGGTGTGGAGATGAGCTTTGTTTAGGCCACCTTTGCCAGGCCCCTCT
>JAWWEV010000095.1:30791962-30802947 GCA_035583235.1 Hafferia zeledoni
CCGCCAGCATAGCTCTCAACCTCATGAGGGCACGCAAGCTTCTCCCCCACGACAAGGGGGTGTCCCCGGAGAAGTGACGGGGTTTTAGTAAGGAAAGAATTTGTATGGATGAATGATTGACACTGGCTCTTCACTGGCACTGTACAATTTCCTTGGAGAAAAGGACAAAATCCCAGTGTGTCTCATTCCAAGAATGGTACTGCACTGCAGTACCTGTTCAAAACACCTTAGTGATACTGTAGTGAACAAATATCAAAACGAAAAATACCATCACATTCTATCTGTAGAAATTTATTTTCATGGAAGTATTTCATGAAAGTTTCTTTTTGCCATACCTTTAATTTCAGAATTTAAAAAATGTTAAACAAGATGAAGAACTTTAAAATGAAAATAAGACCTAACAAAATAAAAGTGAAGGTGAGGGGCAGGGCTAGAAGGGGTAAACTCGTATTCCCTGGCTACAAAAATCATAATGGCAACTGAAATTTAAACTCACTTTGATGTGTTTCAGATCAGGCTACTCCTCAGGGTACTGTTTAGTCTCAGATTAATCTCAGTATTTACTATACACTCTTTAGAATTATTTGCCCAGAGACAAGTTCCTAAAACAGGGAGGGGAAGAAAAACCCAAAAAACCCACTGGTTGCAATTTAAATGAAATGCCAGTGATGGTATGCATGAGGGACTGTCTCTTAAATCTTCAGAATGTAAAATAGAGAAGTTCAAAGTGCAAATAAATATGAAGGTCTATTATAAGAAGTTTCTAAAATATAGATAATATTTCTCAATTATGGAAAGAATCACAATAGGATTTTTACAGTCTCTTGGATTTCACAAGTGATTTATTTATAACTGTTTCAGACAACAAGATCTGATTTATTTTTGCAAAACAGGTTAATGTTGATAGATTTCAGGCAAGGTTTCTCTTCCTCAGGTTCTAATGCATGAAGAATATTCAGTGTTTAGCAATGGTGGAAATGTTTGGACTGATGCAGTGTTCTATGGGCATAACAAAGAGCCAAACAAACACACAGAACTCTAGGTAATGGTTAAAAACTTCTTATTGATTTTGGAAGAATTTATGAATTTGAGATGGATGCTCTCTTTGGTTGGACTTTCAAAATATTGCCTTCCTTTTGGGAGTGTAATACCCTTCTAGGATCAGTAATGGAGTAGAAAAAATAATCTTTGGATTCATAGTTTTCTCCTTCTCTAAATTTCTCCATGTGGCGAATAGTGCTGAGTTTTTCAAGTCAGGACGGTTACAAATGTGAGAGTGTAAAATGGAGATTAGGTGCCTGAAGGGCTGAATGTAGGGCTTTACCTTTGAGAGGGCAGAAGGAAGTGCAGCCAGTTACCCAGGAGATGTGCTTGAGCATAAAAACAAGAGGGTCAAAAGTGCAATTCTCCCTTTAGCTGTTAAAGATGATTTTTAAGGAAGCTGCAAATGTATGCAAATATCGGGCTTATCCTATATGAAAAAAAATATGCAAATACATAGGAAAATTAGGTACCCACTTCCCCTCAGGTAGCTACCTCATCAATGTTGAGAGAATGGGTACTCCAGATGTAGCACAAGAGTTTAGTATCTCACACATTTCCTGCATACAGGGAAACAGAACTTTCTCTCAAAGCAGAGGAGGAAAACTCAGGAAAACCTGCGTTGACAGTGTTAGAAAAAAATCCGTGCTTATCATACTGCTACCCTTAACTTATTTCTTTGAGTACACTGAGTTTCCTCAGGGAAGTGCCCTTGCCACGTACTGATTCTTAGGGCAGTATGAATCAGTCTGCACCTACTGTGTCTCTAACCAGCTTACAACCTACAGCAACATTTCCACCACTCGTGCTTGAGCTTCCTTTTCCATATGTTTTCTCCAACTAGTCCATGAGAGGTTTTTCTCATACAATCAAACACAAATCTCTGATTTCTTCATGCTTTTACTGATGTTCTAAGCTATTCTACACTTTTTTACCTTGCTTCAGACTCTAAAAGTGTGCTTTCTTTCATCTCCAAAGACTTTCCTGTTGTCCTACACACTCTCCTGGCCAACACTGACATACACACAAAGCATATGTTAGTTTTTAGATAATTTCACTTTTATAATTTCTTCATTACTGGTCTCTTTCCTTAACACTTTTATCAGACATCCCAGTCTTGGATGTCAAGTTTCATATTTTACCTTCAAACAGTTCAGTTTCAGAACCATTTTCCTTCTTTCAGATATTTCTGATTTGTTGAAATGCTCTTAGGATAACTACAGTGTTTCTGATAGGGTTTTTAAACACTGAGATGTATTCTTTACCAGAAATGTAGCTTATTCAAAGTTTGTTTGGGAAAAAACAGAGTGTGTGGTAGCTTTGGGCCCAGAAGACTTTTCTGCTGGAGATTTTACAACCTGAATTTAAGAACATCATCAGTTATCACCAGACCTTGAGATTGTGCAATCTGTGGCAGGTTAGTGTTAGTGGCCTTGTTAGTATCTTTCTCAGCTTAAGGGAAAGTAAAAAAAAAAAAAAAGGCCAGCTAAACAGGTGCCATTGGTATTTCATATACTAGGTTTAGGAAAAACACCGATTATCTCCCCTCCTGGTTCAAAGCGTCATTCATAAAAAGAACTGGAAAAAAAAAATCACAAACACCTAAAATTATCATTAGTTTAAAACACCTGTGATTTAAAAAATATTTTCCTTTGGGTTTACTTTCTACAGAAGTTTTAATCTATGCTGAGGACAGATAGATGTTTTCAACTCCACTGAAACATGCCAAAAATGTCCTCATTTACTCTAAATTGCATCTGACATTCGAATATCATCAGATTATTCCAGGCCCTTGAACTATTGAAATATTTCCTGAGAAAATACTACTTGATTTGTCAGCACAATTACTGCCCTATTATAACACAAACAGAGGGTTTGAAAAAGCACATCAGCATTCATGTTCTATTCAGGGGTTTCCTACACAAGCTTCTGTACTGATATCATGTGGAAGAGCACTGACCACTAAAACTGATTCTTCACTGCTGCTAGGAATCCACTGTCTCTCTCTTCCACAGCAACTTTCTTTTAGGGCTCTCATGTCTTTGGTAATGTTTTCACATGTCATAATTTTCCTCTAATAAGGTATTTTGGCTTTGATCTTTTAAAAAGCTCAGAATGTTACTGAAAAAGATAAAAAAAGCCAGGTATTTATGGATTGCAATAATTCTTTCCCTGGAAGTACAAACCTTACAAGTTTCACACATAATTAAAAAAAAAAAAACCACCAAAACCAAAACAGCAACAAAACAAATCAAAACAAAAAACCCCAAAATATACTCTTTGTTTACCCTTTAGAAAAAGAAATTGACACAAAAGTATCAACACTTCCTTCTATATCCTCATTATGATCTGTTAGTCATTCTCTCTCCTTCTTTTCATCTCTTACAGTGTCACAAATTCAAACACTGCCTCTGGCTAAAGATGCCTCTTGTCAAAGCAAGCATTTTAGCCTTCAGACAGGTGACATAATTTGTATGAAAACCTGCTCCCTTTTGTACAAAGCACTTGACTCTAATCAGTCCCTCCTAAACTGCCATGTAAGTGATGGAAAGCATTCAAGATGCTGCAGGCAGACCCCTCTCTAGTCTCCCATTTTGCTGCTGTTACAAGATGTGAGCAAACTTCTTTGGGCACAGACAGAGCTCCACCAATACCAACTGTGGCTCTTTAGTGACTGCAGAAAAGTGCAAGGATAACTGGTTTTTTCCAAATGCTGGCAAAAAAAAGAAAAAAAAAAAAAAAAGCATGGGTTCGGGTGCAGTTACAAAAGTATTTCTCAGGTATCCCAATACTATTTCTCAATACTTCCAGAATTCCTGAGCTTAGCTATATATCTCTATCTCTATGTATCTATGTATGCATGTATGTATGTATGTATGTATGTATGTAAATTTCTTTCTATCTATCTATCTATCTATCTATCTATCTATCTATCTATCTATCTATCTATCTATCTATCTATCTATCTATCTACCTATCTATTCCTTTCTGGTTTTGTTTCAAATTTCTTTCCTTCCCTCATTTACAGTAAGAAGTAAAACCTCCTTACGTACCACAGAGGCTACTATGGCTGCAAAGTCAGTGTGAAAACACATAAAGAGCAAAACAAAATATTCTCTGCTTACTTGAAAGGAGAATCACTAAAAACAGATGGAGCTGCCTATCCAATGGCCTGACTATTTTCAGGTTCAAAGCTGCAGTGACATTAAGTATGATAGCATAGGATGCTTCCAGGTAGAATATATTTTCATTTTTATAAAAGAGTTTTTACAGAGACAGCTATGACAAAACTGTTATGGACAAATTAGCACAGTAAAACCAAGATCCATCTAACTATCACTAAATTTCTCCTAACCTCCCAAATTCCTCCAAAAGCTTCTTTCAAGGTTCACTACTGTCCATTGTTTTTCACAACTGACAAAGAAGTTACCAGAAAAAGGAGATCTACCAAAATGTTGTAAAAACAACGTTGCTGAACCAAAATATTCTTTTTCCAGAAAAGCAAAACCTGCAATATCTGCATGATTTCCAAAGACACACAAAAAAAGAGAAAACTGCAGCCCTGAGCACAGAGCTGGTGATACTGTGAATTTTTATTACCATGAGAACAGAGAAAGACTGACTTCGTTAAGAAGGATCAGGTCTCAAGTGTGGATGGATGCAAAGTTGATAATTTTGTTGTTAAATCCTTGTGACATTTTGAGTAAAATTGCCAGTTAACAAGGGATTTGTCAGAAATAAAGCATCATCAAGTCTAGAAGGAAGTTTTTACTATCAGAAGGTGAAAGAAAAGCTCCATTCAAAGAAAAAAAAATCACTCCCTTCAGAAACTCAATGTTATTACAACAGTCTCTAAGTCTGATAACCATCACAGGACTAAAATAAAATGCCACATGTTTCATTCAAAGTTCAGGATAAACACCACACTATTTTTACTACTAGCGAGACCCAAAATACAGATTTACTTTTAGGTTCCAATAAGTATCTTAATTTAAACTTTCTTAAAATAGTTGTTTAACTGTTGTAGGCTGACATTTCCAAACATATTATAAAGGTATGAACTTCCCCCTTCTACATAGCTCTATTTGTGTCTACTTATTTCCTAGTCAGAGGATGCAGATGCAGACAATGGCCTCAGTTTCTCAGCCATGAAGGTTAGCTGTCACTTATTGCTAAGAAAACAACACTGCAGGAAAATATTTGGACCCTACTATTCTTCATTCATTTGTCTGAAATTTATTGCTCTATCTTTAGAATCACTAAAACATTGCTTAATGGACTGACCTCATTGTGAGTCAGAGTGACAAAATTAGGCAGGTTCCTCTTTCAGACTAAAGCTATTTTGTCACTTTAAACAGTCTTCGGTATCCTGCTTCATATATAAAGCAGAGAAATTATTGCAGAAACAAAAATAGCTTGCTTTTCATACTCCTAGAATAGGCAAGTTTCTACAAAACTGAACAAGCCTTCACAGTGTCCGTCTCTAGAGTCTTTAAAAATCATGCCTTATTCTTTGAAAAATTCCTGCCAGGAGGCTAAAGCAAGGTTAATTTTATGCTGTAGAGGCACCATAAGCACCAATGGCTGATCTCTTGCTGGCAATTACATTGAGAAAGAATTCATATCCCCAGAGCTATGGCAAAATGGACAAGAAACTTTATTTTTTGAAAGGAAGATGGATACTAGCTCACACAGGCAGACTGCCAACATTAAAGATCAGGTTTTTAAATGTCTATAATAATTAAAATTATACAACCATAGAATTGCTTAAGTTGGAAAGGTCCTTAAAGATAATCTAGTTCCAACCTCCCTGCAATGGCTAGGGACAATTCCCACTACACCAGGTTGCTCAGTGCCACATCTAACCTGGCCTTGAACACTGCAAGGGAGGAGGCATCCACAACCTCTCCGGGCAACCTGTTCCAGAGCCTCATCACTATCTTAGTAAAGAATTTTTAATTTAATGGGTGAGTTAAGAAACAATCAAATTCAACAGACTAGAACAAAATTCTTCCTTTTATTCAGCACTGGGAATATGGAGCGTAATTCTACCAAAGACATGTTCAAGGAGACTTTTGTGTTTCCAGGTTTATATACTTAGTTACAACTGAAAACTCGTCCCCAAAGTTAAGCAGTATATTTTAAGTGACTCTTAATACCTCTCATGGGCTGCTCTTACCTCTGCAGCTCTATATTTCCTTTTAACTAAACAATGTTACAGCTTCAGGCCTCTAGCTTAGACAGGTTTTCTGATTTGTTTCTTACAGCTCAGTTTTAAATCTACACAGGGTTTTTAGTTTATTTTTTGAAGTTCATCTTACAGGGTTAAATGTCTCTTTGTCCAAAGCTATGCATGGTTAACACAACTGACAAACTTGCCTACAAGCTAAAATCAAACATTAATATAAAATATAAAGTTAGCACAGGTCTGATTAAAAATTGATAAATACCATATGATTTTATAGAGAAGGAATAAAATCTATTTTCTTGAGGTATCCCTGTATCACATCTTTTTAATTAATTAAGAAACAGATCAAAGAAATATTTCTCTCCAAAAATAGTATCCTCCAGCGATGACACCAGCTCTTCCTGACTACCTTTTGGGAGGATACAAACATCAAAAAAGACAAACTGCATAGCAACAAATACTCCTCACAGCAATTAGTGCATCAGTCAATCAGCCATCAGAAAAAATTAAGTCCACATCTCTCCCTCATACCACCCTTTATTCTCAGAACAAGCAGCACAGATAAAATTTACTTTTATTGGTATAACAAGTGGATCAGACAGTCTCTTAGCAGGTAGAAACCATTTTACTCTAGCAAATGTCTGCCTGGATTAACTGCAACATAACCCCAACTCTCATGTAAAACATAGAATGGTCCAGAAATGCTACACACACAGAGGTACAAGCCACCTTCTCTCCTCTCCTCCCCTCCCACAGAGTAAACTCATTTACAACCCCTGGACCAAATAAATACTCTTGACAAGGATGCACCTGGTCTCAGTGTATTCTGGGTCAATAGGCAGTATTTCCCCATCTCTTGCACTACAAACTGCCAGGCTGGAAAAAATGGCTCAAAGTCAGCCTTCTTTTCTCATGTGCTGTCCTCTGCACAGTATCAATGGTTACATCACTAAACGGTCCATTGGTAGCTGTCAGTATGGATAGCTGATACACCAGGATAACAAAAAGCTTCCTTCATTTTATGAAACTTCTCCCTTGAGATTCAGAATCAACTGGATTTCACACTAGTAACATCATTCCCTCAACACACCACTTCTTTCAAGTCAACACAGCTCTTCATTCTTTGCAGAAAGTGTGTTCCACTAGTTTTGAGTTCAGTCATCCCATACTGGATTTTTTTTCATGCACTTCTGTGCATAGAAATACACAGATCTAGCATTCCATGGATGCTCTCAGTCACACTGGCTTTAGCTAAGATACAGCAACCTGATTTCGAGATGCTTCAGAGGCTGTGGTCTAGAAAGTTTTGTGGGTTTCTCCATTTCTCCCACCCCCCACTTTTTTTTTTTTTTTTTGGTAACCTACTTCATTATTTTATGTAAACAGAGGGAAAGAAGTAAGAGGAAGACTGTCCAAGAGAGTAGGGGCAGGTTGTGGCTGATATGTTTAATGATAATCCCTTACTTCTTTTACTGAATCTGTTATTTAAGGTAAAGATTTATTATGTTAAAATATTTAAGCAATTGTATGCCTTTTTCCTTGGTACCTATCTTACTCTAGCATTTCCTGAATATGTTTTCTCTAGCTACCCCAAGACACACTTTAGTTTCCTGTCAATTTCAGCTCCATCCCTGGCCCAGGCATTGCCTCAGGGATTTACACGGCAGGACTTACATACCACAGTGCCTAAAGTCCTACTTTTTTAACAAAAGCTCTTAGCACCTCACATCTTGCCTCTCCTCAGTGTCAGTGCTGCAAGATTCCTTCTGCTACCTCTTTTCATTCTGAAAGAAAGAGTAGTTTTTGGTAATATTGCCGGACATTTTGTCCATTCAGGACACCTGGCAACCTATATCTGTTTAGAAGAACACTATCCCAAAGAAAAATAGGGCAAAGCTGAAGGAATGATAGGGTAGTCCCAGCTGCTCAACCAATACATTTCAACATCAGTTTGTTACACACTGACTGATAGTGAAACTGGACAAACTATCTGTATCATACTCCTGTATCCTCTTTATTTACGTTCTAATACATAGTAGTTTTCGATTAGTTGCTCTGGTACCCTGTACAAAGAGAAAGCTTATGACACTTTGTACATCATAGAATCATAGCACGGCTTGGGTTAGAGGAGACCTTAAAGATCATCTAGATCTAACCTCCCTGCTGTGGACAGGGACACCTTTCACTTGACCGTGTTGCTCAAAGATCCACCCAGTCTGACCTGGAACACTTCCAGGGATGTGGCATCCACAACTTCTTTGAAAAACCTGTTCCAATGACTAACCATCCTCACAGTAAAGAATATCTTCCTAACATTTAATCTAAACCTACTCTCTTTCTGTTTTAAGCCATTCCATTTTGTCCTATCACTAAATGCCCTTGTAAACTGTCTCTCTCTCTCTCTCTTTCTTGCAGTTTCACTTTATGTACTGGAAGGCCTCTATCAGGTCATCCTGAAGCCTTCTCTTCTGCAGGCTGAAAAATTCCAGTTCTCTCAGCCTTTCCTCATAGAAGAGGTGCACTATCCCTCTAATCAACTTGGTGGCCCTCCTCTAGAGCCATGCCAACAAGTGTACATTTTTCCAGTGTTGAGGACCTCAGAGCTGAGTGCAGCATTCCTGGTGGTGTCTCACCAGAGCAGAGTAGGAGGGCAGAGTCACATCCCTTGCCCTGCTGGCCATACTGCTTTTGATGCAGCCCAGGATAAAATTGGCTTTCTGGGCTGGAAATGCACATTACCAGGTCATGTCCAACCTCTCATCCACCAGCATCCCCAAGTCCTTCTCAGCAGGGCTGCTTTCGATATGGTCACCCCCCAGCCTGCATTGATAGCAGGGGTTGCACCTTCTACTTGGCCCTCTTAACCTCATGTGATTCCATGGACCCATTTCTTGACTTTGTCCAGGTCCCTCTGGACGGAATCCCATCCTTCAGCTGTGTCAACAGCACCACTCAGATTGCTATCATCTGCAAAATTTCTGAGGGTGCACTGGATTCCTTCATATATATCATTAATGAAAGCATTAAATAACATGGATATACTGAAGTCCCTTTAGAACACTGGGATCCCTGTGAATATCATAATTATTTTCACCCTTTCATTTTTAGAGGATCGACTTTTAAGGAAATGGCCATGTAATCAATGTATGTACAGGTACAGGAAGTTATAAGCTAATTTTAACTTTGAAATGTCAAGAAAAACTATAGAACTATTTCATTTCTTTGAGGTAGGTAATATTTTGTGTCTAATATTAAGCATTTTTATCAAATCCTTTTCTAGCAAATTCTGGAGTTGTTTCTGTTTGGTGCAGGAACATACAGGATCCTTCACAATTCTTGCACTTGCAATGCTGGTATTTTCCCATCACCCCAACAAGCAATGCAGAAGTTGGTGGCAAAAGGTTTTCCTCACTTAATTGTATGCCTCCACATTACCCTGTGTCATGAAAGTAAAAGCTAGACAATGTCAGCTCTGTAACCTTGCTGCTGAAACCTTAAATCATAGGAGAAAAATTCAAATACTAGCCAAGAACTTTGTGATTGAATTATTTTTACCATGTCCCAAATAAATATTAAGAATTTTATATTGCACTATGCTCTATTGCATGAAAGAATAGGGAAGGGTACTGCAAAGCCCAAGGCTTCTTTTTCTCACAGGAGTGGCTGAAATGCTTAAATCTAACTGCAAAATTAACAATGCTTGTCAGTAAAATAGTACAGATATTAAGAATATTTTTCTGTAAAAGCATTTTTAGAAATGCCATCTGGGACTTAAAGTGAGCTGCCTTCTCCTGCTCCACCAAGGTTTTATTCTTCTGTGAAATGCAAACAAAACTACTGAACCACAAAATTGCTTCTCTATAATAAAATGTCCCTTTATTTTTCCTAAATTAGAACTTAAGAAGCTGATTCTGTAAATCCTTGCAAGGTGATATGTTTTCATTCTTATGACTGAATCTTATTAATGACACAAACACATGCCAGAGCATCTTCGGCTTTTTAACAGATACCTTGAATGGTACAAGTACTCTTGCCCCAGTGGAGCAACTCACTGAAGCATGTGTTTACATTTAAGTAAAAAAGTAGTTTTAAACAGCTCATTGGAATGATTTTTCAGTATGTATTCCTCACATTCACAGATAAGGTTTGTATTCATTGTAATTATTATATAAACTCACACAAGTTCCTCTTTTCAGCTGTGTTATTCTGAAGCTAAACACATGCAACTGAAAGCAGACTCTGGCAGAGTCTGCCTAATGTGTATACAGCAGACCTGGAGGCACTGTTCCAAAAGTCTATAAAGCTGGAAAAAGAAGGACACTACCTAGAATCTTCAGTGGATTCAGATGCAAACAAAATTTCTTACAGTCACAGCATTCAAAATAACAATGGCAACAGACTCACTGTTTTCTGCTAAATAGTGCATATTGAAAAAGGACTAGGAAGGAAAAAAGAAGTGTAATTTGAAAAAAAAATTATGATTGCAAGACCATGACTTGTGAACACAACATACATTTCAGAAGTGGGCTTCCAGTGCCTCTGGCATAACAGATATGACAGAAAGGATAGAAGACTAATGGAATGACTCTACATTTGGTTTTTGGTCACTAGTATCTTCAAACATGTTTAAAACCAGTTTACAATCTCACAATTAGTCTTCTAATCTGTTATTTTGTCCTCAACATGAACCGCCTGTTCTTTCTAAAAATAAATTTCAGTTTTTGTCTACCTGTGACTTTGGATTTAATTCTGCTCT
>JAWWEV010000095.1:30802957-30813403 GCA_035583235.1 Hafferia zeledoni
CAGAGTCTCAACACTGTGCAAAATGGAAAGCTGCACAGTTCACCTTTGTTTTTACAGTGTTAATATTTTTTTATCAGAAGCAAACCAGAACACATCTACTCTGTTTCTCTTGGTATTTTTCAGTTATCTCAAGTGAATGTGAAACCTGAGGCAATTATATATTTTTATCTATTTCAACCATTTTTAAATCATCACAGCTGATCTCAAAACTTTAGTTCAAATATACATATATATAACTACAACCTTTCTCCCCCACAGGATAACTGTCACAATATAAACAGCATTCAAACTTCCTTATTTGTCTACTTATCTCTCAATCATGAACAGAGGGATGAAGGAAAAAAAAAAAAAAAAAAAGAAGTCACAGTTCCTCTAAGTGGATTGCCTTAATTTACCCTACACTGTTACTGGTTATGGCCTCCAAGCTTGTAAAATTACACCATTTTACATGCTGATAGTAGTTCTGTATAGGATGGTTGTTCCCATGGATTATTCTGTGGATACAACCCAAGGGCTCAGAAGATATAAGCTTCTGTGGACTAAAAGAACATGAAAGAAACATCATAGAAAAGAACATAAAGAAAAAATGTAAGATGTTAATGCCCTTAAGAAGAATAATTTCGTTTTAAAATTATTTTAAATAATTGTTGTACAATATATCATGTAAATTGGCCAGACTGGGACTCCACTTGCCACTCTTCTATTGGATTGTTTCACTTAACCCAAGTATTATCTTTGTTTGAAATAATATCACTTCAAACTAATTTAGTCAACTACAACATAAAGTTTATGCAGTACAATGCTAACAAAGATAACTGAATAATGCTGGCAGAACACATAAAATGAAGAGAAACTACTCTGGAGCCAGGCTTGTCGAATCAACTACTTTCAGTACATCTTGTAATACACTAGCTACAGTTAGTTTCTTGGAAACAGAATAGGGAAGTTTGATAAGAAAAATCCCCATTTTTAAAGACATTTTGTCAGGCATCAAAGCTTTGACAGGTTGCACACCATTCAGACACAAGCCCTACTTTTGTGTACCTTGTCTTTGTTTAAAACCTGCCACTACAATAACGTATCGAGATACGATGAAATCAAATTTTTTTTTCTTAAGTTTTAGATTTAAATTTCTGAGGCGTTGGGCTAATGGTATTTATTTTCCGAAGCCCTGCTGTACAGGAAGGTTTCAGGTTGGTGGAGGGTTTTCAGCCGCCCGCTCCCTCTCCGACACAAGTGCTCCGCTTTGCCGTCGGTCCTCAGGCGCTCCTCCGTCCCAGCACGCTTCACCCATCCCTCCCGTCCGCTGCTTAGCGCTCCAGATCTCGTTTCTGCTGGTTGCCTGCGCTCCCCGACACTCCGCACCCCGCATGGTCTGGCAGCAGCGCCTCCGGCTCCTACCGGCCCCAGTCCGGCCCCGCCGCTCAGCGCGGCGCTGGCCGGGAAGGGGAAGAAAGGCGAAGGGGCCAGGGCAGTGGCGCCGGGTGGCCGACTCCCCGTGCTGGCGGCCGAGGCCGCTACTCACCGCTCCCCGCGAGTCGCTCGCCCCGCGCCGCCGCCTCCTCCCGCCGCCGGCAGGGATGCAGCCCGCGGGAGGACGGCTCTGCCGTGCCGAGCCGTGCCGAGGTGCGGCCAGGAGCGGGAACGGACACTCTCTTAGGGCCGCCGAATCCTCTGCTTCCTCGTTTTCGCAGCCGCGGCCACTTCCTCAGCGGGGTGTGGGCTCCTCCTCAGCGGGCGCGGCTCCCGTACCCGTGAACCCTTTTTTCGGGCGGTGGCCCCGGCAAGAGGGCTCCTGGGCACGGACCGCTGCAGCCCCAGAACCCTCGGCGTCTCTTCTCCTGGGGGCGAGGAACTGTTTTGTCTTCTTCGGACCCCGCGGCACAGGCTGCATGGGACCCCGTGACGTGGGTCCCCTTGATGCCGCGCAACGGAGCTGTCCTTGGGACCCCACGGTGCCGGGTTTCCCTGCTATCCTGCGGTTTGGGTTCTTCGTGGCGGTGGCTTTCCCTCGTGAGCATCTGGCTTCAGAAGATGGGCATGCTGTTCATTAGCAGCACCTGGGGACTCAGAGTCAAAGTGTATGAAATGTGGGCTTCTCAGAAGGAAAAAAGGAGTGTGTGCATCTTGATGCACACATCGACCGGGATTTATTGAATTCTGGAATACTGAAGTTTTATGTCCTTTGGTACTTCGGTGAGAAAAGGACTTTCAGAGAGTTTCCTTTTGGAACAACACAGGGGCCTACCTTAGTGCAATATCGCCCCTTCTGCTGTATTTCTTACACAAAAATATTTCGATCAAATGTTTGCAGCAGCTCCAAGTGTGGAGGAGACTTGAGTGAGCCCAGACAAGGAGCTGAAGGAAAATTCCTCTTCAAGGCTTCCTCAGCACCCTCTGTTGTCAGGGAATTAATTTCCATGGCAGAGGAGACCACAAAACCAAAAGGTATCAGTGTCCTTTGCCAGAGAGTGCCCAGGGACAAACTGATCCTGATGTGGGTCATACAGGACTGATGAGTGCCATGAGGGACCTCAGCTGAAGCCTGAGTGGGCAGGTCTACTTCAGCTGTGACTGTGCTGCATGACACTGCATGGTGTCCCGTGATGGACAGTGCTCACAGGAGAAAAAGTCCACTTCCTTCTTCGCCATAGAAAACTGGTGTAAGCACTAATGTGGGAAACAGGCATTATTTTCAATGTCAAAACACTGGCTCCCTTTCCTTATTGCAAAATGGACCACACACCAACTTTATAGCTAATAGAACTCCCAAAGTACAATGCTGTCATATTTCATGCCATTTAAAAAGGTCTCTGGTTTTGGTCCATTTCAGTGATACTTTTGATAATTGATGTAGTGCAGTGTATTACTTACTGGCACACGTTAGAAAGAAAGAAAAACTTAGTAAACCTACTTCTTGGACCTCTTTTGATGGCACTCTTCTATTTCTATCAACATCCAAGTGTGAACAGAGCATAATGTCCAGAAAATAGCTTTTGGAAAGTCATTATTGGACTATGAAATATCTATCTATCTATCTATCTATCTATCTATCTATCTATCTATCTATCTATCTATCTATCTATCTATCTTTTTGTTTGTTTATTCAGGAAAAGTCTCATCTTAAATTGGTGAAAAATCATTAATACTGCATGACTTTAAGTTATACGTAGGCAAATGTACTGGACCTTGCTGGGAAGGAATTAACTTTCACCATAGCAGCCAATATGGTGCTATATCTTTGATTTAGGCTAAAACAATATTGATAACCCTTGAATACTTTGTCTATTCCTGCATACTACTTGCACAATGTTGAGGCTTTCTCCATTTTTCCCTCCGTCCCTGTCCCCAGCTTGTAAACTAGAGATGCACAAGAAATTGAGAAGAGACAGAGCTGGGATTGTTGCCCACACTTGAACAAAGTGACAGCCAATACCATGCTTGACACTCAAAACTGCAGATAGATGAAAAAGGGTGGAAAGATGTGGACTTCTTCCAAGGTGGCCACTGTTCAGAGATTTGCTGGTAGTCACTGTGTTTGTGGGAGGTGGTGAGTGACCAACTCTGCACCAGTTGGTTTTGTTGTGATTTTGTTGGGGGCTTTTGGATTTTTTTTCCCTTCACCTGTTCAGCTTGTTATCTTGCACATGGCTTTTCTTGCTTTTGATCTTCCTATTCTGTCCTCAGTCCTGATGGGCAGGGGAAACAGATGTGTGGGTGCTTGACTGCTGGCCTGGGTCAGCTTATAACAGCAATAGAGGGGAATACCAGAAAGGGAAGGAAGTAATTTTTAGACTGTCTACAGTTTACTTTTTCTTTCATTTCATATGAGATTTAATACAAATACCTGAGTTCTACTATACTGTTTTTTGGTAAGGTGCTCACAACAGTGAAGTATGTTATTTAATGTGTGACATGTAGTGTTATATATCATCATATCTTAAGATACATACTGCCATTCTGAAGCTTTTCTATGATGTGTGACTGACTCTATATAAGGCCAGTAATCAGTAAAGCAAAAATAATTCCTCCTTTTTTCTGCAAAGTTTGATCTGTGTAAATCTGGTGTTTCTGGAAAGATTCAGTCAATTTTGGCAATCTCCTACCAAAAATTAATATGTACAATAGAAACTAATAGTCTATACATAGTCTTCCACTTGTTGTGCAGTGTAATAACTGCAATAATTAACTTTTTAATGCTCCATACTTTTTGGGAGCATCTGAGGAATTTTCAGTGATTTCATTATTGCAATACAGTTTGAAAGACTCCAGCTTTCAGGAGGCATGATAGTTGGCATAAATGATTTAAAGAAATATTCACAAATCTAATTTCTTTACTGATTCTAGGTTCAGTATAATTTATAAATACTAATTATGTAATCAACCCTCTCCAAATTTCATGAATTTGTAATTATGAGGTGTCTATTCTGTTGCCTTCCTAGTATCTGTTTTCATTGTTACAGGGAACAGAAAATACAAGTAGGCAAGTTGAAATAAGCCTTCCTTCAGCTCAGCTACCAAACTGAGGCATTAATGTTTATTTTATTGTTCAGAGGGAATTTTAGGTTGGTTTTTGCCTTACAGATGTAGAGCAATTTGCAGATGTACTTTTGCAGACATCATTTGCACTGGTAGAATTCTGCTCCAGCACAGGGAGTACTGCTGTGACTTACTCTTTAGGTAATTACAGGCTGAAGCTGACAGTTTCCCAAAATGCCATCTCCATTTCTATCATAGGGTATACTGAAGCTAAACTGATGCTTCATTGTCTGATTGAATGTCAAATTCTATAAAATACATAGCAACTAGAGATACAATGCCACTGATGGACAATCTCTTTTGAGGTCCAAATTCTTGAAGTGTGACCATACCTGCAGCTAAAAGTAAAGGGTCTCTATGATAGAAGAAATTAGCGTCAGTAAGATGTGACTGTACATTTCTACAAAAAGAATGCAAAAGTGACTCCTTTTTGCCTAAGGCATATAAAATTTGTGCACCATTCATTGATTTCAGTCTTGGTTTGAACAAAAATATATGCTATTTGGGAGTTATTTACTATCTACTTCATTTTGTTTTTGGTGAAATCAGCAATTCCCTGCTATGTCAGTAGCAGTAAACAACATTTAGAGAAAATCAAAAACAGTAGCCTGAAAGCAGTGTTATGACACAAAAGCAAATGTCCTAGAATCATAGAATCATAGAATGGTTTGGATTGGGCAGGACCTCAAAGATCATATAGTTTCAAACCCCTGCAACAGGCAGGGACACCTTACTCTGGAAATGTCCTGTATTACAGTCAGAAAAACTGAACTAGATTGGAAGCTGCAAAAAGTAAGGACCATAATCTCATATACTGTGACCTCTTTCTGTTATCTGAGTACTTGCAAAGACCCCTATTTTATGTAAGACAGGGGCCTGAAGACATTTCTGCATTTTAAATAATAAGTATATGAATTCCATAAGAATTTAACTTACTTATAGCTCAACTTAAATGAAAACGCAAGTGGCAATCTCTAGGGGAAACTGAGCACGATTAAACAGAAGTAAACTGGGGGAGATGTCCAACAAATTAATTAAATTGCCTGCTTATTGTGAGAATCTATAAATAATGACTGTTTTGGTTACATACTAATTTACTGCTTTGACCAGAGTTTTTTGTAGCAATATTCTTTGTTACATGAATTCAAGAGTAATAATCAGAAAATTCAAGGTTATCAAGGTATTGTCTTTAACAGTTCACAGTAATTATATCTGTTTCATTTAATATTTATGTAAATATAACTCTTTTAATACCATATTTTTGAATGCAATAACCACATTTGTCACCTTTGCCCTTTATTTTTACCTTAAACAAAGAAAATAATTACACTTATTATACATGTCTGTTATGAAAGTGTTGATAATTTTGTTGACTAGTGATTAGGAGGAGTTGTAAGATGTATTTTTTACACATAAAAGATTGTAATATGAAGAATCATGATATCTACATTTGGCATGCTATGTGGGACACTGCAGGCTAGGATTGTAGCCTAATGAAGCAAAGATGTGTCCTGCACTTACATGGCTTTACAAGTGCATAGCTACGTTGAAATGAAGACACAGGTTTGGGCCAGTCTGATCTTTATGACTTCCTATAACATGTGGCTAGTTACCAATCCTAGTCTGTTTTTATAGCAATAATATGTCTTTTTAAACCAATAGTAAAGAATGGTGCATTGTTTGAGAACAATGGCTGAAAGAAGGAATAACATATACAATAGCAAGTGACAAAAGATAATGGTTTTTTTTTTAAAGTACATTGTTCTTTAAAATAATTTCTGTGGCACAGAATATAATCACAGCAGTGGGCAACAAGGAGCTGATAAATAGTTTTTTTTAAGAAGACTTGAGCAAAACACTTTAGAAGAATTGATTAGCATTGGTAATCTCTGTTTTTTCCACAATATAAAGGTGAGGAAAAGTAAAAAAAAAAAAAAGGAGGGAGCATACCTAATAATATTTAATAACTCAGAAGATTCACTAACTATGGGGGAAGATTTTGTCTCAAAACCGTTTCCAGAAGCATTTCAGTGTGTAAAATGCTGGATCTGTAGCCTTTTGAGAATTATCTTGAACTGCCACAGTCAGTAAAAACAGTAGAGTGTTGGAAGCTGTTATGTCAGAGCTTACTATTGTGTTGACATGAAGTTATACCATGAACAGAAGCCTTTTTTCCATCATTAGTTGTGTACTGATGTTTTAGAGCATGGAGAGTGCATTTGCTTTATCCTGTTCTATTTGTGATTCTCCCTGGTTGCAGGATCAGCTAACAGATGCAGTAATCCACATTTCCACCTCTTGTATACTGTAATGATTAGTGCCAATATAGCCATTCCTCTGGAACCACCCTAGAAATATAAAAGCATAACATTACTGGACGGAAGTATACTATTAGGGAGAACTGCATTGAGTGAGACATGGGGTATCTTATTTCTTTTTCTCATTGTTGTGCTATAGAAAAAGTCCAGGTGCTCCATGCAAGAGTACAAGCCTCACATGGCCATACAAAACCAGTCCAAGAGGAACATCCATTTTCAATTGAAAATGAGGCTCAAGAAAGAAACAACTAAAAAATATTTAGAACTAATCATGAATATAGGACAGTTGAAAGATCTCTTTTATCTTCCCTTCAGAATGTTAACATGGGGAAAATAGTCTCAACCACATTTCTGTCAAAGCTGACCCAGTTGTTCACATAAAAACATTTGTAGCTTCTTGTGAACTGAAACTCTTTGGGATCACAGTTTTAAAACAGAAAGCAGAAGTTACCTTAATTTTAATGTTATTTACATAGATGTTATACAACAATGACTTGTCTATGTCTGGTAGACTTCTTAATTAATGCTGTCAAAAATATCCCTTATGCCTCTACTATATGTTGTTTCTAACCATGTTCATAGCAAAACAAGACTCTTAAGAAGCTGCACTGAGAGGTTGGATCAATGAACTCTATACAAAAAAAGGAACATTTGTTAAGATTATTTTTAAAATATAGACATAGTGCTTGAATCAAAAAGAAAAAAAACAATAGTTACAGAGCTCACTGAGGGGGTCTTAGTCAGGCACTGTACTGTAGGTATTCCTCTTTGTGGGTGGAAGTAGAAGCATGTAACTATGTCTGGCAATGTTAACCACACATGAATAATGTCCTTTCGGAAGTGTCACAACCACAGCACTTCTAATATTGTGTGTAAGTGATAAAGAACTAAGGCATGCTATATGCTAAGTATCAAAATCTGATTCTTTTACATTAGACTCTTCTCTTTTTTTATTATGTTTTTTTTAGTATTTCTAGTAGTGTGATGAGCAAGCATAAATAACTGAAAGAAAACAGTTTGAAATTTGTAGTTATTTAAAAGGACCAGGTTTCTTTAAGCTTAGATGGGGTGGTTTTGTTGGGATGTAGAGACAGAACAAGTTTCTTCTATTTAACATTTTTCAAGTATAAATCATTGAGTGTGCATGTGTGAGTGCTGTATGTATCTTCATGTTATAACAGAGAAAACCAAACTTTGACACTAAAGATAGCTACACTACACAAAAAGGTTTGAAGGCAGATGTGTTCAAAAGACTTCTTATTGCTCAAAATACCCAAATAGCCTTCAGATCTGGTCTGGGATGTTGGTGTCTCCCTGAATGTTAGAGACTGAAACGGTTAATGATTTATGCATTCTAGGAGACTTTTGCAGGCTTTTGACTTTTGCATTATACCTCTAATGGGCAGTTGGGGCCCATCCCTCCCTTCAGTGCTGAAGGTCTCAAGCCCTGAAGAGGCAGGAAGAGCCGAGTTTACCCTGCCCTCCACATGAACTCTGCGCCAATCAAGAAAGGTGAGAAAAATGTTCGGGGTTCATGGCGTGGCCGGTGAAACTACTCCATGGAAACAACTTCCTGCCTCCGGGGAGGTGCAAAAGCATGCTGAGGGTATATATATTGACTGGTGACTTTGGGGGTTTGGGTTCTGTTCTTCTCCCCCACCACCTGCGAATTGAGACCATTGCCTTCAGGATACTAAGTTGCATCACTGGATCCAGTGGGCGGGGACTATATAAGTTTTTTTTCATTCTCATAGTTTCTTTATCCTTACTCTCCCTTACTTTTATCCTGTCTTTCTCTCCGCTATGCATTTTCTCCCCACCACAAAGGTTATTTCTATGTCACATTGTTATATGACCTGCTGATACAAAATTGTTAAAATAAACCCTACTTATATATGTTTTCAAACACTGAATATTCAGTGTTGTTTCACTCTAATCCACTCTCTGGGCCCAGCCCTCCAGCCAGCTTCTAACCCAGCAGAGAGTATGTCAGACTCATCCTCCTAGGCTTGCATCCTCCATGCTCCTTCCCCCTCTCTCTACACCTCTTCCCTGCCCTGTTGCAGCCTCTGCCAGCCCTGTCTTCCTAACCCTGCTCCCAGATATGCTGTCCAATCCCCTCCAAACCCCGTCCCTATTGGGACCTTTATAACCAGACCACAGATGTAAATAAATCGCTTTCAATATGTTCTCCACCAAACGTGTGTGTGTGAGTGAATCTTGGGAACGGGCCCCCACCCTGGTCCCGAGAAGAGTACACTTGTCCAAGCCATGGGCTACCAGCTTTTCCAGGAGTATATTATGGGAGACAGTGTCAAAGGCCTTGCTGAAGTCTAGACAGACCACATCCAGAGCCTTCCCCTCATCCACCAGGTGGGTCACCTGATTGTAAAAAGAAATCAGGTTGGTCAGACAGGACCTGCCCCTCCTAAACCCATGCTGGCTGGGTCTAATCCCTTGTCTTTGCCTTTATTAGAATGTCTCTAAAGTAGTTAGAAATATAAAATGGTAAATTAGGCCATTAGCTGTAGTTTTTTTTCCCAAGAGACTGTACATCTTATGAATTTTTAATAGTATATTTTAAGATATATATTATAGAAGTGCTGTATCATAGTTCTGATGCAAATAAAGTTCCTACTGATGCATCCAAGAAATTTGATTTATGAAACATTAGTACATGAACTGTTTGCAGTAGTATAGTATAGCTTGTTGGAGAAATTAAATGATCTGAATAATTGGCTTCATTCTCAGCATACTGCTATCCCTGTTATGCAAACAGTGCAAGTAAAACAGATCAAGTAAAAATAAGTTTGTGTTGAATAAAAGGAAGAAGTCCATAGGAAAGGGTGAGTAGTAGTTTCTTGATGCAGTGACCACTGAAAGCTACCCTCTTCAGTTTCCTCTCCTTCTGAGCTTTGCATGTAATGCTTAATCAAAAAGAAGGCAGTCTTCAAAAATAAGGCAGGAGAAAAAAATTTATGGTGTTCTCAGATGTGTTTATGGTTTCAGAAAGTCCAAAGTTACTTGGTCTTTGCTTTTATCATGGCTGATCTTAAGGGTTCCACATAAGTAAACTTTGACACAAAATTGAGGCACTGAATTGGTAACTCACCTAGCTAAAAAATATCTATCTTTAACTATTTCTAGCTGGGCTTACAGCTTTCTGATGATAAGTGGCCTATTTTAGTAGTCCACTTCAGTGGAAAAAAGGTGCAGTTCACTTGGCATGCTTGGGTTTGATTGTTTGGGTTTTTTTAACCTTCAATAAACACTGTGTCCATGGCACACATAGGAAATTAACAGAGACTTAAGACATATTTCTTCTCTAGCATAAAATGTGGAAAACATAATGTTGGTATTTCAATGAAAGAAAATGTGAGAATAAGCTGTACTCATATCTCACCTGCAATGGAATTACATCAGAGGAGGGAAGAGGAGATCCATAACAAAGAAGAACAGGTTTGGGGTTGTTTTTGGTGGGGTTTTTTTTGTTTTTTTTTTGGTTTTTTGTTTTTTTTTTACTTCTTGTAATGTGTTGTATATCCTAAGGAAAGCTTCCTGCTGAGAATTCTTTCCTTGCTGCCCTGTG
>JAWWEV010000095.1:30831522-30852813 GCA_035583235.1 Hafferia zeledoni
CCCCCCCCCCCCCTTACAAAGACAAATCATGATTACCGGTCGATAAACACCGTAATTTACTACTGTCCATAAACCTCAGGAATCCTGTTTTACACTACTCTCAGGGCAGGGAAAAAAGTCTAGTCTGTTTCATATGAGTGAAATTCTGAGGAACTATGTTGGACAAAGCTATTTTTATGACACATTTTTCTTTCTACTGTTTTTTAGTGTATAAATATTAGACCTAAGGGATTAATTTCTCAGCTATAAATCAGCACAGCTGCATTGATTTGAATAGGGCTTTGCTGCTTTGTATCTACTGGGGATTAGCCTCACCAAAGGCTTTGTAAGCTTTTCAAAGTTAAAGGGACAAGCTTGTTCTGTGTTTTGGTGCTAAAAATAAAGGGAGAATTATGAGCATAAATTAATGCAAACTACAGCTTTAAATGACAAACTACAGAATACGTGGAGACTTTAAAGACTAATTGTAAAAATGCACTACATTGGTTGAGAAAACCAGAAAATTGCAGCCTACACGTATATATACCTTATATATCTATATATATTCCACAATTACTCAGTAGGTGGCAGTTAAAAGCCTAGATGAGCTTTGCCGTCGCCATTTAGGCAGCAGCACTAGCCGAGGCTGGAGTCAGTCCATCCGTAAAAGCAGAAAGAAAGAGGCTGCAATCAAGTCAACAAGAGCATTATCCACGACTCTGGTGCTAGGGAGCAAGCGGGAGAGGAGTAGAGCCGCGGGAGCAGAGAGCAGCCGGCAGGCAACACAGGACACAAGCAGAAGTCACAGGCAACGGAGCTGCAGCACTCTTGATTAATAAAGGGACTCTTTTCTGGTGGAGGAAGCCCAGGACAGAGAGGGAGAAGAGCTGGTGCAATGACAGGCAGAAACTGAAGAGTATTTGAAGCTTTTTGTTCCAACACAGGTAAATTTTTTCCTACTGTTTTTCTGTGTCACCTTGTACAATAAGCATAGCTTTGCATTGAGATTAGAGGTCTTCATTTCCGTTGCCAAAATCAACAATACTCATTCAGGCAAAATTTCCACTGAAGTCAATAGAGTTTTGTGTGAGTTACGATGAAAGATTTGCTCTAAGCTTATGTCTTACGTAGAGAACATGGCATGCTGCAAATTGGGGCTGGCAAGGAAGCCAGAAGCTGGTCAGACACATGATGACCAGTTAACAATTTAATTTTTCTGTGTGCTGGGATGCTAGTAATGACTTCATAATCTTTTTTTTTTTTTTTTTTCTCCTTTTAAGTTGTCTTTCATTAAAGCCCGATGTGCTTGATTTTGTCCTAGTTTATAGCATTGGCACTGCAGTGGCTTAAGGAGAGATTAATTTTTTTAGTTTTGTTTTTGTTTAAATGAAAGATATGTTTTAATTTAACTGATGAAAGAATACAAAAATGTGGAGTCCGAATGAAATAGCACCAGCTGTTTCTTTCTTTGAGACAGATACTATTTTGCAGCATTCCACTGTCAGGCAGGAAATATTTTATTTATTCAGTAGATTGTGCCTCTCTCAATTGAATGAAAAATAAATCATGAAAGACCATTCTGAAATGTCTGAGAGTGACTGGATTCACATTTGCTAACACTTTCTCTCTTGCTATCTTCCCTGTGAATTTGAATGCTCTGTATTCTGCACCAGTCAGTCACAGAAGGGTGAGCCCAGAACAGAGCAACAAGATTGGATTATTTTAATTTTAAAGCATTTTCTGAATGTCCTGTTTTCATGAGCACCTAGACATGTACACATATATATGTACACATACATGCCTGTTTATACATGCACACTATGCAAAATGTATGCCCCCATACCTTTCTGTGTAAGTGAAGCTGATGAAACTGATTGCTGTTCTGTGTTTGCCAGGGTTTACAGTTTACTGTTCTCTAGAATATTTGCAGGTCTCATCATTTTTAATTCTAGCTCAGAGGGCTACTTTGTCTTTCCCTTTTCTCCCTCCTGTTTTTAGTTTTCTGACTCATGGACTTCACTTATGCTCAGGAGCTGCTCCCTTGAAGTCCATCTGTCCTTACTAAATGCAATAGTGCCTAATTCACACAGAATGAATTCCTTCAGGCTTTGTGCTCTCTCTGACATCACACACCACGTTTGCGAGGCTCTTGCATGAAGAACTGTACAAACATGGAAAAAGTTCACACATCTGCAAATCAGTGGTCCCATGGATCTGAGAGAATGACTGTGATGTACAGCTTTTTATCCTTTGTCTGGCAAGAGAGAAAAACGAATGAGTATAAATGAGCTGTGAATGCACTTAGGCTGGAAGTTTTCAAACCATTAGAGCAGCAACGTTCTTAAATTACATTCCAGTGGAAGTAATAGAAAGAAAACACTTTAAATGCTTCTCTGTTGCAGCGTGATGGAAGGGATTATGTGAAATGGTTGCCTGCAAGGGCAAAGCATTGGATTTGATAATCCAGGAGGTCTCTTTCAACACTAAATACCATTCTTACTTTTCACTGAAAGTTGCTTGCATTGAAGAGTCCCTTTACAAGTGGGTCAGATGAAAGCATATTTCTGTACTGTGCTGTCCTATAGTTTACACCATCGGACTCATAAGCCCTGATGGTCCTCAGGCAGAATAATCACTCTTCCTCACAGTGCAGGGCTGAGCTCTTTGGAAGTTGATTAGAGATCAGAGGCATGGCTACTTCTGGTCAAGTAGTCGAGATTATGTTATACCATCACTGCAGTTTCTATAGTACAAATAAAATAGTGAACAATATATAAACTGATACTGCCATTCCTGAAGCATTGTTTCTGGTTTCCTTTGAGGGTCAGCTGATAAATTTCTGTTTTTCTCTTTTGCTAACCAACACACCTGTCCACATAAAGATCCCACCATCATGTGTGAAAAAGAAAAGATATTTTCACTGTGACAGGGTATGTGCTATTATCTCAAACTTAGCTTTTTTAATAAACATACAATAAACAATATTCTGTTTCAGAGGTGCTCCTACAGAAGGACTGCATTCAATTCCATATTGTCTTTTCCTCTAATCCTTTATTTTATAAACTTCTCCTTTCCTTCCTTTTTTTTTTTTTTTTTTTTTTTTTTTTTTTAAATGGGTTTTGATTTGGGTACTATATAGGATTGCAGTTAATTCACAGTGTACCTCAGTAACTGCTTTGTAATATGTAATAAGCTGCATTTGACTATTCCATCTTCCACACTCTGTGTGAGGATCAGGTTATTTGTATATACTTCCACTGCATTTTTATTGTGACATTAAAACTAGAATGTTCATTAAATTATCTTACCTTATTGCTTGAAAAGCAGTGAAAAGATCCACTGAGTGACAATGCAACTGTACATATTAATTGAAACAGCACATGTTTTGATCTGTCTTTTTGAGAAAACAAATATTGATTTGTTTTTAACCACAAAATATTGATAACTGTATAGTGCTTGAAATGGATTCAAGAAAGACAACCAAAATGTGAAAAAGGGTCTGACAAGTCTGTGACAAATACACTTTTTGACTCACACTGAGGTCAGGAGCACGTCCCCTTGAGCAAATAATGTTGAATGTTAGACTTTTGTATCCAAGATTAAAATCAGTCTTTCTGGCTATGCAGGACTGCAATATGCTGTCGTAGTAAAATTCAGTCAGCATCACCCTGACTGCGGTAATGAATTTGGTTTTAGTGGAATCTGAACAAATTTCAGTGAAGTTACGCTTTCCTTTCAGCATCTTCATTTAAAATATATACATATTTTAAAAAATCATATGGAAAGGTGATATCTGTTTCTGGACAGCAGTTCTTTCCTTCCCAAAATGTCCAGTTGTTCTGACTTAAAATTAATCTGAAGCTAAGAAAAGAACACTTGCTCTTTTTTATTTATTTTTATATTCTTCCCTGAAAATTTAAGCTGACAACTTTCATCTGTTCTGAAAAAGTTAATTATTTAAAAAATCAAATATTTACTAACGTCAGGAGAAAAAATGTTGCTGTTAGCCCAAATAAATAATATTATAGTTTCCTCAGTTTGTTAATGCCAACATTAAAATGCTACCATGTGTTACTAAGGGTTTTGTTAAATATTCAGTATATATTTTTTATAATTTTGTTTAATAGTACAAAGAGAAGAAACATGAATTGAGACTAAACTACATAAAGGCTACACCTACCTTTCTTACTTCAGAGTAGAAAGAACTGAAAGTTGGATCAATGATGAATATTAGTATGAAATTGCTTTTCTGTTTAACCATAATTTAAAAAATCAGTAAGGAAAATAATTTATTTTTTAAAAAAGTCCTGAGATACAGACTTGCAAATGACTTCTTAAAAATAAATACTCCTTGGAGGAAAAATAGATAGAATTTTTCCCCAAACAGCGTAATGATAAATTGTACCTTAAAAAACAAATAACTCCTTAAGAACATTTAGAAACTGCTATCAGAAAGCTATTGCTCCTATATCGTACCCCACAGTTATACTTGTAATTTTTGGTTTTCAAAACTTCTTCATTTTCACGAAATTTTCAATGGAAGCACAGGCTTCTTACATATCTGAAAACATATCAGCAATGATATTGCATTATTTAATCCCTTGTCAGGGATCCTTTTGGGTCTTGAAACCCATTGCATTCACCTATTCACAAGTTACTGCCCAACAAACCAGTTGAAAATTTTCTCCGTTTAAGTCACACTGTTTTGAATGGGATATTATTTGGGCTGTGCAAGAGCACCAGAAGTGTTCAAGTGGTCAGGATAGCAGTCAAACTATCCTTCTCAACCAAGCAAGAAAAATTAATATTAGGAGTTATAATCATAAGTCACAAGTTTTTACCCTTTACTCGATTTGCTTCTACAGAAGATTAGCAGGAATAATTTCAAAATAACATTAAGGAATTTAAGACTATAGTGAAATACAAAAGGGCCACCAGTCTTCATACAATTTCCTCTGCTCAATAAAATCTAGTCTTCCATGAATATACTATTCTTCTGTGTGCAAACGCACACATATATATGGAAATAGCTTACTGCTTATGCTGGAATTTTTATGTCTGCATGAGTATGAATCGCACAATATATGGAATCATCCAAAGGCTTTAGAGTAAAAGGATTATCTGGGGAATGTTCTTTCTTGATTTGAGTTTTTCTAGTACTTTGTACTTTTCTAAGTTTCTCCTTCCAGGAAAACTTAAAAAACATACCTTTTTCCATAAGAGCGGAACATATTTTGGCTAGTGTACATCTGGAGAAGCAGAAGTTCACTACAACATGTAAAGTAGTTACTCGACGCCAAAATAAAGTGTTCTACTGTTAGAAAACAGAGGAGCTGAAAGGTCAGACTGAGTCTTTGATTCTGTATTTACATAAATGACAAATTCCAATTTATAACCATCCTGCTCTACAGAATGGCATTATGCCCTACTTGTTGAAAAGTTTGGATACAACATTCTAAGTTGCCCTTTCCATCTTTTCTCAGTTAAATGAAATATATTGAAAATTGAGAAAAAAATTACAGTACTTGGTTGAAGCTGTGAAGAAAACTGAATATAATGCTGTTATCTTGACATTTTTATTTCTCTGTATCCATTCACAAGTACCTACCTACGCATATGCAAAGGCTTCTGCGTCATTTCTCTCTAAGTTTTGGTGATAAGCACTTTAAGGGTTAAGACACTTGTTTACCAAAATGCTCAAATAGGTGAAAGTAACTCCATTTCAGTCAATGAATTATCTAACATGACTAAAGCAAATCCTGAATTTAGACAGAAACTGTTATGAAATGCTCTGTTTTTAATTTTAAGATTGACTAATCTACTAAATAGGAAGTGACAGCCCATAAGTCACTTGTCCATCCTGGATAAACTTAGCATATTATTTCTGATTCTGTGTGAAAGTAAGGGGTTTTTTATGTGTTAAGTGTGTTCATCTGTCCAACCTGGATAAGTTTAGCATAGGATTTCTCTTACTGCATGAAAGTGAGTGTTTTTTTTCCACATGGTAAGTGTGGTCAATGATACTGTGTCTTATTTTATGTTAATGGTTCATTTGTACATACTTGTTACTCAAGGATTAGTTGTGAAATCTCCTGGGCAACCGCAGAGCAAAAAATTTCAGTAAAGCTCTTTGTTGGTTAATGTCCAACACCTTCTTAATTTTCTGCACATGTAAACCTTCAGCAAAGAAGGGAATCATCAGTTCCTTCTGCATCATTCATCCTTCCATCGTCAGTTCAGCACGCTTGAACAAGCAATGCAACATTAGTTAAGCCTAATTTCAGAAACCCATGTTACCTATTGTTCCTATAGAAAACACATCTCTGCTTATCTCCCCTTCCTTTTCCCATTTCTTTCTTGCCTAGCAAAAGTGTTTCTGGCACAATATCTGCTGGTCATATGTCAGCCAAGGAACTGGCAGAAATTTTCTTAGTGTGATAACTATGCATTTGGGATTTTTTGTTTTACCCGTGGTTCCATTTGATATGAGAATTTATAGGTCTTCAAACGATTTTGAAAAGGCATTGTTTTGGAAATGAGATCTTCAACATTGGTGTGATGACAATATGACAATTTGCTAAAGCATAGCACAGCATCTGTGACTGCAGACCAGTACAGGGGTTGTATTCTACCTCCTTTACATATAGATGTTCTTAGAACTGCAAATATAGAACAAACCTGAAAAAAAATATTCTGAAAGACTCACATGCTTGCCGTTTCTCTTCTTTGTTAGCCCAGAATAATTAAGGAAACCTCTCAATGAATCTCTCTGAAAGACTTGGTAAAGATGGTATCTGATATCTTGCTTGAAACCTAGACCATATTTATGCTGAAGGCAACACATTTATAACGTTGTGAAAAACCTGTCCCAAAATGCAAGAAACATGTTGGTCAACATTAAAAAAAACCCCAAAACAAAAAACCCCTCCCAAACAAACAAAACCCTAAAGCCAAATAAATAAAAACAAACAAACAAAAACCAAACCCAAACCCCACCAATTTTTATTTTTCTTAATTTTTTTTTAGACATTTGAAAGCAAACACTAATTAGGCCAAACTACTCCAAAGCAGATAATTTGCTGACATTCTGGTCATGCAGAGCAGTTTTAGCTTTCTGCTCTGTCTCAGTCCCATCCAGTTTCTAAGTTATGGATTTTCTATGCAACTTCAAATAATTTCAACATTGTAGAGATCATATCCCTAAAATGTAAACTGTTTCAGTTTAAACAAATTGAATTTGCAGTTTGAACTTTTGCTTTTTATGAACACACTGAGTAAGAGGAATGTCTGATTTTGTCTCTTACTTTCAGATGATGAAGCAAATACCAAAATTAGGACAGTGTATCAAACAAAAGAGCAGGTTTATGACACACAACTTCCCTCCCCTCCTCCCCTCCTCCCCCTTTTTTTTTTTTTTTACCCTGCAGAACATGGCATTTTCTCCATAACTCAGTCTGGTAACATTCTTTCTGGTAAATGACATGCAGAATTAAGCTGTAACTCCTTTTCTCTCCAGTTATGGTCAAGAACAACATTAATTAAAAGGGCTACTGCATTTATGCAGGGGAAAAAAATGGTTTACACTAGCTGATCAAGAAGCAGACTTTCAAAGAACATTCTGTTCAACATAAGAATAAAAAACTTCTTTCCATATGGACTAGAACCTCATGTTGCAAGAAAAAGCTCTTTTAACAGTTAACATTTGGTCTTCAAATGTGTTCAACTTTCTATTGACTTGAAAAAGACCAAAGAATCCAAGAAAAGAAAAAGTATGAAGAAGTGAGTATTGCATTAGAAGATGAAGACTCTGCAAGTGGGAAGTCCACATTCTTAAAGTCCATATTTATTAGCTGATATGGTGAAAATACTCCCTGAAACATGCCTGCTTATATACATAATGCACAACAAGAATAACTCCTTGCAGAGCTCTCTTTCCCTATTTTATAAAAATAAAGTGAAATTTTCCACCTCTGATACGGTGAAATGGACATTAACCTTACAGTCATGCTGAAACCTATCTTATCTATAGCTATATTCTTCACTTTGCACCTTGTATCTTTGTATAGTGGTGTCATTACTGGATAGTCTGGAAGGACTGCTAATTTAAATTGAGGCAAGATTTTGAACTAAAAATGGCTTGTATTTTATTGGATTTTCATAATATCAGTAACAACATGAACAGAGACATCACCTTGGAGTTAAAAAAAATAAAAATCAGTGACTGACATGAGATGGTTTTACCTGAGGAAAAACAGCTTTCAGGAAATTAATACACAACATCTGAAAATTGCTGTATGTAATATGAGACTGACATCTCAGTAGGACATCATAAAACCTCAATAACTGGATCAGTCAAGATGTAATCAAAGCCTCTGACTTCAGAAAGCAAAGGTAGTATCACCTCGTTTTTAAAATAAATGCTACACTAAAAGATACCATCTAGAAAACAAAATACTGAAGAAATTTACAACCTATGACATTTCATTGTATTTAACAATGCAAACATGGTGAAGATCTGCAAAACACTACAACACTGGAAACACTGGAGAATGAGGGATATTTATTCTGTACCTGTTTTCAGGTATAAACTGGAAGAGTTTACCAGCTGCAAGATGTTAATTTAAGGGTAGGTATTCAAGTGAATGAGTTTTCAGAAGATATTTTTCAGCTACTCTATACCTTTTGACTGTTCTCAATGTTATCCATAGCTTAAATGCAAACATAAGAGTCAAGTCATAAATACAATTGATAGAAAAGTTAGATCAGAAAAAAACAATTAAAGATAATTGAGAACTGTGGAGATCCAGTGGCTAAGAACAGGATCAGTGACATTGATTTAGTAAATTCTAATACATCTTCATGTAATTCCTCAGCCAAAGAATATTGAGAGTTTGAACTACGAAGAGCATAATCTGTAAGGGGAAATACTTCATTTAAATACTTTAAATGCACAATTTTGTTACCATTATATAATAAAATAACTGATTTTATATCAAAATTATTCAGACCTTATTCTGACCTTCTGTCAGAGCAGACCTTCAATTCTTTGACCTAGCCTGTCAGAAATAACTAGGGAAAGCATGGACATCAACAAAAAGTCTGCAATTGGGTTTGCACTGGAGGCAGCAGTTTGTCCCAGTGAATAGCCCATCAAGCTCATCTGCAGCAGCTGAACTAGAGCAACTTGAGCTTTGTGCTAGCAGAGCATGTGCAGAAAACAGAGCTGCCAGCAGAGGTGCAGACTCACTGATTTGCTGAACTTTACAATGAGACAATTAAAACAATGAATGGTATGGACATTTGTTATTAAAAGTGCTTTGTCTTTTTCAGTGAGGATAGTGTTGATAAACTGACACTTCAGAGTATGATAGCAAATTTTCGTTGATGAATTTTGTGAAAGAAGTGAAAACAGGAAATGAGGGTTTATTGCAGAATAAGTCAGTTTTAATGTGTAAAAAGCAACTGCTATATTTTATGTGCAGATTATGAAACAGAGAAGTTTTCAATGTGTGAGTCAGAAATTATCTTGTATCATTGAAAAGTCAGACTTCTATCAAGTTAATTTTTCCATACCCACTCTGACCAGAATACTGAAAGATGACGAAATAATGTAATATTCTATTCTGTTCTATTGTGAGTTTTTGTGAACATATTTTGAAACAGATAAATGACAGTAAACTAATAGGGCATTATGGAAGCATTAACAAATGTACATTTGTGTGGAAATGCACCACAATCATACAGAATGATTCTCACTGAAGGAGAGTCTCTGGCCAGATCCACACACATAATACAAACAAATGATAAAAAGTAATCAAAAAGTCTTGGATGAGGGTTTTTTTACTGTCAGTTCCTGAGCAGGACAAAATTAGAATAATCTGTAATGTTTATGTTGGCAAACCCAAGGATTGCTGGGACTGACAGACCAAACAGCAACTAAGGCTGCTGCTCCTTCGCAGTCACCCAGGCTGGGGAGTAGCAGCTCTGCAGAGAAGACCCGGAGGCCGTGCTGGGCAGTGCCCTGGGCATGGTCAGCAGCAGCTCTGGCTGCAGCAAAGGCCCCCTTTGCTCTGGACTCTATGAACAGGACTTTGGCCAGGCAGCTGAGGAAGGTGACAATCCCCCTCTGCTCTGCATGCACAGAACAACAGCAATGTCATTGGTCCAGTTCGGGCACCCCCAGGAGAGGAAACACATGGGTAAACTGAAGCAAGCGCTGATGAGAGCACTGAGGGCACCAAGGTGACCAGACCTGCAGCACCATAAGCTGATGGACCAGGGCCAGAACAGCCTGGGCAAGGCACAGTTTCAGGGGCAACAGCAGACTTCCAACACCTATGGAGTGATCACCAAAAAGGCAACTCCAGGGTCTTCACAGAAATGTCTAGTAGGGAGGCAAGAGACAATGGTCATACAGTGAATCAAGAGGGATGTTAGGTAAACCCTTTTCTCCCTGAGAAGAGTCAAGTAGTGGAGCATGCTGCTTGACCAGGGAAGCTGTATAGAATCCATCCTTGCAGGATTGCAAGCCCTGATGGGACAAAGTCCTGAGAGACCTGTTCTGAGCTCACTGATGACCTTACTGCAAGTTGTATTGGCCTATGATCCGGTAATTTTAACTGTGGGGTTTTTTCCCAGCAAATTGGTATTTTTTTCAGTTAAACTTTATTAAAAGTAGTTCTAATTTACACAGCGTATCCTTTATAATTAATTCAGAGCAAAACAAGTATGATTGCTGACCTATTTGTCAGCAAACCAAGCAATAGTAAAACAAATTTTCCCACTGTGAATGAGTACAGTCTAAATATTAAAGGGCAAACCACTTTCCAAGCGCCTTCAGTGTCCGATACACTTAGGCTCAGAGTTAGCACTTGCCCACTGAGTCACTGCTTCAGACCTGCCTCAAGTCATTTCATAGAGGCTGTGAGAAGCCACCTTGGGGTAACTTGTGTCCATTGCAACCTGTGCTGGACCAAGTCCAGCAGGCTGCATAGACAGAGCTCTCTGACTTGTCAACTTTGCTGTTCCCTAGCCTCCAGTCACATTATCTCCTTCAAATGTGTTTAAATCCAGACCTCAGGGATGTACTTTCCAGCGCTTCACTGGGAGTCAAGCATGTCTCATCTGTGCATGATATCCTCTGCTTAGTAGTTTCAGTCTCTTTGAGCATCATAGTTGCCAAAATACATCTCAGACAGAAAGCACTTCAATGACCTGCTGTGTTTCTACTTCCAGTTGTTTCTAGTTAATGTCCCAGGCATCTCTATAGGTGACAGAATTGGACCCAGCAGTAATCACTTAGTGAACTTCCGTTTTAAATTAATGACAACAGATACATGTCTGCCAGATACCTGCCACCACTCTGAGGACATTCCTCTGATATCTACAGAGCTGTCAGGCTGTCAGGACTGGGAAGAAAACTCTTTGTTGTAACCATCAATTCTCAAGGCTAACAAACTTTTTTCACACTGCTAACATGCAAAGGCATTCCTGATGTCAAAACCAAAGCACTGACCTGTCACACTGAATTTGCTTGAGAAGGGCATAAATTCCTAGTTTGCTTTCTTTAAAAAATGATGTGAGAAGTTTTCAGAAAATTATCTGTATTGATGAAACAGCAATTACCTTCACTTGCTGGAATTAGCATTACTCAAAAGTACAAGTAAAAACTCTTCAGACATCTGCCTTTTTTTTTTCCTCTATATATGTAACTGGGAAGAATGCAGAAAAATAGCTTGAGTGGTAAGACACACCACATGGTATGGCTCTTAGAAGTATTGAAGAGCCTATTTCTGATGAAATTGGTGGCAAACATGGAACTGACTCACAGCTTTGAAAGATGCTGATATTAGCTATAACTTTGATGACTTTCTCATTACAGTAGAAAGTTACTTAAAATGGTTACTTAAAATTAGTAAGCCAAAGTAACTCATAGTGGAGAATGGTGCATATGTAGTAGTATAACATACATATAATTATCTAAATAATAAAGTGATATAAAGAACTACATTAATCTTTTCACATGCAAGCTTCCAATTTCAGCTGATGGATGCAGCACCCAGGAATCAGGGATTCTTGACATCATACTTTCCTATCTGCCCCTGTGTTCCTGGGTCTCCTAGCACAGGTGGTGCTGAAGGGCATGAAGCATTTATTACGAGAGATCTGCTCCAGCTTATTTCAAACTACAGTATCAACACCAGGCCTCTGACACAGAAGAGGAGGAGCAAAAAGCAGGGCTGTGCAAGCCCCAGGTCGTTGTCTCCGTTTTGATGGGATCAGCTCTACAGATGTGATACCATTGATGTCTGTTAAGCAAACTGAACTTTAGTGGAGGTCAGTCCACTGCTTGCTTTCTAAGTCTTTTTCTCCCGGGGTTTTAATACATCCAATGCTAGGCACGGACCTTTAAAGGATCAACATTCGAGTGCTGGAAGCCACTCCTGCAGACCAAGGGGGAGACGGTGGCGGGGAGAAGGGATGAAGTGGAAATTCCGCCATTGTTCCTGACAGCAGCAATATAATGCCAGTGCCACTTCCCCGTTCTCTCCCTTGCACGACCAGAGTCGCCTCCGAGCCCTTCTGTTCAGCGGCGCCTGCAGGAGTTGCCCGAAGGTGCCTCGGCCACGCCGGCGCTGAGCTTACAGTAAAGCCTCTGGTGTCCTCTAGTGGTCATCTGGGGAATTGCTGCTCGCTCCCAGCTCACTCCCAGCTCCTGGCAAAGGACACCTGCGAGGTCCGGCTCCTGTTCTTGTGTCCGTAAAGCTTCTAACGCCGACACAGGAAGAAAAAATAAATAATACAGAAAAAAAGTAGACCTTAGTTTTTCCTACACGAAGAACCCCCCTGAAGTGTGTGTGTTGATCTGTGACCTGCTGGAGTGTAGGACAGCCCTACAGAGAGACCTGGACAGACTTGATTCCTGGGCTAAGGACAACTGCATGAGAGTCCATGCTATGATCTAGTAAACGGATTGGAGTTGGACCAAGGGTTGGACTTGATGATCTCGGAGGTCTTTTCCAACCAATCGATTCTATGATTCAATAAGGAGAAGCACTGGGTCCTGCATTTAGGTTGCAGCACCTCAAGCAGTGCTACAGGATTGTGGCAGGAGCAGCTCAAGAACTGTTTGGCAGAAAGGGACTTGGAGTTGCTAGTTGATGGCCAGCTCAATATGAGCCAGCAGTGTGCCCAGATGGCCAAGATGGCCAATGGCATCTTGGCCTGTATTAGCAATAGTGTAGTCAGTAGGACCAGAGGAGTGACCATCCTCCTGAACTCATCATTGGTGAGGCTGCACCTCAAGTACTGTATTCAGTTCTGGGCCTCTCACTTTAAAAAGGAAATTGAGCTGCTGGAGCTTGTACAGAAAAGGGAAAAAAGGCTCATGAAGGGTATAGAAAACATGTCTTATGTGCAATGGCTGAGGGAGCTGGGTTTGTTTAGTCTCAAGAACAGGACGCTTAACAGTGACCTCATTGCTCTCTACAACTCCCTAAAAGGAGGTTGTAGTGAGGTGGGGACCAGTCTTTTCTGCGACACCCGCAGTAAGAGCAGTAGAGGAAGTGGCCTTAATCTGAGACAGGATTGATTCAGATTAGATACTAGAAGAAAACAAAATCACTGTCAGGATTGTCAGGCATTGGAGTAGGTTTCCCAGCGAGATACTGGAGTCACCATCCCTGGAGGTTTTTAAGAGGCATCTGGATCTGTTGCTGGCTGATGTGGTTTAGTGGCTAAGGGGTTAAAGTGGTAGTGCTATGTTGATGGTTGGACTGGATGACCTTGAAGGTCCCTTCCAACCTTGATGATTCTACGATTCAAAAACAGCCCCCTAATCTTATAAAAAAAGTCAGACATAGAATAACAGACAAATAATATTATATTAAATCACAAAAAAAGGCAAGGAATGTAGCAGAACTTAACAAACAAAAGTGCAAATGGTTTATACCCCTGTATAGCTGGTAATGAAAAATGGGTTTTGCCATTTTGTAGGGAAAATAATAGTGTGTCTCCAACTGAATTTACCTCCTGGTCTAAATGTGAAAAAACCCCAGCATTCCACATCAGAAAAGGCATGCAAACAGTGGTAAGAGATATCCCAGCCATGAAGCTCCTACACAGCCCTAAACTGTCTGGTGCTTTCTCGGCTTCTGCTGAATATCCAGACTTCCCATTGGAATAACTCTCTTTATCCAAACAGACAAGTCCTTTCAGTTTACATGGAATACTCCCTCCTCAATGTCTTTCCAAATCCATCAGAACTTCCCCTGTTCCCATTCCAGTCCTCCATTCAGTCCTCTTCCTTTGCAGCCCTGTTGTTGTTACCCAGAAAGTTTCTTTCTCCAGCCATGACATCTTACAAAATAAAAACCAAACCAAAAACCTTTCTACTAAACATACAAGTTTTAGGAAGCAGGGGTCTACAAATCCTCTGACTAAATTCAAGCTGATTCTGTGTTGGCCACAAGTAGAGCCTTCCCTTCTCCAGACTGAACAGCCCCAACTCTCTCAACCTTTCCTTACAGAAGAAGTGCTCCATCCCACTAATCATGTTTGTGGCCCTTCTCTGGACTTGCTCCAATGGGCGATTGTCCTTCTTATGCTGAGAACCCCAGAGCTGGATGCAGTGTTCTAGGTGGGGTCTCACCAGAGCAGAGGGGCAGAATCCCCTCCCTCACCCTGCTGGGCCATGCTGCTTTTGATGCAGCCCAGGACAGTTATTTTTCTGGGCTGCAAGTGCACATTACCAGGTTGTGTCCAGCCTTTCATCCAGCAGCACCCTCAAGTCCTTCTCCGAAAATCTGCTCTCAATCCCCCAGCCTGTGTCTGTCCCAGGGGTTGCCCCAGCACTGCTGCAGCACCTTGCACTTGGCCTTGTTGATCCTCATGCAGTTCCCATGGACCCACTTCTCAACTTTTCCAAGTCCCTTAAACCTTTGGAGGCTTTGCAGAAATGGTTATCTTTAGACAGCCCTCTCTTGTTATGTAGCTGGGAGGTTGAAAGAGGTAATTTTGAAAACACTCTTGGAGTGGGTGAGAACCTTCATAGAAGAAGAGTCAAAGGCAGTGGAGACCAAGGGAAGGGGAGAAATACTACACCCAGCAACTCATACTGCAGCAGCTCTGTATATTCTGCCTTGCTTTCCTTCAATAGACAGTAGTCTCTGCCTGATAATGTAAATAGATATTGCTTTCCACAAGACCTTGTAATCTGGCATCACTTAAAAGCATCAGACAACCAGTGCAACTAAGTGATTGGGATCAGGACACCACAGAGCATCCCTAAAACTAGGTATTTGAAAAAGCTCCTTCTCACCTCAAAACACAGCACTATTTTCCTCAGCAGATTTGCTTCCATTGACATACTGAAGTGGAAGCATTCAGCAAGTTCAAGATTAGATTCCTATACTGCATTTATTTAGCTATGTGATCCCTCAATAGCCACATATGGAATCGTAAATCACTTAATGCCACATCTAAAAATCTTTTAAATACCACCGGGGATGATGACTTGATCACTTGCCTGGGCAGCCTGTTCCAGCACTTGACAACCGTTCCGATGAACAATTTTTTTCTAACATCCAATCTAAACCTTCCTTGGCACAGCTTGAGGCTATTTCTTCTTGTCCTATCACTTGTTACTTGGGAGAGAAAGCTGATGCCCTCCTCTCTAGAGCCTCCTTTCAGGCAGTTGCAGAGAGCAATAAGGTCTCCCTGGAACCTCCCTTCCTCCAGGCTAAACAATCCCAGCCCCCTCAGTAGCTCCTCACAGGACTTGTGCTAGAGACCCTTCACCAGCTCTATTGCCCCTCTCCAGACACACTCCAGCACCTCAACGTCTTTCTTGTAGTAACATTTAATATTTGAGTTTCATATTTTAAACAAGACAATCTTCTGTGTGTCTCTGTCCACCAAGAGTGACTAATAGAGTGACAGATAGGAAAAGCTTTTCTTTTCATGCTTGTCTTCACTCTTACCCTCCTGAGAGACCAACCCTAGTGTACAATTGAAAAAAAAGTAGAAAAGAAAAAAAGAAAAGAAAAGAAAAAAGAAAAGAAAAAAGAAAAGAAAAAAGAAAAGAAAAAAGAAAAGAAAAAAGAAAAGAAAACTAAAAAATGACAGACCTGAGTTTAATTAATTGCAGAGAAGGGATGATGGGCACCTTGGAGAGAGACAGCAGCTTCTGGATGAGCCAAAGGAAAGCCTCACCCAACTGCTGATGGGAGGGATGGAGCAAGCCCTCACAGATTTGGAAGGTTAGGTCCCAGACAAGGCAGTATTTTGGGATCCTGCAGTGCCTGAGAGCTCAGGGCACCAAAGTTGGGTTAATTCTGCCCAGGCCATGCTGAGAACAGGTGGGAGGCAGGTGGAGCTGCTGCCTTGGGCTGGTGCCACAACGACCTGAGGTGTTTCACTTCTTGGTTGCAGCCAGCAAAGTGGAGATGGTTTGTTGGTGCAGCTCCACAGGCCACATCCCTCATGCCCAGGGAAGGTTCTTGCCTGGGTTTGGCGTCTTTGCTGAAATGTGCTGATGTCAAGACACCCCAGCTATGGCTGTTGCACTTTTAATCCCCACTTCACTGAAATTCAGTCCCCTAGTTAAAATTCACTGCTGCTGCCTCCACTATATTTTTTTATCTGATCTTATCATAGCCAGCATATAAAATTCAGCTCCATGCAGAGCTAGAAAGGGGCTGTTAGCAGCTTAAATCTTATTTATCCACTAATATGAAGGCATAAGTAGGACTAACGGGATGCTTAATCCTTCTGCACAGAAGCAAGCTGAGCCCAGAACAGATTTTAGGACAAAGGAAAGTCTAAAACTGATAACTTTTATGAAAAATACTGTCAGTGGCTCCTATTTCTTCCGCTTTGGGAGTTTCCACTTCCATCCAAATGAGAGAAGATGCAGAAAGAGTAGAACAAAGGTCCTGCCGCTCCAGCCTGTCTTTGTCGTGGAGGTGCTCCAGTCCTCTTCTCAATTTCGTGGCCTCCTCTGGACTTGCTCCAACAGTTCCATGTGTTTCTTATGTTGGGGGCACCAGAACTGTATGCAGGACTCCAGGTGGGTTCTCATGAGGGCAGAGCAGAGAGGGAGAATCCCCTTCCTTGACCTGCTGCCCAAGCTCCTTTGGATACAGCCCAGTGAGTGCTCACTGCTGGCTCATGGTGAGTTTTTCACCACCCATCACTCCCAAGTCTCTCCATGGGGCTGCTCTCAGTCTCTGCCCAGCCTGTTGCTGTGTCTGGGGTTACCATGACCCAGGGATAGGACCCTGCACTTCACTTTGCTGAACTTCAGGAGCTTTACATTGGCCCAGCTCTCACCTGTGTCCAGGTCCCTTTGGATCCAACCCTTCCCTCCAGTGTGTGGCTGCACCACACAGCTCAGTGAGGGGGCCTTGATCCCACCCCCCACCTCACCAGCAAAGCTGCTGAACAGTGTCAGCTCCAGCATGGACCCCTGAGGGACCCCCACTCATCACTGCTCTCCTCGTGGATGAGCCCTTGATCCCAGCCCTGTGTGCCCCATCCAGCCAGTTCTGTATCCACTGAGTGCTCCATCCATCCAATCCATGTGGCTCCAGTGTAAGACAAGGAAGTCATGAGGGACACACACCTGCCCCAAGGATTTATATTAATGAAGCCACAGCAAATGAGATCCAGGTCTCCACCTGCATTTCTTGATGCATTTGGTTGCCAGAACAGCAAAGCAAAGCAAAAAAGCTTCATAAGAAATAGAGTTTGCCTGGAAGCAAGTGACTGGAGTGGTTCATTATCCATGGAAGTGTTCACCCCATCCCTGGAAGTGCCTCAGGTCAGGTTGGATGGGGCTCTAAGAAACCTGGGATAGTGGAAGGTGTCCCTGCCCAAGGCAGGGGGTTGGAACAAGGTGAGATTTAAGTCCCTTTCATCCCCATCCATTCTATAAGATTAAAATAAAAGAAGCCATAGAAGGGTTTTGGCAAGCAGGGTTTGTCATTTGGATATTTTCAGAGGGAAATGATGTGATTCCCACAGTTCCTCAATGAGGTAAGTGGACAATTCTCATCTTCTTTCTGTAAACACAGAGCAAAGCTCTGACCCACCTTCACAAGGATGGTCACCACTAGGCACTGGAGGGAATTACACATCCCCTTGTTTATTCATACACAACAGCACCAAAAGACTCCCACCAATGTCCCAGACTGTTGGGGCACATCAGGGCAGAGGCCAAGAGACAGAGGCAAACCAGAGGGTCCATGTGCAAAAACAGAGAGGCAAAAGGAGGATGAGGAGGAAAGATCAGAAGAGGTGTCACATGTCACCAAACAGGCTGGAAATGGGGAGACACATTGGCATCCTCTAACCTCCCTCCAAATTCATGTCAACTCTCCAGCTGTGCAAGACCTGCTTAGACCTGTCTGAAGCCTTTGTGCTGTTACTAGAATGATTTGTTTCCAGAGAATTCACCTAAAACAAAGTCAACTCATAATCGAGCACTTCCCTCTCCAAACCACTTTGAATAATTGGAATGAGTGAAAAATCTGCACATCAAAAAAGGTGTTTCTTCTGGCTTGTAATTATAAACCAAATGGGGTTTCTGTATCAGCACAGATGATGCTCTACCTTGGTCCTGTGAAAACCAGTGACACTTACCTGCTTTCTTTGGAGTACTTTTCTAACAAACACCAACTATCCTTACCCCAAAAACCCACCTAACAATGTAGGAAAGCCTTGTGAAAAAGGCAGTGCCTGTGCTTCCCAGCCTGACTCATGCTGGCATGAGAGGTACTTGGCAATGCAGTGTGGCTTAGAGAGAGGCATTATTAACAGTGGTGATGCTGATGGGGGAAACCAAACCTCTTGTCCAACAGTTTGCCAAAAAGTTCTGGATATTCAGGAATTATTTCAAATGCTTCACTTCAGGTTTACCCCAAAGACAAGAATGGATTTCATCCTGTCATTTTCAATGTAGATGTCTGCTCAGAGCCAGCTATAGAAGTCATAAAAAATAGAAATAAAAACCACTGGTAAGAGGCCTCTGGAAATTGAGTTTATGTGAGGAAAACCACAGGAATATCATTCCTGTCATATTTGTCCTGCTGTAATCCCTTCCCAGGCTTCTGCACTGACACATAGTAGGAAAAGATGGAACTGAGTTTTCTTGCATGTATTAATGTAGCAGATGCTGTTAGTAGGAACTGCTCTTTGCTTGATTAGAGGACAGAGAAAGATCTTCCTTCTGCAGTGGTGTTGAAACAAAAATCAATGCAGAGAGAGCAGGTTACTCATGCACAGGTGGGGAACATCAGATCCCCAGAGCTCTGCCACAGCCCCTCCTGCAGCACTGGCTCTGCTGAGGAGAAAGAACTAGGATTAAATGCAATAAATCATATCTGAGCTGCTAAAGCCTGAAGTCTGGGCTCCCACACGGGGAGCAGACCCACTGAGAGAGAGGGGGCAATTTCTCCTCCTTCCACGTTCATTTTTCAGAGCACAGTTGCACTGTCAAGGAAAGAAAAACTGCACAAAAAAGAACTCAGCTTTCATTGTGCCCTCCACTACAAAACCTGCTTTACTGCTGAAGGTCTGAGATGGGTGATGAGTCAATAATTTTGATGATCAAGTCCAGGCTGCCACATTTGCTGGATGAGGAAGCCCCATCCCTATGGTTTGGTTGTACTAGAGAGAGCAGGCAGAGACCGTGGGCTGGTGCTCTGGAACTCCCCACCTGAGAGGCTGAGAGGAACCTCACAAACCCCTCCTGAAGTGCTTCTAGAAGGAGGTTTGTGGGGTTCAAGCCTAAAGCAGGGGCAGGAATTCACGGTGGGTTCTGCACCTCTATGTGGGATGACAGGGCACAGCAGGGCAAGGGAGAGATGCTGACATGAGGCTCTACAACACTGAGAGGCAGAGTTTATTCCCCTGGGGTTTAACACCTCTGGGTGACTGTTGGGGTTTAACCCCAGCTGGCAACTCAGCCCCATTTGGCCTCTCACTCACCCCCCAGCAGGACAGGGAAGTGAGTCAGAGGGGTGAAGGTGAGACAGCTGAGGGCAGAGGGAAATGCAGTTTAACAGGGAAGGCAAAAGCTGTGCAGGTAAGCAAAGCAATACAAGGAATTCATTCCCATGAACAGGCAGGTGCTCAGCCATCCCCAGGACAGCAGGTTCCATCAGGTGTAATGGTGGCTTGGGGGTCAAATGTTATCCCTCTGAAGGTCCCTTCCTTCCTCCTTCTTCCCCTCACTTTACACACTGAGTATAACATTCTGTGATATGGAACATCCCTTTGGTCAGTTCAGGGCAGCTGTCCTGGCCATGCTCCACCCCAGTTTCTTGTCTGCCAGCTCACTGGCAGGGCATGGAAAATGAAAAAGTCCTTGGCTTAGGGTAGGTATGATGTAGCAACAACTAAAACATAATGGTGTTATCAACATTGTGCTTATATTAAACTGAAAACATTGAGCTGCACCAGTTACCACAAAAATTGACTCTGGCCCAGCCAACATTGGGACACTGACCCACTTTCAAAAAACACAAACTTCTGACATTACAGAGTCATAGAATTGATTAGATTGAAAAAGATTGTGAAGTCCAACAGTAAACCTGCCACTGCCAACCCACCACCAACCATGTCCCCAAGTGCCACACCTATGTGTCTGTAAACCCCTAGAGATGGTGACTCCACCACTGCCTGGAGTAGCCTGTTATTTGAACAAACCAGGCCAGCAAATGTCTGCTGTGAGTTCTGGCATAGAGGTGACAAAATTTCCATTTTAGTGCTGCAGAGAAGTAGAAATAAAACCTAAACCCCATGAATCCCACGTACTTACAGAGAGATAGGGAGGTGAGTTCTTACTGGCCATTAATGTCACAGAGGTTTAAGTCCAGATTTGCACTGAAGCATCAGAAACAATGAATTATGTTATTCCCAGAAGTTTCCCCCCCCTGTTGATCATATGCTCTCCTTTGGGCTTGTTCACTAAAACAAACTCACATTCCCCAGAGAAAAAAAGGACTTCCCTCCTTACTGGGCACCTCCAAAGTCCATGTGGCAGGTTGTGGGCTGAGAGAGGCAGCACATCCCAAACCACACCATGGTTTTGGTGGGGGGACATCACGGGCCCTGAGATGAAGGCATGGAAGGATGGATGCCACGTCCTACCTGTGAGTTCAGGGTCTTCCACTGGGTGGTCTGACCCTGCAATGCCAACTCCATGACTCCTGCAAAAGCACCTCCTCACTTGTGTCCCAGTTCAGCAGGTGGGACCAGTTTATCCCTGTGTGGGTGTGACCAAAGCTGGGCATTCTAAACCCTCTGGGC
>JAWWEV010000095.1:30870248-30882976 GCA_035583235.1 Hafferia zeledoni
CTGTGGGAGTGTAACCAAAACTGTGTATTCTGCACCCTCTATGACATTTCTCATGAACTGTTAATAATGGATCATTTGCAGCAGCTGCCCAGGGCACACCTGACACCTCAGGCTACAAGCTGGGTATTAGAGAACCCTGGGAAACAGCGGAGTGTTTCTTTGTTTTCATACCAATGTGTTACAACTCCTCTCCAGTGAGTCGTTAGCATCTTCACACCCAGCCTGAGGTGTCATATCTGCTAATTGGCCATCAAAGATTCCAAAAATATCCCATGACTCACAGATTTAAAGCACTCATTGTGGAACTCCTCGACCTGGGGAACATCCAGGGCATTCTCACTTGAACCTAAGCATACATAATATTGGGGTTTGGAGACTTCTGGTACCACTCATTGGATTCTGAGGAGGACCAGAACCTCAACAGGACTGTCACTCTCAACCAAACTGACCATCATCCTCACCAACAGGTTTTCGTTTCCTTTTACTTTGCACTCAGGGGGACCATGTGGTGCTCAGCATAGAGGCTAAGGAATACCACTCTGTTCATGCCCCAGCATACTGGGAATGTATCTGAGTTTTTTGTGAAGTAAAACCAATTCTCTATGTATCATTGCATTTATTGTAATCTTTTTATTAAATTGTAACTTTGATTTGTAATCCCTTTTTGAGTTGGATTTATTTCTTCTGCCAGTTTCCCTTTAAACCAGCACAGCACGTTAAATCCTTTTCCCACCTTTCTGTTTATTTTTTTCCATGTTCTGTGTTATCTTAATATTAAAATATCTAGAACAGGGGTCAGAGAATTTACCTGTAGCAAAAAAAGAAATCAGTCTTTTCATTCAGTTCTGAGAAAATAAAGATTCTGAAATAGAACTTGGCATACTTGTAAAAACTTAATTTATTAAACCCTGTTGTGAAAAATAGCAAGTGTATGTGTACTAAAGTTATATACATTGCATGTTACTCTAGTATCTGTCTCATGCTTGGCACTTTTTACCAAATGTAATCAGAATACAGAAGTTGTATTACACTCCCTCACACACAGTTATGAAGGGCAGAGAACCAGATAACAGAGAAAATCTGTAACAAAGCAAGGACTTTTACTGACCTAATGTTATTACTGTGCTAGTGGTTTTCACATTGTACTTGATTTTACCAGGGTGTAGAAAAAAACAGAAGAAAATTACAGCCATGCTCCTACATGCATGCATCTACAAACTCAATTAGCCTCCGTTCTCAGACCATGTCAATCCTGTGCAAGCTCCCTGGGTTGCACACAATGTACTCTTTTGTTACTACTGGCACTCAAGGAAAGGTAGAAAGTAGGAAAAATTAATCAAGACTAAGAGACAAGAGCAAGTAAACTGCAATTGGAATTCCACACACAATTTACAGGTAAATTAAGAATTCTATTTACAGGACTTTTGCTTTCAAGCCTTGACATTCACATGGTTGTATGAGCATCTACTCAGAAATTAATATCCTCTACTAAGTATAAGGATGATACACTGGGCAGGTGTTGCCTTAAGAGACTTCAGAAAACAGGACTCCAGCCAACTTAGTGTAAGATAAGAAGGATAGGTCTTTTAATTTCCAGGCCTAGGGCCCACAGGAATCCATACTGACATGTGCATCCAAACACTGGCTCCATGGTTTTTATAATAATGTCCATCTAATCACTGTTCACCCATCCACTGGTTCTGCCCCTTCCCACCCCTGGGACAGCCTGTCAGGAATTGAGTCTGGGGGAGTCTGGGACCCCTCCTTCATTATTCTTGTCTTTGTCACAGCATGTAGGGATCCTTGGAGGCTTTCCAATATTTCGGCTTGGAGGTCACTCTGCTTATGTTTATGTCTCTTGGTCCAGACCTTGAGGTGTTTTTCAGCACTTCTACCTTGGAAACAAGACCAAATACCTCATGAAATCTTGAGGGGTTAGTATGCATAAATGTTGAACTTAAGCTACCAGCAATATAGACACACTAAAAATGTACATTCACTACAATTACTCCTAAAATCTTATAAAAATCAAAAATCAAACCCCCTTTTGCCATCACAAGCAATGGCTTCAGCTGTATACAAAACTCGACAAGGAATGCAATTACATTATTTATGGTCTTGTCTGTATGTGAGAACCAGATCTTGGCCAGTAGGAGCAGCTGGCTGCAGTTGCAATGCTGAAGTAGGGAGCATTGTGTGAGAAGCAGCAGCACATGAGTTATGAAAGTCTGCAAGATGAAGAGGGAGAAATACTGACACTATCAAAATTTTGGTCCATGCAGACAGCCATGGCTGTAACACCTGGAGTGTGATTTGAGGGTGCTGCAATGCAAAACCACAGTAAGCATAGTTTAGAAGGCACTTCTGGTGGTCATCCAGTCCCATCACCTGCTAAAAGCAAATTAAAATTCAAAGGTAAATCATGCTGTTAGGTAGAAACAGTACTCTTCTGAGTTACTTGGCTTGGCAAGCTGGATTTAGGCTATAAATCATGGAAGTGGTTATTTGGGTTTTGGTTTTAATCCTTCTCTTTTAAATGGTGGAAAGAACTATGCTGTCTTGCTCTTTATTAAAAGGTACCAATAGTTATTCTGATTCTCTGTATCTTGCACCATTCCAGTTACCTTACAGAATGCATTTTTGTTACATGATTATGTGGAGATTTCATGAGGAGAGGCATCTCACATCCTGTAATTGTTCCATTTTTAATGTCTTGACTGATGGATGGTTTATTTTCAGCATTGAATTCAGAGCAAGACATACTATATAGATGAGAACAAAACTTACAACTCTTACACTAATTTTTAGACTTTCTTGATTTGCACTTGGAGACCAGTACAATGACTGGGAGAAAAAAATAGAAAATTTTTCAAGATAAGATTCAATGCATGGGGTTTTTTCTTTCTTTTCAAATAAACCTGCTTTTCCCATACTTGCTCTTAGCAGGGTATGTTGCCCTAATGCTCCACAATTTTAAACCTGTACTCTCATTGCCCTAAATTAAATTAAAAAAATTGTTTGCAAGGATTGACTTTGCTCAATTAGACTGTGCTGTTTGCCTATACATTTCACATTTTTTTAGAATAATTGGGTTATTCAGGGTTAATGATAAACATTGTTAAACAGAACATATTTTTTCCTATTTCAAGTTGTAACAGCTCATTAGAAAAAGAGAAACTGAATTTCATCTAGCAGTGGGATTATGCATCCATTAAAATAGTCTTCCTTGAGATGGAATTACATGTAATGGGGGGTTTCTAGTTTGCAAGGTGTGCTGGTTTAAAGGTAAACCAGAAGTAGAAATGCACACAACTCAAAAAGAGATTAAAAGTCAGAGTTACAATTTAATAAAAAGATTGCAATAAATACAATGATACAGAGAAAAAATTATTTTAATCCACAAAAACCAGATGCATAACTCAGCACGCTGGGGCATGAAAAGGTGATGATCCTTAGCCCCTGTGCTGAGCACCACATGGTCCCCCTGAGTACAAAGTAAAAGGAAAGGAAAACCTGTTGGTGAGGATGATGGTCACAGTCCTGTTGAGGTTCTGGTCCTCCTTTGGATCCTCTAACTAGGACACAAAGGATTTATTTCAGTATTTTCCAATTTTGAACCAAATTGGAAGAAAATTCTCCTTTTTTTTTTTTTTTTTTGTGTGTGTGTGTGTATTTTATAGAACCTAGTATATAGAAATACCCTAGTAAGGTTAAGGAAGCTTTGTCTCAGGATCTCTAAGTCTTCTGGTTCTGCAAGAATTCAGGCCATCAGGATTTCCAGAGTTCACTGTAATCCAAGAAGCCAAAATCCTGATAGCCAGTAGGAGGCCATGGTTACCCCACTACAGTCCTTGGCCCCTAGCCAAGAGTTTAAAGTCTCCCAGGGATTTCTGCCTCTTTGGTCCATGGCTGGAAGCGTTGGTGTGCATGGAGCCAGCAGAAAAAAGGTAGGCTAATTTGCTGTTATTGCATAGTTGACCCAATATATTTCTGAGTAATTGTTTTTTAATAAGTCCCTCTAATAGTGGAAAATTCCCTTAGTGGTCTATCTCTAGCTTTTGAAGTAGGTCTAAGACTGTTGACTTTTCACCTATCTGAGTCTTCCAAATTTGTAGTTAATTCTATTCAATGCTGTTATTGGGTTAGAACTTTACCACTGTTGTGTGGTTTGTACTTTTTACATTTTGGGACTCTTTCCCAAAGAACGTCTGTCTCTCCATTTGCATTCCTACTCACAAAACCATTCTGCCAGAATAGTGTTATTTTGACTATTGTTCTACTATTAATGAATGTTACTGTGCTCAAGTCTTCCTCTAAGTCTCTGCATTAGAATCAAAAAATGCCATGTGATATGCCTCTGATACGTTTGTTATTTCTTACTTCGCTGAAAAGAAGGGGCAAGTGAATTTACAGTAAAGCTCCAGAAGAACAAAGTTTGTATCTTATAAGGGAACTTGAAGCAAAGGTCCTTCCCTCTCTCCTCCTCCTCTCTCCTCCCATCCCTCTCTAACCTATCTCCTCATTCTTCTGTTTTAAATTCATCTCTCTAATATATGGTTTGTCAGAACAACTAACACTCAATGACTTACACATCCTAAGATATACATTTACCCACAAGTGTGTCTCATAATCATCTGCTGATTGACTGTTAGAGTCTGAACTTTTCTTACTCCATCATTTCCCACAGACAATTTCTTACCTAACAGAATCAGTGGCTATTAGTCTCTAAGAACTTGTGTAACTGAATGCTAAAATGGACCTACCCAAATCTCAGGTATTTAGGCCAACAATAGCATGCAAATGGCAACAGGATCTTTTTAGCCAATCCTATGATCACAGTCATGCGCATATCTCAGTATGAACTGACTGCATACTGCTCATAGTGACCAAAATATATCTTCTGTTAAATTGATCATTCTAAATATTTAGACTTTGTCTTAGGATTCTTATCAATAACCATGAAAATTATATGTCAGTGTTCACCTAACATAGTGTTGTCTACATTCACCAAAAAAATGTTTACTGGAGACAAGAGTTCAGCGAGACAAGAGTTCAGCAAGGCAATACTGATTTTACTGGGGCAGCAATGTTAGGGGGAGCATAACAACTCAATGAATGACATGATAAGCTTTGACATATGCACCGTGTATTTCATGAACAAGTTGTTCAAAGCAGCCAATGTTACAGTAGGAACAGGTTAAAAAGAGAAAGAAAGGTGTATAGACAAACTCAATAATCAGAGATTTTTCTGCCAAATTACTATTTAAGCCTGCAACAATGAGCAAAGAAATACTTTTTTTTGTGTGTACTGAAATGTAGAAAGACACTTTCATTTCATGAGTGAAGAAGATACCATAATAAAATGTGAGAGGAGCACTGTAAATCTCCATTCGAGTAAATGAAAGAAATAATGAGTAGGTTGTAAGCTTGAAAGATATCAGAATTACACAGAATTATTGAGAAGTTTGAGTTATAAAGGACCTTTAAAGATAAACTAGTTTCAGTTGCCCTGCCACTAGATCAAGTTTCTCAAAGCTCCATCCGACCTGGCCTTGAACACTTCCAGAGACTTCCCTCTCCATGTTTTTGGAGGCCCCCTCAGGTATAGGAAGACTGCTGTAAGGTCTTCCTGGACCCTTCTTTTCCCCTAGTTGAACAACTCCAGGTCTTAAAGGCTCTCTCATAGGTAAGAGAGGGACTCTAACCCTTGGACCATCTCCATGGTTTTCATCTGGACTCATTCCAACAGTATATGTTCTACTTCTTCTGAGGAATCCAGAGCTCAATATAGTACTCCAAGTATGAGAGCAGAGTAGAGGGAGAGAATCACCTCCCCTGACCTGCTGGCCATGCTGCTTTTCTTGCAGCCCAGGATACAGCTGGCTTTCTGAGCTGCAAACACACATTGCTGAGTCATGTCCTCCTGTTACGATCTAGTTATTAAAATTATTAAAAATGCCTCCACCTGAATGAAGGTGCAAACGAGACCAGATGCCAAAGTAAATAGTATGGGGTTTGTTTAATGGTAATTGTAAGACTGGGAAAGGGAGATAGAAAGAAATAAGAAAAGGAGGGGGAGAAGGAAGAGTGTGATAGAGAGAGATTGAAATAGAAACTGCATCACCACTTCATAGAAGCCAGTGGCCTCCAGCTGGTCCAGTTCTTCTGGTCTTCTTGGTGGTGAGTGTCTCCCAAAAAATATGAAATCCTGTGGATTAATACACATTCAGGAGATGCCAGGCACCTCTCCGTGGTGGGGGGAGCTTTGCAGTCTCTTGTAGCAGACTCTGAATTTGTTGCATCACTTGGATAATGCACAGTCTTCTGGTCGTATAAGGCCTCAGGAATGAGTTAGGGAGGCACTTTGGGGATCTTTAGTGGTTTTTGTTCCTTTCTTAGCTGCCTTTCATATGAATGTCTAAGTGGTCTTCCCAAGGGGGAAGGGGGATACTCCTTTGGTTTAGTGAGGAAAGATTTCACTATAACACACCCAAAACTCTTCTCCATTGCCACCCACTGAGCTCAACTAAGTCTGATTCTTAATACATGGATGTGAGGGTGATCTGGCTGCAACATCTGTCACCCCATTGATTGTCAGGGTTAATTTGGCTGATCTGGCTGGCTAGGCGGGTGTCCCCTTCCTCCCTCAACGCTCCATGTGCGTCCCTCCCAAAGCTGCGCACTCGGTTGAAGACGATGACCTCCCCGACAGAGACGGTACCGTTCACCGGTCAAGGACATACAGTAGCTGTGCTCCCCTGCTAGAACCTCCAAACAAACTCAAGGTCCATTTGTAGGAGAACGTAGGGTAGTCAAGCTTCCAAGACTGCAGACACATCCAAGTGAGGTGCTGCATGGGGCAGTTTGTCATTCTTTAAAAATTGGTTGGACTCGATGATCTCGGAGGTCTTTTCCAACCCAATTGATTCTATGATTCTATGATTCAACAGAGACATTCCTCCTTGAGCCTTATTTAGCTCTGCTCAGACCTGAGATGATTAGACAATAGTCCTATCTCAAGTAGACCAGCACAGTCCAAATTTCAGTCAGGAAGCATTAGGAGGAGGGTGGTTGCTTTTGCAGTTTGACAAAAGTCTTTCTATGAATTTGAAAAAGTTTAAGACATTAATAACATTCAATCCATCACTCCTCCTCAAGATTGCTTTGCCCAGCTTCTATCCATGTATTCGATTGTCCTGACCCAGGCGCAACACCTTGCACTTGCCCTTCTTAGGCTTTGTAGAATTTACATAGACCCTCCTCTCAAGCCTATCAAGGTCCCTCTGGATGGCATCCCTTTTCTCCAATATGTTCTCTGTACTACACATCTAGTACAATCCCCATGCATCTAACAGGGTCAAATTTATACAGTGTATGAAAAGATAGAATTTCTAAATAATGCTCCCCTTATTATTTTTCTAGCTTTTACAATTTTTTTGTTTGTTTCTATAGAAGACAGAAGTTTTCAGAAGCAAAAAAAAAAACAGAGTATCTGTTCACACTGACTTTTTACCTTCTTCTTTTACAATTAACCATAGCTATTTTAGATTAAGCAGGAGAAGGCTGTAAATTTATTATTAGTCTAATCAAGAGTGGGTAAAGAATCAGACAAGTTTATGGTCATGCAAACCAGACAATCTACTTTCAGGTCTGACTTCAAATTGAAGGAATACTTTTAATGCAAGAAATATTTTAAATTTTAAAACAATTCTGTCCCTCCAGAGCAAATAAAAGACATAACTTCTCAGGGAAACCCCTTGCATTCATTATGTTTAAACAAGCCTATCTGTACAATATCAATATATTATTAAATAACCTAATTTAAGATTGTAATGTGAATGTTAATTTGTGGCTGAAGTAAACTCTGTTCCTCAACAGGACGTTATGCAAAATACGAGACAAGAAATGGAAAAATTGTTCTGACTGTATTGTGGAAGTTATCCAGGTGTTCTTACCCAAGGATACTTAATGAACTCAAGTGAATTTAGGGCTTATGAACACAAAGTTTGTGATAGCAGAAAAAGACAGGACACTTTGACACATGTCACATCATTATACTTTATGTTGCATGGCCTCAGCTCCTTAGCATTTTCTTCCTTTAATGTGACTTAAAATCTGCCCTGTTCTTTTCTGCCCATTGTTGCTCATTCTGTCATACTTCCCTAAGATGCCATGGAGGTATTCATCCTGAGGCAGGAAGCATAAAAGCTCTAACTTTGACAACAATGTGATGTAAGCTGACAATGCATCATTAAAATGTCATCCACTGTAAACTTGAAAAAGGCAAATAGCTCTTAGCTAAGGTTGTGTAGAAACATAACATAGCCTTACTTCACCATCTAGAGAAAACCTCACTATCCTGACCTGCAGATAAATGTCACTTTGTGCCCTTGTTTTGCTGACTCATTTAGAAGCACTAAACATCTTTAAACATTCCTGCCATAAAAAGAAACAAGTCCTGAAAGTGATAAAGAATCAGCAAATTTCTGGTGGAAAAATGAGCATATTCTATTAACAAAGCAGTTCAACTATAATTAAGACTAGCAGAAACAAATACTCAATATCATTTTATTCCATATGATATTCTTTAGTTTCAGGTTTAATTTTGCTTGCTGTTGATTTTACATCCTTTCCCAAGCTAAATGTTACCTTCAGGTTTAATAAGAATGAGAACAGGTTCCTTTTGCAAACATTTGAAATTTGTCAGAAGGCTTCATTTCAGCTGTCCTCATGCACTAAGCTACATTTCTCATCAAAACCTTTCACTCTGTGGTGGATGAGGAAAATGGCTGGTGAAACTGAGTGCACAATTTCCATTTTTTTTTTTTTTTTTTTAATAAACACTGCTTTATTTTTTGCTGTTACATGGTATTAAGGTTGTGAAAGAGAGATGTTTTATGTAATAGGTACTCTGCTACGTTTCAAGCAGCCCAAGTGCTGACTGGCTGAGAAATCTTGTGATCATACTGATACTGCTAATAACTATTTCTCCCTTGATAAAACTTTTAACTAACTCTTAGCACCAGTCTAAAGAATTGCCTGAAATGTGTTGGGGTTTGGGTTTATTTCCTTGTTTGGGGTGTGTGTGTGTGTGTGTGTGTGTGTGTTTTGGATGTCTACCAAAACTAGTGACTGCTTGAGATCTATCCCATGTTTATGGTTTCACTTCATTATTAAGTCAGAATTACTCTGCTGGTATCCATTTGCTAAAAGAATCATTTAGATTTGAGAAGTTTTATAAGGATATATACTACGTAAAGGGAACATTTGGCTTAACGTTTTAGCATAATTTTCATTTGCAAAATAGCATCTTTTTCTGCTCTATTCAGTTATATCAGATGACTGAGAGGTTTTGAAGCTTTTACAAAGAACCAAAGAGAACTGTGTAATTCTGAAATTAATGCATACCACTGGAAATACAGGTTTGTACAAAGTGCTTTCCCCTCAGGATTAGTAGTGCACAGTGTCCTTTTTTTGAGGAGACACCTACTCTCCTTGAAAGACTCTCTCAGACCTTGGATTAATGACCCAGTTGGTGCCACCTGAGTGTCCTCTCATACTGAAAGAAGAATTTCTGGATGGGCTCTGCTGCAAGGCGTCCTCTTAAACCCTACTACTGACCTCTTCTGTCTCTACTTTTTTCTTCCCACTCTTCCCATAATATTTTCCTTCCCCTTTTGTAGAGCTTGCATGACCTCTGTGGCCCTAAGTTTCAAAAATGTCCCTCTGCGTCCTTGCAGTCTCTCAGGTCATGATGTTCTGTAATTTAGAGTGCTATTTAATAATTAAATTCTTTTCAGAATGCTATGTAATAATCAGATTGGAAAAAAGTATTTAACTTACCCTTTTGCTGCAAGAAAGAAGGAAAAAAATAAGGTAAAATGTGAAAAGAGCAAACTGGAAGAGGGAAACTAGAAATATCAATAAATGGAGAGGAGATTTTTTGAAAGATTTTGGAAGACAATTCACAAAAGATTCACGAACCAAGGAGTATTATCTAAAATAAAATTAAGATATTTTGTCTACTTATGCTTCCTATGCTCTCAAACTCTGTGATACCTTCTTTCAGCGTCAAATATCACAAGTATTTATCCATTAAAAATATGAGTGAACTCAGAATATGTAGCAGATTTGGACACTTTTCCAGAAAAGAACTATTAAATATTGCATCTTAGGTGATAGAAGCCTAGGAAAAATAATAACAAATAAAATACTTGCTGGTGAGCAGACACTAAGCTTTTAGAAAAAAATATGAATAATAATAATTCATATAATTTCCATCTTTTCTTTTTAAGAAGCTTCATAAGCTAATGAATCATTCTACCTGAAGTCTTCTAGATATTTTCCTTCTATGCATTGTAAGATTAAAAGACTATATAATTCTTTACAATTCGCCATTTGCTCTAGAAAGAACAGAGTGTAGGCATATGGCATACTCAAATGCTGACTTCAAGGTAGAGTACTTCTCATTTTAATTTGAGCAGTACTGATGCTTTATGACAGTAAGAAATGAACTTTAAGTCTGATAGTTATAGCAGGATTTAATGTATATTGCTGATAGTTTTGTCTAATTTAGAGATAATGAGGGCAAGTATAATTTCCCTAAATAATTGACTTTCTTATGTAATTATGGAGTAGATATGTTCACTAACTTTTAGTAGCAGGATATATTGGTATAAAACTACCTTATGAAAATAAAAAAATACTATGATTAAAGTAATATTTATTTGCAAGGTATGAGATACATTTGATTTATAGATGAATGGGCTTTAACCATATAGTATAGCAGTATAGCATCATAGTATTGAAATGTACATTTTATTTCAATTTCTTTATGACTCTGAGAAAATTAAAGTGAAACTGTTGCCACTGGTCCTGGAATATGTGTTCTATTTATATGTGGAGTTGGGCTAAGCTGTGACTGTTTTGCACCAAAAAGGAAAAAGAAATAGAAAAAAACATATTCACTTGTAGCATGTTTTCATTTCAAGAGTGAATAATTTGAAAACAACAGTTCTGAGATAATTATTTATGAATCACCTCCCACTAGTACATTTGAGCCTATTTTGTCAACTCTATGTCATTTGTCATTGTAGAGGAACCCTAGAAATGACATCTGCATGTATCAGAGAATTTTGATTTGTGGATATGGAGTTATATTTCTTAATTACAGCTCCTTATTTAATTACTGTTCCTCAAGGCTTTATATTTAGTAACCATGTGCATACCTTTGTCACCTAATAATTCTAACAAGTCATAATTGCTGCATTTGACATGACTTGGTTAATTACACTCTCTGAGTTAAGTAGTGATAGTCTGTCCCGTTGAACAGTTAAGATCCAAAAATAAGATGAGGGATAAACCAGAACATAAAATCTGAATAGGCCATGTCAAAGAACAAAATGCCACATCTAAGCTACAAATTCAAGCAGGACTAATTCATTGAAATCACAGCAATCATACAGCAAAGCCAGTATTGGAAGACTAGTTTGGTTCTACTCAGTTGTATTTTCTGTACAGATTGAATTTATGACTTTTTTTTTTTCCCCCAAGTGCAAGACAGTTCTGGTCAAGAAAATATCTTACAAAAGTCTGGTTATGAAGAGGGCTTTGGAACAAAAAAGGTAGCATGGACCTTGCACCTTGAAAGAGGAAGTGAAGATTTCTCTTTACCACACAAAAAAGGTCTGACTGTTCTTCCTCACATAAGTTTTAAATTGAAGAAATGTCATTGAAGTCAGCTAGAGTTTTAACTATATAGTAGTAATTTATACAATGGAGTGAAAACTCTGGACTTGGTTTTTAAAATATAGAGAAGAGCTACAAATGATGAGCTAGCATTCTGTTACAGATGGAGAGAAAGAAAGGAGTACAAGAGAATAGATATTAAAATATTATCTCATTGTCACAGGATATAGTTCCATAAATCTTGGTACATATATATTAAAATATAGGCAGTGTTGGATAGAATAACTCCTCTACCCTGTGACTTTAAAGTTGATCATATCTAAGATCTGAAAAAGTGTGGCTAACTTCTATTCCATATTAATTTTCATTTTTTAGTCCTCCCCAGTTGTGGAATTTAGCCAGGACCAATAGGGAAATGCCAAAGTATCTCTTTAGATTCTTCTCTAAACACCTCCAGAGTAAACACCTGGACAGAAAAACACCAGCAGAAACCTATAAAAATGCCTTTGCTTTTGTCCTAGATGATAGAAAGCTTTTACAGGACTGTGTATCTAAATCCATGAGCTCCTGAGAGAATGGGATATGTAAGCAGAATAAGAGTCAACTGTGCCCTGGCAGCCAGGAGGACCAGTTGTGTCCTGGGATTGTCCCACTCTGCTCTGCACTGATGCGACCTCACCTGGAATATTGTATGCAGTTTTGGGTACTGCAATATAGGAAAGATATTAAGATCTTGGACATTGTCCAAAGGAGGGCAGTGAAGATAGTGAAGGGCCTTGAGGGGAAGTTGTATGAGGAGCACCTGAGGTCACTTGGTCTTGTCAGCCTGAAGAAGAGGAGACTGAGAAGAGACTTCATTGCAGTTACAACTTCCTCATGAGGGGCAGAGCAGGGGGAGGGACTGATCTCTTCTCTGTGGTGACCACTGACAGGAGGGAATGGCCTGAAGTTGTACTAGGGAGGTTCAGGTTGGATATTAGAAAACTGTTCTTCAGCCTGAGGGTGGTGGGGCACTGGAACAGGCTCATCAAGGAAGTGGT
>JAWWEV010000095.1:30884280-30896047 GCA_035583235.1 Hafferia zeledoni
TCAGCAGATTCTGTGATTCTGTGTCTCAGCTCCAAGTGCTGCTGCTTTACAACCAACTTAAGTAGAAGTCAACACAAACGTCCTTGATTCCTCCTTTGGAATTCATGCCTGAGGTCACCTATACAGTTTTTGGCCAAAACTAAATTAAATGCAAATTAATGACTATGCCCATTGTTCTCCTTTGCCCATTGTTTGAAACACAGATGACGTGTACCATCAGTATTTTCAAAAACCTTGGAAAAGTAACAAGGACACCTGAAACCACAGTAAGATGGAGGCTTTTCAACATAATCTGTATTTCAATAAAAGCACCTAGAGAACTCAAATCCTAGTTGCCTGGACACTCCTTTATGGTTTTGCAAGATGGTGGTTTTGACAGATTTTCTCAGTGGTGTAAAATGTTGGCAGACCTTGAAAGTACAACCACCAGCAGCTTATGCTTATTTAGTAGGAGTCTTTCCAAAGCCAATGAACAGATCCGCAGCAGGCATTAGTGTCTGCTAATAAAAAATTAATTGTGTACAAAATCAATGCTTAGCAATCACACTTCTGGTGCGCAAAAACTCTGAAACTGGAGACTTGACAAAGTTTAACATCTACACATTAACATGAGAGATAAAAAAAGAAAGCTTTGTGAAGTGCCATAAAACAACATCAGTAGTAATAAATGTTTTTTCAAGAGTTTCTCTGAAAAAGAGGAACTTGAGTAAGGAAACTATTAGAATTTTGATCTTCCTATAATGAACTACAATATAAGATCAGTTAGCATTTCATTGAAGAGGAATAAGTAAAGGAAGTTCAGTTTACAATTACATTTATTTCTGTATAAGCAGTAACTAGTGCTTTCCCTAATGTTCATAAAATGTTTAAAAAGTCTAATACTTTCTTCCAAGTATGTCTATTGTTACCAATAAACAATATTTTTAATGCTAGCCACAATGCTGCTAAATTATAATAAATTAAACTTAATTGATTATACCACTAACCTATTTTATCATCATTGTATTTTTCTGCTATGTCTTAGTGCTGAACACATTGTGTAAGTAATGATGGAATATGCATGGATATCAATATGGACAAAATGATATTATTTTCAGATATTAGGAAATGTCAATAATTCTTTGGGAGAAGTTGATCTGACTCTTGCAAAGTATTTTCCAAAGATCTGCCTCCCTCCTAAGAGACTATTCCCACAACTTCATTTTTGCATGAGATAGAGAAGCAGAACTAAATGATCAGACCAACTACACAATGTGCAGATTATTCATTCCCATATTTAAAAATTACAAACAATGTTGTATAAAAAAAAATAAAAAGTGTTGCCCTTTGAAATATATTTATATGCATAATTCAAGCTGCTTCTACTGGTGCTCCATGGAGGAAGAGTCACATATTCTTTTGCGCTTTTTTCATCATAAAAGATGCAATTGTGTTTCTATAATGTTAGGCTGGGAGTTTTTCACAAAATACTGCCATTAATGAAAGCCAGTTTTGCCATTAACTCTGATCTACTTTGAGATAGAACCTAGTAAAAACCTCAACCTTAATTTGTTTGTTCTCATTTCTTAAAGATTTTTTCATTCTGTTTATCCTACTTTTACTGACTTAGTGGTCATAATAGACAACTACAAATTGAAAATCATGGTTTTGTGATTGCTGAGACTGCTTGATGACTCATTAAAATAATCACCAAAAGGATCAATTAATGACAAATATCACAAGACAAACATGACCATTTTAAATCCTTCCCTAGAGGAGTCATCTTTCTCTCACCATGCTTCAGATTTCACACTGTAAACAGAAAAACATCTCAAAGGATAGTGGGGAGATTCACAAGATCACCTCTAACCTGATTGACTGTTCTCATGTATCAGAATTGTTACACCTGGTATGACCTTAAATCTGCTACCATCAACCATCAGCTCTGTAAATTGAGGGCAAGTATTACCAGACAAAAGAAAGTGAAACTAAGTGTTTTACAGAAAGCTTCTGTTTCAATGCTTCTGTTTAATTTTCCTCCATCCCATTTTTCCCAGCCCCCACAGATGTGATTAAACCTCCAGTGCCTCAGGATTAAATGATTAGTGAAAATCCATGCATAAAGGCATATCTGTCTCGGACCTGTCTTCAAATTTACATTCTGTATAAGAGAAAACAAAACCACAAACAAAAATCTTTCAAATCTTAAACAAACCAGCATGACAGAGCACTTTCCAAATTCCCTTTTCCATGGGAAAGATCATTACAAAGACTTCAGAGACATAATGGAATCTCTTTTCATAAAAGAAACAAAAGAATGGGCAAAGTCTAGTGTAGATACACACAAAGACGTGTGTCCCTTTAAAGGAAACAAGAGAAGCAATCTTTTAATTTGTTTCATTTAGCCAATAGTAAAATTAATAAATCATTGAGTTCTGAATATATTATCTCACAGGGATCTTTGAATGCAGTCAAATGCTTGATTACTTACTTTAAGAGTGAAGCTCAGGTCCAACTCAACTTGTGGAACTACAAATGTCATGATATGTGTGACTTAAAACCCTGTATCATCATTTTTATGCCGCATCCACTTCTGCTATGCTATATAGCCACTGAATTCTTATTTGAGCACAACACTTGGCAGTATTTACTAAATCCATTTGTGCTACTCTTTCTATATTCCTATTAGAACCACAGGACCTGTCTTTATTAGAATTTACAGTGAGACAAGTAAATGGAGTAATTTTCATTGAAGGGTTTTGTGTTGTTCATGTACAATTAATTGTATACAAAATAAATGTGGAACTATAGGAGTTTCTTCCCTTCATTTGGAAATGGAATGCATACTCTTCATTATATATTTCATATATTATACCTTCTCAGGACAAGAATATTTGATTAAAATATGCTCAGTAGAGAGAAACCAAATTTTCAGGGACAGAAGAGAGACCTGTATTTATAAGACTATAAGAAAAAGTACTTGCATAAAAATTAAGTTAGCACATGGAGCAACCTTATTTGCACTTGCACTCAAGTTAATTCTAGCTGTATGTTCACAAACATCATACATAAACCTTTCATAATCATTGCAATAATTACATCTAATTACATGAGAGATATATTAAGAAAAGGGTAATAAATCAATAATTCAACATGAAATGCTAGACAATCTTTGGGTTTAATTAAAATAGTAGAAAATAATAATGTAAAACAATAACATAAAGTACTTTTTTAATTTTGTGTTTATTCCAAAATGACTTTCAGCATAATACAAATAACTGTTAAGGCATATAGAACTAAAGGGAAATGCATAAACAATGCGTGCATTTTCTTGTCACTAAAAGTAGCCCTTAAGCTTCTCTTTCTTCCACTCCCCCTTGCCTCTTTGCTGCTAGACAATGTTCAGAGCCTCTATAGGAAAATGAAGGAAAGGAAAAATTAAAGGAAAAAATGTAGTATGCAACACACACAAAAAAGGAGCAACTGGAGAAGGAAATGGTAGCACATGTAACCAGCATGAAAGAGCTGAGGCAGTCTCTGAGAGAAGTCTGGCACACTATCAAGTGGTGCAATAAAGAAATAATTCAATCCAAACAGATTTGGCATCCTTCCTTTTCAACAACTGCTCAACCGGCACACCTCAGTTTTGAGAGCAGAGAGAGTCTTAAGGAAAGCAGGGGGCACTTCTGTCAGATTATGGCCACTGTTTCTCCTGTTTCTGTCTGAAGCCAAACAATATCTCAAAAAATGCAGAGCAGCCATGTCCAAGTTGTCCTCACATAATAAAGACACAACACAAAGGGGAAAGATGGGGTACATGACACACTGCTAACTACTATAGTAGTTGCAACCAAATAATTTATGCAGCAGAACAGAAAGCAAAACAAACAGAGATGACACATGTACGAATACCATAAATAATGGACTGATGAAGTGATTCATTCTGACTAGTTCACTTGACATCAAGCATGGCACATTATCTTGGCAAATATTTAATCAGATGTCGCAGGAGAGATCCAGACTGTCAAGAAAAAGGGAATATTTTTCACTGTTAAAATACTGTATACAGAGTAAAGTAGAAGAAAATAAAAACCCTAAAGGAACCGTAATTTCCTACATCCTTATTATTTCTTATCACAGCATTTCCTTCTTTGTAAGCAAATTGATAAAATTCATAAAATTAAAAGTAAAATTAAAAATATAAAATACATTCAATTAACTAAATTTAATAACTTCATTTTTAAAAAGCCACATAAAACGGTGAAAAAAGTAAATCCACCTCTAGCCCTATTTTTTCATTCACTGATTTCTACTATGATTCATTAAACCATTCACTTGCAATGCTGAACCCCGTTCCTGAATACATATTTCTGTCTCAAAATCATTGGGCTGGACTTCAACACATAATTACCAATAATTCATCAAATTATACAACAGAAATATACAGTGCTTTGACACGATGTTTGCTTTAGCACGAGGTAGTTTTTCACAGCATCAACTCAATTCCCGTATGATCTCAGAGTGCAAAGTTCCTTTATTTTGAGACCCAATCTGTATGTCAAAAAAATGTAGAAAAGGGAGTCCGGACACTTGGATCTGAATTTCTGCCTCTCCATCTTGAGCATTAGATAGAGGGAAAGTATTCTGTCACATCCAGTGAGCCCATGAATAATATCTCTATTTAACAAGGACATTATCTTTTGTAAGATAATGTGGTAATGTGATAATAATATTTTTAGGTAAGAAATGGCAACAGAAACTTCTGTTCCTTTTTTGAGGGACTGACAGGTTTTCTCCTTCATGATGTTGTCTTCATTTTGTCACATTTCTACTAAAACCTGATTTCATTTAGAATAGAAATGAGCATTCCAAACTGTGGTGGTTTAGGCCTAGCCAGGCCTTAGTTTTAGTAGGCCTCGAAGGTGCTATGTAGATTAGAAGGTACACAGGTTTTCACCTGACTTAAGCAACCAAAGAAATATTTTATACCATAAGATGCAAACTGAAGTATAAAAAGCAGTGTGGGAGGTGTTTCCTCTTCTTCTTTCTTCTTCTTCTTCTTCTTTCTTCTTTCTTCTTTCTTCTTCTTCTTTCTTCTTCTTCCTTTTCTTCTTCATTTTCTTCTTTTTCTTTTTCTTTTTCTTTTTCTTTTTCTTTTTCTTTTTCTTTTTCTTTTTCTTTTTTCTTTTTCTTTTGGGGGTGGAGCTGCCTTGCTGTGGTGAACACTTGGCATTTACCAAGGTTAAACCACAACACAAACTTATTCACAGGGAAAATTCTGGGAAAATGTAAAGTGCCAGCTAAAACAGTTTGATAAGATTTGATTTGACAGAGCTTCACGCTGCTGGGATTTTTTTCACCTCCTTCTCAGGCATTCCTATGGTAGCATTGCAACATCAACCTTTCACAAAGCCTTTACATATGAGCAGAACTTGGTTAAAAGATGAATCCCCTGCAGCTTCTCAGACTGAGGTCCAATATTCTTCAGTCTAAAGACTCAGCTTCTCTATCAGTCTTTTGAATTGGTTTCCTTTCACAGAGGGTATCAGAAAAAGTCATGGACTCTATAGCAGAAACCTTATGGAAAGACATGGGAATGGAAGGACTGACTCCAGCAGAACTGGAAAACTAAAGTTTGTCATAGCAACTGTGAATGTTGTGTGGAGGAAGGAAAATACTTAAGTAGGAAAAGTTACATTCAGGATTTTAAGATTAAAGTAAGTTTCTCCAAAAAAGCATGTCCATGTCTTTTCATGTTTGGAAGGACTTCTCAAGCACAAGCTTGAGAGTCAAAACTCTGAAAGGATGACGAGAATACCCTTGTGTTTTCTCATGGTTACTTAACACACATGATTTGAGCAAACAGTATCACAGACATCATGATGCACAGAACTTAGAATAAGCTAGCTAACTATACACATGTCCAGGATGTGTTTCAGGATTGCTTAGCCATGGTGATTGCAGTGCCATGAAGCCTTTCACCACTATGCTGCCCAAACTAGATAAATTCCTAAAACATACACACTTGTCTGTTACAGTCATAATTTCAGTAGCAGCACAGACATGGTCTGTCATCCAATATGCATCTTTTTGTGTTTTACTAAGCAAGTAATGAAATAAAATTATTTACTCTGAAACTATTTTAATATTGGATGTATTTGTATGCAGTTCACCAAACATTTATGCATCCATGTGAAACAAGGAAGAGACACATGTGCCTGTTGAAGGAGCCTTAAACATCTCTGTCAGAAATGAAAAGCAATTAAAATCATAAAACCTGCCACAAGTATTCTGTTTTTTAAAAATTAAATTTTAATTCCATTTCAATGTAATTGAATTATTACTATTTAATTAACATTTATAAACATTTAAAATTTAAGAGTAAAGATTGGGTTTGATTTTTAAGATACTGAATGCTCTATTTTTAGTGGGGTTTTTTAAGTTAATGACTTTTATAGAGATGGTGTAAAGATCCAGTGAAATTTACTGAAAATATATTGTAGGTATATGTTAGTTAGCAAGCATTTAATAAAAATAATAGCATGGGTTGAAATATCTACTAATATTAAAGAGAAATTTTGGTTCCAGTGGTTGCATGTTTGCTACTCATCCACATACAAGCTGTTTAAACAAGATAGGACCCTTAGAATAGTTTGATACTTCTTACATTGAGAACGTATTAATATAGAAAAAAAGTAAGGACTAATTCTTATCTTGGATCTCTAATTTTCACTTTTACTCTGAAAGCAACATTTGAAAGCCAAACTAGGTTTGACATACAGCTATAGTCCATAGCAACTTTATTTTTTGCATTTCAGTCACACCTTTCAACCAGTGTGGCATACTGATGCCTGATCTGCAGGCTTAACATCCTCTTTTGTAGCCCTGTTTTATTGGCTGTCTATGATGATATTTGTCTAGAAACTCACCAGTTTCTCACAGGTCTGTCAGATGCTATGGTGTCTGTAGTTACTTCCAGTTAGTTCACATTTGAAAGAGCAGGAAGGAAGAAAAACATTCTTTATCAAAGGCAGCTGAAGCAGAGCATCCTAAACATTACCAGGATGACTCTGAGAAAGGAAGATGAAAGTGGTATTTAATAAAGGGCTGTAACTAAAGAGTTGAGGTCTATGTGAATGGTTGACTAAATTACACTGAATTTTTATATTTGCTTTTATTTATACAGAGGACATAATTGCTTTCTGAGACCTCATAGAACTGAAGGTTAAGTCCTAGGGTTAGGCTGTTCTCCACAGAGTTGTTATTTGGTGTGGATTATGTGGCTATTTTCTTCTGTTAGCATAAGTAGAAGTACAGACTTTCTAATCTAGGTCCTCAGAAACACGTACAAATAAATTCAGCCAGTAATAAAGTGGAAACCCTTTAGTGGTCCTAAATTTCTAACAGAGAAGATGAACCAATTCGCTGAATACAGTCTCTGAGCTGAACATAGCTCTTTAGAAGTAACTTCACCTTCTGTTTCTCTCTCTTTCTGAGGACATAACTAAAAGCTGTGACACAGATAGAAATGTAAGCTCTTCTTTGCAATATGTTGCTAGTATCTCCTGAAAGGCATAGTCTCTTATATGAAAGTGAAAGGCCTTTTCGTCATCACTTGGAACTAGGATTTTGTATGGAGCATCAACACCAGCTTCCTAAGGTTTCATATGTAAGTCAATCCTTTTCAGTTTAAGTTCTCTCCACTGGCTGAATTCCTTTGACTAAGTCTTAAGTAATTGGATTCTATGAGAAATTCATTATATTTGTCATTAAATTAAAAAGAGGAATCACATGCATTTATTGTAATCCTTAGAAACATAGGCAAGGAAATTATTGGTAGTGAAAAATAATGTAACAAAGCCATTAACAAAACAAGATAGAATATTAACCCAAGAGCAATGCAAAAGCAGCATTTGTTCAGTTTAAAGAAATTTTTAAATCTGAGAATGCACATTTCTTACTTGCAAACATTGCTCAGTAAAATAGCTCTTAACAGTCCTTTAACCTCTATAGTCCTTGCATTAATAAATGACTACATAAGAAGTATATTCCTTATTTTCTGTATATTCTTTATTCCTGAATATGAAAGTAAGCAAGAAAAATGGCAATTGAGCTAGAAGCTAGCGATTTGTCTGAGGTCAATCAGAGACTCAGACCAAGGAACTGAATCTGTTTTAGCTGTTTAACATCAGCCTAGCTTTCAGACCACAAAACCATGCCACCTCTAAAAAATCCACTCCCCTGAAATGTATTATTTAAGTAGCAGAAACCAAAGTGAAACATTTGAATTTCACCAGAAAAAAACCCCACCCAAATAAACATCTAGTCATGTGTCTCTTATTTCCTGTTTGCAATACAGCACAATCAGCTTGCCTTCACCTGGCAGTCAGCTGCTCTGTCAAACTTTCTTCTCTTTCATTCTTTCCTTGTCCCTTTGTATATATAAGACTGCAGTACTAGAAAATATGATCATGTTTTTTGTTAGTGATGCATTCTGAAATTCATGCTTAGGGAGAAAACAAGAAAAGATGCATTTTCTGTTCATTGTGCACAAATAGAAATAATTTTCCTTAATTATTTAAGAATTTGAAACCACTTCTGTTAACAACCCCTCACATCTCCTAAATTTCATGAAAGGAAGTACAAGAGCTTTGCTAAAACACGCAAACCACAAACACAAGGTTATTTTATAAATACTACACTTGGAGGAAAATCACTTTGAAGGAAGGAATATGGCAGAATCATGGTTATGATGGAGAAGCAATAAATGGCATGTTCAATCTACTTCTCATATCCACATAGTCTGTTTATATTCTGCTGTTTTCAGGCACAACATACTACTTTCACTTGAAAATCTCGCAGGTCTGTCTGCTCAGAAAATAACAAGAGCTATTCTCAACTGCTTGAATGTAAATGAAAGAGAAAGTAGATAAAATGCTTAAATAACAACTGGAGCAGAGGCTGGAAATTAGGTCTACTTTTTTGAGTCAGTTCCTCATTACTTGCTCCTATTTTTGTTCTCTGACTACAGGCTATTAGCAGTCATAAGCAACACTGAAGGGCTATGAGTGCAAGAACAACCTCTAAATTGTTGGTACAGATTCTCACCCCTCAAAAGGAAGGCAATGCTCAAGCGCTCCATACTGAAGGGTTAGCCAGGCATAGGACCCATACCTCAAGTAAGCCTTCTAGCTGGTGAATTTTTGAAGAAGAAACAGAACAAGACATGTGAATATTGTGAGAGGAGTAAGCACGTTCTCCTAACTTGCTCAATGCAGTTCTTGGTTGTATTTGCTCCTCTGATGTCCCTGAAAAATAACTTTGGATTTTATAAGGTTAATGCACCAAGCACCAAGGCAAACAGTTGGACATTCAGAAGTATTGGAATTGGGATGCTCTGTGCAGTCTCAGAAAAAACCCTACACTGTAAATAACAGGGAGATGTGTTTTAGTCCCTAGGAGATTCAAGTTCTGTTTCTAACCAAGCCCAGAATTGTAGCACATGGGCTTCCTCGTTCCTTGTTCTGCAGTGACTTTAGTGCTAGGAAGAATAGAGCAGTCATGGCTGAGGCATCTGGGGAAGAGGACAAGGACATTGATTCTTTTTAAGGCCTATAGCGTTTATGTTATTAATTCAAGGACCTTATATAGTAAGGGAATTTTCAAGAGAGTGATTCAAGTGATCCAAATTAGCTACTTACAGCAAAATATTGTGACTATCCACTCTAGAGTGAGAAGTAGGCTGGAATTACATGTCTAATTATTTATAAATTTGTCATTTTCAGCTACTATTGCAATACAATTAGATGTCAATATAATACACTTGTTTCCTTGACCTTTGCCAGAGGAGCTAAATATTGTGAATGAGGAAAGGATAAATAGTTACCCCTTACTTCTATTTAAAACCTTGCTATCAAATTGAGGATAGAGAAGGACCTAAAAAATTGAACCCTTGCTAAAACTGCTTCTTTTCAAATGCTTGTTACAGTGTATTAGAATAGAGTTATTTCTACCTCAGCCGTTCCTAGACTTTCTCATGGCTGAATACAAAACAGATTTCCGTAGAAAATTGAAAAATGGCTTTTATGGTATTTGAAGAAAATCTGAAGGGTTTTGAACTCTGAAATGAAACTGAAGAGTGTACTGTTAGGAACACTGTAAAGGGCTTTCTTCAACTGTCAAGTGAAAATCATCTATAAATGCTAGGGATTTTTATGGTGTCATTTCTTCAGAAAACATTCCATCCAGAGTGGAATACTGTATTGATTAACATTTATCATTTTTACCAAAATAAAATACATTTTTAAAGGTTGTCAGGGAAAAAAAAGAAAAAGCCACCACAACTCAACAACCAAAACTACATTTTCATTTATGACTGATGCAGAAAAATATTTGCACAAAAAGCAAAATATATCCAAATCATGAGCACATTTACCTCCTCAGAAATGTTGCACTTCTTGTACAAATAGACAGATTGATTGTTTGTATATAAATTATAATTATTATCTCCTAATAAAGTTTATTCATGAGTTCAGTAAAAGGAGAAAGCTAGTATGGTTATCAAGTAAATTAAGCCAAAATGTAAGACTCAATCAACTAGGATGCAGTTTGGCATTTATATAACTGACCTGGTTTTCAAATGAGCTGTATGCATGCAATATCCATGAAGATTAATGTTTTTATTAATAAGCCTTCTTTTAAAAATGTTTATTATCATTAAGCATGCTAAACTATTTCTAAAGTAAGCATAACAGTATTATGGCCTGGAAAAAATTCAGTTTCAGAAAAATGAGCACCTCTGAAATGTGGCATCAGGCCAACAATGGGAGACAATTTGAGCCACTGAGGGGAAAAATTGGTATCTAGGTTCCCTCAGTCAACAGTTGCATTAAAGATTGAAATCCAGCTCCCCTCTTGCATCTTTTCTGAATCATGCATCATCCAGACTGGTTTCAGCCTAATAAAACATTTTGGAGAATAAGACCAATTTTTAATTTATTTATTTTTTTTAAAAGGCCATGACCAACTGGCCAGGTCTGTAAAAGTATAGCAATCTACATGTTTTTCTCAGTTGTGAACAAATATGTATCATGAGCCAATACCTAAATCATACAGGCCTCTGGTCATAGTCCTTGTGCCTCTGATGACATTATGTTAGAAACTCCAGTTTCCAGAATGAGGAGCAATCTATGTCCTGTGATTGTAGACACAGCTATGCAGTCATTATTTTCAGTTTGAAGTGTTCCAAAGAGGTCACTAGTGTCTTTACACAGCTTGTAAATACCTCTAATTTTGAGATAAATTTTCAGTCTACACCCTCCATTTTCTCCAGTGCTGCAGATAAGGATGTCTTGCTACTATAAAATGGACTGGATTTATCCCAGTCAAAGACAGAAACATCTGTGAGAACATGTAGACTGCTGAGACCTTCTGCATGCTTATGCAGGGAGAATATAGGAGTATTTCCTAACTCTGAAAGTTGCAACTCCTAAAGCCCCTATGGGGTGAAGGATTCTTTTCTCTTTGTCCTGGGTAACAAGAGAATCGTAAAATATTTCATCTACTCCTTCAGAAAAATGCCTGCTCAGAAACATAGATCCACAAAAAGCTTAATAAGAAGTCCAGCTAAGAAGGTCATGTCAGAAAGTGGTGTATAGAAACATCTACTTGTAAGATGGAAACAACCTCAAGAATTGTTTCTTTCCAAGTAATGGTGTCTTGGTTTGAGGGGAAAGAACCAAGATGTTTACTCACAAGAGGGGGAGGGGACCTCCTCCTCAAATAATCA
>JAWWEV010000095.1:30896061-30920135 GCA_035583235.1 Hafferia zeledoni
TTGTTAACGGTTGGCTAGGGTCGTTAAGAGTGGCAGGGGAGAGAATTTACATAATAATTCCAAACTACAACAAATGGTAACAAAAAAGACAGGAAAGTATGGAAATTGTGAACAATAATAAAAAGGACCACAGTATTTCCTCAACTGTTTTACAGAGAAACCTGTTCCTGGGAAAAAGAGCTATCTGTACTATATTTCTGATATAGAAAAAGGTAGTTGTTTCATGAATTACCTTTGCTGGACTGTTGCTAATCTATAATCAACCTACTAGCTACTGAACAATTTTTTTTTAGGTTTTCTACAAATGTCCAGAAAGTTATTAATGACATTTGGAGACACGCAAAATCTATAGCATGGCATACTCAATGACCTGACTATAAGACCCTCAGCATAGTGAGACAGGGCCAGCCCAGTGATGGTCATATAGGCAGCCAACACACTTTGCTGTTCTGAGGCTATCAGTTTCTTAGAGACCTGAAATCTCAATAGAAAGGCTCTCTTAGACCTAATATGAGTGAAATTAGGGCCTTGACCATTCCCCATTTCAATGCTGGGCTGACATTTGTCAGTGTTCTGGGTGAATGACTAGACTGTGATGCAGTATCTAACATCTGAGATAAAGGGTTTGGGAAAACTGAAGGGAAAAAATAAGTGTCATAGAGAATCTGATGTAAGGCACAATCATTAAATTGCATCCAGGAACATGAAAGGAAAAGAAAAGGAAAAGGAAGCCCAGTTAGTCTGTACTTTCAGAAGAAACACATTTCTGTTGCCTTCAGCCTCTGGAAGAGAAACTTTATAAAATTATTTCTCATCACTACCCCAGATCTACTCAGCTACAGGCTATTTGTTCACAGCTGCTAGTTATAAGTCTGGGGGACAATAGTAGTATTTTTGAGGATTGTGTCACTAAAACAGTCTACAGGTAGCTCTACTGGTCTTAGGATAGGAAACATATCCTTGCACAGATTACAGAAATATACATGCAAACAAATGGGAGCCAGGTCTCATCTGCCGAGATGCAAAACCAGTGTGTGGAAAGAAAATTCCCACATCTGTGGTTACTCAATACTCACCCTTCCCTGGATCCATGAAGAAAGAAGTGTTTTCTGAGCCAGTAACAATGAATTTATTGACTACACATCTAGTAAATAACTGTAATGACCTTGTACTCCACATGTGGGTGTTTTACTGCAGTCAAATAACAGCACCAATAACATTTAATCCCTTTGGTAATTACAGTGATCAAGAGACAGAGAAAGATTGTAGGTTTCAAAAGGGGAAACTGCTGGTTAATTTGTTTTCTCCCTAGGATGTGTTGAGGGAGTAATTGTCTAAATAATGGTATTTTTAAAATATCTTTGTCTTTCCTAGAACCAGTTATTTCTCTACAAAAAATAACGAGGTAGCAGGTAGATGGATGTGCAACATTAGAAATATATGGATAGGGTGATTTCAGGCCCTTGGTTTACTTACTAAATTATTTTTAAATTAGATAACTTCCAGCACATACATTCACATGATGCAAAGTCTGCAGCACTGCTCACTTTTTAAATGCTGTTTCCCATTACAACCTGTTCTGTATCTCAATCTGAAATTGCATTGGCTTCTGCTTATACTCTACCTTGACTCCCTACTCAAAGACTAGCTTTGTTCCTAGCTAATAGTGACATACAAATAAATCATATGGCCCTTTCCCACATTTTGAGAATTTCAGAGGGCACAAGGAGAAAGTCCCAGTGTTGCTCCAACAATTTATCACCACAAACAAGAGTACTGCCCAAGTTCAGAGTACAGAAATATGCTCAGAACTCGTCAACTTGTCAGTCATGATATAGTTTAGGAATTTTGATTCTTTGAGTTCCTTCTATAGTTGATAGATATGTTTCTGTACTATCTACTAAGTCTCTGCCTACTAGAAAGTTTCATTGCTGTTTAACATTGTTGTTATAATTTTTGCATTTTGCATTTAGAGATGGCTAATATTTTAGAAAATAGGAAAACAAATTTAAGTGCAGTGGTATTGAACACATGCAAATAAAAGATCAACACATGTTTCTTATAAAAAGATAATCATAAATGAAAAATAGTGGGTGAGGAAAGTGGAGTGGAGAAAGATAGTACCCAGCTAGACACAAGAATGAAAAGGCAAAAGAACTTTCATTATAGAGTGTGACTCCAGCCAAGACCATAACCTATGGGCCTTAGCACATCTCACAATGGTTAAAGAAAATGTATACGGATCTCTGAAGAAGACACAAATAGAGTGATGCTAGCAATGAAAATCATTTTTCATTGCAGCTGTTGAATGAATTTGGACTTGTTACTGAAAATAACCACTGACTAGGCAGTTGTTAAAGACAACCATGTTTCCTCTGTATGTTTGAAACCCCTGATATATATTAAAAAAGAAATTCTGCCAAAAGGATCAACACCACATGGAGGACATACAGTAAAATTCTTATCAGGGCCCACAGTGAGAATAATTACATTCCTGAATTTGGGCAGCAAAAGGAATGCTATATAACTTGGATGTCATTCTCTTTTGCATTAAGTATCTAAAAGATAGAGGAAAAGAAAACAAAAGTTATAGTCTGGTGGTTTGGGGTTAGTTATTGGGTTCTTATATGTTGGTTGGGGTTTTGTTTGTTTTGGTGTTTGCGTGTTTGCGTGTTTTTTTGAGGCAATTATTCTTTCCCTTGCAAATAAATAGGGCTGTTTACTCTGGTCACTTTTTAAGACTATACCACAGAACAGTATGTGGTAAAAAATGCCAGAAATTACAACAAAACCACTTAAGAGGGAAACTATAATAGTGCAACCAACACCAAGTACTCCTGGTGCATTGAAGTTGGTACTTTACACCTCTTTCAGACTAATATTAGACTTGCATTTATTAAAATGAAAAAAAATAAAACAACTCTGATACTTAACATCATATAAAGCCTGCTCATAATTTGCGGCCTCTGTAGGAGTCATCTTATGCTGTGTTACGGGTTCAGGACTCTCTGAATTGCACATATTAATTAAAGTGCCTACTGGGAAAGCAGGAGGTACATAAAGCTGAGTTAGCAGGTTTTATTCACTGGGAATTCCTTATAGCAAGGCGGTATTGACTTCAGGAGCATATTTTTAGATAATCTACATCCTTACAACCAATGGAGTGAGAGGTTGCTCCAGTGGATGCTGACTAGATCTGTTTCTAGAAATGAGCAGATGATAAGATTTTTAGAACATAAGAGTAAATATTATTGTCCCACTAAGGTAAAGCTCTGGTTTCATTAACTGAAAAAAGAAAAAGAACACATGCTGGTTTTGTGAAGTTAAATGAGCTTTACAGCCACTAACCAGAAGCGAGAAGCTGGCTCCAAACACACACTAGAACTGCAGCATTGTCACACTTAGTTGCATGTATTTTACCAATCTTGGGTTTTACATGCTCACATGCAAGGCAAGCAAGGTACTACTGCACAGAACATAGTCTCAAAACTTGCTTTTTAGTATGCATTAAAAACTATAGCAGCTGGACAGATATACATGAACCTCCAATGACGATTCATAGCCCTAGGCAATTGCCCTAATTTTGCAAGCTAAAAATCTAAAAACATAACAGGCTGCTGCTGTTAAATTAATTGTTAGAACTCAATAGACAAGACATAGTTTCAAGCCAAATCATTTGGAAGTAATAACCCATGAAGACAAAACCTGAACAGATGTTTAACATTGATTTTAAAACTATTTTGTAATTAATTTAAATTAAATATTTTTAAAGTTATTTATTTGTTGCAGACAAGAACTGAATGCTTGCAAACATTTGAACCTTTTATGTCCAGAATTAAGGCTTTTCAGAATGCATTCAAAAGCCTTTGCTCCCTGGTGATTGTTTTAAAGAAAAGGCTGGACTCAGATGGTGAAATGTGGAGTAGAAGATGAACATTAAAGATTGACTATGTAGTTTAAATTGCCAAATTAGAGTATCAGCAAGTGCTAGGGAATCCATCATGAAAGCACTACTATTATGGCAGTACTTTATAAAGCGTGGGTATTACACAAATTTTTTCAGGTTAAGTGTAACTGCAGTGATTACAAATCTTATATTTTTTTATTTTGTTTTTATTTTTTCTATAATTAGGTCTACCTACATTCTTTGTAAGATGTATTAAAGGGGGTCTGTTGTTAGTTGCATATGTTTACTAGTACATCTTTGGATTGCATATGTGTACTAATACAACCTTGGGAGTTGTAGAAAAACAGTAAGAGTTGACTGTAGCAATAAAGGAGCTGTGAATCTCTCCTATGTCAGAGAGTGACTTACAGGGGAAGATGCTGTTGTCTACTAGAGGGGAAGGCTCTGCCTGCACCTGCTCTCTTATTCCACTCAGGAAAGGATAGTACTTCCCCTGGTTACACCTTCCCACATACCTTATAGAATTAGGCTTTAGAGATCCTATATGCCTTCTCTCTCTGTTTCTAGTGATAGACTGTGCTTTTAGTCTGATGCTCCACTCACAATGTGCTGATCATTGCTGAATGGCACCTACTTGGAAAAGAAAAAAACCCAGCAAAATAAAAAAATTTGTTTCTGGTTTTTGCTTTCCTCATCTTTCCCCACTTAAAAAAAATATAATTTTAATATTAAATGTAGGGAAGCTGACTGAAAATTGCGAGTCCAAGAAATTTAAAGGCAGTACTGACATGTTGTTGCTTTTCATAACCGGCAGGACAAAAATAGTTCTTATTCATATAATTGTATTCTCCATCAAAATTTTTGTGACATTGGAAGTAGATTGTCTTCATCATCTTCACTTACCCTGATTTTCACACTACTTCTTTCCATGTTAAAAGCATCTTTATGTATGGAGGCTTGCCTAAGAAGTCCACTGATATTAATTACAATGCCAAGATGTCCAAATTGTGATTTATGGCTTTAAAGAACACACTGAAAACAAAAATGAAAGAGCCAATGAAAACCACAGTCTGTTCTTTGCTCTGGACTTACAAGATAAAGGAAAAAAAAAAAAAAAGTAATTCTGTGCAAGTCCTTCCTCCCATTGGAGGTCTGAATTTTAGCAAAGGGATGTTTGAATACAATGTCCTTTTATACCACAGAGTAAAGAATATTATGTCACTGTCACCATGAAATTACTTCAAATACCTTCAGAGCTACCTGGAACACTTGGATATACAAGGTAAATAACCTCAGAAGGGTAGAAATCTGGGATTTTTTTCTCATAAGGCTCAAAAACTTAAATCGGAGATGAGGTAAAAAGAAAGGGGGAATGGTGAGCAACTCCAGACTACAATTCAGGGCTTAAAGTAGATTAAATGAAGTTAAGGAAATAGAACCAAGTAAGACTCATCTACTGATAAACATCTGTCTGTTTTATACAAAAAGTCACAGGCATCCAAAAAACCCCACCAAAACTGTCAAGATTAACATGCAAATACTTCAAGTATGTTTTCCATATTTTTGTTTTGAAGGCTGCAATTACTTCAGGATATAATTGTCCACTGTAATTCCCCTGATGGCGATAAAATAGACCTTTTGTCAACAGTTTCAAACCTTGCTTATATACCTCCTGAGTGGACACATGCAGCCTAGCCTGTATATATGGTACGTTTATTTAAATTTTGTCACAAGGCACTAGAAACTGCATTGCTGATTAGTTTCAGGGATTGTTTATAATTACCGTAAGTCTCAGTAGGACTGCTTCCTTTTCTATTTTACAATGAGTAGCAAAATTAGGGAGTTGTTATGATTGAGCTGGCAAAATGCCAACTGCCCAATTGCCTAACAGAGCCTCCCTCCCCCTGCTGAGAAAAGGGAGGGGAAAAAAATAGCTACAAATGGAACTTTGAAATGGCAAGGTTTTTATATTTACACAGAAGAAAAGAAAATTTAGAACATAATATGATATAATACATACATATACAAATGTGAAAAGGAATAATAACACCTTCACCGAGTTGCCCAACCTAATAGTACAGATTCAAATCACCCAAACCCCCAGAAAACCTCCCAAAAACTCTTCCAGAGAAACCTCCCAGCAAGAGAAAAGAGAAATTATCAAGAAAATATTCGCCTCCCTAGATAACAAGATGCAGATGGTGGCAAGACCTAATCTCGGGAGAGGCAGGGCCGTACCTGAGACACTGAGACAAAGACCAAAAGAGATAGTAGCTCCACCTCCCCCTCTTTTTATACTTCTTCACACTTCTCAATCATGTCAGATGATATGAAATACCTCTTTGGTTGCTTAAGTCAGATGATCTTGCCCCTTCTGATCTATGTCACATCCTCTAGGCTTGCTAAAAAGTGAGGCCTAGCTGAGGCCTAAAGCCAAAACTAAAGCTAAAACTACCACAGGAGTACAGAGAATTTTTAGAGAAGCTGCAGATAATCTTACCTGTTCTTCTATCTAATATATTAGAGAACTCAGAAATTGAAAATGAAGCAATTACCAGTATTTAGAGGTGAGCAGTCACTCATCTACATGCTTCTGGCACTATCATTAGTATCAGAAAATCCAAGTGGAATATATCCAGAGGGTTTGTCTTCATAACAACAAGTGGGAACTTGGAAAGCATTCCCTTGTATTAAATACCACTTTTACATAAAGCTAAAAATTGAATTAATTACACTTCATAGAGAAAATTGTAAAAAAAGAAAATTACTAAATGTAGACCAACACTGAAAGAGAACAAAAAGGAAGGAAATAGAGATGTTCACCCTGGAACATTTTCATCTTTCATTCCACTATCAAAAGGGCTTAAGGCCCAAAGGCCAGGTAGCTATTTGCATGAGATAATGCCAACCCATAGAAACTCACAGTAAATTAGTATACTTATTCTATTTCCACATTTTACTCAGCAAGTAAAATGTTACACAAAAATCTTGTGCAGATCTTTACTGATGCAAATCAAGATTCACAGTCAAAAGCCTGTGTCTCTACATGTACACCCAGGAAACATCTTCAACAAAACCTTTAGTGCCCTGTGAAGCTGAAAGAAGGGAAGGCAACTTCTGTGCTGTCTGTATCAAGGCATCAATGTGAACAAATGCTGAGGAAGTGTTCTGCGTGGCTTGCAACCCAGCAAGACAGGATAATGTAAAGTCTATCCTCAAGGGTGGCATATTCTGCATCAGCTATTCTAATGTTCACAGACTTGTAAGATCAAACATTTTTACTGAAGTAATGATAACTTGTAGACTGACAAAGAGACATATCCACAGTGAGTGAATTGAAAACACTTTAGAAAATAGAATTTTTTTAGTCTGAATAGCTATCTGTCAAGCAAGTAAAACGTCATCTCAGATGTTTCTTATTTAAAATAACAAAAAGGGATTGGTTTTAGTTTGGCCTTTTATAAATAATATAGTGATTTTATTTTCCATTTAGTTACAGCTGGCAAAACATGTTTCAACTTACTACAACACTCAGTTCAGTTTTATTCCAGAGTTAAAGGGTAGCTAATTTTGATTATTACTCGAATCATCTGAAGTGATCATTCTAAATAAAAAAATACTTGCCTTTGATAGTTCAGTATTAGAAAAACAGAAGTTACTGAGATGAAAAAGCTAAAGTTGCCATCAATAACATAAATATCAACAGTTTTCTCAAGGATTCAATGAGTTCCAAAATAATTAAAACTAATTTGAAATCTATAGTGAATAATAATAGAATAACTGACCTCATTTTTCAAATTACCCATTCTTTCAGACTTAGCAAGTATAAAAGACAGAGAGACAAAGCCTAAATTTGTCACCACTGTAAAAGAAACGCTGTCTCTGAATTACAGACCTTCAGATCTAACATTTATTTTGCTGACTTTGGCTTAGTTTTCAGTACTAAAACATGACAGCCCATTATGAGTAGCAGAGAGCTTAACCTAGTACAATCTTATTCAAGAAAAGTAAAAGGAACTAAATGACCTGCCAAAGTCAGATAGAAAGAAGGCAGACAGGTAGGCAGTTGCATGCATTCATTCTAAATCCCACACTGGTATCTGTAATAAAAGGAAAGACAACACCTTTCCTTATGTTATTAGACAATAACTGCTTATACTGTAGTAGGTAGAGTAGAAAGCATACATATGAAAAAATGAGACATCTTTGTAAACATCACAAAATTCTGCTGACATCACAGTTTTTTCTCCCAAACTAGAAGTTTTCCAGTTGAGTCTTCAGTAAGTTCAACAAAGCTCAGAGGAACCCATAGACTTTCTGGACAAACTCTGTTTTGGTGGCTCTAAGACTTTTGATAGACTGTAAAACTCTTCTCCTAAATAAGCTATCTCTTGTTAACGTCTGGGGATTTTTTGGTAGGAATTGCTTGAATCCTTCAGCAAGACTTCCACTAGCAGGCTGAATATCCATGATTAAGTAGGATGTCTGGTTAGTAGCAGATTAAATAAAATTGGACTTAAGATCAATTCATAACCTGAAAGTAATGGGGAAAAAAATGAAATAAGCTTACATGAAGTACATGGTGATAACTCAAACATGTGAAACAGCTTTTCTTTGAATATATTTACATTCGAGTAGCTCTTGATCTACAGAAATGTTTTTCATGAAAATTTTTCATTTAATTTATGACTTAGACCCTGGGAAATGGTGTTAACTTAAAAAGCAATATAGTAACGTATTTGCATTTTTCATTGCAGTATTACAGCTTGGTGATATATTATAATTTTTGTTTTAGAAACGAAATAATTTTTCTGAGGTGGATTTTTAATAGAGAAACTAGTTCTGAAAGTGTCACTTCATGTTTTTCACTGACATTGAAAAAAAAAATAAAAGTCTTTAAAAACCCTATGTCAGAAAAACTCAGTGTCAGTTTATGCTATGTAGCTGCCCTCTGATTCCTTGCTAGAATGAGAAAGTACTTTAGAATGTTTAGCATGTTAGTACTTCTTTCCTGTAAGTGCCATGGAATATTAATCACATTGTAGTCCACTGCATATATAATTAAATGACGTTATCTTGGAACACAGAAATGTTTTTAAGTGCCAAAACACTAACTTTGGAGATGGTATGACATTATTTGAGTATTATTCTGATATCTGACTGAATGCCTGCTGTATTGGGACTGTGTGGCCAGGTTTTGAAGGTGAGTGGGCTACAGGTGTGGCTGCTATCAGAAGCTGCCAGAAGATTCCCCCATGTCTGACAGAGCCAACTACCAGCCAGCTCCAAGACAGAGCTGCCACTGGCCAAGGCTGGGCCAATCAGAAGTAGTGGTAACACCTCTGTGATAACATATTTAAGAAGGGAAAATAAAGTTAATGCACAGTTGTAATTGTGGCCAGAGAAAAGCATAGTGTGAATATGTGAGAGGAACAGCCCTGTAGAAACCAAGGTCAGTGGAGAAGGAGGGCAGGAGGTGCTCCAGGTGCCCAAGCATTGATTCCCCTGCAGCCCACGATGAATACCATGGTGAGGCAGCTGTGTCCCTGCAGCCCATGGAGAACTGTGAGGGTGCAAAGATCCAACTGCAGCCTGTGGAGACTCATGCTGGAGCAGATGTATGCCCAAAGTAGGCTGTGAATCTGTGGGAAACCTGTGCTAGAGGAGGTTCCTGGCAGGAACCTGCAGGCCTGTGGAGAGAGAAGTCCATGCTGGAGCAGATTTCCTGGTAGAACTTGTGACCCTGTGGGGGACCAGTATTGGAGCAGCCTGTGCCTGAAGGACTGCACCCTGTGGTAGTAATTCATGAAAAATTGTTGCCCATGAGATGGTCTCACTTTGGGGAAGTTCATGGAGACCTGTTCCCACGGGAGGAACCCCACAGTGGAGCAGGTGAAGGACTCCTCTCCCTGCACAGAGGCAGAAACAACCTGTGATGAGCTGACTGTAACACCCATTCCCCACCTATTTGTGCCACTGGCAGGAAGGAGGTAGAGCTGGGAAGGAAGGAGGTGCTGGAAGAAGGTGGTTTTTAAGATTTTTTTCTACTTCTTGTTATCCTGCTCTGATTTTGTTAGCAATTCATTCAGTTAATCTCCCCAGGTTGAGTCTGTTTTGTCCTGTTGGTATTTGGTCAGTGATCACTCTCTGTCCTTATCTGTACTCACGCACCTTAGTTTCATTTTCTCTCTCTTGTCCAGCTGCCGAAGGGAGTCATACAGTAGCTTTGGTGGGTGCCTGACATTTGTACAGGGTCAAATTACTACACCTGCTTTGAAGGAAGCTGGGTTGTGTTGCCATGTACAGTCAGTGGTTTTTGAAAGCTGCTGAGGGAAGGCATTTTATAGTAAGATTCTCTGCTCTCCTGGAACATATCTTTTACATCAGTGTTACATAATCCTATAAATACAGGTCACTATTTCTGAGCTGTGAGATCTAAGTCTGCTTCTTTCACACAGATTTGTATACTACCCTCGTCAATCAGGTGGCTGTGTGCCTAAGCAGTAAACATGGCACTTCTGCTCAAAACAGACAAACTGTTTCATGGTATTTGTCATTGAAAAACCAGTCTTAACTCTTAATCTGAGTTTCTCTTACAGCAATAAAGCCCAATGAATTCTACAAAGTACAAAGAGAAAAAATCCAAATTAGATTGCTAGTTTCATACAACAATGAATTTTTGATTAAAAATTACACAGCAATTAGTAAAAGCAAAGTTGGAACTAATTACTTCACTTTACATGTCAATGTTTATGAAGGTGACCTAAAAAGGAAACAGATTAAGATATTTGAGGATTTTACAGAGTGTCACTTGGCATTTTTAAGAGCAATACTTGGTGGGATTATGCGTATACCTTTGCTTTAAAATCACACTCTGCCTAAAAAGTAAAAAAAAAAAAAAAAAATAAAAATTAGTTGCTCTATTATTACCTCCAGGATGTAAAAAACCCCCACATTCTGGATTGCTTGTAATAGTCTCTTAAGTATATAAAAGGAACAATGCTTGCTCAGGTTTAATTTTGTGTAGGCAAATATGTTGTGGATATTATGTGCTACTTCAAACTCAATTGCAATGTCACTTATTCAGTTAAGTTCCTGTATTAAAATTACTTTATACAAAACTGGTTCTCCAGTTTTGCTCATATGCATTGAGAAGTTTAATAATGTTTGAGAAAAGTGAACACACAGAATGACTGAGACAAAACCACTTGTATGAGGGATGGCCATTCTTTACTGTTCTGATAATAGAGAACTGTAATAACACCCAACATAACTAGCCTATTAGCTGCATTTATTGCTTCTTTTCAGGATTGAGCCAGTGAAACTTTACCGGAATTAGCCATAAAATGAGATGCATTGCAAAGTTTCAGGGATGTTTTCTGGTTAAAATTCCACAAAACTTGCCTATGTAGATAGTGATTTCAGTGGGTTTTATCTATATAAGGGGAGCTTGCAGAAGTAAAGTCCCCTATGGATAATTGGTTGATTAAGTTCTGTTTTCCTCTAAAGGAAGCTGCTTCTGCATTAATTTTATGGGCAAATAATTGTAAGTAAGTAAATTACCATAGTTTAATCACATGTAACTTGTCAACCAAGCCAAAACAGCTCAACATGTCTAGGCCTCTACCTCTCTGAAAGAAAGGTTTGCTCACCCCATCATTATCTTCCTTAGCTTCATCCATCATCAGTGTCTGGCAGAATCATTTCAGACTCAGTCATGGCTTTTTTATAAGTGATAACCTCCATTCAAAATATCATAGAATGAATTCTTGATTTAAAAACAAAGATGTATCCGTATCCATTTAATTTTATATAGTTGTTCTTCATGTGTGGGTTCTCAATATCTTGGGACACTATGTTTTTCCCCATTCTCACAGGTGCTAAAAAAACTTGGCTGTGCATTCAATAGCACCATCTGTTGAGGGAAGACACATTATGAGATGCAACAAATATATAAAAGGCATTTAGAGAAAAATACATTCATGTAAAAATTTGAGGAGCCTGTAAAAATAAATCATATCTCATTTACAATGTGCGAAATGAATATATCAGTGCTGGAGAAGTATGCCTTAACATTTTAAATGCAGTAGTTTTCCTTTTCAGTCATGTGCTTTATTTCAAGCCACTTAATGTCAGAATCAGTCTGAATCATAATAATTATGTGAAATAATGAATTACGCTGTTTTGGTTTGAAACCTTGGCAAAATGCCAAGTATTCAACCACATAATGAAGCTCCTTCCCCCTGCCAAGAAAAGGGAGAAAAACCCCCAAAATTTAAAGTCAAAACAGAACTAGTTTATACATTTACACAAAGGAGGGAAAATTAAAGGCAAAATGCAATATAACACACACCCACAAAAGTTAGTTATAACAAACAATTCCTCTACCTCCCTACCCAACAGAGAAACTGAAGCCCTCTGAACACAAATCTCACTATTCCATCTACATATTACCCAAGAGAGCTCAACCACCCAAGAGCCAGACCCAAGCAGAGAGAAAACTAAGAAGAAACAATTACTTCCCCAAGACAACATAGCCGTAAGGCACCGCTGAGACCTAATTCAACAGAACAGCAGTAGCATCCTGTCACCAGCATGGCCATGATCAGAAAGACCAAGCACCTCCTCTTCCACTGTATTTATACTGAGATGACGTCAGAATGTGGTATGGAAAATCATTGGCCAGTAGGAGTCAGCTGGCCTGACCCAGCTTAAATCAGCTGATAATTCAAGGCCTGCTCTAAAAACCAAAGCCTAAATCTAGGCCTATCTAAACCCAGGACATATGTCTAAAAACCCAAGTAGTCTTCAGGATTATAGCAGAATATTACACAGTTCTAACAACTGAATGTAAACAATACTTTTGTAGAACTAGATAAATGTTAGTAAGTCCCAGAACCTGTTTATCTTTCTTTGTCCGAATGCATCATTGGCTTCATGCAAACTGTTAACTTTCCTTCAAATCTTTTGTAATAACCTGTAGGACTCTCCCATGAAAATTCATAGCTAATGATAGATATTAGAATTTACAGTACTGTTTTCAAGATATAAGTCAGTGACTTACTAGATCTTAATTAACCTCATGATATGATTATATTAGTCTTTAATTATTGTAATGAAAAATACTTCAGGCAAGGGTGAGGGCTATGATATACACAGAAGAAAAAAAAGAAAAAAAGAGAAAAAAAAGGAGCTAGTAATTTGGAAGTTTGTCTAGTGGAAAACAACCCTCAAAAATGTTAAGCAGCTGTCAGATGACAAGGAAACACAGAAAAAAAAAAAAAGGCAATGTTCTGCCATAGGTAGAAGAGATAGCATAGCCACTTTATAAAGATCAGATGTTGACAACAGTGTTGTGGCTATTTCCCTTTTATTGTAGTGCTATATTATCTGAATTATTCCCATGGGTAAACTACATCTAGGCAATCTCCACTTGATAAGCATAAGAGAAACATGAACTCGAGGGAATCTTTTGTCTCTCTGCTGTTTGAGAATCGTCAAGCTGGGGGTACTTTGTGAGACTGTAAGGCTTCATAACTTGAGGTATCAAAGAGGATAGGAATAAAGATGATAAACACTTCTGTTCCAGCTGCCACGAAGATGAAGATACATAGATTATTGCGTTTTGTGTGATTATACACTAGCTAACTTTTGCAGCAGTGGTATCAGTTTCAATGCAGGTGGTGGGACATGGTCAGGTATTTTGCCAGATGGATAGTCTGCCCCACACTACTTGTGATTCAGCTTTGTTCTTATTGGGCATCTGAGCTAGCTGCCCTGAGGCTGCAGTCATACCTTCCAGTGCAAAGGAAATGAAATTTAACCTCAGTCAGATGTAGAACTTTACGCATTCAGTCGTGGTTTCAACCTATCCAAGATTTTTCTAAGAGGTGTCCCAGTGTGAGGACAAGGAAAAATTAGGTGTGCCAGATACTTGATGAACTGTGGTGTAATTGTTCTTGATTTCAGGAAGGCTGATCTTAGACAAATCAGTCAAGCTATCATGCAGGCAAAGGCTCAACTGTGGAAAGGAGCAACTACAATGACTTGATATGGTTCTTCAGATAATCTACTAACATATGGAAGACAACAAAATGTTCTGAATAAAATATTTTCCCAAATAGAGCTATCACACTGACTTCAATATAGTGGGAACACAGTAAACACAGATGAGAAATTATCACAGTAAGTAATCAGTGAGGGCAAATCAGTCATGTTTTCTGGAAAAATGAGTTCTAGGGTAGTCAACTCTTTTGCAAGTTGAAAGTAATTGACATGTACAACACAACAGCACAGTTCTCTTTATTGGCCCAGTATAGCAAATATCGTCTGCATGAGGAAAATATTAAGGACACACTGGATATTTATTTAGATTTCAGTCCTGCTAAATGTGTTCATTATGTTTAATTGCTGAATCAGCATGATGAATTGTTTTTTGAGAAGATTAATTATCTCCTTAAATTCTTTTAATGATATAAGGGCAATGAATAAAACTAAAGGAGTACTACACACAGATGGCTCATCTTCATGTGACTATAAAGTAAAAAAAAAAAAAAAAAAAAAAAAAAAAAAACACCAAACACAAAAAAAAAAGTTAATAATGTGTCTAAGAAGCATAATTGCTATTTTGATAATGTTAAAACAAACCATTTTCAAAATTAGAGTTTTAAAATTGAAATTGTTAATGAACTAATGAACTACGCTCTTAATAATTTATAACTAGCATGTTTTTAACTTACATTCTTGGTGGAAGCCAAATTAAATGTACAATACATTTCTAGTTTTAGGGCTTATTTAATTACAAGCTAAATGATAGTTTCTGTAGCATTTTTTGAATAATAAAAGTGCAAAGAAAGCAGCAGAAACATAAGCAAACCCCCATGTTTGATATTTATTTGAAAGACAACTTTGCCAGAAACCAAAGCAGTTTTAAAATTACTATTTGATCATACAGAAGAAATCCCCAAGCTTTTTGCCATCACAGGCAGCTGCCGCTCATGAATGCAAACAAGCACTCAGGATGCCACCTACATGCCATGCTGCATAGGGTAGCCTTAGACTCCTATATATACTATCTTTTGTTTTCTTCTTTCTGGAAGCAATATAAAAAATCTGAAAATGTGGACAGTAATGTGTACCTACTTGTGATGCAATAATCGTGCCTGAGGACATGGGCTTGTGTTTGAGAGCTTTGTGAGGCGGACAGTAGTGCCAGAATCAAGGGCTAATAGCAACAGCAAACAATTCTCAAAACATTCTGACTGTAGTGGTGACTCTTTGATAATTTATACCTTTCTGACAAAACTTTCTAAGTCTAGAAAACATATATAGTGTCTAACACAGAGTGGGACTTCATGTGCTCCCTGGCATAAAGCATTAAGCTTTTTCCTCTTTTCTTTCTATCACAAAGTCCCTAATGGTAAGGTGAGTTCCAAATGCTCCATTACACAGTTCCTGCAGAAAGCTGATCAGACCTGTCACATTGCCTTGTTGAATGTCATGCAACTGACTTTGGCCCATTGATCCAGCCTGTTCAAATCCCTCTGCAGAGCCTTCCTACCCTCCAGTAGATCAACACTGCCACCCAATTTCGTGTCATCTGCGAACTTACTGAAGGTGCACTTGATCCCCTCATCCAGATCATTGATAAAGACATTAAACAAGACTGGCCTTAATACTGAGCCCTGAGGAACCCCATTTGTGACTGACCACCAACTGGATATAGCTCCATTCATGACCACTCTCCACATCCAGCCATGCAGACAGTTCTTAACCCAGTGGAGAATGCACCTGTCCAATAGGCTGCCAGCTTCTCTGGGAGAATGTGTTGGAGACAGTATCAAAGGTTTTGCTGAAGTTCAAGTAGAAAACATTCACAATCTTTCCCTTATCCACTAGGTGGGTTACGTGGTCATAGAAGATCAGGTTGGTTAAGCAGGACCTGCTTTTCCTAAACCCATGCTGGCAGGGCCTGATCCTGTCATTGTCCTGTACCTACCACGTGATTGATGGCACTTAAGGTGATCTGTTCCATAACCTTTCCCAGGATTGAGGTCAGACTGACAGACCTATAGCTCCTTGGATCCTCATTTCAATCCTTCTTGTAGATGGTTTTCAATTGTCCAGCTTCCAGTCATTTGGGACCTCCCATGTTATCCAAGACTGATGGTAAATGATGAAGAGTGGTTGGTGAGCATTTCCACCAACTCCTTCCCTAGTGAATCCCACCTGGCCCCATAGACTTGTGATTACCTAAATGGCACAGCAGGTCACTAACTACTTCCTCCTCGACTGCAGGGAGTCTGTCCTGCTCCCCACCACTGTCTACCAGACCATGTGCCTGATTACCCTGAGGATAACTGGTCTTTCTGTTAAAAACTGAGGCAAATCAGCCTTCTCCTCATCCTTGGTTACAAGGTTACCTTTCTTTGTCCAATAAAAGATGGAGATTTTCCTTGGCCTTATTTTAGTTGTTAATGTATTTATAAAAACACTTATCTTTCACAACAGTGGCAGGTTGAGTTTTAGCTGAGCTTTTGCCTTTCTAATTTTCTCTCTATGTTACTTAACAAAATCCTTGTACCATCTCACATGATCTAACAACATCCTTGTGCTCTGCCCCTTCTTCCAAAGGTCATAAACGCTCCTTTTCCCTTGAGCTCCATTGAAGGCTCCCTGTTCAGAGAGGATGATCCTCTTCCCCACTGGTTTATCTTTTGGGAAATTGGAATAACCTGCTCCTATGCCTTTAAGATTTTCTTCTTAAATTATATACAGCCTTCTTGGAACCTTTTGTTATTAACAACCGTTTCCCAAGGAACTCTCTGAGTCAGTATCCTGAACAGGACAAAGTCCACCCCCCAGAAGTCCAAGGCAGAGGTTTTGTTGACCTCCTTCCTTACTTCACCAACAAGCAAAACTCCAATATTTTGTGGTCACTGTGCCCAAGATGTTCTCCAACCACCACATCCTTACCAGCCATTTTCAGTTCATAAGAAGGAAGTCTTCTGGGATACCCTCCCTGCAGACTCGCTTGCCAGCTGTCCTGGAAGTTGTCTTCCACACACTCCAAGAATCCCCTAGACTGCCTCCTTTCCCTTGTGTTGAGTTTCCAGCAGACATTCTGCAAGTTAAATTCCCACAATAACAAGGGCTAGTGATCATGAAGCATCAGTCAGACACTTTCCGAATACCTCATCTGCCTCTTCATCCCGGTTAGGGGGTATATAATAGACTCCTACCAGGACGTCTGCTGTGTTAGCCTCCCCCCAGATTTTTACCGACAGGTACTGAATCTTATCATCACTGTCCTTGAGCTCTATACAGTGGGAACATTCCCTAATGTACAGAGCCACCATACTACTGCCCCTTCTCGCCTGACCCATTTCAGTCATACCACCACATTTCCCTGATGATAACTTCATCACAGCTTTCCTGCTGCCAGTGGCTTCCTTGTCCTCTTTGTTACCCATGCTGCATGCAATAGTGTAGATTCACTTCAGTTGACCTATTGACTTCCCCCTTAACACTGGCATGTCACCCCCAGATTCATCTCTGAAGAGACTGTTGTTATCCCTTTCTCCCTTCAAATATAGTTTAAAGCCCTCTAAATTTAACATATCCTACGAAGTTAAATTATTAACATATCCTCCTACTAATTCAGTGGGCAGAATGGCAAAATGTTAAAAAAAGGCTGAAGTAATTTTAAAATAGTCACTTTAAAAAGTATATGAATTCCTCCTATATTGTAGGTAACCCAGTGACCGTTTCAGTCATAATCTTCATTTCCCCAAACCAGTTGTTTCTACCAATATCTCTTTCAAAGCTGCCACAACTTTTCTATTCATTACAACTCCTCAGCCATCCACACCTCCCCCCCTTTCTTCTTCAGAATAATGCATATTTTAAATAAAAAAATCATGGTATTGCAAAAGAGTCACACTATTTAGCATAGACAACTGTTTTTCCCTTACCTATGACTCAGCAGTATTCTAAGATTGCTTTTGCAATACTGCAAATACAAACTGTCAAAGAAAATACAAGGCTGCCTTCCCTGCAGACCCCAAGTTGTGCAGAGCTATGGGTATTATAGAGAATGAAAATCGTAACCCTATTAGTTCAACTCTAGCCCACAAAGCCTGATATGCTTGTTTTCAAGAAAACAATAAAATTATCATTTAAAGCCCAACAAAACACTGTAAAAGCAATCAGCTAGAAGATAGAAATTGTTCTTGGCCTCCTTAGCATCAGGGGGTTTAATTCTGCACCACCCCAGCTCCAGAACACTGTCATTTCCAAGGTTTGGGACAGTGAAAACTCACACAGATACCCACCCCTTCTTGTGGAAAATGTGCATAGCACAAGACAGAATTCAAAATTCATTAAGCCAAAAAAAATTTAAGGAAAAATGAGTAATATTGAAATCTGTCATTCAAGACAGTCAGCTGGGAATTACAGTAATTGTTTTTGATTCCTGCTTTCAAGCATACTATAGTTTACATGAAGTATACAGGAAGACTGTATTTATTTAATTGTATGTGAAATAAAAAACTTCCATCATTAACTTACCTCTTTCTCTAGCACCCACACTTTTGAATGCAAATGAAAGTATTCATCAAAACAGAGCTAGAACTGTGTTAGATCAGCTGAATTGTTGGTGGATCTGATTGTCAAGATCCAATCCCCAGCATCAGCCAAATGTAGATGCCCAGAAAAGTGTAGAAGAGCTGAGCCAGCACAGATGATGCTTCTCTGTGTACTCTCACTGCTGTCAACTATCTTTACTCCATGACAGGATACAGTTTGTATGTCTTCATTAATTCTGAAAATAGCTCATAAAATTCAAACCAGTTATGTTTAGGTACCTAAATCCTTCTGTGATTCTTGTCCTAGCTACCCAGCTTGATCTGTCTGTATTACCAAGTTAGTGAACAAGAAGGCTATTCTTGGTGTGAATTTTCCTTAGGTCTGTACCCTGAGAAGTGCAATGAATCATTGTAAGAGCTGTATTTCCTAAGCAAGGGGAAAAAAGTTTAATTAATCAGAAGATTAGTTTCAACTAAAATATAAATATTAGACTACACAGAGAGAAATTGTTCTAGGAAAGGCATTTTTAGAGCAATGTGAAGACTGTCGTCTGCAGATCTAGACAATCCATGAGTAACTTGAATTATCTTATATTAGAAAAGGTTAAATATATGCTATAAACAGAGAAAATATTTCCAGTCTCTAGATGGATCAGGAAGTCTCAAGAGTCTGTTCACTTTAGGGTTCATGCTAGTTAAATGCTGATCCCTGTAAAGAAGTACTCTAGTTAGTGAGGGTAAAAATAAGCATGTGCTGGTGGGCTGAGTCATAAAAATATATGTCAATGGGAACTTATTTTACTTTCAGCTGAGTCACAGTTACCAACTGAGCACCAATCCCAGCAGAAATTAATTACAGCTCTCTCAAACTTCCCTCGGGATTGTAAAATATAGTATTCATAAAATATCAAATTAGCAGCATTAATCTTCTGATGTGCTTTCAAAAGGACCTCATATAACTCGGTGCCCATTGTCCCTAGGCATTTGCAAGAGGCTATGTTAATAGAACAAACCGAACTAACATTTCAAATCCCATACTAACCTGCCCAGCAATTATCCAGTAATGTTCCCAAAACCTTTCTGTTCCAGAGGCTTTTGTTCTTTCAGTCTTCCCCCTTTATACCTCAACTGAAATGAATAGATTACTTAGAGGCAGTGCTTTCCCATCAGATAACAGGTAAATGATATCCCTCAGTATTTCATACAATTAAGTCATAAGTAGTGACCTTTGTCAGCACAGTAGCCTGGACAACTCATTCTCCAATATTTTCACTGTTTTGATAGTTATTTCTAGGTCATAAAAATAATACAGCTTATAAGCAAATTTTGCCAATTAAAGACACTAAAGAATCACCTTCTAAAGACTCATAATGACACATCAATTTACCTTCTGGCTATATTTAATAAAGTAAATCTCACGAGGTGAGCAGGAGCACATCAACAAGGCAATTATAGAACTGAAGAAACACTGTGTAAGTCAACATGTCAGTGTGTTATAGTTTCAAAATCTTTCATGGAATTTTTCTCTCTCTTACCAACACAGAAGTTTGGGAGCTAACGCCCAAACCCTCCTCTACCAGCTAACAAAAGGGTGGTCAATTGCTTTGCATTACAACTTAATGGCTGGGAGGTGGGGTGGGGAGGGGAGGAGAGAGGTTTTTTCCAGGTTTTTTTGCCAGACTTTGTTGCTCTGACAGTGGTGCGGGCGCTGGCCACGTTTGCTGGGGTGGTGCAGGTGCTTGGATGAACTCCCTTGACTCACCCCCGCCACCAACTCTGTGTGCCTGGAGCTGCTCTTTGGAGGGAGAGAGAGGTCACTGCTGCCTGAATTTGCTAAAGACTTCCTGGGGCCAGATGCAGAGGAGTTGCTGGCACCTTACAACCACCGTCTCCTGCCTCAATGCTTGCTTTGAACAAACAATGAGAAGTTCTTCGTACTGCCCACGGGAAAGGTATCATCCCGTCCCTCATGACCACCATTTTCCACATGAGTCTTTCACAACTGATTTTTTATGGAATTCGAAGCTGACTCCCATGGCTGTGGCCTCCTGAGATGTGGCATCGCTGCCCGCTCCATAAATAGAACTGTACCGAAAGGGGAGGAGAGAGGACTAAATTCGTTTGAAAATTTTAGTTACAGTGTTGCTATTTGTTTGGTTTTGGTTACATGTGTATCTCTAGTTAAGAACTGTTATCCTTTTCTATACAGCTTCTAATTAAAGTCATTTAACTTCAAAGGTTGTGGTGGTTTTTCGGAAGAGGGCTCCTGCCTAGTCCAGATAGACGTCTTAGTTTTCCTCTAAACTAAAACACAGAGATGTAAGAGTACTTAATTTTATGCTTTGAAAACAAGAAGAAGAAAAAAAAAAAGCATATACATTTTGAAATGGATACACAAAACAGTCTCCAGGCCAATGACCTAGCATGGATTAGTTGTTTTGTGGGAAGTTAACAGAATTCAATGCCTTTTGTTAACAAGCCTCAGAATAATTTTTAAAGTAACCTACAGCTAATACCTGAGAATTAGTATGTAATGCTGTAGGCAAGTATTTTTATGAAGCAATTAACATCAAAAAGGTGCATTTCTTTTTGTTCTCTTCCATGTTTGCTTTTGTTTTCCTTAGGCTTTAATTGCAGCAGAGACTTTGTCTCTGTAGTTTGAAAAAGCAATGTAGTGCTGTGCAATGCAGCTGTGCTGCGATAAGAATCTTGACACTGAGTAGGAAGAGAGATGGATCCTGGAAACCAACCCAGCCTTGCCTGTAGAGTGCTGCAAGCCATACAGTGCATTTGCCCAGGATATTCTTCTGCTACTTTCTTACCTCTCTTCTTCCCAGAGATGTACAAGAAACATACACATCTCCTGAAATAAGATAGTTAAAGGCCTTTATACTGTAGCCTTTTATGATCTAAGGAGGGATGTAGATCGAAGGTATTATCCTGAGCTCTCATCAATGTCACAGATTGTATGTATAAAAATGTCTAAGTGGACCCAGCCAGAGCAAGTGGGTTCTGAAGATGTTAATTGTAAGAGAGGTTTATCCTACATGTACAACTATGCAAGCCCATCTTTGCCAGGATAATATCCAGTCATTTGAAGACAGATGATTTATCTCACTTTTAGGTCTTCAATTTATTACTGTTCTCCCAGAGCTGCTTTCCTGCAACTTGCTTTCATCAGAGAAATTTTAGTTCTGAATTTATTGTTCTAGTCTATGCTGTTCATCCAATCCTACAGAAACAACCCATGTTATCCCCTCTACTGCTGGCTGCGCCCCAGCTCAGTATGGTAGTGCAAACCAACAAGTCCCAGTGACTTTGCTGTGTATCCCTTTCTCCACATTAGCTTTGTTGTTCTGTTGCCATTCTCTAGGTGATTCAGCAGACATTCATGGAGGAATTGTGATGACTTATTTTCTTTTTCAAAAAACTAAAAAGGGCATCTACACATCACATCTTTCTAACACATATCAGTTTCTGGCTAGGGTAGAAAACCATTCAAATTCTGATTGCCTCTACAAAGGTACAAGGGTTTCAAAGGAAGGAATGAAAGAAAGAATGAATGAAAGAATGAGTCATAAGAACAAGACTCTTACAAGTTAAAATGCTTTTCCTGCAAACTGATGTCAACTGTAGGAAGACTTGGTGTGAATATTTTCAAGCTCATAAGTGATCCAATGGACCTGCTAAATGTTTTGCTGAAGAAAATCATCCTGGCAGCACAACTCTGATTGAATATGTATACGGGTTCTATGTACCTTATGCTTTTGCATGGAGCCACAGTTCTTCATATGTGGCTTCAGCCAGTCACAGAATTGAAGCCTGAGAACACATCTTTTTCTTCCCCAAGAGAACCTATTTAAAAAGCGCTGTAAGTGCATTTCAGTATGTACTTTAGAGACAAAGAAGATAGAAAGCAAAGAGTCTGAAATCCTACTTTGATCCCAATTTTGTATCCAGAACAAGTCAGAATCCAGATTTCACTATGGCACAGTGGTGCAGGTCAAGCAAAAATAGAACTCAAATATAATCAAGGCAAGAGAAAGCATATAAAAATGATCTGATTTACAATCTAAACTGTCACAACACAAATCATGTTGCTTTCTTTTTAAAAAAACTGTTCTATAATTGCAATATAACTGCTAATAGACTCTTTGAATCACAAAACAAGTAGGACAAATGAAAATTAATTTTTGTTACTACTGCTTGTGGTAACTCTCCTTGCTATTAATTTCATGTTATAATAGAATGTCCATGAACAAGTCAAGTATTGTATGAATGCATAAGCTAAAGACTTTTGCCATCCATTTTTGTAGCTCTGCTTTGAGGCTGGGCCAAACCAAAAGGTAACTTCACAGAGACTTGTTGAACAAATTGTCAATGGAAATTAAGATTACAAACCATGTAAATTAAGTTAACATAATGTAAGGTTAATAATAAACTACAGTTCGGAGACATTCATTGTGGAAACTGAGTTGATGCAAAAGATAAAAGGCAAATTCTAGGATAAATATGTTCTTAACTGCATGTTCTTATGTTCTTAACACTTTTATACCTATAGGTTAATTGTGTCAGAGATATTTATTGAAATGTAATCCCCACTACCACCAGACTGCTGTACCCAGCTTCATGAAAACCCATCAGTATGTGTGCATTTAAATATAGAAGTATACTTTTTCATTCTTTTCCACTGTCAAAATTTTCATATATCTTCTGTTACAGTGCCTTTTTTTTTTTTACATGCAAAGGGTTATAGTGACATGTCATTTTCTTATCTGATGTATTATTGTAGTAATTTCTGCAGAGACAGCAAAAATAAATTTATTAGAAAATGGGGTTTTTTTCAAACAGTGTACTTTCAGTGCAAAGCATTCTTTTTTTTTCCTTAAACTTATTTCAACTGTATAGTTTCCAGCAGAAGTTTAAAATACGAGTGAAAAGCAATTGTTGCATACATTTTGCAGGCACTGCTAAAACTAGTGTCCTGTTTTCACATACTGTCTCCATTCCGCTGTCTCCTCAGAGTGCATGAGCAGGAGGTAATGGTGCAACTGGCTACAGGTCAATAAGACTGTTGATGTGATATGTCTCCTGGTGACTACAGAGGCTTAGCTGTTGTCCTCTGACCCACAACTACAGTATTTTAGTGCATCTAGTAGCTGCATCTACTCATTATCCTAATACACTCTCTGATGTATAGCTCTCCCTTTTATTCCATAAAACTTTTTGGTCCAAATATGCAATATTCATGTTTTTGTTCATCTTGAAAAGCTATGCATTATATTGCATTTTTCCTCCATTCTTCCACGGCGACCTTTTGTCTATATTTTGAAGAATTCTTCATGATTGACTGGTAAATTGCTTTTGGCCTTATTTTCTCAGATATGTTAATTTACTCTCTTTCTCCTCCATTTTCTCTTCTCTCCTTGTCCCCACCTCTTTGGAAGACTTTCACATTTATTCCAACCATAGCTTAATTAAGTAAACAATATATGACTACCTTACACATCTTGTTTTATTGTTGCTTCACCTTCAAAATACAAAACACCATGCATGAAAGAAATCTGTTTTTTATTTGACAA
>JAWWEV010000095.1:30951208-30964947 GCA_035583235.1 Hafferia zeledoni
GGCATGAAGGTGTTAACGACTCCCTGGGCAGCTGTGGCAGATGGTCCATTGTTTGTGGGAAATGAATAGAGGGGCTAGAATACACGGCCTTGATCACCCCCACACAGTGCCAACTGGTCTCACCTGTTAAACTAGGACATTAAGTGTGTAATTTGCTTTTGTGTATCGTGGTTGTAGTGATGAAATTATTCTTTTTATTTTACTGACCCTGTAGGTCCACAAACTGCAGTGTAATTTTCAGCCAATTTCACTTCAAATTTTCATTGTGAGTGAATATTGACAATCTGGTGTGTGATCTACCAAACTTGGTTTCATGGGCTGGATGAACCTCACAATCTATTGTTTCCCTGATGATCCAGAACTACTGTCTTAAATAATGGGTTTTCATATCAGATAAGGGAAAATGCTGGTAAGAAGCAGATGGTTCAGAAGTGGGCCAATGCTTTTTATGATGACAATTTCCTCCCTCTTGATAAGGCTGACAGTGTTAAACTGCCTACCCCTACCCCTCCCTCGGAAGGGGAGGTATTGAAACTCACAGGTAATCCTGAAGGTATTTCTCCCTTGTCATATGACACAACTACATCTGGCAGTGTAAAACTCTACCCCCAAGGTGGTATCAGGGTATTCCCATGTAGGCATGAACATGTATAACACCTTGAACTCTTTGTTGCATGGGCCATCATCCCCAATCTCAACAGATCAAGACTCCAACTATGGACATGGAAATTGCAACTATTAAGTCTTGTTTACAGGTCTACTTTCTCTTCTCCATGTGCTCTTGTTCTTTCCTTCTCTTTCTTTTCTTTACCCTTATATATTTTTGTTGTGATATTCCTGTAGAAAAGAACCAAGATGGCTACATGCCTCCTTTCTGTTCAAACTAAATTGTTTTAAAATAAGCCTAGCCAGTCACTTCACTCTGATCTATCCCAAGGGATCTATTACAAGAAAGTCCTTTGCCCTGCCTCTGATGTGGGTTTTGTAACTTGGTGCATACATGTTGACACGAGAACGTAAATTAGGTATAAGTCCTCAAGAAGCAAACTTCTCCCCAAATCTGGTACAAAGCACCTAAATTAGGATACTATTAGAAGTTACTTTCTAGAGGAATATCCTTCTTTGTGAACAAAGGAATCAAACTTACTTTCCCCATGCAGAGCCACAAAGCAAATTAGATTGGATAATACCTCTGAGTCCAACCATTAACCCAGCACTGACAAGTCCACCACTAAATCATGTCCATAAGCAGCACATCTACATGTTTTTTAAACACCTCCAGGGATAGTGACTCCACTGCTTCCCTGGACATCCTGTTCCAGAGCTTGTCAACCCTTTCAGTGAAGAAATTTTTCCTATTATCCAATCTAAACCTCCCCTGGAGCAACTTGAGGCCATTTCCTCTGACACTACCACCTGTTACTTGGGAGACCAACCACCACGTGGCTACGGTCTCCTTTCAGGTAGTTGTAGAGAGCAGTAAGGTCCCTCCTCAGCCTCCTTTTCTCAAGGCTAAACAAGCCCAGCTGCCTCAGCCACTCTTCATAAGACCTGTGCTCCAGAGCCTTCACTGGCTCTATTGTCTTTCCCTGGACACACTCCAGCACTTCAATGTGTTTCTTGAAGGGAGTGGCCCAGAAGTGGACATAGAATTTGATATGTGACCTCACTAGTGCCAAGTACAGAGGGACAATCACTGGATTGGTCCTGGTGGCCACACTGTTTCTGACACAATCCAGGATGCCACTGGCGTTTTTGGCCACCTGGGCACATTGCTGGCTGATGTTCAGCCAGCACCACCAGGTCCTTTTCCTCTGTGCAGCTTTCCAACTACTCTTCCCCAAGTTGGTAGTGTATGCTCATGTGTATGACTACAAGTCATTGACAATTTCTTTAGCATCTTGTTCTTGAATAAAACCTTTCTGTTGCTAAAAATGAAAGAGCAAATCAAAAGGAATAATTTCCTATTTGGTTGATTCTTTTACTTCACTATTAACCAGATCATGTATTCTCTACAGAATTTTGCAGGAGGGAAAAATCACCATCAAATTACTTCAGTTTCATACTGCTCATCTCATGGAAGTGAAATCTGAGAACTACCTGTGTGAAAAGATCTGCATACCCAGAACTGCACCACCACACACCCCATCCCAGCAACAACCTCTTCCACTACTCTCGAGGTAGCAAACACTTGTGCAGTGATGGGGAGGAGCACCTGCAGGCAGTCAGCTAGTCCAAAAGATCCTCACCAGATGATGATGCCAAAGTGCTGAAAGATACTGAGGACTATAAGTACCTTCATATGGTGGAAAGGAGAAAAGAGACCTACAGTTTTGATTTATGTCTCCCTTTCTACCCTCTGACAGCATCCATTCTCAGCAACATCACTACAGGACACCTATAGTACACAGCTTTGCACAGGACTGCTACTGAGGAATTCAATTTTACTTCAGTGGAATAAAACATCTCAAATACTCTGGTTTACGGTGTGTGTGCCAATTCCATGTAAGACACCCTACAATGAGGACTAGAAACAGTAGGTAGGATCTGACTCCTGAATCTGCCTGCCCATTTAGCTAGTTCCTATACACCACACATACTTCAGCAAATATGACTTTCTCTCTTCATATTGAATACTCCATCTTCCTCTTATTTCTACAGAAGACGAGAGGGTGTGGTGTGCAGCAGTAGTTTATAGATAAAAAAAAAGTACCTGCAATATGCTTATAATGCAGTAATGAAAGTCAATTAAACGTGCATTGCATCAGTACAACTGATCTTCATATCCAAGTTTAGCCACTGTCCTGGGGCATCAAACTTTCAAGAAATGCACCTTCATTTGTGAAAGGTGCTTCAGTTGGTGAACTGAATCTGCCTATTTTTTGTCTAAAGACAGCCATGATCTATGGCATTGTGTCTTACTAGTATGAAAATTCAAATGACTGCACGTATCAAGGAATGCTAAATCAAACAGGTCAGATTTTATTTTCTCTAAGGAAGATTCCAACCCTTTTCAGTGCTCCAGACCAGATTAATACTACTGCAAGGATGAAAAAAGATAACTAGTTTTATGGAAATTGTTGCCTTGGAAACTTCAGATAATAGAAAGAATAACTTAAAAGCACAAAAATCTCTGAAATGTTTCTTTGTTTTCAAACTAGGATGGGAAACCAGATGGTATTTTTGAAATTCAGAGCACTTATTGATAAAGGATGCCATATCAGCTGGCAGAAGAAAATCCTGTGGAAAGGAACAATTGCACAATTGTATCAGAGTAGACCAACACTCAAGTCAACATCTTTCTTATCACCCCCTTTGCCCACTCTCAGGAGATACACCATTGAAAGCTTAGCAATGAGAAAGCAGTACATGTACCGCTACAGTGGGTAACTGTAACAAATATTGATATATTAATAGCATCTTTTGCAGAATACAAAGATATTACTACTAAATATTCTAACGGATGGTTGAATTTAAGTGTACAAATTTAAATTGCCTCTACCGTTCCAATATTTCAAAGGAGATATTACATTACTGGTAGTGTCTTGTCATTGAAGTTTATCCAAAATGAAAAACAAATAGGCAGATACACACTAGCTAATTGGCACCACCTGAACTCTGAGGAACTCCTCATTAAATTAGCATTCTGATCAGCAAATGAGCTAAAATAGAGAAGAAAACAGCTCTGTGGGATTGAGCTTTTTGTTTAGGCTGAAGATTGTTGATGAAAACTGCCAGAGTGGGAAAGAACAGAAGCACAACTGTAAGCAAAACTAATAGCCCAGAGATACAGAGATTTACATTCAAGATGAGATGTAAACCAAAACAACTATCTTTTTATTATTATTAATGTTGATAGTGAATCAAGTTTATATGTCAAACCAAAGGACAGTGCAGTGAGTTGTCACTGCCTGGATGCCAGGTGCCTACCAAAGATGCTCTATCACTCCTTTCTTCACCTGAGCAGGGGAAAGAAAATATAATGAAAGCAGCTGAAACAAGGACAGGGAGAGGTCACTCACCAAATACCATCACATGCAAACCAGACTTGAATTGTGGAAATTAATTACATTTACTATCAATCAAATCAGAGAAGAATTATGAGAAATAAACCCCAAATCTTAACAGACACTTTCTCCACAAATCTCCCTTCTTCCCTGGCTCAACTTCACTCCCAGTTCTCTATCTCCTCCTTGCCAGCACCACAGATAGATAGGAATGGAAGTTGTGATCAGTTTATCACATGTTGTACCTTCTGTTCCTTCTTCCCAAGAAAATGACTCCTCACACTCCTCTATGGGGTCTCAGTGGAGACAGTCCTGCATGAACTTCTCCAGGCTAAGTCCTTCCCTTGGGCTGCAGGTCTTCATGAACTGTTCCAGGGTTTGTCTCCCACAAGGTCACAAGTCCTGCCAGCAAACCTGCTTCAGCATGGAGTCCTCTTTCCATGGAGCTACAAGTCCTATGAGGGGACTGCTGCAGTTTGGGCTTCCTAGGGGGTCACATCTTCCTTTGAGCATCCACCTGCTCCAACGTGGGGTCCTTCATGGGCTACAAGTGGGTATCTGCTCCACCGTATACTCCCATAGGCTGCAGAGAAACCGCCTGCCCCACAATGACCTTCACCACAGGCTTCAGAGGAATCTCTCCTCTGGTAGGTACTTGGAGAAGTTTCTCCTACTCCTTCTGCACTGACCTAGATATCTACAGGGCTGCTGTTGTTTGGTGTTCTCACTCCTCTCCTTTGACTGCAGCTGTGCAGGTTTTTATTCCTGCTTCTTAAATGCCCTATCCCAGAGGTGCTAGCACCATTGCTGATCTTTCAGCTTTGGCCAGCAGTGCATCCATCTTGGAGCCAGCTGGCATTGGCTCTACACAGGTGAAGCTTTTTCACAGAATTTACCACTGTAGCTCCACCACTATGAAAGAAGCCCAGTACAGACAGAAATTATATCAGGGAAAAAAGTACGGAAACAGGAGGTTATTATTCTCAGAGATACTCCTCTTTTGGTTTAAGCATTTGTGCTATAAATCCTGTTGTGATTTGAAAACTAAGATGTTTTCTGTTTAAAATCAGTCAGTCTCACACTTCTTCAACAGATTTTATGTACCTTCAAGAGAATTTCTTTCAATCCTTTATTTAAAGAGATGTCAGCCACAAAGAAAAAGCTGTGAACATGAAAGCTTATGGAGGAGAAATTTTTTAAGGTACAGGGACAACACAAAAGAAAAATTAAGCTGAAGTGCAATGATCATTTTTTATTCTTGGCCAAGCCCTTCAAAGAGTCATATCTTACAAACAAAAAACTTTAAAGTCAGCTTATCGACTGATGTTAAATAAGGTGATTTATGCATTTTGAGACTCTTCATAAGAACTTTTTCACAGGTGCCTGCTAAGTGCTGACCAACCTAAATGGGTACAGGACAACAAATTACTAAAGGGTGAAATATTCTTTGCCTTCTGTAAAACCAGATTAGAGAGGATTGCATTTGCCACACTCAAAATTATATAAATACCTGGAGTCAAGAAGAAGTGACAAAAACCACACGCTCACAACCTGTCTGACCCATGCTCAGATATCTGGATGAATGTAGCACCTTGGGACATGATTTAGGGGTGATGATGGTGGTGCTGGGCAATGGTGTGACTGAATTATCTTGCAGGCCTCTTCTAACCTTGTTGATTCTGGGATTCTAGGATTGTTTCAACCCAAGTGAAGCACCTGGCACCTGGCCTTGTTGAACGTCATGAGGTTTTCATGGTCCCACTGCAGGTGAATGCAGCAGAGTCAGAGAGCCATGTCCCTGCCCTGCACAGCCCCTATTGCCGCTTCGGTCCCTTGCCCCTACAGCTGGAAGCCATGCCCTCAGCAAGAAGTAAGCTCTCTACAACACCCCTCTTGTTTCAGGCAGGCATTCCAGACTCTACATAGACTGTTTCCATTCCCCTGCAAGGCGAGATAGCTAGAGGATTAGCACCCTGCTGCCACCACCAGACCAGGCCCCAGAGGTGACAGCTGACCTGGAACCTGTTCAACATCACAAAGGAGCAACACAGGGTGGCTCTGATCTCCAGGTGATAGAAAGATAAATTAGTTGTCGGTAGAATTACCTGGACAATGTTTAGGGCTTGAAATGCTTCAAATTATCTCAGTCTTAAGGGAAGGTTAAAAAAGCTTATGGAGAAGGATGTACTACTTACTGATAGTGGACCCAGAAAATGCAGAATTTATGGGCCACAAGGACATTTGGCAGGACTCCCAAGATAAGGAAGAAACTCATAAAGCCAACTAAGCAACTGTGCTGAAATCATCTCCAGATGGGTAATAATGATTCCAGCAGAGGGAAATCATCCCCAGTGACTCACAGTCCACTGACTCAAAAAACGCACTGACCCAAAAGAAAAGAAGGACTGAGCATGCAGACTAATTAGCAAAAGAAGTGAGAGAATCCTCTAACCAATAGAATATGCAATAGTAATCAATAAATGAACCGCATAACTTGTAGCCAATGAACATTAATACCTTTTTTTTTTTTGCTAAAATATATAAATAGTGAAGAGTATTGATAGTGTCATGCTGGCTTTGTGGATTTGCCACCCCCACACTTCCTTCTGTGCAGAACTGTAAATAAATCAAGTACCTCTACTCTGTGTGCTGATTGGTTTGAAAGAACCCTTTTTGGGAAAACAGCTTTTCTGTGGACATATTAAAAAACATGCTGTTTTTCCAGCCATGCTTGCATGTCTGTGCCTGGTCCATCTCAGGACCAAGACGGGTGCAAGCAAAGTACCAGAGATTTGACATTTGATGGCTGCATGGTCACTGTGGCCAAGACAAACATCAATCACCATTTCACCTATGAAAGCCTCTGTCGGAACAAGCAACACATCAGAGAGCAAGATAAGGAAGAAACTCATGTATAAACAAGATGCTGAATTCAGGTCATCAGTCAACAACCACTGGATCTGAATTTATTCTGTCCATATAAGTTTTCTCATGAGGTTCTGAAATTATTTTAATTCTGACTAGTGAAAAATATAGAGCACATAGACATTTTTTGCTAGAACAAGACAAATTTAATGACACATATTATAGCATATTTCAAATCAAGAAGAATATAAAACTACCATAAGACAAGGAAATAGTGAAGTCTCAAATTCAGATAGGGAATTGCATTCAGACTCTCTGGATATTACTTTAAGTTAGGCAAAAAACCAACAGTTGCACTGAAATATGATTCATAATAATGAACAAGTTTATGCCCTAAACCACAGACATCTCTGCACTATATTTTAGATGTCTGTATGTGAATAAACCACATGTGCAGCTGGAAAAGGGACCTATCATTCATAAGAAAAAGTCTCAAACTTGAGGCACTAGGAAGATCCGAAAGCAGACTTTAATAGCTAAGATCTTCTTCATCTCATTTCTCTACTTATTTTATTTAAAAAAAAAAAAAAAAAAGATCCAAACATTTAGACAGATTTGGATTTTATTGATGAAAACTGTGAAAACTGTGTATTTCTAGAAAAAAGATCACTAAAGTATGATGATTGTAACTGATTTATTCCCTTATATTTCATATTTCAAACATATTTCCATAAAGATGAATGAATTTTTTAAAAAGAAAAATCCAAACATTTATTATGAAATATCTAATTGAAACCACAAACTTGATTCCACTTTGCACAGATTCTTTATAAAACACTATGCTGAGACAGTGCGCTGTTAGTCCTGTTGGGATATTCCTTCACTAATGAGGAATCTGTGCTTATCATTGGTGCAAATGCTACTCCTTACTCCCCATTACAAAGAGCTACTAAAAATAACCTGGAGACTTACCTTTGTCTCATTACTCACTGTATTTAAACATGCATTCAGAGAGATACAAAATTTGGTTCCATTTTTGATCCTAGATTCTGTAAAAATTCTTTCTTGGCAATCCAGAACCCGTAGTTTTATGACTTCTGCAATTTTCCTCTTCCAGTTAGTCTGGACATGAAAACATTCACAATAGGAAATAGCTAAATGCGTTTTCTAAATTCAAAACCTCAATTTTATGGAAGAATTAAGTTTTGTAAAAGACTTAAGGAAACAATAATTCCTATTTTTTTTATTCCTTACGTCTATTAATTTTTATATATTTTCCCCAAACTTAATATAGTCCTGGCTTTTACAGGTGAATCAGATGCCATTTGTTTTTCTTCACAAGTGAGCTTGTACCAAATTTTTGCAAGTACAAAGTGTGAAGAAGAACATTCAACTGGCTGATTGGCTTCAAAAAATAATAGAATACACCTTGCAGAACTAGTCAGTGTTTTTAATAAAGGTCAGCAATTCAGTTTTGGTTTATAGACGTCTATGCTTCAGATTTTAGAAATATGGTGGGGTTGGACAACACAATTTCAGAATACTAATGGTCTTTTAAATCAGTTACATAATTGTTCTTGTTATAGAAAAAAATTCAAATTTAGACTGTTTATATTGTTATTTTTATTACATACTTGAATGCAGAACTTCTCTACAGATAACTGAGTTATTTGCATAGGAAATGGAAGTAATTATTCCTACCTGACCATTTCAGCAGACCTTTTCTTCTTTTAACTCTTATTTTGTATCAGGAGGCAAAAGCATTTTCCAGAGAACTTTCATCTCAGCTGCAGTTGCCCAAGCTTTTTTCTTAGACAACAAATCCATTAATTATTTAGGAAACTAAGACATAGTTATTGTATATGCTGTGCCCTACACTGACACATGCAGTTAACAGGCCAGACAATGATTTGCTCAAAACTGGCTAAAGCAGGATCTTCGTTCCATGCACACAAATACCATGTAACTAAAGACAGAATAACTAGACCATAGCAACTTTACTCATTGAAAAAAAATGATGTGACTATTATGAAGTTTTTCAAGTAAGTACTGTGCTTTTATAGGAGTTGATACATTAAATAAACCCCAGATGTCATACTATATGAAAGACATTTCTAGCCTTGATGTTTGTTATCTATGTCTGTTTCGCTTAATATTTCCTTTTTCAGTATTCTCCTTTTCCCTCAATTTCTCTTCCTTTTCTACTCCTCAAATACAATATTGCTAGGATTCCTCTTGGTAGATTCTGTGGCCAACAGCCTAACAGATTAACAATACAAACAGCCACATCAAATATACTGCTACCATTGCTACTTAATTACAGTTAATTTACTTCCTGTTTCTCATCTTGCATTCATTGCAGCACAGAAACCAAGCAATCATAAGAACAGAGACTCTTTAATACATTAGGCACATTTAATACTTTTATTTTCCTTTTCAAGTTTCATTTTGTTCCCTTTAGAAATAATTTTGAAGCAGCACATTTGATGCAGATCAAAATAGAGACTGTTGTACAAGCCTCAAAACCTTTTGGTCCTCAGCATTCCTTGTACAGATTGCAGATTTTTACACAGCTTCAGCAATAACTTTTTTGATGAAGCAAGAAGGATTCACATTTACAGGTATACTGAGAAGAAACACATATGTTACATGTTGTAATTAGCATAAACTAGAGTTTTAGATGTCTCATTTCAGGTTTCAATTAATCATCACCATTCAAACACTTACTGTGATTGTCTTCTGCTTTTCCCAGGTAGCCAGCACATACTTTTCTCCTATTATCATCACAGATTGCTTTATTGAATTATGAAGTTAGAGCAATCTTCTGAAAGGCTACATTCTCCTTTACATTACCACATATTAATGAATTGGTCCTCAAGTCTGTAGGTTTTCTGCTTTAAAGGAATCAGTAGATTACACAATGAACTTATACATAAAATTCAAAGTAGAAAAATGTGGGGAGGTAAAGATTAACCATGTCCATGGAGACTATGGTATACACAATGCATGTGTTAAGAGAGGCAATAAAGCATGAGATTTATTTGGAGATACTCAAGGTTATAAGGAGACCTTGAGCCAAGGAGGATACTGAGACCGTGTTCTGCAGATGCCCTTATCAAATGGTCACCTAGAAATAAAGATTTTTCTTTGTAACAACAAGCAGCTTTGGCTTGTTGTTATACTGATGTAGAATATGCAATGCTTATGCAATTATTTATATATTGATTGAAGCAGCCTTTTTACAGTTACTGGCAAACACTTAGTTCTCATTACACTCACAAAACTCTCTATGTTTAATCCTCCCCATAACAAAAGAAATACCTTAATTTTCATCATACTCCAATTTCTTTAGAAGTATTTTCTCATGTTACAGGGTTATCTGAAATCACAGCTTCAGAAAGGGGGTCTTTAGTTCAGAGGATGTTAACTAAGATGCCACTGCATTTATTTGCAGAAGCTTCATCTGTTAGCATTGAATGACTTAGAGCATACAAAGCAATCAGGAAAGAACACAATATGTCTCCTGAATAATAAAAAATGGTGGAAGTTCATGCATATCTGTGTTCCTCTTCACACTCCAGTAGTGCTGGGAACCTGGGCCAACATCTGCTGCTTTCCCTCACTGGGCCCTCCTACTCTACAGCTGAGTGTCTGCTGTGACTCAGGTCACTACTTGCAGCCCAGAAATTTCCGCAGCTTCATGCAGATGGCCCATCAAAGTTCCTTGTCTGTTCTCTTTGTTTTAGAGAAATAAGATGCAGAGATGCTTCTTTGATACAAAACTCCTCCAACTCAGAACCACCTTGAACTAGCCCAGCTTACAAATGAGCCTCTTCTGGAGTCCTATCCACAGGCATCAAGTTCAGTTTAAGCACAACCACATATGATCTAAACTCAGAGCTCTTCATATGTTTCCTAGGTTGGAACTAGTGTGCTTCCTGCACTATTTGACCCCCAGGAAAAGAAAAAAAACTCCAATTCCTTTTTAAAGGATTATTTTTAAAATGTGGAAATGAGATGAGTTCTCAACTTCCCTCTCAATGTATTTCTTTTCAGCAAAACACTCATTCTATTTAGAACAGAAGAGATTTCTGTATTTTAATGCATATTTTGTTGTTGTTTCTGTTAATTTTTTTTTTTTTTTGGACAAGTTTTATTCTAGGTAGTGTTAGGCTGTCTGTTGAGGCACACAACAGTTACTGCCCATGCAGTACCTCTTCAGCAAAAAGAAATGAAAGCAATAACTTATAATAACTTGCCTGACTGTAAAAACACATTGTGTGCCTGGATTAAAACCAAATTCCTCTGAAATACTTGAAAAATTATAGCTGAATCTCAAATTGATAGCACCATTAAAAAGGTTAGGTTTTAAGAATATCAAAACATCAAAAGTTAAAAAAAAGTACAAAACATTTGAAAGAAACAAGACACTGTGTTATTTTCTGTTGAAGTCCTTTATCCTGTATGCAAATAGAACTATAGCATTCACAAATTTTGCTCAATATATGTCATCAACAGTTTCTAATCTAATTACTAGTTTCAAAATGCATACGTCTAAAACTCTTTCAGCAGTGTAATTTTTTCCATCCCATTCTGCCCTTGTGATCAGCAATGGTACATAGAAATGATAAGTAGCTGGATGAACAGCCAGGTCTCTCGCTTTGTTGCAGAGACTCTTAGGAGCATCAGAATAAATTGAAATTATGACATGAAATCTACATTTAATGACTATAGCTGTTCAGATCAGCTTTAAAACTAGTGTTTGCCAATGAGTAGTATGTTTCTTAACCTGTATTCTTCTTAACTATATAAATTTTAAACCAAATCCCTTGTAATGCAACAGATAATAAATGCTCTTAGAGAGACCATTTCAAAAGTGCTCGGAGAGAGCATTTCAAAGCTGTTTAAAACACTCTCTCCCACAAGGGTTCAGACTTTTTCTCAGCCAGCAGTATGAAAACACAGCCTTAAAAATGCATAACCCAGCTCTTCTGAACTTCAGGGTTTGATTCAGGCTGCTTCACATCTCACCTGAATTCTGCTTTTCAGGTTTATTTATTTCTTTTAAACAGGTTTCACTGTCCTCAATTTCATACAGCTCTAGTTATAAAACTGATTACAGATGCATCTCTCCAGGTGATAGGTTACCAGTTGTACCTGATGCCTCTTCATGAGGCTGGAGCAGACACAGTTACTTTGCAGGTGTGGCATGGCTGAAGAGCTGTGCTATCAGGTGAAGGAGCTATAGGAAGAAGTGAACAGGCTGCGCAGTATGTGAATGCTTCACGGAGTGAATGAGCAATAGAGTGATTATTTTCAGAGTCACTACAGTCTCAAGACTCTAAAGTCTCAAATCTGCATTACAGTGGAGAGGCAGATGAACTCAGAACTCTGCTGGGTAATTAGTCAAAGAACTGTCAAACTAGGCTCTGTTAAAGATGAAGACTGAAAGCTGGTCATTGCATGTAAAGGAGGAAGGTTAATTCTCAAAATGACAGCTGGGACTAGAACTTCTAAAACAGGTATGAGGCTCTGGAACTAGAAGGCCAGACAACCGATGAGGTGGGTGAAGGTCCTCCTGGAGTAGTGGGACCTCCTAAAACACCACCTATGCACTGCATTATGATCTTCTCTGTTAACAGGAAAAGAAGGGTAGCTGTAATAGGAGACTCCCTTCTAAGGGTGATGGAGGGTTCAATATGCAGACCAGATCCAGGTCACAGGGAAAGCTGTGGTCTCCCACGGGCTTGGGTAAGGGACAGCACTGGAAAACATTCCAGTCTAATATGGCCCTCTGATTAGTATCTACTATTGATTGTTCAAACTGGCAGTGACAAAATAACAAACAGAAGTCTGAGGGCAATCAAAAGAGACTTCAGGGCCCTGGGACAATTGGTAAGGAGATCAGGAGCACAGATAGTATTCCTCAATCCTTCTGGTAAGAAGGAATAATATTGATAGGAATAGCTGAATCCATCAGGTCAATGGTGGGTCTGAAGTTGGTGTAATTGGAAAAATTTGGAGGTTTTTTGCCATGGGATGATCTACCCAACACCTGGTCTACTGACACCTGACAGGATGCACCTTTCTCAGAGGTGAAAGATGTTCTAGCACAGGAGCTGTCAAGGCTCATTGATAGAGCCTTAAACCAGCTTGATAAAGGGAAGGGGACCAAACCAGGCTAGCTGGTGATGAGCGATAGAATGACTTGAGGAAACAAGCATTGATGGCATGTCTCAATCTGCTTCATGAAGTTTTGGCTACAATGTACCACACCTGAAATGTTTCTGTACCAATACACACAGCATGAGGAACAAACAAGAGGAGCTCGAAGCCTTGGTCCAGTCCTAGAGACTTGACATCACTGGTATAAGTGAAACCTGGTAGGATGAATCCTGTGACTGCAGTGCCCTGTTGGATGGTTATATGCTCTTCAGCAGGGATAGGCAGAGCAGAAGAAGCAGAGGGGTGTCACTGTATGTTATAGAAGGGTTAGAATGTATGAAGCTCACAGTTGGCAATAGCACAATTGAGAACCTCTTGGTGAGAACCAGAAGGCAAGCAAATAATGGGGATGTCATTGTAGGAGTCTGCTATAGACCTCCCAGCTACGATGATGGTGCTGATGAATTATTTTTTAAGGAACTAAGAGACACTTCCAAGTCAACTACCCTTGTCCTTGTGGGGGACTTCAACTTGCCAGAAATTAACTGGCAGCATCACCCAGCTGGCACAACCTGGGCAAGAAAATTCCCCAAAAATGTGGATGACAACTTAATGGAACAGGTCTAAAGGGGACAGACTTCAAAAGATACCCTCCTTGTTTTGCTTCTTGTCAACACAGCAGATCCCGTGAGCAACGTGGAG
>JAWWEV010000095.1:30970874-30988626 GCA_035583235.1 Hafferia zeledoni
TAGAAGAAAAGAAAGAGAATAGATGTTCTCTGGAAGCCATCTAAGATAGACTTGAACTCTTCTCCTAAAATTATTATTACTAAGAAGTATTTGCTGTTAACAGCAACAAAATCAGATTAATAACAAAATCCTAATCAACAAAATGACTGTGTTTTGAGATTGGTAGAATGGAATCTTCTGAGAGATTCATCACTGGTGAAGAGACTATCCCTCTCAAGCATTGCCTGTTTTATCCAACTTGGACAAAATGTTTGTTCTGGACTCCTAAAACATCTGTATGGCATGAATTACTTCATTTGAGGTTACACCCTTAATAGCAGGTAACAGTAGCATAAGATGCCTGGGAAAAATGACACAATTTTCTTTCTGGGACAAATGTCCTTTACTTCCTACATAAATTTTTTCAGGCACACAGACACCTTGGCAGTGGTCTCAGCTTTTCTGCATACTTAACATCAGCTTTTTTTTTTTTTTTTTTCCCTTTCTTTTATGTGGGATTTACATCTCAGAGCAATGACAGAAATTGCATTAGAAACTGCATTAACAAAATGCACCAAAATGTTGCATTATTATCAGTTTCATGACAAGATACTTGATTTCCTTCTGGCTACCCCTTTTCCTCATCATTTGCCACTCCTCAAGATACCCAGCTTGGTTTTTGGCATTTGGAAAGCATTTGTTTCCAACCAAAACAGGTAAGTTGAAACACTAAAGACTGATGGGTTTCAAACCTGAAAGATGCTGTCATAGCCATCTTGGAGAGTAAGATTACTTGTGAGAGGCCTGAATTTCTTAAGACATGATGGGAAGAAGGAATAACAGTTGGCCATGAAATGGTAGAAGGTCATCTTGAAATCTATCATTAAATTACTTCTATTAGGAGTCAGGAAATTAACATCTTTCATCTCTCAAAGATGTATAGCAGAAGAAATTCCTTCTTTATGAATAACAGCACAATATTTGAGGGAAAAATCTTTCCAGGCCCTGATCATTTATATCTGATAGGTTTTCATAGGAAAGGAGTAACTACTCATTAAATATGGTGAAGAAAACGAAAGCTGAGTAGCGCTTCTTCTGCTTTGCAAATTCCTGCTGTAATAAATGCTACCAAGCTACATATGTCCCCAATGTCCTGTCTTACTTTACCTCTGTTAATAAAGATTGCATGTAGATTTCATTTTCTACTTTCTTGCTGATATTTTTGTCCTTCTGGGGAATAAAACTGTTAGGAGGCAATGGAAATGTCTCTTTTATAACACAACATATATCATGGCATAGCTGGTGAAGACTGTACCAGGAGCAGGATACAAAGTTGAATTGAAACAGGTTGGAGTTTTTTCTTTCGCTCACTACATTCCCAAATCTGTAACACTAAAAGAAGTCTAGCTTCACAGTTAAATATTTAAAGAATTCATGACACCCTGTTTTCAGTGATTCCTTCTCCTTTGGCTATCTCTCTTGATGTAGATCGTGTTTGGGGTTTCAGATGCATTTGTATATATAGTCCTTAGGATTTCCAGTTCTCAGTTTTTGAAAGGTGAGATCCCAGTTTCTGAGTGAGAAACGTGAAAAGCGTAAGTAAGTACACAGGTGACCATCTGAGAAGTGTTGAGGACTACCAAACCAGGACTACTTACAGGCGTTCAGTATCTCAGAGATCTGTTACCCCTCTTTCCTCACTTCCCTTCTCTTTATCAGAGTGCTGAACTCCCCTATCCCACACTTTAGTTTGTCAGAAAGAAAAAAAAACAACACACAAAACCAAAGCAAAACGAACAACAAAAACCCCAAACAGAATTGCATATAGGCTGGAAAAATTCAGTGCACAAATGTAAGGTTCACCTTTTTGTTCTCTTTATATCAAATATATAAAAATTAGTGCTAGAGTACTCCTTAATCGCAAGGATCTGCACAGAAGAAATTAGTCTTAATGAGAGAACCAAAACCCAGTGACAAAATCATTGCAATGGCAGCATAACGAACTTTTTGCCACGAGAGGGCAGTAAAGCTCAAATGTTAACCTATATTTATCTCCTGCGCCATAAAATAGGCAGAAAATACTACTGAAAAAAATGCAATAGTCTTTTTACTGATGTGCATACCCAGTGGATGCTGATTTCTCCCATATTTTTGTCTCTCAGTTCAGATAGATAAGTGATTGCAGTCACTTCTTATTTAAACTTCTGAAACAGTGCTTGTCAGTGACAAAGAGACCCAGGAAGCTGAACGAAACCAATAGTAATACGGTACAGTGCACTGTTTCACAGAATAGCTGACGTAAGTATAAAATGTAAATCAGATAGCAGGTTATCACTGATTTCACCGCAGTTAATAGCTCTATCTACACACATAAATAACAAAAGTTTAATTCACAACCTTATGAGTGTCTTCTCACTCTTGTCTCTGAATTTAATCTTATCTTAGGTGCGGGTAGTAGACTACTAAAATTTCCAAATGTAGAAGCCTACTTTTCCCATAGTGCCTGGGTTGTCTGAGCTCTGTTGGTAAAATAATCCTATTCCCTTTTGATATCAATGAAAGCCACTGCCAGTGATATTCCCAGCTCAGACTTCTGCAGCTCTCTACAAGCTTCAACACAAGATGCAAAAGCCTCCAGCATGAGCCAAAGCTGGACACATGCTTACATTGAGTACTGCAAAAAACAAACCTTAAGTCTAGGAACACAGTGTAAGAGTGATCATGAAAAATGTGGTGCACAGTCCTGCATTAAAAAGTCCTGGAAGGCCTTCTCCCTTGGCTACTGGTAAATGATAAGGGGTAAATGATGGAAGGATGGTAGATTCACAAACCAGCAATCTTAGGGCACTTAAGACCAAAAAGTTGCATCCACAGAAGCCTCAAAGGGTTATTGTTTTCATTTTGTCATAAATTTCTAACAGAAATGTCTAAACATTAGCAAGTGTTCATTTAGGAAACATAACACTCCTAATCTGTGGCTGGCAGTGCTGAACGTTCATTCTTTCCAACATACTGCTGTTTCATTGAATCAAAAGTTTCACAGTGTGGCACACCCAGGAATTGGAACTTGCAGGGCACTTCATGAAGTCAAGGAGGACTTGAGGTCCCTAACTTACTTCCCCGTCCAGGTACCCCCAGCACTGCCCTCAGTGGCCCTGATGGGCCTCAGCTGGCTGCAGCTCTGTACCTGCTCCCTTGCTACCCAGGACGTCCAAAAACCCTTGCTGGCAGGTGACTGGACAGGCAGGCAGGGCTTTGGCTAGGCACAGCACTGTGCTTGGGAGTGGAGTGAGGAGTAAGGGGAGACACGCACATGCACGTGCACACCCCGAAAATATTTAAAAATTTTGGAACAAGGAAAAGTCAATAAAATACACTTGGACAGCAATCAATACAGAATAGAACTGACAAAATTATTCAGAATGCTCAATTTTTGAGAAGTTTACACTCTGTCTCTGCTTGTGAAAAGTTCAGATCATCCTTTGCAGTCACATCTTTCATGGCTAAATCACTACAAAAACCTAAAGAATTTACACAAAAAAGTGGATTTATCTTTGTATCAATTCATTAAGTAAGTTCTGTAAATTACAGTCTGAAGTTTGAATCACAAATTCTGCTGCTTGCCAGCAAAGGAAAATTTGCTTTAATTCAGCTTTGGTTTGAAAGCTTTGAAATGTGTTTTTAGTGCTTAAGTTCAAATTTGCACAAACAATCCTTTTAAAAAAAATCTTTTTGTCAACATACACATTGCAAATTAACTAGAAATGAGGAAACATAGATGAAAAGACCCTAGCTTATGCTTTTTCCTTTCACCTAGATCATAAAGCATGCCTGAGTCACCACTTGATAATGTGGACATGTCTGTGCACGTGAATCCTAAAGGGAAACATTAAAATGCAGTGCAGAACTCCTTCTCTCTGAAGATTTTGAACAGGTTTTAGGTAAGATACTTTTTCTGTAGCAATATATTTTATTTCTACCAGACTTATTCATCTCAATTTGGCTCACAAAGCATGATCTGTAGTAATAATGATATACTGCAGAAATAGTGGGGATGACAAGGTGGAGTGAGAGAAATGCTGGTGAGGAACACCACCAGAGAAAACTGACAATTACCCTGAGCTGGAAAACGAAAAGGTGGAAACATACAAATGCACCAAAGAAAGTTGTCCTGAGTACCAAACCCCTTTACTCTGGCTGTGTCAGCAATCCAGGGCTATCAGAAGAAATTCAGAGATAAAAACACAGGGAGGCCAGTGTAGCCACCCTGCACCTACTTTCACAAAGCTCTGCTGCATTTCAACTCTGCACTAGCTAGAAAGCAGCTGGTAGAGCTTAATGACATCAAGAGCCGGCGCTCCTGTTGCTGCTGTATACACCTTAAACATTGAGCCTGTCTTGTACAGCCAGGAGATTGCCTTCAGGCACTGCCATCCCCAGTTCACTCTCTGGTCTGGAAACCACTTAGAAGAGATTTTGAAAAGAAAATTGGAGTCCTGGATTATACTCTGGTTATCTCTGCTAAAAAGGCCAAAATGCCCACACCATCTGTAAACAATTTCCAAAATTACTATCAGAACCTACTCACTGGTATGCAAGGGAAGAGGGGGGTAAATTGATTTTATAATAATAACTTTTTTACTGACTGCTGACTTAAAATGTGCAGATCTACATAATCTGTCAAACTGTCAGCAGTCTGCAATACAAAACTTAGTATTAAACATTGTACACTATCCTCAGAAATATTTTTTGCTAGATTTTAATCTACAATAGTTTATCTTTCTTTTCCTTGGTATTTTTTTTTTCATTTACATATTGTAGCTGAAGGATTTAAAACAACAGAAGATAGAGAAGAAGAGAGCGTCTCAGATAGAAGAGCCAAGCCCATTAAAAGCATTTTTCTGAGACATTTGTTTGGTGCAGATCAGTGAGGGGTTATCTGGACAGAAAATGTACCTCTCTTGAAGGAATTTCAATAGTCAGTTAAAAATACCCGAACAATGGAAAGCATGGGGCAAGCAGATAATTGTCCAGGAATTTCAACATTTTCTCCAGCAATAATTGGAAGAATTATATTATCAGTATTTACAGTTCATCAGACAAAATATGTGCATGAGTCAAATGCTCACAGCTCCTTCTTGAAAGAATTGACATCACTTGTTTGTAGAATGATAAAACTATGCAGAAGTCAAAAGGTTAACTTTTTTTCATAATGGGCAAACTTTTCCTGCCAATTACAGCAGTAAGAATGAAAATAAAATCACTGCCCCTTTAGAAGTTAACCCACATTTGTCGTGGTGAAGCTCCTACGATGGCTTTTATTTTACTGACCCTTTTAGCACAGTTGATTCCATAATGAACCAAATTTCTAGAAATTCAGTCAGTTCTGCTAGGTCTTGTAACTAAGGTATATTCAATGCCTGTGTGTTTTGCAAAATAAAAGTCCAAACCAGAAGAAATAGGGAAGAATTTTCTGTAGGCAAGCAAAGGGCAGCTGGAAGACATGGGGGAGGAGCCCTGAAATATTCCTGTTCATTTTGAGAATGGTTTCCTTGGCTACTTAAAAGAATGCAACAACATTTCTGGGCATATACAAGCAGTGAAGTGCCACTCCTGTTAGGAAACAAGGTCTTCCACCGGCTGAAAAAAATTAATATTCTTCCGACACTGAACAATGGAAACACTGTTGCTCTTTTGAAACACCAAACTTCCCTAAAAGTTAAACCAGAGCATACCGTGTGGTAATCCACTTGCAGCCCATAAAAATGTCTAGAGATGGTTGGTGTTCACAGGCTTCCTCAAAAGTATCTCACATTATTTGCAGACAAATACTCTCACTAATTGTGTGATGCACTTACTTTAAGTGCTCTGGATTGTTCCGTTTCCCAGTACAGTTCTTAGCAGTTACTTGATGATGATCAAAATGGAGCTTGCAAATGTTCATTGTTCAATTCCCTGGCAGCTGCCTTTTCCAGGCCATTCTGCACCTTATTTTTACTCAGAACAGCTTGCAGGAAGTATAGAGACACAACTGTTCAACAGATGGGAGAGATGGGACACCATAGTATGAGGCTACAGCCACACACATGTACCTTCTACTGGTTGCCAGCCACTCAGGTGATGCAGCCATAGGTCCTGACTCCCAGACTTTACAAGCCCACCCCTACCTTGCCTATCACATGTACTTTTAAGGCCCCAGTTGTTTGGCCACTTCTGAACAATATAATTAGGTTCATAACTCCATTATTCTGTGTCACTTCTACATCAGACACTTGTCTCTATACCTGCCCAGAAGTAAAGCCTATTTATGCTAAATGAGTGCATGGGAATTGTTTTATTAATTTTGCTTTGAAATATACTAAATGTACTTTACCCATGTCCACAAGCAAAAAAAAAAGCAGTGCAACTTGCAGCCCAGACTCAGCGGTTTTGGCTGACTTGGCTGTCACCATTGATAAATAAACTTAGCTGAGTTTATGCAGATGTCATATTTGTCTCACCATTAACTTATATATGAAAGAGTTATGTGTCAGTAATACATATTCCCAGGATTAAGCCTTTTAGAAATTGTGTAGGGAACAACAGTAACCTCTGCAACACAAGATGATACACAAATATTCCAGATACCAGCATTTAGGTAGCAAAAATATCTCTGTGGAAAGGAATTTCAAGCATAAATGAGCCCACCATCTTGCAGCGTGAAGCATGCACTAATTTTGCGTGTTCTGGTTCTGTAGTTGGAGCAATGAGAGGAGAGGGAGAAACACTTACTGGAAGAAAACAGAACTAAAGCTAAAGGGAAAATCTGCTCCTGTCTAGCACATGGACATTTCCTTTTTTCAAAATCTACTCGGTGGTTCAATATTGGAACAAGTGGTTCAACATTGGAACAAGTGGTTCATGAACTAGGCCTGAGCTAGCAAAGACACTAGGAGCCCTTTTCTCAGATGCCTTCTCTTTGCATTCCCCTCAAGATAGCCTGATGTGCAAGCCTCTTTCGATATTATTGTTGAGAATCACTCAGGCAATCAGTGCGTGTCATTCAGTGCACCAGCTGTCATTGCTCAGTGGCATTCGTTCCACTGAACAATAAATTAAATCTCCCCCAAGTGCTAGCCAGAGTCTGGTCTGAGGTTTACTGTCTCTTAACAGGTATTACTCCACATAGCACATGAAGGAAGCCAGGATTCGTGATGCAGACACAAGGATTCTCACTTGATTCACTCATGAAATGCAAGTTTCCCTTTTTTTCCGCTTTTAGCAACATATGTAAAAGACTTTTTAGGCAAGGATGAGCTTGAAGGAAGGTGGACAGAGAGATACACAAGGTGGACAGAGAGATGCAGATAAAAGGTAGTTCTGTTAACAGTTCTTGCTGAAACTGCTCTGCAAAAGCTAGAGATTGGCAGCTCTGCACTGTCTGTGCTTCCTTGGGCCATAATAAGAAAACAGACATATTTTGTGGGGTAGGAAATAGAGGCACATATTTGCATTGTCCTTTGGTTTACAGGGAAAACTACTTTCTTGCATCAAGGGCTCTCTCTTTATAACACCACCGTATTTGAGAATCTTAAAGTTTTGAGAGGAAGTATGACCATACATCTAAATGGTCAATGTTCTCTTTTCCAGTTCTTCCTTCATGCCAGACTATTCCTTACCATTTCTCCCTGCCTTGTATGAGGCATCCACAAGTCCAGTCCATTTTCTTAACCCAAATGAGGCTCTCAGCTCTTCAGTCTTAGGCAATACTTTAGCCTCTTGAACTATGAGCAGCTGACCTATGATTAATGTCTTCATACCTAGCTGTGTCACAATCTCTTTTATTCATATTTAGTGTGGCTTAAAGATCCCTATGAGTAGAAATTTGTTATGTGACAACATCTAAAATTAGGGAACAGAATACAACTATCAGTTATATCAATTATTAGAAGTTCTTTTGAGATTATTAAAAAAAAATGGTTGAACATTTTAAAGTTTAAAAAAAAAAAAAAGAGCTACTATTTTCAACTTTTTTTTTTTTCTTTAAACAACTGGGTTTGAAATTGCCAACATTCTTGTGGTATGCTGACCATTTGATGGTCAGCTTTGCAAGCGAGCAACCGAAAAGAACAACTATGTAGATCGTAACAGCTGTGGGAAATACTGCAGTCTGTGTCCTGCAAATTGTTGTGCATTTGAGGTGATTGCTCAACTTTCTGTGTCTATTAGTCTTGAATTCATGCTCCACAAAAGCAGCAAAACCATCATCCTTTTTCAGCACTTTGCACTGTTTACTGGCTTCTGTCCCAAAGAAAAACCAGAATGTTGAAATAATGATGGTCATTGCCAAGTACTTGTGAAATTACAATAGACCCCTGTACAAGTGACCATTGGGTGAAATTCGACCTTTCAATGCATGCTTGTATACCTGATTCAAGACAGAACATATCAAGAGCATGAGGTGACATTGCAAAAGTTCAACTCCATGAGTTTCTGAAAAACAAAAACAAAACAAGAATAAACCAAAATTCAACTATTCTGAGAATGTTCATCTCTGTTTCCTTTTATCTAAAATAAATAATACCTCAGTTTAAATTCTGGAGATTTGTTATTATAATTTGTAAAACGCACACAGAAGATCAAGGAAAGTAAACAATTAATGCTATTAGATAGAGCCGTTATTTGTGTGCAGGCATTTTTTTAGCTCTTTCAGTTATTTAATAAAATATTAACCAGAAGGAATCTTCAAAAATAGATAGAAACAAAAAATAAATGGATCTATTACTTCCAACTGAGTCAAACTGTGAGATGGAAAGAACAAGCAATTATTCCAAGACTTCGTATTTTATTTTACATTTATGGTTACATATAGATCAGATCTATTTATTTTGCTGCAATAGAAAGCTAGTTTCTAGCACCAGAAGTAGAACTGCTTCTGACCTTTGGGTTTGTAAATCAGTTAAAACTTTCAATGTGAGATCTTGTATTACCCAATCCTTTTGAATTACTTCATCCCAAACATCTATACATCCTGTTCTGTTGACTTTCTCCAGAAGAATGCAGCAGTATATTCCAGTGAGTTGATGGGTGTAGATTTTAGGGGGGCGGGGTTCGCCCTTTCTTTTCAAAATGTTCCATATCAACATGTCACTAGACATACTGGTATATTTTATATGCACTCCTCCATATAAATGTGGAGGCTGGTTTGAAATTTTTATTTCTCATTTTCAATACACCCAAGTTAACTTCCGTAATTACTTTTCACAACTCCTCTGATAGGTGCAGCTATGTTTCCAGGCCCAGTGCTATGGAGATCACTGGAGAAGGAACACTTTGCCCTCGGTAAAAACAGCTGTCCTGGTGATGTAGTCACAGACAGGGAAAGGTCCCAGGGCTCAATACAGGCAGAGATGTTGGAGCCTGAGATAGTGACTGCAGCTGGTGGAGAGAGGAAAGGTGGTGCTGTCAATAAAGGTATCATGGGCCAAAGACAATTCCAGCAGCCTAGGTAAGCCATCTCCAGACATCTGTTTCATTCCTCACATATCCATGCTTTGTGTCAACCTGGGTCATATGTTTCTTGGTTACTCTTACCAGCGAACATTTGGAGGAATTTTTGCAGGAGGGTAAGGATAATAAATAAGATTAAAAAGAAAATGACGAAAATGAACTGGTGATGGCCTATGTCTTTGCACCACCAACACGATCAGCTGCTGCATCAGCTTGGCCAGATGCTCCCAGAAATGCTCCCAGTGTGCTGCTGTTGCTGCACACACAGACTATCTGGTCCCCTGGAAAGACAAATCCTGTTTCAGTTGCAGTGGGGACTTGTAGGGCACAGTGATGTGGAGGACATACTGAGGCCAAACTGGGCAACCTGGGAACCTATCACCCTTCCAGGGGTCCTCTTCCTTTCCTACTATCTGTCAGACCCCTCTTTGCAGCCACAAGCTCAGCCCTGTTCCCAAGGCTCAGGGCTCTTCTTGTACCCATGGAACCCATGAGAATCCTGGCCCTCCCATGCACAGGTGTAACCAGACCCTTCCTTCCAGCCTGGCATTCAGATTTCAGTCAGGACTGCATACACAGAACTTTCATTGGTGAATTTTGCTTCTTGAGATGTGTTTGTAAATGATCTTAGAGAAGGACTTCAAAATACTCTTCAGAAGAAATTGTGAAAATAACATAAACATCCATAGTTTCCTCTACCAGTGTGACACTGGTCAAATTGATTTTTGTTATCCAGCTTAGGACAGTAGATTGCCCAAAAGCTTATTTTCAGAATACCCCTTAAAAGAGGCCATGAGAGGAAGACATATACTAGAGATATGGTAGTAAAACTGTATCACAGTAGTACTAAGATTATCATATTGCTGGGATCCATCAATAGATAGGAAAAGCAGTGGGAAGTGTCAGAATTTACTGATATAGAAGTTATTTTGTTTAAACAAAACTACAGATAATTAGCCAGAACCTCAGAAGGTTGAATCAAAGCTAGTTATACAGACAGCGTAATGACAGATGACATTTAGCACTGATGAATGTGAATTCATGTGCACTGGAAGAAACATGTTATCCAGAGCACTGAGTCCTAAGCTAACTGTAATGAATCAGGAAAAGATGTATTTCTTTTTTGTACATAGTGTAACAGAGAAATTGTTATATAGATGGCAAAAAGAAAAAAAGAAAGTACATTACAGGTTCATTATTTTTAATCAGTGCACCGAAATTTGACTGAAGTAGTTTTGTTCAGTCCCTTAGAAGTGCAACACGAAAAAAGCTTCAAAATTGCAAAAGAAGACTGAGATGTTCAGGATGATTAACTAGATGTGATATCAAGGGCATACATATGAGAAATGTTCACATACTTTTCTTATTTCTGTATGGTCAGGTAGAAATGGAACTCCAGTCATTTACCTATTTTACAAAAAAACCTGAAGAGTTCTGTTTTCTTGGGCGTTTGTCTCTTATTTTTTTCTAATGTTATGATTCTTGCTGGGGTGGAGTTAAAACTTTCTGGAAAGCAAAAGTAATCAAGCTCAAAATATCCTGTCCTTTCTTGGGTAGCTACAGGGATGGAGAAAATCAAAGTACAGAGAGCCACTGTGTCTAGCTGAAACCACAGTCTCCGGGCAAGTACTTTTTTCCTGCAGTCCAACAGTGCCAAGGAATGGAGAACTCTCATTCTTTTTGGTTTTGACTGGAACTTTTTCTTGAGAAACTTTATCTGCTAAAACTGCTATGCCCCTTTTCAAATATAAAGGGTTTTCACATGCTGTGTTGAGGTTCACGATTTTTGCTTCAAAAAATTCCTGACCATATCTGATAAAAAGAGTGAAAAACACATGATGGGACCTAGAAAGGAATATGCTTAAAGGAATATACTTCATGACATGACTTACACAAATTCTAGGATATAAGAAATTAATGTAACTCTCTGCTCTCATGTAGTCAAGAGCTGCAGTCCTAGCACAAGTTTACTCAGTAATTTGGCATCAGAAGTAATTTGGCATAAGATTTTACACATTAGCTTCTTCCCTTGTTGAGTTCTTCTTACCTACTGCTTTAGTGAGAGAGTTTGCACTGAGTTGCAGCAGAGCACCACAGGCAAAGCTACATAATTAATGCACTAGAAAATTAACCTAGTTCTCAGTAACGGGATTTTTTTCAGTGACATGCTTCTGAATAATTATTTATCTCTTGTTTTCATTGAGTGAACAGTTTGCAAGAATCAGCAGCTATTGCAGGCAGTTACATCACTGATCTGTCATTCTTTCATGACCACACCATATGGACAATAATAACTTAAATGGAGACTGACAGATGTTAAGGACACAGTGCATGGCTGGGAATGCATAGATAGGCCCAGTGTGTTTGCATTAATTGACATGTTTAAGTTTTTTACCTAATAATTAAAAATATTTATATTTGTCAACACATATATAGTGAAAATCTGCATTCATGTGTAGTTAGAGTGATGAAGAAAGGAGATGAGCCTAAATGCCTTTCTAAAATGAAGGGAGGAAAATGATAATAGATAATTTTTTTAATCAATTACATTACCAACAGTGATTTTGTGTAGATGCTCAAATAGAGGGAAGAGATCCTGTGTAAACTCAAGGTACATAAAAGTTAGTATTTTGTTTCCCTGACCATTGCAAAATGCCTTTCATCTTTTGTATAGGGAACAGAAAAGACACTGTTACACTGCTCAGTACATATACACCTAGAAAAACAAGAAACTAACATTTTAATCAATTTGTTTTTTCAGTACTATCATGCATGAGGAGGGGCGCCTGAGCAACCCCTTCAGTCATGGGCAGTATTTCCAAACAGCATTCTCTTCTCCTCCCTTAAAGACATAAGAACCAGAGAAGTGCCACAAGAAAGTCTGGGTTTACAGATCACCTCTTCAACAGCACAAACATCCTCTCTCTTGTTCTCTTGCTTACTTTTCTCTTGTTCCCCTGCTCTACTCTGTGAACTGGGAAAAAGAGTGAAGGCAGCTGGGTGCTTTACAGAAGGAAGCAAAAAATTTCAAAGCAGGAAAACACTGTGCTGTAATGAAGCCAGACTTGTAATGCAGGGGCTCTTACAGACAGACCTTGAGAATAGAAACAATTTTACATACAAATACTTACACAGACACACACATGCCGTCTACTCCTCTTTGGAAAGAAACCTGATTATTCTAGAATGCTGAAGTCATGTTGTTCATGAGGTCAGCATGATATTAATGTGTACTTCCCAGTTTAGGTTCAGCTTGGAGCTAAAAATCAACAAATGGATATATACCAAAACACAGCGTTATCATTCCATCTCCATGGAGGCCCAAATAAACTGAAGGATATTCTCAGAAATCCCTGAGTACTGTCGATACACAAATATATTGCAGTCATATATGAATATACAAAGTGTCCAATGTATTGTCTAAACACAGCAGAAATAGTGCACAGAAGCTTCCCACAATTAAGCCAGCCAATATGTCTTAGAGCAAATTGTTCCCACCCCGTCTTTTGAAAACAGATGTAACAAATCACTTTGTGATTTGCAAATCAGGGAGAAAGATGTGTAAAGGCCTCAAGCCTGAGAGTTTGGCAATGAGTAGTTTTACCTCTGAAAACAGGCAGAGTGTTCCCGCTTTGTATCCTAACCACTGTGGCCAAGTTTTAGCTGTATTTTTCTCACAGAAAGATTTCCTGCTTACTCAGGGCTGCTATCAATTTGCTACAGTTCCATGAAGAATTAAAACATAAATGTAATTTTGAGTGAAATTTAAGCACTCTCCTCCCTATTTTTATGATTGTTCCACAGATTGCAGATATGTTTATAGTAGATTTACCCCTTCTCTTTGTATCTTTGCCCTTTTCCACTGATTAAAAAGGCAGGGATGGTCAGGCCTACAGCTGAAGTCAGTAAGAGCATAGTGTGGTTAATCTTTTCTTAAGGGAAGATGAGAAAAGGAGTGGAAGGATGGATGCCTTCTTACATCTCTGTCGCACCATTGCCTCAGTGAAGCATGCCTAAGGGACTCTGGGGGAGAATTTCAAAGTGATGGTGCTTACTAGTTATTGTTCTCTTCTTCCTTTTCTGCCTGGTGACTTTCAGCCTGTCATTTTGTGAGCAAACTAGGTGTTCACAGCTCTCCCCTCCATGTACTTTCAAGGTGATTAGTTGTTCCAGCCTTCCTCTTCCCAGAGGATCCACATTACCTAATGAGCTAAGGAGGAGACAGAATAATGCGCTAATGACATTTTCTGAGGATTTTAAGTAGATAATGGTTAAGGAACAGACACAAGAGTGAGAAAACACTTACAGAGGCCCAGTGTAAGTCATCATGACTCATCAGAACATAATTGAAAGAGCAGTGTCATAAAAGAGTATTTTCAGGACAAAAACTGCTTCTCATCTGAAACAAACAAATAGACAAGAAGGCAGGAGGCTATCATTGTATTAATCACTGATTCAATTATGACCAAAAACATCAGACCTCTATTAATTGAAACAGAAAGGCTGGTGTCTGCTTAAGCAGCTCTGTATTACTCTATCCATCAGTGTTCATTTCATCATAAAAAACTCAGCTTGCTGAAGACTGACCTACTTTTGAAGGAAAAAAGCCCCAAAAAACTCTACACAAAACCCAACTGTAATTAAAGCTGATGAAGTTGTTGCATGCTTTAGAAAATGTCCTACAAGTCATCAGAGGTATGTAATGGTAAAGAGAGAGTGGGAAGAAGCCATTGCCAGTGTGTGATTTCAAAGGAGCTGGCTGCCTGTCCACGGGAGTCTGCCTACACAGAAACAGGTCACACACCTACTCACACAGTTTCAGGAAAACTGCTTTGTTACACAGAATCATAGGGTGGTTAGGGTTGGAAGAGACCTTAAAGATCATATAGTTCCAGACCCCCTACCATAGGCAGGGACATCTACTAGACCAGGCTGCTCAAAGCCCCATCCAGACTGGCTTGGAGCACTTCCAGGGACAAGGAGTTCAGTGCCTTATCACCCTCACAGCAAAAATTTCATCCTAATTTCCAACCTAAATACACCCTATTTCAGTTTAAAGCCATTCCTTCTTGTCCTATCAGCACATGTCCTTGTAAAAAGTCCCTCTTCAGACATCTTGTAGGCTCTCTTAAGGTACAGGAAGGCCACAATTAGAGGTTGCTCTGGAGCCCTTCCTTCTTCAGGCTGAACAAAAACAACTCTCTCAGGCTGTCTGCACAGGAGAGGTGTTCCTGCCCTCAGACTGTCTCCAGCAGGTCAATGTACTTCCTTTGCTGAGGACCCCAGAACTGGATGCGCACTCAAAGTGGGGTCCCCCCAGAGCAGAGCAGAGCAGAGCAGAGGGGCAGAATCCTCTCCTTCACCCTGCTGGCCATGCTGCTTTTGATGCAGCCCAGGATACAACTGGTTTTCTGGGCTGTGGGTGTACGTGGCCAGGTCATGTCCAGCTTCTCATCCACCAACACTCCCAAGTCCTTCTTGGCAGGGCTGCTCTCAATCTGTTCACCATCCAACCCAGGCACAGGACCTTGCACTTGGCCTTATTGAACCCATGATATTCCCATGGCCCCACTTCCCGAGGTTGTCCAAGTCTCTCTGGATGCCACCTCGTCCCTCAGTTGTATCAGTGGTGTTATCTGTAAATTTTGGGAGTAGACATTCCATTCCTTTTTTTGTGTCTATGTCAGTGATGTCAATGACATCTGTAGCCCTTCCCTTGTCCACTTATGGAGTCTGTAGAAGGCCACTAGGTTAGTCAGCAGGACTTAAATCTAGTGAAGCCATGCTGGTTGTCCCAAATCACTGATTTGGGACTGTTCTCCGTGTGGCTTAGCACAGCTTCGAGAAGGATCTGTTCCATAATCTTCCCAGACACAAAGGCTGATGACTCAGTATTTCTCAGGGTCCTCTTTACCCTTTTTAAAGATGGGTAAAATGTTTCCCTTTTTCCTGCCACCCGGAAGGTGAAATCTGCTATGACTTTCTGCATATCACGGAGAGTAGCTTGGCAGCTGCATCAGCCATTTCCCTCAGGACTCAGGGATGCATCTCAGTTCCATGGCTGTTAAAGGCTGAAAGCTGAGCTGCTGCAAGAGGCTGAGTCCAACCCTACAAAGAGAGCATGATCTGCTAACAAGTATTTTCCCCTTTCTAATATGTGCAATGTTACATCAAGACTCAGAGAGAAACTTAATTCCACTAGATAGCACTGATTCTATTTAAATAGCCTTAAAATTTAAAGCCTATGTACAAAGAAGGAAAACATCATTTTAAAAATTGCTACATTGTAAGTGCAACAGGGATAGTGTATGAAGAGTGCAGTGCAGTGGTGTAGTAGCAACCTGCACGTTTCACCCATGTCTTTAGAAGTGGCATGAAATTATTTCATTTGAGTACTGGGAACCTCACAGACTCATTAGAAGAGTTCAAAACTCATTGAGAATTACATTTCTGCACAATTAGGTCAGCAACTTGGCACTAACGCTAAAAAAAAAAAAAAAATTGAGAAAAGAGCCATTCAATTGCTGACACATCCCATGGCAAATAGCTATACCAATATTATAAGTTTCAGGCCTTTCATTTTCTAAGCATGTAGCTGAAGATACATGCATTATCTGTTGGTTTTATCTCTTTTCCTTTATTACTGTCTCTGATTCACATGAATTACTAGTTGTTAAGTTGTCAAAAACCCCTTTTTTAATTTTGAGACTATATTTAGAACCAATTAAGATTTGGCAAGAAGCACACATCATAGGCTACTTCCAGCACAGATCACAGTAAGAGACTCTAACTCTATATAGACATTTCGAAAGTGTTTAAACCAACAAAAGATCAGAGTACGATGGAACATTCCAAGAAAAAAAAACTTGCTTGGAGCTAACAGGTTCAAAAGATTGAAGAAAGCTTTTCAGAAGAGAAAATGGATGTGCAAGTCAGGTCTTACTTCTGCCACTGTATAGGACAGGGAGATGAAAGTAAGTAAACAAAAAAGTCACATTCTTACTTGACGGGTTTTTCTATTAAGCTAACTTTTCCTACATGTTTGAAGATCAATGAAGTACCACAGGCTGACCTAGAAGATGTAATCCTGCATTTCCAAATCCCTTGCAAATATACCATTCAAAGGTTAAGTGTATGGGATATATAATTATTTTCCATCTGTGACACCATAGCACAATATATGCCTCTTGATTCATGATGCCAGCATGTTAAAACTTGTCCATAGGCAGAACACTTGCTTTTTTTTAAGAATACATGCAATCCAAGAATTTGTGACTGATTCAAGAAAGGCTATGAGGCCAGAGTCATGTGTCCAAGCAAAGCAATGAATGGGAAATGTCATAGTGTCTAGGGATGTACATAAATGAAAGTTAAAGAAATTGGTGGCATCAGGACTTCCAGAGTCTAGAAGAGAGCTTAAAAGCAAAATTGAAAATCAGAAAACTGCAATTTACTGAACAGGATGGTTAAAAATGCACTTTCAAAGAGTAAAGTTTAACCACAGCTGGGGAGTTCTCAGTCAAAACTGAAAAAAACAAACTATAAAGCATTATCCTTAAAGTGGAAATTCTTCACAGAGCTACACAGAAAAATCACATGGTATATGTTAGAAGGGAAGTCTCTCTGTTGTCTGTAGCTCTTTTCCTGTGAGCTTGTTTCTTTTAATTCTCTTGAAAAGTTTCAGTCAGCAGCGTTGCACAGCTCATCCCACCGATTTCTCATAGAAAGCCAAATTCTACTAACTTGGAAAAGCATTTTCCTAAGGCATTTTCCCTGTAGACTTCCTTGACATAAACTGGCCATTTTGCTCCATATAAATACAGACTGAGCTCCCAGTTTAATATTTCTACTCAAGCTACACAGCTTGAGTCCCACTCTGTAAATTCATGGAGTGCAATATCTGGCCAGCAGTTCTTGCTGTTTGATGCCAAATCACTTCACCTTTCCTGTGATTATTTTCAATAAGTATTTTGTAGGGTTTTGCCATTTGCAGGACAGAACAATGAGATTTTGTGGCTAGTGAAGATAACTTCACAAGCTGTATGTCTTCACTGGCAAAGTTAAGAGCACAGACCTGGCTGAAGGAGGCAAGTGATACAGCACATGTTAATTTAAAATATTGGATTCCCAGTTTATACAGCTAAAATGAAAGCATCTAATTCTAAATGACAGCCATGAAGACAACATCACAGAGAAGACCTACATACTTATACTGACACTAACTGAATGACTTTGCTAGTTAAAACCATGTGAATTTTTAGCAAGCCTTACCTTCCTTGATGGG
>JAWWEV010000095.1:30988633-31013550 GCA_035583235.1 Hafferia zeledoni
AAGAAGGGGGAAGCTATCCTATGGCCAGGCTCCTTCTTAAGCCACTTGCCACTGCTACAAGCTCTGAATCCAAATTACACTTTTCCTGAATGCTTGAACTTGGACATTGAGCAAATCTATCACTTGCTGGAGCTCCTCACCTGTGGCTATTGAGAAAGCTGTCCAGAGTAACGGCCCTCCAGCTCCTCTCTGCTGCTGGATCCACGTGTCAGCATCCCACTGCCCTTCACAGCTGGCTAGTCTGTTCTCCAGTAACCTCACATGGGTGTCCCTGCTGCAGTCACAAATTTGCTCAGCATAATGCCATTGGCAAAAGACAGTTTTTAAGAGCTTCAAGTTTTCTCAAAAGTCTTAGGGATTTTTTAAGAATAGTATACTTTCCCTTCACTGTCTTTATGGGGCTTGACTACTTGCCCTAATTTCTGCATGTCTGAATTTGAATTATTTTTAATGCTGTGAACAAGGTAGACTTGTCTGCGAATTATATTTCTGTAATAGAAATCCAAGTGGGAAACCAAAGTGCTCACTTTTCCCCTTATTACTGTAAATATTATGCTTTGATAAATGTCAAGACTGGAAAATTGAGTGCTACATGAGGCTTTTATATAAAACTTGCTTTAAGAACTACTGACTTCTAATTTATGCTAAAATCTTTTTTTTTTTTTTAACAATTGTATGCAGAATCTCATTAAGCAAATACAGTAAATGTTATTCTAATACTGTGCAAACAAAGAGCTCCATCTTGTGCTGTACAGTCAACAGTCCCACTGCTTACTGGACTGCACTCTTAAGTAACAAGTAAGTCAACAGCACCTCTTTAGAGACTTATTTTTGCTGAAGATTTCTTGCAGTCATATCACATTCAGCCAGATGTTCATCCTGTTAGAAGAGCAAATAGTACTTCTTTTATTTTCTCACTCTGTCTGTGAACAAGCTACTGCTCTCACAGGTAACAGGATGGCAGGATGTCATGTCAGCATTTTAAAAATTGTATATATTTAAAAAGAAAATGCTTAAAAAGTTATTTGAAGGTGTTCATACCAAAATCATAACTAATACATAAGTGGAGTGCAAATGGAAAGGATGTTGTAGTACTCAGGCTCCTTTTTCAGGTAAACACAAATTTATCTTTACATAATGTTCCTGAATTTTAATCTCACTGTGAATGGAGATCCTCAAAATATCTAAAGAGCTGTCCTTTCAGCAGCTAGTCTGCATTACACAGGAAGCATTCTGCTGGGTGATCCTTAAAAGTGTTTGAGGTGGTGTTGAGATAAACATCTAAACTTTCTGTGATTCTTTGAAACCTCTGCAGTCTTCTTGAGATTATAAATATAGGATGCAAGCAAAGTAACAATGCATTTTTTTGGTTTTGTTGTTCCTGTTTCTTTCTGCTTCAGGCTGGACTAGAAAGCCCTTGAAAAGAACAATTATCTCAGACAGGCTTGCCAAGTTTTCTGTTTTTTCCTTTATATGGACCTACTGGAAATCCCATCCAAAGTTATTGCTTCTAATGAGAGGTTTTACAGTTAGCACGGGAGAGTGGATGCAGCTGTGATTTCACACATCATCAGATAACCACTTCTGCATTCTGGTAAACAGCAATACCTCACAACAACAGTCCAAGAGTTGCTGCCAGGTTCAAACTGAACAAATTAATAAGAAAAAACCCTTTTATTTAATGTATGTGAACTTGATTACGATTCTTAATATACTACGCTTTTCTAAGCAAGCTTTGTTGTTTGAATGTTTACTTAATACTTTTGAGTCCTGTGTCTCTGTAGGCAAGTTCTATATAGATTATTGATTAAAATAGGAAAATAGGAAAATTGACTTTTCCTCCATATGAAGATAAGCAATTCCAAGACATGGAAGACAAAGGTTAACACAAAGGCAACACAGAACATGTGATGACAAAGTCCTTCTGCTTTTAAATAAATTATTAAATAAGCATCATCTCATCTCAATGTTCCTTTCATTCCCCGCCACAGAAAACGCAAAACTGGGGGAAGACAATTGCCAGGAATTTTTTAGTACTTCTTTTTCATACCAAATGACACTCTTAGTCAGCTGACCAAACTAGTGTTAATGTTTCAATTTTGGTCATCCTGGGAAAGCCAATACCCTGAAATATTCACGTTGTCTATTTGCTTTTAACTAATGCTTGGCTGAGGTTGAGAAACCTAAATATGTGTGGATAAAACACTGTGTTTCTGCATTTCTATAAGTACTGAGAACACTATGTGTCATACTGAAAATCAGTGAGTTTTGATCTGACTGTTGACAAGCCTTTGAAGAAATCAGAACACCGCTTTCCCCAACCTGCCATACTCTCTCTGAGTGCAAGGACTATGCTTGTAGCCAGGTTTGTGGAAAAATCTGGGGTAGTGCTCTAGGCACTTTGTCTTCTTTGGTTGAGTAATTAAGATTAGACTCACTCTAGTTCAACTAAATTGCTGATTTAGCTAAATTCTTACTTGAGCATTTACTGCCCTTGCTATCATCACATCCATACTCAACATTGTAGCATCAATGAAAACTGCTGTGAGGTCATGTCTTCTGATGTTCACCCCTGTGCCATTTAGCCTTACTCATAATGGCAAGAGTGACCAAAACCCGACCATTCTGCTGTAGCCTAGAAAGCAGCAGCCAAAAAATTCAGGTACAGATATGGCCTGTCAGGGAGGCTCTCAGGAGAAAACTTTCCCAAACAATTATGAATATGTATGCTGGGTTGTGGGTGTGCAACCAAGTGTAGTTTAGTTGATGATTTAATAATTGACCAGATTGGGTAAAATATAATTGTTTCAATATCTCTCTGCAAAATCAAGGTGAAAATGTTCTGATTCATAGCTGTTCTGTGCACGATGATGGCAACAAGCAGTAAATCATTGAGGTACAACACTTGGTTGTATCAATTGTCTGCATCCTACTGCTCAGAGACTGCACAGAGCAACAGTGAGACAGGATTTTGCTGTGTACTAGTTGGTTACTCTGTGCTGCTTCCCAGCTGCATATATGTAGGGGCTACAGTGCCTGAAATTTTCAAAGTGGAGAGAAATAGGTCACATGAAGACATATCTACACTACCATAATAATATCTCTGAGTGGTAAATCTCTAAAATAGTTCACAGTTTAGTATAACTACACTGCTTCACTTAAGAAAGGTTTCATATGCTAAATTAGTAACAATCTGTTGCTTGGAAAGTAGGGTAGATAAATATGTGCATCTGAGCAATTTGAGAAAAAAAGCCACCATGGTCACAGCTGATATTAAGCAACAACCATACAGAGTGTCTCAGTGAGATGCATATAGGTAACACTAATTCTTTTCTTGCTTTATGAGCAAAGCATAAGATGCACACATATTTAGACCTCTCCTCCAGTCATGTTATTGTCCTTATGTTTTGATTGTGGATAAGAATGGCCAGACTCCTATTGTTTTCATTTATACTATGTATCTTCCTTCCTCTGTTCATTCCATATAGTGCAAAAGTAGTTAAAGTGTCAAATTTTAATAATGTGCATTTGTACCTAACTTCCCCAGAAACTGCAAAGCTTTTATTCAAGATTAGTCTGTTACTAATGTACAGGAAATTGTGCTGGAACATGGGCCTTACACAGGCATAAAACCAGGCAGTTTGGGACAGTGTGACTTTGAAAGGATAAAATATAATCCTTTTTCAGGAAAATGAGCTGAACATGAAACCATAGGTAGGCTTCAACCACCCTCTTTCTATCTCTTTGGAGTTTGTTCCTCCTCACTTAATCTTGTACTGATTCTGCCTTCCCCAGGTGGAAGGACTGCATTTTTATCCAGTCATACCTTCAGGCTAACAAATGGGAATATTTATTCTGTATGTTCATATCCATTTAATATTTGTACAGGATAATAACACTTGTTCTCCGAACAAATCTACGAGAGTACAATCCTAGAAATTAACTTCCCATGAATGAAGATGGGTGGACAGACAGGTAGGTAGTTACTCCAGAGGAGGCCTATCCTCCGTGTTAATGGATATCCACTCTTTTCTAGAAAACAACCCACACACAATAATAGTTTGCTATCTCACCTGCCATTGCTTACCAAGACCAACACAAATTCAAGTGAGAAGGAACTGCTACTTTTAAGTATATAGCCTTTAACTCTGACTTAACTCTTACCAGCAACCCAGCTGCAGGTTTGGGAGACTCAGCTTCAGGGAAAAAATTCATCCATCTCATTTCTACATTTAGGATGCCTGCATGCAGGAGTTTAATCTTCTCCATTGTTCTGTGCTGCAATGTTCCCCTTAGCACATATGTTATAATTGTGTTTTTACTGAAGACCCATCTGAGTCTGGTGAAATTATCAGAGACCATTACCACATCTTGATAGCTGCCTGCATAGTGTGGTGGCTATAGAGATTGAATTATTCATCCATCCTAGAAACAGTCTGGCTGGGAGAGACCAAAAAGCAGTGGCAAACATGCAACAGCATAAAGTGTATCAGCCTCTTGTGTATCTTCTAGGTTGCACCAAGGTACTCCAGTCCACTCAGTTCAGGGATTTCCAAGTATATTCAATGTACATCCAGATGAACACAGAATTAAAAAATATTATGTGATATGACCATTAAAACTTTACTTGAAGAGTTGACATTTTTTCTGAAAAGAATTTAAGGTCTACCATTCAATATAAAGTGTCTTATAAAGAATTCTGAAGTTTTATCACAAAATATGCTGTATACTAATTGGAATTTTGCTGTTTGAATATCAACAAAATATGTCAAAGTCTTATTTCTCCTGAAATGTATTTTTTTCTCTTTTTGAGTATATCTGTACATTTGATGTTTTTATATATTTTGCTAATACTGCTTCTGTGGTTAAGGGACGTATTCATGTACTCCCTTGGCATACTGAACAGTTTCCAAATGAATCACTTTCCTCCTTTTGCTTTGAGACATCAAAAAATTACTATGACAGTGACAGGAAGGTGACAAATTTAATTTCTCCTTTATGTTCACAATTGCATAGTAAGTCATAATACAGTTAGTCACCATAGTAGGGAACTGGCAAGCATGTCAGGATTTATGCATTTACTACCTATTTTTCATTGAACTTCATATCCTCTGAATATCACTTCACTGTCTTTTCAAAATAATTCACTCCTTTTTTAATTACTTCAATAATTTCCTCTTCTTTACACCTTGACAAAACTACTTTGCACTGATAAATTATGTTTAGCAAGGATTACATAGGCCCAGATTTAAAAGAGGAAGGACTTGTAATTAACCATGCTGTTGTGTTGTTTAGTTTCATGTTTCTTCAGAAGATCCTTTTATGCAGCATCCTGACTATAAATCTCCACAAAATAGTCATAAAAAGATTTCAGTCTGACACAAAAGGGGATTTCTCTCTCTCTCTCTCTCTATCTAATCATCCATCTATCTCTACCTATTAATTAATTAATTAATTAAATTTCAGTCTGGCATTTAACATAAATATGAAGTCAGGTCAAACAACTGAGATAAGACTTGCTAGAAACTGCTTCATATACAAGAAATTTTTGCATCCTCTTTCCTTGCTTTTACTGTATCCTAACCTGTCATGATGACCTGCATGTTCTCCAACATCACCCCATCCTTGTCCTCAGTAACAACTGCAAGCAGTAGAACTTTCAAAGTGATAAAGCTCCAACTTTAGTTTCCAGACAACCCAAAATATCATAACAGGTGACAGCACTCAAGCAAAAATGTGACTCAGCTTACTCAGTTTACTCTTGCTACTGTGGCCAAATCTAAGAATGAGGTCTCAACTCATATGGGCTAAAAATATTAATGATTAAGACAGTGATTTGATGATGACTAGTTGGTCCAGAGGAGTAAATTAACTGGTAAAATTCAAACCCATTCATGAAAACATGCTAATAAATCCAATTATAATTCAGGAAAGTACAAATAAGTAACATAGCACAGCTCAGTGTAAATGAACAGGAAGCAGTGACCATGGGGCTTTCTATATGATCTTTCCACTTTTGCAGCTGTGCTACCAACTAAAGTTCAACCAAACAAAAGATATACCACATTGACCTTTTGCAGATGTGAAACATGATGTAACTGTGCATGATGACTGAGGAAAAGAGATCATTATGGCAAGTTGCTGAATTGAATGACACTACATTGCATTCATAATCTAAATATACATTGTAGAGGCAAAGTACCAGAAGATATTATCCCAAATGAGAAAACTCAATTCAGCACCAAATATTTCATCATCAATATTAAATGTAAAGTGAAAAAAGTAAAGCCTCAGTGACACAAAGTTAGTCAATGAGCCAAGTTCACAGACATGTGGTCGCTCAGATTCATATTTTTATCTCAGTCTCCAGGGAAGCATTAGCACCTTCACACAGCCTTAAGGGTCATATCTGCTAATGGGCTATTACGGACTGGCACAATAGGCAGTTGCAATGATTCCAGCAAAGATTCCAAAAGTATGCCATGACTCAGAGAGTTAAACCACACATTTTGAAACACCCCAACATGGGGGGAGGTACTGGGTATTCCTATCTAAACCTGAGCATGTATAATCTTGGGGTTTGGGGACTTCTGGTACCACTTATCAGATCCAGAGGAGGACCAGAACTTCAATAGGACTGCGACCGCCACTCTCGACCAGACTGCAACCATCACAACATGCATGTCATCTGGCTATCTATAGGATAGGTGTGTGCAAAATACATTAGAGACACTATGCAATGAGGATGCATTCACTTCTGTAATACTAAAATTTCCATTGCGCTTGTATTGAAAACCATATGCATAACACTGATATGCTTCAGATTTCTTTGGTGTTTTCCTTGATGACAGGAATTCATTAAATTCTCTAAGTAACTAGGGCAAATTTAGATACTTCAGATACCACTAATTTTTGCTTAACTGTAAAGATGGTAATTATATATATCTGTTTGCAATGTAATTGGCTCAGGTAGCATTCTCAGTAAAGCAGGAATGTTGGCTTTCTCTCTCTCTGCTAGATGAGTAGGTGGGAAATTTCATTTGGAAAAGAAGGCTTACCTTGTCTAAAGTGATATTATCCTCTAAAGTGACCTTGTTTATGTGAATCACAGAAGTAACAGGAACAAGTAGTTATGCTAAGTTCAAAACAGGCCACTACATAAAGAATCTATTCCCTAAATTTTGCCAAAGGTAACAAGGAAGTGAGGCTTATTATTGGCTGAACCACAGCGAAATTCTGACAAACCATGTTCCCACAGGGTCTACACCCACACAAGCCATTGCCAGTCTTGCAGTGTTTCCCAAACTTTTGCAAAAGTGATTTTAAAGACAGGAATAAGTGGAAATGTAGGTAAAACCTCCTTCATCAGCTATAGTTTTTCTTATTTTTGCATCAGTCAAAGAGAAAGGAAGGGAAGATATTTGTGTACCAGTCTCTCTGACATGATTGTATGGATGCCTGCTCATTTCATTCCTGCAAGGGTTTTCTTCAGATATTCTTTTGTTCCAGTGACAACTGATGAAAGGCTGTGGCAATGAACAAATAGCTGGGCTTCTTTAGGGAGAAGCCAAGTCTCATTCCAGTCTGAGGGCTTCTCTCAAGTTCAACACCATGCAGTATAGTTTTCATGTTAGAAAAATCTCAGTAGAAACTCGACTTTACCCTGCCTCTCCACTGTTTCACTTGGGAGCTCAGGCGCAGTCATCAGTCAGACCAAACACCACACTAGATGTTTTCCAGCTGACTATGGAAAGTCTAGTATAGTAAGTTAATTTCAAAATGAAGTGCTTCAGATTGCCTTTTGGATGTTTTTGAAAGTAAATATATTCCTATCTAGATTTATTGATTTCATGATAAGTGATGTTCTGGATGTTAATAAATTGTCCTCTATTTTTTGGCTTTACAGATAAGCTTCAGAAGTATACAGGTAGGGTAAACAATTTATCATATAGACACAGGCATATCCAATGACTGAACTATTCTAGCTGATGTACACAGTTCACGTCTTAAGATCCTACTTGTAAGATAGTGATTTCCACAAGAATATTGTATGAATCCATAGTCCTACTATTTCTTTTAAAATTAACAATACATTACTAGAGAAAAAAATTGGGAGGTTTTGGTTTCTAAGGGGGATGATGGCTAGAAATTCTTTCTCCGAAAACATAATAGAGATTTTCATCTTTAAATGTTTTTAAATCAATTTCAATGAAATTGGAGGACAAGGACAGGAAGAAAATCATACCACTATGAATGAGAGTTCAAAAAGTACTTGTTAGAAATATGAATTTAAACATAAGCCAGGGAAGAGGAAGAAACAACATTACTTCAGTTCAGGTCCTACCTTTCATTAGTACTAAAGTTAGTTTCAACTCTTCACAAACAGCATCAGCAACCTCCTATATATTGTCTAAATGCTATGGCCTTGAAGACACTCAAATATCATGCTAAAACCCTGCTTTTTGAGTATACATAATTCCTGAAAATATTTACCCATTGATGTTCTGGATGTGTACAAATCACAGGGAACAAGCACTCTTCACCTAACTGTCAGATTCCATCAAGGGCAACCTCCGCTAACGAGAATTAACATAGTTTCATGTTTGACAACTCACCACATTTGCAATGACAGATTTCATAGCCAGCAATGAGTTAACCAAAAATGCAAGCAAAAATCAGTTGTTTAGGGGTTTTTTAAGTCTTTGTAGACATTTTTACGCATTTAAATTTAAATTTAGTTGCCCATTTTACATGCTTTGGAGCAAGATTTTTCTCAAGGAATGCAGAACTCAGTCTTAGAAGGGGCAAATTCTGTGACGCTCAGTACTGAAAGTCACTTCTTGTGTTAAGTGTATGGATGTATTAATTCAGAGAAAGAGGTTTAAGATGCTCCCACATTTTTTTTGGTCTGCTCCAATTGCAATTTAAAGCAGGGTAAGTGCAGTCCTGTATGGAGCATGGAATTTGTGGTGGGCTCCACAGGAGGACATTTACCCACTGCTGTGCTGTGAAGTCATCTGGACCTGAAACTCCCAGGCTTCAATGGATGTTCAGGCATTTTTTGAAGTCCAGGCTACTGAAGAAAGGACCCAGATCATTCCTGGGAAAGTAGGTGGGCATAAAAATTGTAGCAGATCCCATCTCACTCAAAGGAAGAGGCCTATAGTGAAGAACAGGAATATTGCTGGTCACCCACCTGAGTTCCTGGCTCAAATGCCTGGAAAGAAGCTGGAACAGTTTTCCCTACAACCCATTTCTCAGATAAATAAAGGCAATACACTATTGTTGTTTTTGCTACTTCCACTTACAAACATATATCAAAATAACAGTGAGGATCAATAGGTAAAGTGTAAGAAAAAAACTATGTTTTGAAAACTATTCCAAGCAATATAACATGAACTGAGTATTTTTATTCTGGAAGAATTAAGCTAGACACAAATTATTTCCACAAACAGGATGCTAAGTATGTGTTACTTTAGTCTTCCTCATTGCAAGAGAAGCTAAATGCCTTAAACAAATGATAGCACAGCATGTGGTTGTGTAGCCTGAGGGACATAGATATGCTGCTAACATAAAAGCCCCAGAGACCTGGGAATGCATCTGGAGTGCATAAGGACCAAGGTCATTTCTGTGGCTTTGTCAATGTGGCAAGAGGCTGATAGCAGTTGACTTTGGAAGAGAATTGCAAAATCATCCTCCCAAACCAAAGCTTGAAAAATGTGTGATTTTTGAGTATGGTAAACAGTGATCTTGGTGAGACTGATCATCCAGGATGGGAGCAGATGGCACTGGGGAATCCTGGAAGAGACAAGATCGCATGCTAATGAGTCTTTTAAAGACAAGAAGGGGTCTGGGAATGGGCAGATGGAGCAGTGTAATGGGTGGGAATAATATGGGAAAAGAGGGCTTCATTTTAATTACTAATTTTTTAATTGAGAGTATTACAAACATGAATCAGGTGGAACTGGGCAGTTGTGAAAGGACATCTGGAACAGTATAAAGGATGGCAGAGATTTGGGAATCAAAACAGGGGCACTGCTTTGTGAGGGTTCTTGACAGCACCGCATTATATCTGCCCGGGTCTGGAAGCCAGCTGGAGACTTCTCTCCTTTCCCTTGAAGACACTTTGTTTATCCCCTGGGTGAGTATCCAGGACCAAGTGTAGATAATGTCACTCAGACAGTGCTTCTCTTCTGGAGTAAGTCAGTGCCATACTCTGTACAGTTGCCACACACATGGCTTCTGTGCACTGTAGCTGCTGTGAAAAATACAGGAGACAATGAGAAATTAAGATTGTGTTCTTTTCATAATTTTTAACTACTAACGTTATTCAAATACTGCATTCCATATGTTATTTGAACATCTGTATATTTTTTTAACACTTTGTTTAGTAATTGGTGGAAATAATATGCCAGTATTTATGTAGTGCCTTTACATCCCTGTTTATTTAGCGTTTCAAGCATTTTTAATCTAATGTAGTGATCTGATGCGTCAGCCATAGTCAGAGAAATTAAAACTGAAACTTGTCAGGTACTTACAAACCCCAAAGGTTTATTTACTTGGGACTAGAGAAAAACCTCTTAAAGGATAAAAAGTTAACTGGGTCAAGATATGCTGACCACCATGGTCAAAAAAGAGCTTTAAGGTGATCTTTCATGAGTTCTTAATTGAAATGTAAATGGCTCTAAAAATAAAAAAGTTTGTTAATATAGAGTATTTCTGCAGTTACAACTTTTTGCTCATTTTAAGAGTGTAAAATAAACACATTATAAAGATAGCCAGTAACAGAATATTTTTTTCTTAACCATATTATACTTCTTGGTACCATAGTACATTTAAAATCAGAATAAGGTGATATTTAGAACATTTTTAATGATTTCCATGAAGCAATGTGTATGTAGAGACTTCAGGACTCTGTAGCCAGCAGCAGTCATGCTTTTTTTGCTGGGTACTATGCACAGGCTGGCACATGTATAAATTTTTGTAGAGGTTTACAGATAGATACATACAGAAAGTGAGAGTCAACAGTTACTGTTGCCTTCTGAAGGGAATCATTCAAGACCACTTAACTTGAAATTTTAACATGAGCAATTCCTTTCAGACAACAATGCTGATCCTTCAAATATCATTAGATGCATAACAGTATATTTTGGTGAGGGATCACGCCTGTGGTTGATGCTATTGCCTTTAGCAGTAATGTAGCTTCTCTTCATTTAAAAATATTTGTGTTTATAATCCATGCAGTGAGAAGTAGCAATTCAGGGCTCCAAGGTAATACAAAGTTTGTGTCCTCAACTGAAATTCCTTCATAAAATATTTAAGAATTTAGAATGGATAAATTCTTGGTCTCATTAGGACAGATTTGCAAATTACTCTAGTGAGGTCAAGATTTGCTCAGAGCCTACCATCTGAACTGTGTGGTCAAATGGATACAGTAAATTTTCTGTTCTTCGATTTTGACTGGGTGTTTACATTTAAGGTTTTATCACTTTCCAAGCATTAAGCTAGGGATGTTACAAGGACTGAAATAAGAAAAAGTGAGGAGCACGGAGAAGGTTTCTGATCAGTTTTCTTTGGATTATGTAGTATATTTTATGAAAGAGAGAGTGGAAGTAATGGTTTCTACTAATTCCTGTTTCACCTTGACCACTGAAGCATTAATTTTGGAAGAACCGACACAGAGGAACTCATGTGCCACTAATCAGTTCTAGCTGACTGTGCTATCCTGCCTGCACCCTTTGCCTTACGCAAACATGTAACGCAGCTTTTCAGTCCTGATACTACAGGATGGATCACCTGCTGTAATGGAAGTCATGGTTTCATTCAAGTTCTTCACAAATTACACATACGATTTATGAATCTATTTATTTGTCTAGAGTCAGTTACTTTAAGCAAAAATGTATATATATTTACAGTTGTCTTAGTTTGGCAGCAAGGACCAGTTTATCACTGTGTGGGTGTGACCAAAGCTGTGTATTCTAAAACCTTCTATGTCATTTCTCATGAACTGTTAACAATGGACCATTTGCAGCAGCTGCCCAGGGCACACCTGACCCCTCAGGCTGAAAACCGGGTGTTAAAAAACGCCTGTGAGATAGGAGCTGTGATAACTCTCCTCCGGGGAGTCTTTAATACCTCCACACCCAGCCTGAGGGGGCTTGTCTGCTAATGGGCCAGCAACGATTCCAAAAATATCCCATGACTCACAGAGTTGGTGCACCCATTGTGGAATTCCCTGCCCTGGGTGAGATACTGGGTGGTCCCACCTAAACCAGAGAGTGTATAATCTTGGTGTTTGGGGACTTCTGGAACCACTCAGCGGATCCAGAGGAGGACCAGAACCTCAACAGGAGGAGGCCACCACTCTCGACCAGATTGCAACTGTCATCTGCACCAACAGGTTTTTCACCTCCTTTTACTTTGGACTCAAGGAATCAAGGAAACTGTGCTAGCCAGTTTCTTAGCACAGGGGCTAACAAATCCCCTTATATTTGTGCCCTGGGGTGCCATGATATTCTTCTCAGTTTTGTGGGTTAAAACCAATTTCCCTTTGTGCCATTGCACTTATTGTAATATTTTTATTAAATTGTAACTCTGACTTACAATCTTTCTCGTGTTGGGTTCATTTCTCCTGACAGTTTACCTTTAAACCAGCACAACAGTATAAAAATAAAATAAATGTTTCCTTCCTCCAGGTTACTCTTCATCAAAATGTTTTTTTTAAAAAACCCTTGTTTAAAAAAATTATAAAATAAGGCACATCAGACACTTTATGCTTACAGCAGCAACAGCTCTACTAATAAAATTCCTAAGTGGTGTTTATCTGACCTGTTCCTGAAAGACCTACAATGGTAAAGATTTCATATAACTCATATTGTAACATTCCACTAACAAGTTTTTCTTCTAACCTAGATATCCCTTGTCTGTTTCAAGCTTGACGTCAGTCTCCTCTCCAAACTCAACTGCCTCAAATGTCATTCATGTTCTGGTTTCCATATTTTTTAGATGATCCATGTTTCTCTCTGTTAGGTTCCTGTATAAGTCTATGCATTTCTTGAATTCAGACTGCAAAACTAGACAGCAGTCTTGTCAGAACCTCAAAAATTGCAGTCCTGGAAAAGCTACTGGATGAATGCCCCATTCTGGCATTAAAATCACAGATGGAAGCCTTAACAGTAGCAGAGCCAACACATATCTCTGAAATCCCACTTCCTTTCATTTTGCTGTTATTTTCTCTCCCCAGAATCTCCATTTCAGTTACAATTGCTCAAGTAATTTTGCACTTACCTGCAGTTCTAAGCAGATCATAAGTCTCTAGCTTGCTTTTGGGATATTACGTGAGACCGTGTCAAAACACGTACTTAAACCTTCCACTGCTATTGGTTCCCAAAAGTGCACAACTCCAGTTGCAAGTAATTTTCATGCTGTCTATTATTTATGACTTAGCTATGTTGTAGGTATTCCTGCACTATCATTTCTTTTCAGAAAAAGAAAAGAAAGTAAACAAAACTTCTCTGGAATCCTGATCTTTGGTTCTTAAAAAATGCTTTCAAATTCCCTCTTACATTGGGAAGTATTAAACATGAAAAATGTGCAAGAAAATCAGTAGAAAGGTTATGGAAAACTAGTAAAAAATCCTAAGTTTAGCACTGTTATATTCTTCAGTAATAAGGAATGTTCACAAGACTTGCTGAGGATTAATTTCTTCAAATAAGTCTTGTCATTTTTGTTTGTATTGCAAAAAAAATCTTCCTTTTTTTTTTTTTTCAGAAACCAATCAAGTTTACTTTTGCAATTACACAGCTGCCAGCATAGTCCTCCTTTTGTAAGAAGCCTTTTTTAGAATTGGATTTTATATAAAGTTGTTTTGAGTTTTGGGATAGGGTTTTTTATTTGTTTGGGGTTTGTGTGTTTTGGTTTTTGTTTGTTTTGGTTTGGGTTTTGTTTTGGTTTGTTTGTTTGTTTAGCCAGGTAATAGTTCTGTTTATTTTAAGACAAATTTACTTTGCTAAGCAAAGAAAGGCATCATCCATATGAATTAAGGATCACCTCAGATATGTTATAAGGATAAGTAAGACTAACTTTTATTCATAGGAAACAGCAAAATACTCAGAGAAGCTACAGCAAGTAAATAGTGTCTTTGGACCGCTTTTACTAAAAATTCTTTTTCTAAAAGGGTGATAGTATAAGGGTTATCCACATCCCATCTAGGTCAAGGGTTTTCTCAGTCAAGGCACACATCCCAAGTGAAGCAATAAATTGGAAATTCAATAATGCTCTTTTCGACACAACTGAGCCAATGCTGCCCTGACTAAATGACAGTGTTCCACTCTGCATTTTGGGGCAAAAAGAATTCCAATCTCAGCAGCACTAAACAAAAATTCATTAGAAATTCAATGCCTACCTAGACAAAATGAAGAGTTACCTTTCACAGATGAAAAGCAAAAATGTATAGATAAGATAAAAAAGAAAAATGTGGGAATGATTTCTTTTGGTTACATTTCACTGGAGTAAATTATTTTGTACTTCACTGCTCTCTGCCACTTACTTTCTGCATGAGGATAGGTTTACATTGATGTCATTAATGTATTTGGCATCAAGTGCTGAATTCTACTTGTTAATTCACATTATTAATGGTCATTGCCTTTACCTGTTGAAGACAAACACACTACTTTCAGACCATCTCAAATGGCAAAATGCATGAAAAAACTGAATTGAGAAACTGTCTTATATGACCTATTTTTAGATACTGTGTAAAGTTAGTGAAATCAAATGCATGAAACTGATGACTGCAAGTAAGATTTTAGAAAGCAAAGAGGTTTTGACATTCCCAGTTGCCTCTCTTAAATCATTTCCCTATGATGGTTATGAAAGCATAAGTAATACATGACTGAAAAGAGTCCTTTGGAAACTTCCCAGAGTATGAAAACTCTTTCTTCTTTTAAGTTTAATTGCAATACTTCTAAGTTAATCAAAGAACATTAACATCAGAACAGGTACTTTGAAATGTCATAGCAAAGCGTCACTTTCAGAAATCCAGGGTGTAGTGTGCAAAGCCAAAGCTATATTCATGAATTTGACTAACATCTCAGCTGCACTCATGCCAGATTCAACAGGAATTCCTCTCCATGTTAATGGGACTATTACTATGATTTATCATATAACTTGTGCTAAGGAGTAAATTGTTCCACAGCGTGTTAAGCAATTACAGTAGGAGGACAATCTGTTTCTACAGCCCAGAAAACAATGCAGGTCTTTACTTACAGCAAACCAGAGGAAGTCATCTGTATGAGATTAACATGTATAGGAGATATTCTAAGCAGGAAAATAAAAGCTTGTCCTAAGCCTTCAGAAACCAAGTGAAAGAGAAGATATATAGCTACTCAACTAAAAAAAAAAAAAAAAAAGAAAACGCCTACAAACCAGTCAAGTATTATAACTGCACAAGTCGTATCTCTCACACCAAGCAGAGAATGGTCCCAAGGCACAGGCCGAGGGAGGCTTTCACCCTCCCACTCCTTGTTCAGAATCCGTCTTATACACCATGGCCTTTTTGGGGTCACAAGTTTGTGAAGTGCTAAATTCCTGCTACTCTAACGTGGCTTTGACACTGCCAAGCTGTTGATATGCAATACCTCCTCTGGTACACTATCCAGTCAGCATGGCACCATCCTTATCACTGCTTGCTTACTATAACTCTAGGACAGTGTTTAGCTGGTTGCAAACATTTGTTTTCATAAAACATTGGACAGGTATTTCTACCTCTGTGTATTTTTTCCTTTCTTAGTTCTTGCAAGTAAATTTTTCCTCCCTGAAAATTCAGTTTATGAGTGACTCAGAAGTGTTCTTATTTGATGTTTCAGATTCAGTAGTGTCAATTTCCCATTTTGGGGATTTTGTCTCTCATCAGACTTCAAGATAGGTGATAATTTAAAGTTTATGTCTGCATGAAAAGATTCCTGAAACATATTAGCTGGCCTGAATAAACTCATTCTCAGATACATGGAGAGAAATGTCCCTTCTGATAATGCTACACAGAGGGTTGCATGAAAATGTGGCAACATGACTTTAATTTTAGTACCAAAGATGACTTTATTGCATTACTAATGCCCAGATATGTCTCACTGACAAGCAATTACAGCACATATAATCATATATCTGACTAAGGAGATTGTAATTTATAAAACAATATTGATACTATGACTTTAATGTTTCTTGAAGTCCTCTGGTTTTGCTGCCAAGACTCAAATACTCCTGAAATATCTGTGGTGGTATGATTTACCATGCTTTGCCTGAGCATAAGAAGAAGAATTTTAAGATGGCTTTTTGGCACAGATTCAAGATAAAAGCATGTTTCTTTTATGAAGTGTCCTAATTCCCCAAATTATTAACAAATCACACTTCTGATTCTTCTGATGCTTGGAATATCTTTCAAAAGATGTGATCATAACATTATTTTTTATACTCTTAGGAAATAATAAAGGAATTAAATCTAATGAAAACTGCTGTATTAGATTCTTTTGCTGACAGCAAGAATGTACTTGCTTCTCTGTAATTCTGGATGTCTTGAAAAATGTAATTATGGCAATATATCAGAGAATAAGACAAGAATTTCCTAATGATACTAATAGTAAAACTTGTAGCTTTATTTCAGTCATTGTAATAAAGGGAATCATACATAATACACAAAGATTTTTACTACAAAAAATCTGCAGGACTTCAGATCTAGCTAAGTATAAACTTTAAAGAGGAAAACTGTTTTAAAACTCTGCATATATGTAGATCCTAAAGCTGATTTTTCCCCTGTAAGCTCCCCTTGGAAAGTATTAAATAGAGTCAAACATGTGCAAACCTTAAATTTAGCTCATCAGCTATCACGACAGCTGAACCACTCCACAGAGTGGCAGGTGCCGTAGATGGTATACACATTTCAGTGCTCAGAGCTACGCTTGTGGACAGTATATACTGTACATTCCAGACTCATGATGACACTGCTGTATCCTAGGATAAGCATTTCTGCACTGTGGATGTCATTCATGTGCCAAGACTGCTGATGCAGTCTACCAGCCTGTTCAGCATCGTCACCAGTGGGAATGCAAAATGGGACGCTACGTTCTTTTCCTGGGTACTGGCATTTCTAAGCACACAGCCTCATCATTTCTGACAAACAGCTGGTCATAAAATCCATAAATGAGTTCACAGAGATGTCTAAAAATCTCCTTCATGGCCCTGGCATGAATTACAACTTTTCACAGGCTCTTCACTGCTTAGGCTTGCCTTGTACAAAACAGGAGACAAGAACACAAGTCATTTCATATGAAGGGGCACAAACACAATTTTATGGAAGAGTCAGCATAAGGACCAGAAGAAAAAGCACACCAGCTCTGACCTAGCACACCATAAGTGATACCCGTCAGCCAGGCACCTCTGCAAGAACTACAGATCCAAATTGGAGAATACCATCAGTGTATCTTCACCATTGTGACTCCTGTTCTACAGACATTTGAATGAAATTAGTCCTAGGTCTACCAGCACTTCAAGAACAAGATTGAGGGTACACCCTTTCATGAGTTATCTCATGTGCCCTTTCCTGGTCCTCAGCTTCTCAGCATTTTGACTTAGAGCTGAGCACTTGTCTTTGAGCAAGATTAGTTTTGCCTCACCATACTCCAAACAAAGAGAATGCCATTGTGCAGGAATCTCCATCAGGAATTTAGGTCATCATATTTCCACTAGGACTGATACTCCTGCCAAGGTACACCTCTTGAGTCTGCCCCCCTGGAGATGGTTCTCATCTCTTCACCACAGTAGTTCTTTCACCTTCCAGACACCACAGGAAAGGGAAAATAACACTTTTTAAAGTGTTGCATGACATCTGCCATGGCTGATCATGACTTCCTACTCATACAGGCTAAGTGAGGTGGCTTCTTTACTTAACTCCCCAAAGTGATATTGAAGTAACATATTCTGTGGACAAAAAACAACAGCAGAAAGTTTTAAAGAGGCCATGGGAAACATAGCATAGGGAGACAAGGCCTTTTAGGCTAATGGACTCATATTCTCAAACACAGCTGATCTGAGCAGGAGATGTATAGTTTCCCTGCCCTTGGAGCTGGAAAAGTCTCCAAGGGGAGAATAGCTAACGGAGGAAACATTATGTAGGAGAGCTGAATCACCTATTTTTTTTTCCTTTTTTTGCTTGTTATGTGTCTGCAGGAGGTGGACAATGTCTGGTACTGAATGGCCTCCATAGATTGCTTAAACTGTCTGAGGTCTCCTCTAACAGTTTTCTTCTTCACTTTGTCTTGATGTTTCCCAGGTCTAGCCGGATGGGTTTTTTTGTTTGTTTGTTTTTCTTCAGCTTCTGGCAATATTCTGTTCATCTGACTGTTGCTTGATGCCTAAATTCCTGTAGAAATAGACACTCAGAAGCAATATTAATGGAGAAAAATAGATGGTATACTTTTATTTAAAGCTTTGAAGGTGCACACCCAAGGTTTGTGCACACATATGCCAGACATGCATGCTGACATGTACACCTGTGACCAGGGATGTCATGGCTTTTATAACTTCTCCAGCAATTTATATATGAGATATTGATAACCACCCATGATCTTCATTTCACTCTGTTCCCCACTCACAGAGGTCTTCAAAACTGCCCCTTGGAGAAGTTTCAGAACTTCCAGGCCTTCTTGTGTTTTGTCTTCACGGTATCTACAAGTGGTTTCTTACAAACACCATGGCCTTGGCAGAGCATGAAAAAGCTCACAAATCTGCAAGAAACAGCTTTAGTAACTCACCTAAGATGTGAACAACCTAGGAGAATCTATGTAAATTATATAATCTCAAAAATCTACAAAATATACTAAAATCCTTAGGCATTTTGACAAAAGGGAAAAGAGTTCAGGGTAGCATACGTAGGTTTAGTTCGCATGTTTGACATCAGACAGTGAAATGGCAGAATAAGCCTGAACTTAAAAACTGACTGTCAATGCAAATATGTTTAGAAGGCTCAAATTTCCATAAACACCTGAGTCTGGAGTTGGAAATATAAACATCAAAACAATTTTTTGTTGCAGAATTGGCATTCAATCTCTAAATTGCTTCTGTAAAAACTTCTCTCATAATCTAACATTTGGTGAAATTTTGCCAAACACAAGTAGTTTATCTTCCATCTAAGTGAAATGAATAAATCATGTAGAAATGTGTGTAGCACATTATCTATGGGGGGGAAAAAAATCTACTTTTAAAATTAGCCAGGTTTATTAATTTTTGGTAGTTAAAAAGAGATAAATTTTTACAACAAAGTCATTGACACATCAAGATAATGACTGTGCTATTGAGTGCAAAATCTCACAGAGACTGGAGTGAGTAAAGGTGTAATATAATTTTCCTGCTGAGACAACTCTAAATGCAATCCAATATAGTTGAACTTCACAAGGGAAACAAAGAGAAGGTACTTCTGACAGAATTTTCTTTTTCTGTACATTTTTTTTTCTTAAATCATAGTTACAGTTTTGTTCTCAATACTCAGAAACAGCTCCTTTAAATACCTGTGAAGGAATTTGTCAGTCAAAACTGCATCTTTTTCAGAATCTGAACTGTGCTGTGCTCGACATGGGTCACATCTTAGTTGTCTCTACACATTGCTAACCCAAGTAACAGCACAATTCTGCCCAAATTAAGGACTGAAACTGACACTGGCTAGGTTTCAGGAAGTTTTAAGGCCATTTATTAAATTTTATTGGGAAAAAAAATTGATTCATTTACCACCAATTCTACATATTCTTTGCTTTTGCATTGCATTCAACTGAAGCTGTTTCCTAGATGAACCCTGGTACCAAAGTCAAATAATGTCTTCCCATTGCAGTTAATGGTCATTGCATCTGATTCTGACAGTTGTCACCATAAGCAGTGAGTACAGTCCAGGCAAGGGGAAGTCCTTTCTCCTTTGGTATACCTTGGGCATATGATGAGATTCATGTGCTGCAACACAACTTCCCAGAAAGGCTATTGGGCCTCTGTGGGACCACTGAGCAGCTCAAGCTAACTGAGGCTAGTGAACTAAGGCTCTTTGAGACAAGGGCAGTAAGGAATGAGATTTGCTGCCTCTCTGCCTCCCTGGTGGAGCTATATGGCAGCAGAGTGCAAGGCATACATTTGGGATGGACTACCTGTGCAATCAGGCTACACTTTTATTTACCCAAATGACAATGAATTTTTGCCAGATGCGTATTGCATCTTTTTTTTTTTTTCAGATGCAATCCCTGGATTATTTTTACCAACTGCTTCTCTTACTGCGGATGCATCATTTCACAAAAATATTCATTTTAAATTGCCAAAACATAGGTAATGTGCAGCATGATTTTCTTTAACTGTAGGCCAATACATCTTCATATAACTACATAAATATAATCCCAACAATTACTCAGCTATATCTGAAGAACTTTGAACCCATTATAGCTAATATATTCTGTGCTTGGGACTAGGAGTTTGTGCAAATTATACCACACTCAACAAGGTCCATAACCACATCCAAAGAAGTTGTATGTGCATTGTGGATGTCACATGATTTAAATTATAGGGAAGTTAAAAATAGAATAGAGAAGATCCTGGACAATTGCTGATTTTTCATGCATGCATTCACTGACTATTCTTCAGGAACAAGAGATGTTTAAGAGAGTTAGATGTATTAGAACACTTTTTGCAGGTTTGCTTTATCTTTTAGTGTGAAACTGCAGAAAAAGAAAGCTGTTATTGATATGCTATGGAAGATACTATTTCAGAGGATTGGGTTTGGCCATAGTAGTAACAACCCCTAACCACTAAGCAGATTGCTTTTCTGTAAATTCAGTTATTGATCCCTTGGTCTTAACAAACCGAAACACCTGTTGCAACAGCAGAATTGCAACATAAGTGCTGCTGTGGTATGTGCTACCAAAGCTGCCTTGCTCCACACTTAGTTTTTATGAAATAAACTGATGCTTATGAGAGTTCCTGTCAAGTTGAAAATACTGAAAAATTATTTTTACTCATGCCTACCTCCAGCTAAACATTTGGGCATATGTCTAAATATAAGTGTGTGAATAGTCTTAATGACTCCAAAAAACAGGGTTGCTTAGTGAGCCTGAAGAACTTAGTAGACCTATTCTGCAGCCTGTGATAGGCCTAACACTGTCCTATACTTCTGACAGAATATTGCAAGTCAGAAATTAAGGGTCTGCATGCGAGAAGAAAGGAGTATCGTACTACAGTGTCAGGTAGGCGTGACAACTGCAATATGATCTCTGATGTTTGACTGTGTACTGGTTGCAAACTTCAAACACGGAAACATATACTTCTATACTATGCTCTTGGCACAGGGCCTATATTTGCTTTCCTCCAACCAACCAGATCCAGAGGACAAAACTCAGACAGACCGAGAATGACTGAGCCTTTCAAGTTTTCCCTGCAGGCTGACTTGAGGCAGAATTAGTCTACCTAGAAACAAATCAAGAAATACATGCAGTATACTTCAGAAACTACTTAAAACATTTCACTGACATTTCAAGAGGGTTTTGGTGTTTAGAAGTTACCTGCCCAAATTTTATTGTCTATATTGCAGTAAAGTGCAAAGGTCCCACTCAGTACAAATATCCCTGCTGAGAAGACCTTACGCAAAGACATATCACATCTGGTAATGTAGCAAGAAAAGGACAAACAAGAATAGCAGCAAAGGAATAATACCACAGTATCAGACAAAAAACAACAGGGGAAGCATATTCATGAGATCACATGCTATTCCTCCCCTCCCTCTGTCCAAGTCTGTCCCTAAGGTATGTAGACCATTCCTTATTGACATTTGTTCCACTTGTTCTGTGAAACCTCTAGTGATGAAGGCAACACGGTCTCCCCAGGCAAGTCATTCCTGTCCTGGATAGGGAGAACACACCGTTCCCTAGTTTTTGCAGCAGCCTTTTACACATTTCAAGACCAGTTACATGTACTAGATTAGCCAAGAATGCTGATTCTGACTGAGGTAATGGTTGGTTTAGGTTTCAGGCAATTATTGATTGCTGGCTTGTGTCCTGTTTATTTTCAAACACTGTCCTATCTACTTTTACCTTGATGTGCTCCCTGAGCATTGTTAACAATTCAGGACTTGTACATTCTTCTCACCTAATTGCTCACACCCTTCTGTTTTCCCAAATATGCACAGTCAGGCAGGAGCATCACTGCAAGTGGAGCCTGCTAGATGTGGGCACAGAGGATCCAAAAGCATCTTCATGACTCTCATAGGGTCCAGCAGAAATGTAGCTCAGTTTCAGACATCCATCCATGTATGTTGATGCCTTTTCCTTTTTTCCTAAGCAATCTCAGTGTAATGAGAGTCTTGGGATGGTCATCTTCCCTCTCAAAGGTCTGCATAAAATATTGACCATCATTTTGGCTGACAGAAAAGTCCATACAAAGTTGCTGAAATACGGTAAGAGCACTACCGGTCTTAGACATCAGACAACTTTAAGCAGGATGCTAGAACACCAAGATTTTGGGACAGGAAGAGGGAAAGGCAGACCAGTTGGGAAGCCCAACTGCAGCCCAGCCTTGGGACTCGGTCTTGGGATCCAGCCTTTCATGTACAGCTACAGTGTTGCCTGTTAAAAAGTAAAAGGTGAAATGAAAATATATCATCTTAAAACATTTTAGGAAAAAAGTGGGTTTGTGTGACACTTGGTAAAATGTAGACTGCTTCAGAATTATTAAGGTTAGGCACATAAGCACATTCAAGGCCCCGTGCATTTGATGCATAACAAAATCAATCACTTACACAAAATCTTCTTTGTCATGGAGATATGAAGAAATGAAAAAAACCAACACAATACAAACAAACACCCCTCTCAAAAAAACCCAAACCAATCAAATAAACAAAACATACACACACACAGAGCAAACACAAAAAAAACTCCACATGAAAACACCTTTAACTTTTCAGATTATGTTTTTTGATAACACCAAGAATTTTCCAGTGAAGTTTCATAATCTTCAGATATATAGCTCTCCAAAACTACATCCTCAGGCAAAATATTATTTGGGAAGTTTTCTAGCAGTCTTATCAAGACTCATCTGTGAGTTTCTGGCTCCTAATGTGAAGTGTGATCCTGCAGTTCACACGCCAAACTTCAGCTTACCCTATAACCAGTCCTGCTTACTGTCCATTAAGAGCATCATAATCACTCCTACTTGTCCTGTTTTCAGTCTTCCTCCTTTTGTAGGACTCATACACCAACCAACACCCATAAGGAAGTCTTCTCCTCTTCCTCAAAGGCAGCACAACCAGAGCAAGCATTTAAGGAATGCAGAGAGAAAAGCCCTCTGTGCTCCAGCCATGTCTTCCACCCATAAGAAGGAATCACATCTTGAAACTTCAGAACACAGCCTGACCAAGGAAATTCTTTGAAATTCATCAACCAAACTAATCTTTACCATGTGGCTAAGGTTTGGAAAAAATCAGTGGAGGTGTATCCCTGACATGAAGGGGGCCCTTTCTTTCACATCACAAAGTTTTCCTCCAAAGTATGGTCATGTCTACACAGACAAAATTTTTATTCCAATTTCTATGTAGAAAAGTAAACTTTCCCCTTCCTATTCCTGGGAACAGCAAAACAATTTTCAGTTGGAAATTATTCAAAAAGAAAGCCAAACTCTGCAAGACATCTGCTTTCTCAAAAAAATACATCCAGTGAATAAATTTTAAACCTCCTTAAGAAACTATCCTCCTTAAGTGTGTGGATAAACTTAAAACACACAGGTGAAGAATCCTTGAATCTTGACCCAAATTACCTGCATGGTGAACATGTGTAATATTCATTACATATCATTATAATAATATTCTCTTCCCTGAAGATTATGTAAGCCAGGCATGTATAACAATACACAAAAAGAGAAAGGGGGGGTTACAGAAAATACAAAATTCATATTTCAGAGTCACTCTGATGTGCCATCAATGTCATTTCCAAGGAAAAACTGTGGTCTCAGGAAAGTGGATGCAGACTAGAAATCAGAGCAACTAAAACAATCTAGATTTAATATGTGGCTTGTTTCCAATGGCCTTTAGATTGACTGAGGAGTACATTCTTAATAGATGTGCAGGAACATAGTAATTTAGCTTTGCAGGACATCTGGACAAACAGAGCTATGCTGTCATTTTAAATGTTCTTTCAAAATTATTATTATACTGATAAGTGACATGAGTACAAGGGGATATTGTACTAGTACTAGTAATTATTTGGAAAGTTGGCGAAGGAAGAAAAAGCAGGCTAGTTCTTTTCTATCTTAAATTGGTTTTAACATCAAAACTACATCAAAATGCAGGAGTTTGTAGTGGTGTAAATGGTGTAAACAATATGTAAGAATGTGCAGTCACTGCTAGCAGTCCAAAGGAAATCCATTTTGTTTAGGACTGCCATTTGAAGGCAGGAAAAATAGAGTGGAACAGAACATTGTAAGTAAAATTGTTCAGATAATCACCCTGTGATAACAGAAAATTTCTCCCAAGGGAGCTCAAGCAAAGAATGAACCAAGTTCTAAGGTGCTATAATGTCTTGTCAATTCAAGAACTTCCTTTTCTAGGGACAGGTATGATGGGTGAGAGATGTGCCTCCTTCCTGCATGACTATCCTCTCCTTACACACAATGGGCTCCTGCCCACGGCAGTCTGCCCTCTCCAGTAGCCTTGTGCAGGCAGCCACTGGAGACAGTGTGGTGGTGGGTGGCTGCCGGTGGAAAACCTTCTGCCTTGGGATAATACCAAGGTTTAGCATGCTGGCTTTACTGGAAGGAGAGCCTGTAGGACAGGAGGTGTCAGCAGGGACTGGGTTTCTGTGCAGAGGCTGTCTGGCTACTTCAAAGGTGGCAGACCTGCCATGAGCCTTTGAACA
>JAWWEV010000095.1:31020113-31030168 GCA_035583235.1 Hafferia zeledoni
GACAGCTAAGAACTCATCACATAAACCAAAATGTAAAGTCTAGGAAGATTTTTAACTAAAGTTGCATGTGTCTGAAATAGAGATGTCCTTTGTACCGAAGTCTTCCTGACGCTGGTTATAGCCTCAATCATGAGGAGCATGGGGAGATACTAACCAGCACAATACTACAATGTATATGTACATTGTAACAGCTGGTGCACAGTACTCAGTTTTACGGGTCAATACTCATGAAGACTAATCTGCAGCTGAATTTGAGCCTAAGCAAGCCAAATTATAACTTTATTTCTTACCCCTATCACATTACACAACAGGAAAAGCTAGAAATGTAGATGATAATTTTAGTTGCTTCCTGTTTAAATGTCATTTAACCCAGAAAATACTGTCATTCCAGCCAAGTGAACAGGAAGTATCTTGAGTCACTAGTTTGAGATTTCCCTAATTTACCTTCTGCAATTTCAATCTCAAACCCTGCTGCTCTCCATACTCTTGCAGGAAGATCTGCTACAAATTCAGTATATATTGTTAATTTAATGGGGAGCCTGAACCTGTAAGGAACTAGGTCTGTAAATCCCATTTGATAAAGCCATAGCATCAAATTCATGAAAGTCCCTGCAGAGGAAGGGAAAGTAGTAAATATGTGCAATTCTGCACATGATTTTTTTTCAAGTCTGAGAAGGTGGGCAAAGGGATAAAGATGAGCAAATGTTTCCTGTCTGGTCTCTCATCTTGCATTTCAAAATAAACCAGCCCTTTCAAAAAACTAGTGAAAATTAGTAAAAACTAGAGGGTGAAACTAACTACTTTACTTCAAGCCTAATGTGCAGTCACTTGCTTTTAAATCATAGCATTTAGGCAGCAGATTGGTAATTAACATTACTGTCATGCTATTGTCATGCTACATGTTTTACTTAAGACTCTAACTGCATAAGAGGAAAGTAATAGTGCATCCTATATTGACTGAAGTAATCTTATCAAATAATTTGCACAGCAGAACACTCGCTTTTAAAATCTGGGTTAGCATCAAATAGAAAAGCAAAACGCATTTAAGTTGACTGACAAGCATTGATGGTGGGAGGGGGAAGGAATGTGGGAATAAAAGACAGCTGACTATGTTCTCCGTTCTTAGGCTACAAAACTGCTCAAAATATTCCTTTGAAGTTTGAGATTGGGTGCTGGTTGGCATAAAAGGCCTTCTCACCACAACTGAAACATGAAAGAATTTTTACTTTCAGTGTTACTTATTCCAAGTTTAACTAAACTTCATTCAGCTGCAGTAGAACTCCCCTGAGTCTCAGCTCTGACAATAGTATGACAGAAATATCATTGTATCAGCATCAAGCAGAAGACAGTGAGCCAGCATCAAAATTTCAGAACAAAGAAATAAGGATATCCAGATTGTTGTGTTTAACCTGAGAAGTACCAAAATTGGTCCTGCCTCTGCTGAGATTTGTACAAATATCCCAATAGAGACAATTCCAAAATTTCTACTCAAAGGCTGAGGGCAAAGAAAGCTTTCTTTAGAATAGCACTATTAGAAAATTACAGGAAAATTATGTGTTATCTGCACTTTTCCTTGCTAGCCTAAACCATGGTTCTTTTAATTAAAAGTTACATTTAAATATTCCCATAACTTTAAAGAACAGAAAGGAATTCAGAAATTACGTGCAAGAGCAAAGAACAGAGAAGAAAAATTCTGGAATAATAAACAACACTTTCACAAACTACCAACAAAAAATAGGCAATATAAAGAGGTGATGCAGTAACTAAGGTGGAATAAATAAATAATGGGACATCTCAGAGGAATGAAAACAACCTTTCTTTGTTCAAGCAACAAGCCAATGCCAGTCCCACATTTAGTATTCTAGAAGACATGCACAGCTATTGAAAGCAGCAGTTTTTTCTGAGAAAATGTCTGAATCAATTATTTTTTTATTACAAGATAAAACTTTATGCTGAATGCATCAATCAAAGAAGAAAGAGCCATGTTCTTCACAATACTGAGCATGATGCCATTTTAAGATTTTATTGTGTATCTGGTGGCACAGTCTGTTTATGACATCTGTGACCTGAAATTTGAGAGCCGGCTTCAGAAGTACAGGTTATTCCATGGAATCATAGAAAGAATCGTGAAAAGACCTTTAAGATCATAAAGTCTAACTGCTAACCTAACACAACCAAGTCCACCACTGAACCATGTCCCTAGGTACCAAATCTAGATGTCTTCTAAATCACCCACAAAGATGGTGATTTACCCAGTTCCCTGGACAGCCAATGCTTGATAATCCTTTCAGAGAATAAATTTTTCTGCATGTTCAATCTAAACTTCCTCCGGTGCAGCTTGAAGGCATTTTCTCTCTCCCCATCCCTTCCTGCTTGGGAGAAGACACCCTGACCTCACTACTCAATCTTTTTTCAGGTAGTTGTAGAGAGAAATAAAGTCTTCCCTGAGAGAGGTCTCCTCCAGGCTCAACAACACCAGTTGCATCAGCTGCTCCTCGTACGACTTGTGTCCTAGACCATTCCCCAGCCCTTTTGTCGCTCCCTGGACATGTTCCAGCTACTTCAATGTCCTTCTTGTAGTGAGGGGCCCAGAAATGAATACAGGATTTGAGGCGATGCCTCAACAGTGAAAAGTACATTGGGATGATCCCTTCCTTGGTCCTGCTGGCCACACTATTGCTGGTAAAAACCATGATGTAGTTGGCCTTCTTGGCCACCTGGGCACACTGCTGACCCACCTTCAGCTGACTGTCAACCAGCACCCCCAGCAGCTTTTCTGTCAGTCAGCCTTCCAGACACTCTTCCCCAATCCTATTGTGTATGGTGATGCACAGTATTCTCGTAACAAATGTGAACCAGCTTCAAGAATCCTCAGTCTGTCCTTCCTTCACTAACTTTAGCAAATCCCTAATAAGCTTTCTGGACTTTGAGAATCCCTTTCTGAGCTATCCAGCCTTGCCCACTCATGACCTACTTCAGAAAAATGCTCCATTACCATTTCTCCTTTCACATTCTCAGTAGTTGTGTACCACACCCTGATTATTCAAGGGGAAACTCTTCCAGCAGGAATGTTAAGAATATAGTTTCATGGCTATCAAAATTTCATTTCTATCCAGCACTTACTTTCCAATTAATTTCTGTAGAAACCTATTTAGCTTTAAATTTTGAAGTATTCTTCAAAGGTAGGATATCATATGTTCTTTCCCTAGACCTTAATCTCTTCAGTAGAAGAGAGAATAGATAGTTCATCAAAAATTTGATTCTCATGAAATAGAAATAATAAGTCAATTATTTGTAAACATACACCAGAATTTCCTTACAATGAGTAATCTAACTGTCATGTATTTTGCAGTACCAAGTTACATCATTTGACATTTGCTCAAGTACACTTCAAGGGAATTGTGACCATACTTTTTAATAAAAATTGAAGCTAATACATTGTCTTTGCGTTCTTATATTTTTCTGTAATAATACATATTTTGTACTAGTAAATGGACTAGCACAGGTTCAGCTGTGCTTAGGAGATGTGATGCTGAAGCCAACAGACACTGCGGAGAGGACTATGTGAATACAGGTATCCTGCTTCTAGATCAGAGATAACTTTGTACAACCACAAAAGTTTTTTCATGCTCTCAGAAGTTCTGATGTCATGAAAGGACCCAGATCTGCATATAAAAACAGATGAAAAGTATTTGCTTTTTTTCATGTTGGTACCCTAATACAGACAGGGAAGAATGTATATCACAGGAGATGAAATTTTGATCCTGAAGACCAAGGGTCTACTGTTCCCCAGTGCTGGGCATGCTTATCTGTTTGACTCAGGCACTGAGTGTATCTGATGAGAATATTTACTCTCAGCAGCTCTTTGTGTATTTCCTGTTCAACTATAATGAAGAATTAAAGTCCCAAACATGTATTTTTGAAGACATCCAGGTAAGCCTTGAACACATCTCCCACATAACCCAACAACCTAGACTCCACACAAAATTAATGAGACTTTACAGAAAAAATAGAGATGACATGATTATCATAATTAAGATTGCTTACCAAAATCCCTTGCCCCAGATGAATAGCCTAACCATTGGGATACATAATTATGCTTTCAATTTGCCAGTCCAGTTAGCCTTACATTCTTCCTGCAGAGGGCCATTGCTTTGGCAGAAAAGATCTCTCCAAAGAGAAATGTCCCATCAGGTGATGGTCTGAGCATTATTCTGCCTAAAGAGAAGATCAGTGTGGTTTTTAAATGCTTTGGTTGGAAAGAGGAAATTTTACTCGGGTCTCCCAAATTTAGAACAAGGCTTTTACTATAAGGCTATTCTGCAAATATTGAGTAATAATTTTCCACTTTTTTCTACAAAGAAATAGTAATCTTTGCTCAGTTAATTAAAATAATGTATAGAATTGGCTATCCATAGGAGGAAGGTCAGGATTCTGTATCCTGAGATGAAAAATGTGAATCAGCTTCAGGAATCTTCAGGCTACCCATTCTTCATTACCTTTAGTAAGTACCTAATGAGCTTGCTGGACTTTGAGAACTCCTTTCTGAGGTATCCAACCTTGCCATGCATGACCTACTTCAGAACTGAGTTCCTTCTCCGTTTTTTTCTTACATACCTTCAGCAGACCTGTCCCACACTCTGATTATTCAGTGAGGAAGAAACTCAAAGTGCCTGTTAATTTAAGGATATAGGTGCGCCACAGCAAGTGAGGCAAGAACTGATCACAGACAGCATCTGGTCTTTGACAACAGTCAGAAGAAAGTGCTTGTGAGGTAAGAATAGGCAGACAAATCATGTGTAGAACTTTCCCCCACAGGATCTCACAGCCCCTAGCACTGTGTCGCTGGGCCATTTATTGAAATATGGATGTTTTCTGTGTATTTAGTAATCTTCAGCAGATTCATCTTCCAAGAACTGGTGCAGCATCCCTTCAGTAAGGACGCCATACAATATAAAACAAAGAGCTATATAACTAGTAAAGTATATTGACACATTTTAAAGACTCCAGCAGAGAGCTTTGCTATTTAAGTCTAGGGGGATGATATGCTCATGTAAAACATTCAAGTCTCTTAAGTCTAGACCAAACAAAATCTATAAAATCTGTACTTAACTGGTCATACATTCATTATATTTTTTACATAAAAAGCTTAAGCTGTGTAAGTCTGCTACAGATGTGATAAAACTCAAGAGTGTAAATGTTGGAGACTGTCTCACAAAGTCCAGAAATGAAAGCATTTGTGTTGCTTTCTTCATCTGAAAGTTGTTTACTTGCAAAGCCATTTCTTGCCTTTGGTGGCATATTTTATTCCTTTGGTCTGCAGTGGTCCAAGGGACTAGCTACAGATAAAACACATAGACCGAGACCAGAAATATTAGTATCGCCTTGACATGGTGGTCTGTATTTCCATACAAAAGCCATCACCTTTGACCTTTTCTTGCATTTTCCTATACTTTTTCTTTCACATTAGAACTCAAGTGAAGCTTAGCTGAAGGTTTCCATCCTTTCAGGGTTAGCTATGCATATACCAATTAATTAATGTGATTTGTACAAATGAACAGAGGTCCTAAACCAGAATTCACTTTAGTGAATTCACTTGGGTGTATGGCACAGACACAAAATTCTACAATTTAAAAAAGTCCTGTAATCTCTGTAGTTATCAGGGTAGATAGATTATCAGAAGGGATATTTTTTTAAGATGTTACTATCTTTGACTTTCTTCTGGAACAAGCCTTCATACTGAACATGAAAGACATTGTCCCTGTTTGTGAAACATCACTGAAGCTGCCAAAGTAAAGAGGAATGAAATATGCTCTTAAAAGTTGACTGACCTGTTCTGGAAAAATATATATTAAATCCTCTAAATCAAATCATAGCAACTTTCATGTATTGAGAGGTTTTTTTGTCCTATCAAATTAAACTGTAGAATTACACAGTCTTTTAAATTATGTTTTCCTAGCAAACCAGCAGCATAGCATAATAGTATTATTCATAAGTATCTGGTACTTTTAGCTTAACCCTCATATGCAATTGCCTTATTAAATTACCTGGAGCTTTCTGGTATTTTGCTTGGTTTTCCTATAGTAGAGAATGAATGCAGCTGTTCCTTCAGTCTTGAAATATGTCCATCTAGTTTGCTGGGGCAGGGGAGGGGGGAAGGGGTGAAGCGGGTTTAAGCTCTCCTCGCTGCAAATCCAGTGAGTGAAACAAAACAGTTTAAACATTCAGACCAACATTTTAAGAAACAAGTGACTGAAAATTAGGTCTACATTTTCTTCTGCGTGTTTGATCTCACTTTTCAAATGTCATGGAGCAAAGGCTTTTGTATTTTATTTTTTTTATTAGGACAAAAATAATTATAGGAAACTGATGACTACAGCACAAATACATTTTTTTCTACTCAAAGCTTTTTTTTCCTAAAAACACAAGCTGTTTTTTCTTTAAAAATAAAAAGGTTTGAAGAGTTACTATAGAAAAATAGTAGCTATACTTGAAAATCCCTGTGTACACTATCTTATAAGGACCTGACTATGATGTCTGGTTTATTTAGATAAATCCATGTATCAGTTTAAGCAGATCTGTAACAGAAGTAAAGTAATCCTCCAGCAATTTAACTAGCAAAAGAGGCAGGGTAAAGGCAAAGGAATGACCTTCTACCAGGGAAGCAAGTTTATGGAGGAACATAAACTCCTACAGGAAATCTTACTGGTGCATGTCACAAGGCCTCACATTTCCTGCAACTCTTTACCTCTCAGTTTGTAGTTCCTTGGACACATGCATGTTGGGGATGCCTGGCGATGCTGGGACATTCATGTTTGTGTGGCTGCACTAAATTCGGGCTATAAGGATATTGTAAGCCATTTGCAATCCCACTGATAGCACAATAATCCGTCTCACAAGCAAAAAGGGAACACTTCTGACATCATTTTCAGTAAATTAATGCTTCTTTCCCCTTAAGGTTCAAGTATTTATTTTCCATTTTTCTTCATGCTAGCCAGCACAAATTATTTTGCATGTTTATATGAACTCCTGGTTGACCGGACACAGAAGGCTTTCATGGCTTTCAGCCACATGTCTCTTTCTGTGACTCATTTTGTTTGTAACCTACATCTCGCTCACTGTGATATTTGTAGGCAGTACTTTACTACAGCGTGTATTCTGGCACACTAAGATGCTCCTAAAATAATCACTGTTGTTGGCAGCCAGGCACATGTATGAACTTCCCCCTGCCCTGATGCAGTGGCAAAAATGAACAAAGCCCTACACTAGACCCAAAGGACATTTTGAGAACAGATGTCCCATGGAGGACCATCCTGGCTGCCCATAAAAGGCACCTCTCAGCCTGGTGTTTGCTCCCTGAAGGGAGGAGCACAGCATGTTTGTGAGTTATCCAAACACACAGACAGTTAGTTTATGCCACTATTATCCCAACAGATCGGCATAACTCAGAGCTGATCAGAGGCTGCTTTTGGACATAGTTGCTGGCAGTACTATGCCCAATTGAGTGAGTCAAAAGGGTCTGTCGATTTTGAGCTTTCATGCTTCTTGTTAAAGATATAGCCTGCTGCTAATCTTGATTTTTTTTTTTTTCAAACTAGATTAGATTTAAGACAGTTAAATGCTTTTCTTATGGCTTCACAAGCATTTCTTATCTCAAGTCTAAAACATCAAGCACAATAGTGCCATGCCAATGTGTGACCATAGACCCTTAGAGATAATAACTTTTTATTTTCTCCCCAAAGAAGCTCAGTTGGATCTGTATCTGGGATGAGCTTCGCTCTTCTCTAGTGATGGCAATTGCAGGCCAGTTAAGTTAATACTTACGTGGATATGTAAGGCAGCATAGATTTCTTGTTGGCAGTGAAATGTCACACCTCCACAGCTGACTACGAGGTGGGCTGTAGTAGCATGATGGCAAAATGCTAGACACATTTAGGACTGTTAATTGTTTTGGTGCTGCAAAATGGACTAATGAGATGCTGTAGGTTCCAGCTGGCCGCCTTCTTTGCTTGAGGTCTTCTTCTTCAATCATAACACTGCTACATGGACATCTGACTTTTGGTGTCCAAGCACAGCCTCAGTGCTACTGTCCAGAATGGTTGTAGCTCCCAGCAGAAAAAACTGATGGCTTGGCTATACATATTGCTGTGACATAATTTTCTCTTTCTTTTTCTCTCTTAGTGTTTTGGGTTTTTTTCCATTACTGCTATTATTGCCACTGCATTGTTGAGTTTTACCTTTGGTCTTTTAACTGTAGCAACTACCCTTAGAGATGATTTATTAATGAAAATCTCTCAGAAGTAAACATCACTCTTATTCCTAAAACATGATAAAAAAGCATTAACCAGTCACAGAAGCCCCAGTTTACCCAAAAGCCCCTCAATTCTAAATGACAATTCCAGAAGTCTGTCACCTTAGGGTTGTTTCCAGCTGTTTATTCCTGAATAGCTATTTTCCCTGAAATGTTTGTCATCTTTCCTATGAAGGTCATGCCCTTTTTAAGAGAACCTTCCTTTGTTTTGAAGGAAAACTTTGACAAATATTACATCACAAAATGAAAAACACTTCACAGAAACACCTCAGAGTGACGTCAGACTTTTTTTTTTTTTTTAAGTTCTAGGCAGAACACATTCAATGCAATTAAAATTGCAGCTCAAATGTTTCATGTATTAAACTGATTTCAAACATTACTTCTGCATTTTAAGGAGAGTTTCTTTCTAAATTCACATTCATGATGTGTACATTAGGAAATTTTATTGCTTTCAAGATACACTATTTGCATTTCAAATTCATTCCCTACACAGACCATTAAGTTCTTTCCAAATAAAATCAGCAAAAGCTGAATCTTGTAATTATCCCTATTAAAACAGTGAAAAAGCAATAAAAGTCTCATGTCTGAATTTTAAAAATGCACACTTTTATCCATATAGTTGTGTCCACTACTGTCTTGAGTTTTTTTCTAATGTACTATTAAATTACACAGTGGGGAAACTGAACAAAGACATTACTAAAGCCAAGGTTTTGTTTCCTGAGGACAGGTCATAAAAGGAAGCCAAGAAAAGGGTAGTGCAGAATCTACACAGATTTGAGATAAAGCCTTACAGAAAAAGACAATGAAAAATTTTCCCGGTACAAAAATAAAAAATAGCCATGGAAACAGGCTTCCACCTTTTCTAAGTAAGCAAATACTATGAGCTAATTTTTGCATTATTTACTCTGTTTGTGCCTGTACCTTATGAATGCCCAATATTCACTAATTTAATTTCAGAAAAGGAAGGAAAATAGCTGAACTTTGATCTCTGACAGCTGCATAGAAGTCATTTCAGTAGATTTTGCAAGCACCCAGGAAACTGGAGTAGGAGCAAAAAAGCAACAGAGGATCATGGTCTGTCTACTGTCACTGCTGCAGCATGTCCTCACTTACACCAGTAGTCAGACCAGGGGCATGTCAGTGTGCTGCACCTCCTACTCAGCCCGTATGTTCAGTTGTCTCAGTGGAGGAATCAGGGAATGGCAGTAGGAGCCAGTGCATAAGCAAGTCTTAAAAAACTATCAAAGGACCCAATTATATCAATGTAGTCAGAAAAGGCATTACCCTATTTCCAATGGCAATTGAATTGCACAGTTATTCCCTTCAGGGAATATTTAACTAATGCATAGCTTTATTTTGAACAGCAATTATGTGAATATTAACAGAAATATAGCTGTAGAGTCAGGGTTTTTCAGACCTCTAAACTGGAGCTATAAATAATGAACCATCAAAACACCATAGTGTGAAAGTTCAAGTACATACTAAATACTTCTGAAAGAATTCTAATTTACTTGTTTTAAAACCTCCAGGGATGGGGAATCCACCACTTCTCTGGGCAGCCCATTCCAATGCCTGATTACTCTCTCCGGAAAGAATTTTTTTCTGATATCCAACTTAAATTTCCCCTGGCAGAGCTTGAGCCCGTGCCCCCTTGTCCTATTGCTCACTGCCTGAGAGAAGAGACCAACCCCCACCTGGCTAGAACTTCCCTTCAGGTAGTTCTAGACAGTGATGAGGTCACCTC
>JAWWEV010000095.1:31039999-31088759 GCA_035583235.1 Hafferia zeledoni
ACTGTTAATCTCCAAAAATTACTTCATAGGTAATTGACTGTTCATGTCAAACCCAGAGTATTTCTGCTGAAATGGCCTTTTGGCTTATATACATTTTATAAAATGGTTATGAGACTTGTTATCCATTGACATATCATTTTAAAAGAACATCATTATGTCTTGCAGGCAAACTGTACAAAAGGGGTTTCCTCTGATTATTGAAAAAGCTTGTCAAAATGATTAGTCTTTCAGTCTGTTCGAGAGATACTCTTTTACCCTCAGGTATAGGTGCTTCAGTCCCTGATGGCCTTGTCAGCCTTCTCCCTTCTGATGGGGCAAAGCTACCTTTGCTGCTCTGCTGAAGGCAGGATTGAGTCACTCTGTTCTTCTCCAGGAACAAAATTTGGCAATTCCTCCATTTCTAGGAAACCCTGTCCCAAGGCCACCCACTGTGTGTTGCTCCCCCACCTCTTAGCATCACAACCCAGCACCTTCTGTACCTGATATGAAAGAGCAGGATCTTTAGATAAGTTATGTTCACTTTCTTCATCCTTCATTTCAAGTTTCACTTTATCTCACTGCCTACCAACAGACTGCCCTTTGAGTTATGAAAGTGGAATAATTTCACCAACATTTCTGGACATATATGACCTAGCCAGCCATGATTGTCCAGTTGTTGTGGTCTTAGTTGCTGCTCTGTCAGTATATGATTTCAAAGTAAGCTACATAAATAACTCAATTGATACAAAGAAGCAGGAAGCAGCAATAAAATACTCTTTGAAATATATTAAAGAGATTTTACCCGTGGCAGTCTTTAGAGTCCCCAAAGACATGTTTTATATTCTTTAACTTCAATTCTCATCACCATTTTACAAGCATTCACCATAAGAGAGTGTTTTGCTTTATCACAGATGCCAGTGGTATGATGAAAACTACAACCCAGGATGATTCTATCTTCTGACTATGATAGAACAGTACAAAAAATAGGAGACAAGTATAAGTCAGTGTTTGTTTTTTTCCTGTAGCATGAACTATTTTGAAAATCCACCAGAAATGAGTACACCATTTTCAGAAAAAGTGCTTGATCATCAGCAAGATGTGTTAAATTCAACCTGTAACCTGAGCCCAGACAGCATAATTATGTTAGTTATGCATCTGAAGCTTCCGCACACAACCTTTGAATCTCATTTTCAGTTTCTCTCAAGTTCTGAGGTCCCTTTGACATCATTTTTGCTCTAGTTTTTTGGTAGCAGAGCCACCAGTCTCCCTCACTGCTTTGCCAGGTTTATTCTCCTTCTTCAGACTACAGAGTTATTGCAACTACAGGAAAGTAAGTGAATCACCTGTGGTACATCCAGACCTACTCCAGGGATCTTTGCTTGACCCAATGAACCTCATGGGCACATCAAGATGACTTTGGCAGACTCTGGGATGGCACAGTCTTCTTTTGAGTGCTTTTGTCAGTAGCCAGTACTTGTCATATTCTTGTCACTTTTGTAACAACTGCAGTATCAGAAAGAAAAGGTGGTTTACTTTAGTCACCTTCTATAAGAACTCCTCATCTGAGTGTCCTGTTACTGAGGAAATGTGATTTGTCACCTCCCAGAACTTTCAGAAAGTAAAAAACAGAGTAAAACCTGATCCTGTGTGTCCCACTTATTCCAAAAGACATTTGTTGCATGTTCTTTACATTTACTTAATATGAAGTAAATATAAGCAAAAATAGCTGTCTGCCAGAACAATGAAAATGGGGAATTAAAATACACCTCTGCTGCTTTATCAGGCAGCCTGCAATTAACAGCCATTAACAGCATTGTATATTACAGATATACTTCCATGTTCTTATATATTTGACTGAAATACAAAGGATATGTGTTTTATCTGTTCTGTTTCTCTGCATACACTGTTGTGTTCATCCCACTAACTTTTCATTTACAGCCTTTTTGATAGACACAATCTGCTACAGATTTGTAAGAATAAAATATTACATATCTAAAAACTAAATACCAGTGGCCTTTCTGCCTTGCTGTCTCAAGTGTTGTCACATGTTGTCACATTTTCAGCATATGTTTTCTAAAAGGCCTTTCCGAAAGTAGGACAAAACTTGGTTGGTGGTACGTGTTTCTAGGACGCAGCATGATGTTATTGTTTCATACCTGTTGTGTTACACTGCCTCCAGTTTTTATATAACATCTTTTCAGGTTGTTCCTAACATAACACAGAGTGACAGAATAATCTGAGATGGATGGGGCCTACAAGGATCATTGCATCCAGCTCTCTGTCTTGCACAGGACCACTCCCAAGAATCATACCATGTGCCCAAGAGTATTGTCCAAATGCTTCTTGAGGTCTGTCAGGCTTGGTGTTGTGACCACTTACATGGGGAGACTGTTCCAATGCCCAACCACCCCCTGGGTGAAGAACCTCTTTGTAATAACCAGCCTAAACCTCCCCTAACAAAGCTTCAGGCCATTTCCTTGGGTCCTCTCACTGGATACTACATAGAGAAGATCAGTGCCTGCCCTTCCTCTTCCCTTTGTGAGAAAGGTATAGACTGCAGTGAGGTCTCCCATCAGTCTCCTCTTCTCCAGGCTGAACAGACCAAGTGGCCTTAGCCTCTCCTCATATTCCTTCCCCTCAAGATCCTTCACCATCTTTGTTGCCCTCCTTTGGGCTCCCTCTAATGGCTTAATATATTTTTTTACATAGCAGTGCCTAAAACTGCACACAATATTCCAGATGAGGCCGTGCGAATGCAGAGCAGAGGGGGACAATTCCCTCCCTCAACTGGCTGGCGATGCTTTGCCTGATGCCTCCCACAACACAGTTGGCCCTTCTGACTGCCAGGGCACTGCTGACTCATATTCAATTTGTCATTGACCAGGACTCCCCAGGGCCCTTTCCACAGCACTGGTGTCCAACATCTCATTCGCCAGTCTGTAAGTTCATCTGCAGTTGCCTTATCCCAGGTGCAGAATCTGGCACTTTCCCATGTCGAACTTTATATGGTTGATGATTGCCCAGTCTTCTAATTTGTCAAGGTCTGTCTGCAGAGCTTGCCTGTCTTTAAGGGAGAGGACAGTTTTGTATCATCTTCAGACTTGCTTAAGTTCCCTTTCAGTCCTGCATCCAAGTAATTTATGAAGGTGTTGAAGGGCACAGGGCCAAAGATGGAGCCCTGTGGAACCCCACTAGTGAAAGGTCACCCGTCTGATGTTCTCCCATTCACTATTACCTCTGTGCTTGACCTGTGAGCCAATTGCTCACCCTCCACATGATGTGTTTATCCAGCTGTGGGCTGGACATTTTGGCCAGAGGGATAGTGTGAAACAATTATTGAAACCTTTACTGAAATCGAAAAGGATAGCATCAACTGGCTTCCCTTGATCAACTAGATAGGTCACCTTGTCATAAAAGCAAATTAGGCTTGATAAGCAGGACTTTCCTCTCATGAAGCCATGCTGGCTGTGACTAGTTACAACTTTGTCTTTCAGGTGATTTTCAAGACTTCCCAGAATAATCTTCTTCACAACTTTACCAGGGGCTGAAGTGAGACTGACAGGCCTGAAGTTTCCAGGGTCCTCTTTCTTGTCCTTCCTGAAAATCAGGACTATGTTTGCCAGCTGTCAGGCAGCTGAGACCTTTCCAGATTGCCAAGACCACACAAAAATCATCAAGAGAGGTTTTGTGATGACTTCAGCCAGCTCTTTAAAGATTACATGATGAAACTCATCAGGCCTTGTAGATTTGAAGGGATCCAGCCTGGAACAGCAGATCTTGCACAATTTCAGGGTCAACTGGGAGTTGATCATTGTTGCAGTCATGGTCCTCCAGCTCAGGACACTCAGTTCTCCTTGATCCATCATCCATGTTGAAGACAGAGGCAAAGAAAGCATTAAACACCACTGCCTTGTCTCTGTCCCTGTTTGTGAGGTGACCATTCTCATCCTAAAACATATTTCTATGATGATATTTCTATACTGCCTATTGTAATTAATGTATTTGAAAAAACTCTTTTTATTGCCCCCCACATTTCTGGCCAGCTTTGGCTGTATGGATTTTCTCCCTATATAGTGGCAAGAAGCATCTCTGAATTCTTCCCACATCACTTAACCTTGTTTCCATGGGACATACACCTTCCTTTTTTGCCTTACTTCCTAGAGAAGATTCCTGTTGAGCCAAGCTGGCCTTCTGCCTCACCTGCTTGACTTCCAGCATTTGAGAATTGCTGCTCCTGTGCCCTTAGGGGATGATGTTTGAAAAGTGACCAGCACTGATAGACCTCAGCACCAGAAAAAACACTTCTTCTTCAGGGAACCCTACTTACTAATTCCTTGAGCAGTCTGAAGTCTGCTCTCCTCATGTCCTGAGTTGAGGTTTTGCTGGCACTTTTCCCCACGTTAACAGAGATTTTAAACTAAATCACTTTGTGGGCATTGTGGTCTAGTGTTGGAGGAGAAGAATTTCAACAACAGATATAGGACTCCGAATTTGCAGACCTTGCCTTGGAAGAGACTAGCATTTAAACCATCAACTGTTTTAGACTGTTTTGCCTGTGGTTTGGGTTCTTAACGGTTGTGTTACTCCCTGTTATTTGTATTAGGACTTTCCCTATACCCCTTTGTTAAAGGTTCAAACAAAGGAAGGTGGTGGTAGGAGGAGTCCTTCAGGGAATTTTTCTCACCCTACCAACACAAAGGATTTGGGTGTTGAAGTGTCAGGATGAGAACAAAGCAGTGGTTAACGACTTTAGATTCCAACTTAATGGAGGGGCAGAGGTGAGAAACACACTCCCAGCACCTGGGAGGGGGAGAAGCTCTTTCCTGGGTGCTGGCTTCACTTTGTTTTGGGCAGTTGCTGGGAAAGAGCCACTGTTTGCTAAGCTGGGGAGAGCTCCTTCTGGCTCTGCTCTTTGCCTTCTGCCCTCCACTCCCCCCCCTCCTCCTCCTCCCCCTCCATCTCTGGGCACCCTGAGCTTCAGAGATAGAGAGACAGAGAGAGTAGAGAGAGAGGATCGCAGCTGATCTGGGACACACTACAGACCTTTTTCCTGGGGATCGACTTCAACTGCAAGGAGATTTCTGGGAATTACCACCACTCCTCAATTCCTAGCATTTCCTTCTTTTGAACAAAGGACAAAGAGAGAGAGAGTCTGCTCTTCCCCCATGGGAAAGGCTCTATCCTCCACCATGTGAGTCATACACCCCCCTCACTGGGAAAAGTCTGAGAATCCACTTCACAGCCAGTCAAGGTGTGACACTGACACTGTCCATGAATATAATTACACCAAGAGGAACCTACAGTTTTGGGAGTTTGTTTTTTTGGTGCTGGGGGAGTTGTTTGCTCTTGTCTGTTTGTAGTTATATCTATACATATATATGTAGATATAGTAGTTAAGAACAGTTATCCTTCTTGTATACATTTTCTAATTAAAAGTTTGGGGCTTTTTTAAATTTAATAAGGGGTGATGTGGTTACTGAGGAGGAATCCTCTCCTCTGGTTTGGGTAAACATTTTGATTTCCCTCAAACTTAGACACCCTTATGTTCTTTGATGTATAACTCTTTGTTGTATGAGTTCTGGATTCTTCCCTGCTTTTCCTTATGGTTCTCTTTTTCTTCCTTCCCATTGGTCCAAGTTTGATGGAATGCACCATCCTTCCTTATATGGTTCTTCCAACCCCCTTGTGTGCATGCTCCTCCCTCACTCCACTCCCTTCCCTATAAAAGCTGATGTCCGTTTTAATAAATTGCTCACTTTGCCCCAAACCTTGAATGAGTCATTCCTTCCCTAGTCAAGTCGCAGCCCACAGGAGTTAGACATTAGTTAATTAGTGATAGGACAAAGGTAAATGGCCTAAAGCTGAAAGTGGATAAATTTAGATTACGTATGAGGAAGTAACTCATTACTAGAAGAGCTGTGAGGCACTAGAACAGGTTTTCTGGAGAAGTTGTGCATGCCCCATCCCTAGTTCAAGGCCAGGTTGGACAAGGCTCTGCATTACAAGGTCTAATGAAAGATGTCCTTGTCCATGGCAGGGAGGTTGAAGTAGATGATCTTTAAGGTCCCTTTCAACCCAGACCATTCTCTGGTTCTATGATTAAAAGGCAATCAAGGATGTTGGTTGAAGTGATTTCTTCAGCAGATAGTACAAATAGTTTCAATAGGCTCAGGAGAGTAATACACTTTACATCTGAAGTCATTTCCCATTTCATGCTAGAGCAGATTTTATTGGTTGTAAATTTACAAAAATTACTCAATGTAAAAAGGCCTGACCTTGCTAGAGGAAGATGAGAAAGTGAAGTAACAGAATTGATGTCCTTAGGACCCAAATAAATCTCTGCGCCTGCAGGCCTGTGAGCTGGGCTAATCCAGAGGTGAGCAGCCTCTTGATGGGGCAAAAGATTGCCTTGTCCTCCTTCATTTTGCCACTCGGATATATTATCTGCTGTATACTCAGGATCCTGGATTTGTCAGAGAATAGTGCAGTGTGATTCATCTCCCAGCAACATACACCCCAAAATAATATTTTTCCCATATACTATATTTGTTGGAATATTAATATCACCAATGAAGAACAGCTACAAGTATGCTTCACCTGTTGTTGTGAATTCTTCGTATGTATGCCAAAATTTCGACAAAGTCTGTTTTGTGTATTGAAGACAGACCCTAAAAATTTATCACCAAGTAGTATAATACAGTATGTTTTGCTACTGCATAGCTGTCTGTCAGGTAATCCCACCATGAACACACATGCCATCGTGGAGGAGCACCACACCCCTTCTGAGGGCACAAGGAATAACTTCCAGCCTTGGGAAGTGATGCTGAATGCTGCGTCTGTCATCAAACAGGAGATTCCTAATTTAGACAGTAGCGGATTGGATCTGACAAAAAGCCACTGAACTCATGTTGTAGTTATCTTTTCCCATGTTATTATATATTTAGTTTGGTAAATACCAAAAAACTTAGGAGCTTTACATAAAAAAGCCAAAAAAATTACAGTTACTGTAAATCAAAACATAAAACACAAGCTCATAAATTTCCCATCTTGCTCAAATCTGATCCAGCATTCTGCAAGCTTATGCATATGTGTTAGGTAGGGTTACTTATTTTTTCTTCATTCTTTCATCTTGTTTTATTAAACTCTATAAAGGTTCATTAGATTTGTTCAATCCCAGAAATTTGAACAAAGGCAGACTGTTAATTTTGTCCATGCAAAACAAATCTGAAATTCTACTATAATAGTGATACCACAGAACCTTAAAAGGAACATTAGAACAAAAATTCCCAAGGGCACATCTCCTGAGAGAGAGAGCATTAAGCTTTCTAAGCAGGAACTGATAATCACTGGTGAGGGATTTTTAAAGGTGAAAGTGCAGTAGAATTGCCAAAACAAACAACCAAATTCTATGTGTGTGAGCATAGATGAACAGTGCCTGTCTGCACTTTCTTTAAATTTGTTAATTAAGTCTACAATATACTATTGTTTCTGATACACTAATATCTTATAATACTACAAATATGTTTTCTTGAAGGACTCAGTCAAGATATCTTGAAATGTCTTCTGAAATCAATACTTTCTGTACATTTCATAATCAGATGAAATACTGATAGTAGCAGATGGAAACAGATAATTTCATGATAAGAGCCTGTCTCTGTCCCTGTATGTCATCATATTTTCAGCTCTGCTACATATTCAAAGCATGGCTTTGCCTTAACTACAGTTGACTAACTCTTTCTGAAGCATGTTCTTGCCCTTCTAACACTTCTATTTGCTGCTTATCCATTGACTTAACTAGCCGTTAATAGGAGAACTAGGTATTTATTCTTGTGTGCACTTTGTTTGGTCTGTTGTTGTTTTTTAAGAATGTTTTGAACAAGCAACTCAGACCTGGAAAGAAAAAGAAAAAAAATTGGGCATGTTTGAATCCTGGGAGTGTCTCACTGGCCCCCACTGTCACACACTTAGGGAAGAGCAGAAAAGTAGGGTACAGAGACAGAGAAGGAAGAAAACATGCCCTATATAAATTAAGTTGGGCTTGGGCTTCTAGATTCTGTCCTACTGAACGACTCGCAACCCTAGTAACTAATTTTGTATTTGCAGAGTGGAAATTGCCCAGTAAGAGTGAAAAGGTGGATCATTTTTTTTACTGTTTCACAAAAGACCTCTTGAGTGATTTGAAATTACTAGATGATAGTCTCTGTATTGAAACATGCCAAGTATCACATTCTTTTGTTTGATACAGGAATTAGAATCTCAGACAATATTTAAGTCGTGGGAACCCTGATCCCTTACACAGAAGCTAAACCACAGCAGGGCAACTGCAGAAAGCTGGATACAACCAACCATCACAGAATGGAACTTACCAGTGTTGTATCTATAGGTGCCTGTGTGGAATCTATTTCCAGTTTTCATTTAAAATGTTTTATTTATCAACATTCTGCCGAAATAGAAACCAACATATTGTATTCAGCAGGTATAAGGGACACAGACATTTTTCTTGCAGTTACAGAGCAAACAAAAGAACATGAATAACAATCATAACTAATAGTAGTGATCAAAATCTGTAGCCAGTGGTGTGTTGGTATTTCAAGGTTATTGATTCAGTGGATTCTATTTCATCATTTAGTGAATGGGCTTTTAATCAATATTTGTTGCTCGAAGAAGAGCTGTATGTTATTTGCAGCTTTGGGAGAAAAGAAATTAAGATTATTCATGTTGAGAATTACATTTTCTTTTCATCTTGATTATAGAGTATATGGAAGGAAGTGGCTGAAATATCTACTCTTTGTTTTCAGAGGCAATGAGGTTATCTGGGCTCCAGAGTTAACCTCTTCTCTGCCAATATCTTGTATGTAAAAAAAATGTAGAAAAGGGAGTCTGGACACTTGGATCTGAATTTCTAGCTCTCCGTCTTGAGCATTAGATAGAGGGAAAGTATTCTGTCACATCCAGTGAGCCCATGAATAATATCTCTATTTAACAAGGACATTATCTTTTGTAAGATAATGTGGTAATGTGATAATAATATTTTTAGGTAAGAAATGGCAACAGAAACTTCTGTTCCTTTTTTGAGGGACTGACAGGTTTTCTCCTTCATGATGTTGTCTTCATTTTGTCACATTTCTACTAAAACCTGATTTCATTTGGAATAGAAATGAGCATCTCTCTAGCAATTAATTAATAAAATCAGGTTTTGGTATTTACAGATAACTTGTTTGAGTTTTCATTTTGCTCAAGAGAATATTTGAACCTATAGTTCAATCTGCATCCAGCAAAATTAAGCAGATCTGAATGTTACAGGACCCCAGAGCTGGATGCAGCACTCCAGATGGGAGTAAAATAATATGCATTACTGTTATCCATTACTGTATTAACTCTCCTGTAAGAGTCCTGACAATTTGGAAAACTCAACTAGTTTTGGTATGAAAGTGTTAAGTGTTTCGAGTCCCTGCAAACCCATATATTTAAGCTTTGCACTTATGTCAGAAACAAAACTGAATTTCCAGAAACCTTCAAGATGTTGAGAGTTTGAAGAAAACATCACATATTGCTAGATTCATGTTAAAAATATTGAAAGGTACACAAAATCTGTGCTTGCAATTGCTGTCACAACAAGGCAAATCCAGACTATCATTGATATGCCACCAAAGCAGCAAAATGCAACTGCATAGGGTATTTTCTCATAAGCACCTAAGTAGACATATTCATAGCAATATTAGTGTCAATGAACCTTGGAAGATATTTTTACAAATCTACACAAAAACATTTTCAAGGGCTTTCCATTACTGCTAAAACTTCTGTCAAATGTGACTAGAGAAAATAGCAAACAATATCTCTGAATCTGGCTTTAAGAAGACAGTGTGATACAATATCCAGCCCAGGATGGCTAAATGGCTCACCAACATTACTACAAATTGCCCATTTTGCTTACCTCAGAGCTCTTTGCACCACTTTCAGCTGCAACTAGCCCTCTGAGCCATCTTTCTGCTACCACTTCTTGACTCATTTTGCTTAAATTGCTGAGAACCTTCAGCCAGGTCTTGTCTCAGACTTTGAAAATGGCTAACCATCCATATTCACATGAGTAAGGGGAGACTGCGGAAGCTGGGGTTGTTTAGCCTGAAGAAAAAGGTTCAAGGAAGACTGTATCACTCTCTACAAAACCTGAAAGAAGGTTGTAGCGAGGTGGGGATCAGTCTCTTCTCCCAGGCAACCAGCAGTAGGACAAGAGGACATAGTCTTAAGATGTATCATGTTTAGGTTAGACATTAAGAAGAAATTCTTTACAAAGAGAGTGATCAGACATTGGAATGGGCTGTCCACACTGTCCCTGGAGGTGTTTAAGATGAGACTGGATGTGGCACTTAGTGTCATGACCTACTAGGCAAGGTGGTGTTAGGTCAAAAGTTGGACTTGATGACCTCAGAGATCTGTTCCAACCTGGCTGATCCTGTGATTGTGTGGTGTTTATTCGTCTCTGTAGTTCCTCACTCTGCTTCCACAAATACTTTGGAATTCTAATTCTATAGGGTTTTGATTTACTTATTTAGTTCACTTTATACTTATGTATACATACGCATCTACATACTGCATGCACATACATCAAATGGGTATAAAAATTTGGGTATTGTATACTGGATATTCTCTATATTTGGATGTTCTCCACATTAGATGACTTCTACATATTAAAAAGACCAATTGCATTGACCTAAATGAATAAATCTCTTTTGTTTTGCTCTGCTCTACTTGCATTTTGTTGCCATGGTACACAGAACCTATAAAAAAGAATGGTTTAAGCCAATATTGCCACTAGGGCTGATGGATATTGTATAAAACCGTAGGGTTTTGCAATCAGTCTTAAATGAGGATTTAAACTCATCATAATTTATTCCCCTATGTGTCCTAGTTAGAGGGGCCAAGACCAGCTTATTACTGTGTGGGTGTAACTAGAGCTGTGTATTCTACACCCTCTAGTCATTTCTAATGAACTGTTAACTATGGATCATCTGCAGCAGCTGCTCAGGGCACACCTGATTCATCCAGCTACAAGCTGGGTGTTAGAGAACCCTGTGAGATAAGGTCTTCACACCAATGACTCAGGTGTAATAGGTAACTCCCTTCCAGGGAGTCATTAGCACCTTAACACCCAGCCTGAGGGGTCATGTCTGCTAATGGGCCATCAAAGATTCCAAAAATATCCCATGGCTCACAGAGTAAATCACCCCTTGTGAAACTCTGAAGGCGAGGTTTGGCTTCAGCCCTGTATGTGCACAACACACTAGCCAAAGAGCTGATAGGCTGGCAAGGTCAGTGTGACCTTGGGGCCTGAAGAAGAGGTAAACAACCTCAAAGGCCTTGTAAACGACGTCAGCCTGTTGGGCTGCTCAGCTCGTGGACAGCTCGTGACAGCTGGCCCTCAGCCAATGAGAAAAGACCCCTGCCTCGTGAACAAACCCCTTTAGCCTATCCCAAGCTGCCCTCGGTTCACATGTACCCTCAAAAACCCTATATAAGTTTGTTTACCCCCTGAAAAAAGAATTCTGAATGTTCTTTTAACCTTTGGAGCCTGGACCTCATCTCTGTGAGAAGATATTCAGGTATCTGGTCGCTGAACCCAAGGTCACATCGGGGCTGGCCATGTGGACACTGGGGAAAAACTCTCGCAACAACGCAGTGCAGCTTTTTCCCTACAAAACTCCTTGTCCTGAAGTGTGTACTGGGCATTCCCATCTGAACCTGAGCATATATAATCTTGCGGATTTGAGATTTCTGGTATCACTCATCGGATCCTGAAGAGGACCAGAACCTCAACAGGACTGCGACTGCCACTCTCGACCAGACTGAGACCGCCACTCTCGACCAGACTGACACCACCACTCTCAACAAGACTGCACCCATCATCTGCACCAACAGGTTTTCCTTTACTTTGGACTCATGGTGGACCATATGGAGCCCAGCAGGGGAGCTAACAAACACCATTCTGTTTGTGCCCCAGGATGCTTGGTTATACTTCTGGTTTTTGTGGGTTAAAACCAATTTCTCTCTGTATCATTGCATTTATTGTAATATTTTTATGAAATTGTAACTCTGATTTATAATCTCTTTTGAGCTGGGTTCATTTCTCCTGCCAGTTTACCTTTAAACCAGCACACTGTGAAAAGTCAGTTCACTATGACTTATTTTTATCTTCTTACGTATTAGCAAGTATTAACTGCATTAAGAATATCAACAGGTCTTGAGGTCCAGGAGCTTCTCACCAATCTCTCCAACAGAGGTTTTAGACAGTTTAAAGAAAAACTTTTTACAGCATGTAATGAACAGAAAGTTCTCTGGCAAGCAATGCATGAAATACTATGTTTAAATTTCACACTGTGTGCAGATCACTTTGTCTTGAGAACCTTGTTCATTCACTAGGGCTACAGCATATTTTATCTAAAAGCATATGCTGCTGTTATCACAGCATGTCCTAAAGCTGAGATGAAGGGTGAAATTATGCCACTGATACTGTGCTTGGCTCAAGATGCTAATGTGTGCTTCTGTGAGATTACTGTGCACTTACAAGCCACGCTTTTGGTGTGCAGCAGACTCTTAATGAAGCTGTCTGCCCAGTCGCTTACCAACACAAGGAGAAAGTTCACTTCAGACCATTGGAACATTTTGTATTATCCATGCTGGAACTGCCTTTTTGAGCATAGTGTCTGCTAGCCTTTTCAGACAGTGCTCACAGTGACCAGGGAAAATGAAGCTTTTGTAAACTGCAAGCACAAACTCTGACCACATGCCTTCCAAAGTATTAATTTAGCGTAGTGTCTTTGCCACTGCCACCTGTGAAAAGATTTATCCTTTTCCTGCCAAATTCTAGGGAACAAAAGCTGATAGAGTGAAAGCTTCATCCTTGAAGACAGACTTTGCATAAACTAAAGTTACTTGACTCTCTCTCATTGGTTGACAGCCTTTGGAGGGAGGGAGCAAGGAGGAAGAGAGAGAGCAGCAGGGTCTACAACCTCTTCCTGGGGGGTGGTGGCCTCACCTCTCCAGGCAGACATCTCTAGCAGGCCCAATAAAAGGTGAGAGGACTCGTGCTCTTAGAGCTGGTGGTTCTTTCCCCAAAAAGACAGCAAGGATGCCTGCTGTCTGCCAATGCTTAGAAGATGTAGCCCTTGCCTTCGGGGGAGTGTTCTGAGTTGGTAAGACAACCTCATGTGAGTAACTGGTGACTGGGGTGCTTATACGTTTGGGCTTCTTGCTTTAGTTGTCCTCCTTCTCTCTCCCTTCTCTTTGGGTTCTCGCTATTTGGTCATTCCTGTTAATAAAGATAATGTTTTCTAAACTCTTTATGGTGCTTAGCTTCACTTTTCCAGCAACTGTAGAACCTACCCTTCCTGACAAGGGGTATAGCAGGAACATATCCAGGAACAGTGCTCACTTAGAGCAATATTTAGACTTTGGCATTATTATTAGGAATTTTTAAATGAGATTTGAGCTGTTAAACCTGTATCTTTGGTTAAGTGGGAGAAGAAAGCTGGCAGCTACATGCGTGGCAGTGCAGTGGGAATGGGGGCTGCAGTGCTCCAATACTCTGGGATACTCCCTGTTTCAAGGATGCTGTTATGAGAAGGTCTGTGGAGTCAAACATTTTGCAAGATGAGTGTGGTCTTGGATGTGAAATGAAAAGAGCATTTCAGACAGATAGGTACCCTCACATAATTTAGGCTGTAGATACAGCAGAGGAGATTTTATGAGGCAGGTCAGTAAGGACATGCAAACAGGTGTTCTACTAAGAGGGGAAAGTAATGTACATGTTCCTAATACACCTATTTGATGCAAGGTCACAAACAGTGGTCATTCTCACATTATTCCATCAAAGGCTGGCCTAAATATGGGTTGCCTGAATTTTGTATAGTGTCAGGAAGTCCTGGCTCCCTGCCTGAACTGTGTCCCGGCAGCTGTATACACTAGACTGACACTGAAATATCTAGCCCTGAAATGGAGCTTTGTGGGAAACGTGTATTATATAACATGTGACTCTTGAAATTTAGTTATGCAACTGGCTTTTTCCTTGTATATAGTACATTTGAGAAGTCCACAAACCAAAGTGACTGGAAATGTCAGCTACAATCTACCCTTTCAAATAAAGGTATGCAACCCTGGCACTCCTGGAACTACACACAACAAACCATGCAGACAACAGTAATTTAGCCTTTATATTATAATTTGCATTCACATTCCCTTCTCCAGCTGAGTAAGTGTACCTAAAAATAGAACTTGCTAGAAAAACACTGGAGTTAGCTTTCATCAGTACTTCTATAAAGTACCTGGGTCACTGATACTGCAAGCTGTGAATAATGACACCTCACATGATGTGTGACTTAATACCTTCTCCAGTAATCACTCAGGTTAATTTCTTGATTGATGTCCTATATTTAAGTCAGCGTCTTGAACAAGCAAGTCATACAGCTCCTGCTATTCTTTCCTGCTGGAACGGCATCTATGTCTAAGAGGCATAAGCAGAGGATATGAAGAAGAAAAAGTTACATACCAATTTGTTTCTACTCTGTAAAAATTACATGGCTTCAAACTTCAGTGTATTTGTTCTGTACAAAAGAGCACAAAGGCAGAAGCACTCACTGATTGTCAGGCTTCCTGGAAAAAGCCAGTAAGTGAGCAGGAATGAAAGACAGGGGAACAGAGGGTTGTAGAAAGCACATTGGATAGGATGGAAATACTTAGACATGTACAGTGTGTTTTCATTCACAGAAATGTCACTAATTTTTAGAATGCCTGGTCTGAAAATATGGTCTGGGTCAAACACAGGTACAGAATTCCTACCTGGGAAGCAGGTAGGCCTTTTGTTTTTACTTCTGTGAGACACAGAAAAAGAGCAGCAGTCTCAGTGATACTGATCTCTCAACACTACAGGACAAAATATATTCCTGCTTTAGTTCAGCCATGAATGCATAATTGCCCAGTCACTCCAATGTCAACACCACCTATGTCTTACAACTTTGTCATCACAAAGTCTAGATCTTGTTCTCTGCCAACAAATACAACAGTGGGGGAAAAAAAAGATTATGTCTACTACAATATCTTGCCATTCAGAAAGACATGTTTCCTCTTGTTTAATTTTCAGCATATGTCAGCATAATTACATCAGGCTGTATCATATGTGTAATCTGACATGAAGTTGCATAAGAAAAAATGCCTCATGCAATATGCTGCATCATCCAGGAAATATGAAGACCTTTAGTCAGGAAAATTAATAACTCTCAAGCAGAGCTTTTAATCCAACAAAGCCTATACATCATCTTCACTAAAGCTGTCATTGCCTCTTCACATGGCCCATTCCAGCAAAACAGCAGCCCCTCTGTAACAAGGAGCTTTTACAACAGTCTGGATCTGGACTCCACTGTTATTCACACTGAGTAATTCCCCTGACTCAAGAGCAACATGTCCAATCTGATATTATATTGGAGGAATGAATCTCAGCAGTATAGTAATAACATGTGTTATTTGTTATGTCACATACACATCTATCCTGAATGCTCTTTCCAAACCATATATAGCCTTGGTATGGACAAGTGGACCACTCAGCTTCTATTAGATTCTGGGATCTTGTGCTGTTCCTAGTATTTAAGGCAGGGACAGGAATTTATATTGAAATGCTACAAAAAAGGTCAATTCCATGCTATGTGTTTTGTCAGAACTCAACAAAATGTATTTCCCAAATCTGCACCAAAACAATGCAGGTACATTTTTGCATGAAGAGCAGTTTATCAGATCCATTGCTATTTTTATTCCTTTAGAGCTAGATATGCAAAACAAACTCCAGAACTAAAATGATCCTGACCATCTTTGCATTCATCACTTACTTTTCCTTCTCTAAAATCTAACAAGTTCCAGCAAGACAATATGAAATTTTTGATATCTCATCATGTTTTCTATTCAAAAACAGCAGAGAAATTTCTGTTCCTTTTCACACAGCAAAGAACATAGCTGGCACACCCAGCCCTGAAATACTTTTTTTTTTTTTTTCCCCCAAGGAGAATGCAATTCTTCTTGCCAAGGGGGATTATTATCTTTTACACAATGCCAGAAATAGAGAGGAAACTTCTTCCATATGAAAATTTCGCTCTCCACTCACTGATATTTGCACATAATGTGGCTTTCCATTTCTCCTGGGGAACAACCATACCTCAACAATTCATTTGATTGTACACCGCCCTCCCTATTGAGCATGCAATTGTTTGGAAACCATTTTACAAGTAGAAATGTTCATCCTGTGCTCCCCTTGCAGTTTACTTCATCTATATATCCCCTTTTTTCTACTTAAAATGCAGGTCCTTTCAATCTGTGAGAGCTGTCCTGTTTAGTGTCTGTGCAGTGATTGATGCCAATGGGCTGTATGCAAGCTGCATGACTCAAGCATGCAAATAGCAACTGACTACAATAAGAAGTAATCACTGTAGCAGCACTAGCATTTTATAAGAAAATGATATAACCGAATATTCAAACTACTACTCTCATCATCAGAAAGTTGAACAGGTCAGATAGTGACTGGTCCTGCATCTTGTCAGGTTCAAAACTTCCATTAACACTTTGCATGATGCAGTCCTACTCAGTGTTCATCACAGTTTCCAAAACATAAGCATGGGAGTAGTCATAAGCTTTCTCCAGAACTGCATCTGATGTCAAAACTATCCCAAGAAATAGGCGGGGTCACTTGAAATCAACATGATAAATTTCAGCAAAGACAACTGCAAAGGACTACAGTTAAAGAAGCAAAAGGAAATGCACAAGTTTGAAACAGGTAATAATTATCTGGCCAACAGTATAATGATAAAGGATCTGGAATTATAGAGGTTTGAATGTAAATGTGACAGTTTTAAATACTAGATTTCTAAATTTTCTACTACAGGGAGCCACCTTATTATCTGTCTTAGAATCATAGAACTGTTGGTCATCAGCGACAACTACCAAGAGAAAAATAGGCTTAAGTGAAAGCATGGGAGACTAGAAAAAAGGTCTTTAAATACATAAATGTTGTGAAGCACAGTGGAAAAGACTTCTTCAGTGAAGGGTCTTCTTTGAAAAAGTTACTTATCCGTCAGGTTACGCATCAACCTGGCTGCCTCCTGGCTGTCTCCTTGCACTTTTATGTTTCAACAGAGTTGAGTCCTCCAGCTAGGGAAATTTATTTCTGTGTCAGCTGCAATATGGAGGACAAGTGTTGGCAAAACCACTGGAAAGCATTACTGATAATGGAGATGGTCATTTAGGAAATTAAGACTTAAAAGTAACTGAATAACCTACTGTGATATCAACTGTCATGGTAGCTTGTCACTGTCCTGCAGCAAGTACTTGAAGCATTCTCCTGCCTGGTAACACTGTTCACTGAATGTAATGTCCTTTACTTATACCTCTGAGCCATGCACTCCCTGACAATCAACATGCTGTAGGAACACATTCAGGGGCAGCTAGCAAGAAGTAGCTGGCACACTGTAAATGCACACTTTAATCTACTTTGCAGGATATTGAGAGCATGCTTGCTCATACCTTTAATCCCATGGTATGTGTGTTTTTAAAAAGGAGCAAGCAAAGGTCAAATGCTCTTGAAATGCACTTGCTCAGAGAAGCTGTGAATGCCTCATCCCTGAAATCGTGTAAGGCCAGGTTGGATGGTGCTTTGAGCAGCCTGGTCTAGTGAAAATGTCCCTGTCCATGGAAGTGGGGTTAGAACAAGGTCTTTAAGGTCCCTTCCAATCCAAACCCTTCTGTGATTCTATTATTCTACAATACTTTATAAGAACAAGCAACTTATTCAGTGATATCAATTAATCTTATATTTTAAGTTATTAATTAATTTTTTCCTTTCAATGTGCTGAACTAAGAGTTCTGACACAGTAGTTCTTCTAGGTGTAAATAAATATCCCCAAATCCAATACATTATTGCTGAGGTTTATCTTTAAATAACCAAAGAAACTATGAGTTTCAAATATATTTGAAGACATTAAAATCAGGAAAATAAAATCCTCTGACAGGTCAAAGAGTCACAGTTCTGACATAGAATTTAAACTATACTGATTTTTATTTATAGACCTTTTCCTCATCATGTCAATACCACTCATGAAAGAAACACTGAAGGGTGAATATAAGCAGTAGCCTATGTCAAGGTCTTTCCTCTCATCCTGCCTTATACCCATAAATTTTTTTTCCTTCTCTGTCACAGGGGGAGCAGAAGGCTTTTAGAAAAAGTTTATTAAAGAAGTCCTGCTGCTGAATCATAAGGGGCAGAAAGGGTCCCCCTGCTTTCTAAACTCCTTCTCAGAGGAGCCAAGGTGAGGCTGGATCCAATCTTAGCCTCAGATTTTCTCAATGGTTTAGATTTAAGGCATTATAGAGGTGTGATTGAAACACTTTATCCCATCAGTTTTAATGATGGCAAACTGAGAATATTTGTATAAAATTAATCATTTATTATTACCAATGATCAGACAAAAGATCTTAATCATAATACATAAATATAAATGCTAAAACTACTGGTAATATTGTGTAAGGTAGGCTAGTGCACTATATTAAAGCAATTATTGAAGCAATTATATTAAAAAAGAAATAATTGTTAAGTAGAGATTTGATGTAACTCATCCATACCAGTGCTTGTGGGAAGATCTCTTCCTCTCAACCTTGAGGGACATGACCATTCACAGGAGCCATCTCTATGCATACACCCCAAGAAGGGTTATGTTGGAAGAATCCGACTATGTGAGTAGACTGGACTTTTATAGTATAAAGTGACTGCTAGTCACAATCTTACAGGCCATCTAGTAGATTATCTGTCAAATCCTGCTTCAAAAAGCAGGACGTGTGTTTGAAGTTTGGTGAACCAGGCTGGTTTTAGCATAATTCAACACCAAAAAAACAGCACCCTGGCACGAGCAGTAACTCACCACAGATAGCTTGCATTGACCAGATTCTAGGCCTTATCAGGGTAGGCCTTACCAGGACTTATCAGGACTTATCAGGATCAGGCCTTATCCTGCCACATTCCCGTACAGAAACCTAGCTTTTCTTAGAGGAGATGTTTTACCAAAACCAGTGTTATAGTCTAGTTGTGGTGCAGGTCACATGGTTCATTCCCAGGCAGTAACTGGTGCACCCCTGTCCTCACTAGAATGTTGCATATTGGTTCTGCTCTCAGAGAAGGTTTGTAAGAGTGCCCTTGGCAGCACGATCTTGACACCAGAGGTCCCCAGGCACACTGAGCCATCAGGTGAGGTCTCTTCCCATTGCTCACCACTCATCACAGGATGCACTCTCTTGCTTTAAGGACCATCCTTGGTTTCAGAAGTAAGGGGTTTCACAGTGGGGTGGGGGATGACATATTCCTGAAGCACTTGTGCCACCACAATTAAAAGATCTATATTCATCTAAGACACAGCCTTACGACACTGCCATTCATAGCTGTGAATCACTTCACCAGTCTCCCTCTATATAGCCTCTTTTAATTGTTTCAGGCCCAAGTAAAGGAGTCATAAGCTTTTTTGCCAATGACAAACTCTTATCTGTTTTAGAAATTATCAGATAAATTCAGAGTATATGAATAATAATAACAAAGCAGATGCTGAAACTCCTTCCCCCTAGGAGTAACACAATGTAGTTACACAGCATGGCAACATACTGGATACAGCTCTGAGTTTACTGATTTGAATCACAGTATCCCACAGAAGAAGAGAAGGACAAATGCAAAGGGAAATTAATTAAAACAAGTAAAAGCTACTCAACAAGACAGTTCATTATTTATGTAAAATCTTGCCTGCTACATTATACAAATTGGTGTGATGGAGTACATTTCATTAAATTGCCTTTTCTGCAGAATCCTCTGAAAATGTATCACTGTTCATGATGGCTGGGAAGAAGAAACTAAAAATAGATACTTGGACATATTGGACATAATGGATCAGGCACAAATCTAAAGGTGTGAGCATGGTTGTAGTATTCAGCAAGATGCAGGGTAACATAGACAACAGATTATTTTGTTGAGATAATGTTTGCTGCAAGGAAGCTGAATACAAACATTCCTTGCCTCCCATTTCTTCTGACAAACACTCACTGCCTTCCATTTCTTCAGACAAACACTCATTACCTTCCATTTCTTCAGTGAATAGGAGGCCACTTGGCTTTCTGCTGTCTGCAGCGCCCATTTCCTAACAAACAGGGCTCCTTTAAGACTCTCAAGGGTCTTAAAGGCCACATAGCAGCACCCTGGCTTTCAAAGGCCAGAGCAAAAGATTAGTATAGCTATATGTAGGCATGACTATGTTCTGATTTCATATCTCTGCTACTGGCCAGATGGCTGGTTTATGAGTCATTTGCTCTTCATCACTTTATGCATTAAAAAGGGATTATTTTTGAAAAGAATCAGTTTCTTCCATGTGCATGTTCACCAAAGACAGAACACTCTAATGTGATGAAAGCCAAAATATTTACAATGAGCCTTTCCCAAGAATCTTCTCTCTTGAAACTGCCAATAGGAGATTAATAAAACAAAAACTCTTAACAAATACTTTGAGCCATAAACATACTAGTATATTCCAGCCACTTGAAGCCAACAATATGGGAATTTATCTGACAATGCAGCAAACCCAAAATTTCCCTGATACCAAGAAATCCCTAATGCAACCTCTGGCTGTACTACAGACAGGACATGCAATCCTGGATGTCTCTCTGGCCCTTTAAGCCTCATTTTCCTTGGCTGTGGCATGAAAGCAGTTTTGTAATGTGAGTAGGATTACATAAAACTTTACTCATGTTGTAAGACGGAAAGATGTTAACTATCATTACTATTTCATAGTTTATTATTCTTGTTACAGAAAATCTTCCTAATAAAGAATCAAATTCATTAAGAATTTAATTCCTTTCATTCATATTAATTTTTAGGTACTTCATAAGTAATCGCTATTAAAACAAAGTTGGATATTTTTTGTCATATACAAATTTAAAAGGAGATGCTCAGAAAACCCTAGGGGGTTTTCTGCCATGGACTATTTCTTCTTTTTCTCTTTTTTTTTTTTTCCTTTTTTTTTTTTTTTTTTTTTTTAATCTTTTCACTAGACCATTTCAGCCTTTATGGCTTGGCAATGTTCCAACATGGCAGAAAGAAACGGAGTACCAGCAAAGTACCAGGGAAGGCTCTTGCCCTCAAAATGGGCAGAACATCAGGGCAGGAGGAGAAGTCTCCCTATACAGTTCTTCTTACACACTGAAGTTGAAGTAGCAGATAGCAAATTGAAATTATGTTGACTTCACTTTAGTCACTTGCTTTGAAAACAACCAGGAGAAATCAAATATAATCCTTCAGGCCATCTTCACCTTCTCCACATCTTTTTCTTTCTAGAAAAATACAGTAGGGTGAAAGTAAATCAGTCTTGATGTAATTTGAATAGTACAATTCAAATTACTAGATTTACACTGCACGCATTGCATAAGTCCTATGATCATCCGAGCTGAGCAGTTCAGCAGCCTGTAATTGAGAAGTTTGAATTATCCTCACAATACTTGAACAAGGTAATGGCAGGCAATTCAATTACTTCGAGCTAACACACGAAAAAGAGAAGCACATAAAACTAAGGGTTATACTTGTTTCAACCCTTAATTTTTTAATGCTGACCTGCAAACCTGACATCATAAAATCACAGTTAGTTCAGCACTGTCTTGAAACTAGTAAGTACTGTTGAGAGGCAAGATAGTCTGTCTAGGGCTCAGCATGGGGCCAAGAAGTTTGCTTGTTTCTGGCTGCCTTAGAGGGTACACAGGAGCACCACATCTGCTAGGGCAGAGGAAGAGTAAATATAGCCATGTAGACATTTGTGCTTTTGCAGACCTGTTACACTAGATGAATAAAGCAGTTTTTACATTTTGAGGAACAGTGCAAGACCTGGACATGTTGAACAAGGATGACAAGTTACTCTGCAATGTCAAGACTTTGTTTCACTTACACCTGCCACAGGAAATTCAAGCAGATAAGAGTTTAGCAGCTACAGAGTGTAGCAGCAGATGAGTAGGGGATTCTGGGCCTGGGGCAAAGGTTTGAAGACATCCAAAAATGCTTCCAACTTACTGTGAATTATGGCAGAAGAGATTTGGCCCAGGCTAACCTGGATATCTGGCAAGAGAGAAGTGGTATGAAAAGAAATCTCTGAAGCTCTGAGTCATCCCTATTCACTGTACCACCCACACTTTCACAAATACACCTGGAATTCTTTCCAACCTGCTGAATTTTTTTTCCCTAATCTCTAATTTGTGTTCTGCATATTCCTGGCACACAGAAATGTCTTTTATATTCACAAGCTTACTATTATGTAAAACCTTTACCCACACACCATGCATTGTAGTTGCACTTACTAAGGAGAAAAGGAGAATCATGGTTTGGAAGGTGAAATGTCCCATGGGTTTTGATCACATCTTGGTTCTTGGTGTAAGAAACTTTTTAACAACTGATCCTCAGATGATCTGAGTTCACTCTCAGTTTCATGGCCAGGTTTAAATCAAAAATCTTCCTCTCTTAGCCAGGCATAAATTGCCTGCTGTGGCCTCTGTAACTGGTGGACAGATGTGGGTGTAGAGTTAGCCCATGCTTCCACATTTCACCAAATATATCCAAGTATTACACATATCCACTGATTCAGCTCAACTTTGATCATAACAAAAGGAGCTATAAGTGTAAGGTAGCTGTAGATAATGCATAACCACCAACTTTTTACTCCTGAGAAAATAGTCTTTTTTTCTTAAATTCAGCATTTTAATTTGCACAGATTATACTGGAATAGGCTATTACTGCACTCCAATTTTCTGCCACTTAACAGTAAAACTGTGTAAAACACCTAGGAGAGCCACCAGTGGAAAAAAAAATCTTCATGAATGTGCCAATAACTTTAACTTTTCCCCCTTTTTTTTTTTGAGTCAGTGTTGAAGAGCTTTTGGAAGCTTTACCTAGACCTTTTGTAATACAGTAGATAGCCAGGAGGGTTCAGAGAGAGACAGAGATTGTAAGCAAGCATGCCTGAGCAGGTGGATATGAAGGAGCATCTGTAGACAAGAGAAAAAAAAAGGTTGGAAACATAAGGGCAATTTCAAAGATAGGTAACTGAACAAGCTGTAAAGATCATAGAATTCAGTTTTTAAGGAAAAATGTAAATCATGAACAGCAAATAGACAAGTGAACACTGCCTCAGAGTTTCACGCCATTATGAAATTCATGTTTCAGCCAAACTTACAGTCCTGCAGTATCTGTTTTCAGCAGCTCTAGGTAGAGATTTCTAGGGAATGCACGTAAAAGTGACAAAAATAAATACTGAGTGTACAACTGGAGAGGGTACTGGTTCTGAACATGAGGGCAGTCTAGGAGCACCTGAAAACACAGTGCAGTGTGACAGCAGCCTCATATGATGCTGCTGACCAGTCATCTCTTGAGTTTCCAAGAAGTGATCAGTATTTTCAGGAAGAGAGAGGGAAGGGGCCAAAAAAGAGCAATCTATTCAAGAACCAGAACCCTCTGTTATCCTTTAATTACAGGTAACATATTCTGACTCCCTTCTTAACTTCTTAATGTGAACTTGATGAACTGATCACTTGAACATATGAATCTCTCCTAAAAAGCTAGTGGAAACTGCATTATATTTAAATACTGCCAAGTCCTTTCTGGTGAAGGACCAAACATTTGTTTTCGTCTTACTTTCTAGTCCTAGCTCACTTGTCGATAATACATAACCACCAATTTCTTACCAAGGAACATTTTTTTAAGAAAGTAGAACTGTTTTCATATGACAGAGGAGTTTCAGTCATCCCACTGTAGACATTCTCCATCACTACTTGTTTTATCAGACCCTCATTTCCCAAATCACACTCAAGTGTCATATCCACAGCTGATTCTTTTGGTCATTTACTACAAAGCAGAAGAAGAAGGAGACCAGAAAATAGCAGTTCATATTAGTAAATATTTATAAAAAATCTCAGCATGGAGAGTTGGAGTTAGTTATTACACAATGTATTGGCAACAACCTGTTCATTAGGTAAGGAAGATTAAGGTATTTCTCTAATTCCTGAGGGCAGCCCTGGGGAGTTGTAGGGCCTATGACAACACATAAAAAAAATAGATGAATGGAAACTTTGACTGACTGATGCTGTTCAGGACAAAACTGAGAAAATCAGCATGTAGTGACAATTTTCCGTTCTAAAAGTTTTCTATGAGGGTAGGCAGCTGTAGACTCCACACTTCCAGTCTGTCTTTTCTGACCCTATAAATGAATTAAATTAATTTGGTCTTGCTCAAGTGGAAAGAAGCCTTGTAAACAAGAGGGAATATATGCATCGAAAGAAAAGACGATTCTATAGACTCACTATATTTTTGCTATTTGAAGCCATGTTTTGTTTTCCAAGTTCAGTGTTTTGGGAAGAAAGAAGGTTTTAAGCCAAATCAAACAAACTTATTTTTAGGATGTTTCTTAAACTTGACAGCATAACATTTCTAGATAGAAGTTGCAAAGACTGGTGAAATCCCAACTTTGTTAATAATTTTATCCACAGAGACCTCTCAATGAAATTGGTGAGGCTAACCATTAGGAAACCACTGTCTTACTGCACAGAAATTATTTTATTTGCCAAGGCAAAAAATAAACTATTTCATTATTTCATTTTTACTATTTGAAATTAATAATGATGCATATTTTCTAAGGCACTTTTAATCTAAGTTGTCCTGTGATTCAACTAAAATCTTTCTTAAGAAGCAACATAGTTACCGACATGTTTCCTGCATAGACATTAAAGTCGGTATAAAGAACATGATGAAATCTATGAGGAAGGCTGTCAATGACCACATCAACATTTTTTCAACTCAGCATTTAATCTATATAAATATACTAGCATAACATTTTTTAATGCAATCAGTAAATCCCTAAATATCCATAAGTTTTGACATTGTCATTGCCTTCATTTGGTCATGGAACTTGTCAGAGCACTTAATATAACGGAGTTCAACACACATTTCAGGCACATCTCTTTTTCTGGGAAAGTACAGCTGCCAGAGATGTTGAAACTCATAAAGATGGGTAGTTGCCTGCTACTGTGGAGATGCATAAGATTTCTGACATACCTTTTCCTCCATGGTCTAGAGAAAACTCTGTAAAACTTCATTTGTTCTGGAGGTCATGTGTTTAGCTTAATTCCTAAATTCAGTCTTGCCTTAGCTGGAGTATGATATTTCTGTTCATCATGTGCTAATACGGCATATCCTTCCTGAAATGTCTTTCCACTTGGTAATGAAATGTAAAGTAGTAAAGAGCCTCTCACTGCATGGATACATTTATATTGAATAATTCTTTCCATAGAAATGCAATCATTATTGGTCATTTCAATAGAAAGTCTAGCATGTTATTTGGTCAGAGGGATGAACTTTTCTAACTCACTGAGTTTCACAAAATTTCAATTCAAAAAGACATTCTTAGGTAATGATAAATTCTCTCCTCTTTTTTCTTCTTTTTTTTTTTTTTTTTTTTTAATTACTCTAACTCTAAATCCTTGGCTACAGTACTGATAAACAACAAAATGACTGGAGAGCATCAAATAAAAAGAAACTATTCTTAAAATACAACTTGATTGTACCATGTGAAAGGACCTTAATTAAGTGTAGAGGAAAAAAACACACCATGGAATATATAAAATCATTGTTAAATTATCCAGAAAAAGCAATCTCACTGACCCATGCAAATTCAGAGAAATCACACAAATTGCTACCACTAGGCATGTCTTTTCAGCACGATACCAAGCTTCAGGAAAGGTGTCGGAGATTCATGAAATCAGAAACCCAGCACTGAGACATCATTCCTGATGTGCACTTTGGGGAAGGCCATGGCCCCCCTGCAGGGAGCACACAAACACCGGCACTCAACACAGATTGGTATCAGCTATCTGCCTTCCATGACAACAAGTCCTGGTTTCAATTATGACCTGCATGAAGGTTGGGAGGTGGGAAGCAAGTTACCCGAGGGGCTGGCAGCCCCAGAGCAGCTTTGACACAGAAACAAACCCAGGCTGCATTCTTCTTTTACTACTGCTTAGTGTTATTGCTGATAACAGATAATACAACCAATCATAAAATGTTGTAGTCAGCATTATCTGTATTTTACCAACAAGGCCTATATTTTACCAATAACTTTCTGCTACTCAGCACTATCCCAGAAGTGCTAAAAAGGTACACAGCACAAATAACAAGCAAAGAAGAGCTTGAAACTAATTAAGACAAGAAAGCCAAAGAAGAAGCCCTTTATGTTCAGCTGCAATACCACTGGGGGAGGCAGAAATCTTAGAGACGTATAAGTTAATGCAGAAAGAAATTACATTATTTGACAAATTTCCGTCTTGTTCACTAAACCTTATGGCAAGCAGAAATCAAAGCAAATACAGTGCTAGAATAAAAGTGAGAATTTTCTTTGCAAGCACATCTTGGGGATACAATTCCAGGAGCTGGAGTTCTGCCAGCGTCTTGGATGGGAAATCAGGTGTCTCACAAAACAACTGCCTCCAAAAGTCCTGGGCAGCAGCCAGAAAGCCTCAGTGAGGAGGGAGAAAGCTTACTCATGCACAGCAGACTCTGAAAAAGGTTGTGAATATTTAGACTCGTGTGTGTGATAAGTACACAGGTGCTGCTCTGCACATAAGCCTAGCCAGCAGAGACCACCCTAGGTGAGGAAACAAGAGGAGGTAGAAGCAGTTCCTTTTCCCTACTTTTGTGTCTTTGTGCTTTAAGACTACTTCACAAATCAAGAAGCTGTAGACTTTCTTTTTGGTTTAAGCACTTAGTCACCAGCCCTTGCAGGGCAAAGCTTGCTATTCCTATTCAATAAACATTTCTCAACTATTCTTAATGACAGCCTATATTTCAGGTAAACACCCTAAGATAGAAGGCAGTAGATGTGCTTAGTTTTCCTTTATCTACTTCACCCAATTTAAATTATGTTATTTGTCCAACACCAAAAAACCAAACTAAACCCATTAAAGTGTAACCAAAAGCAGGGTAATCTCTGTAAATTCCAATGTGGTGAGCTGTTCTGAAGCAAAGTATGTCCCATATTTTTCCCTGGGAAAAATAAATAGTAAAAGGCTCCAGTTTCTCCCTACAGAAACAGAAAGAATATTTTTAAAAATTAAAAATAAAAAAGAGACCAAATAAGTAATCCTCATTTAGAGGAACAGCTAAAACAGCCAGAGTGGTAATAAAACTCCTAAATTACTAGCTTTCACCCACTGGAAAAAAACAGGCATATTTGAAGTTGTTACAGGAAAACAGTGCGAAACAGTGTGCATTTAAATAGACATGCTAACATATCTTCCTCTTAGATCCTGTCTTTAACTAACAGAATCACTTTTCACTGTAGAAAATCAATGGCCCAGATGATGTTACTTCAAATATTCTTTTCTTTTTCCAGCAGGTTGTTGCAATGGCTACATTCCAAAAAGTCTGTCCAGCAAACTGACACGGTGCACAGCAATGTGGGTGCACACTTCAGATTTCTGCGTTAAAAATTTCACATCATGCTGTTCCTCCCACAACTTGGAACACACTAGACAAGAGGAAGGCTCACTCGTCATCCATTTAGTGAAGAAATGAGGTAAATATGAGGTGAAAGACCCAAGTGGGAATCTGTGGGAAACCTGTTAGAAAGGTTTTGATTTCCCACAGGAGTGAGTTTGTGCTAAAGGGCTAAGGGTGACACTGAGCTTTTAAATGCAAAGAGGGCTTGCATTAAGGGCAAAAGAAAATAAGTTCCCCTGTAGACAGATGCAATAGCTCCTGAATCTGTGGCTTTCTAAAGGAAATGACACAACCAGCTCATCACAGAACTCACAGTAATTCATAAAACAAAAGAAGGTTTTCAGATCTCACCTTTTATAGAACACACTGCCATAATGAAAAACCTGTAAAGTACCTGAAATGCCTCTGTGTCCCAGAGCTCCCTAGCTCACCAGAGAATGGTATGTTTTCATATAAATTGGTTAAAACCTGGGGATGTGTAAAAGGTTGGATTAAATCCCCCTTATTTTCTTTCATCTTTGAAGTTCTAAATTATAGAGATACCTCAAAACAACATCCTCCACAGATGCAGCTCTTCAGTCTTCTTAATCTTTTGTTAGGTCATATATTGCAGATTGATTTCCTTTAACTGTATGTGTTTCCTCACCTCTTAGAAGAACTTTCAGTCTGAAAAGTGACTTGGCTGCAAAAGCTGTTTAAAAATCCTGCAATCTTCTTGGAAGGGAAGGTTCTAAGCATTTTATAGTAAGGTTTAGGTTGACTATGCTAGAGCTGTGCAAAATCACCCATCTCAGTACAGACATTACATTTACATTACCTGGCTGCATTCATTTATTAAATGAGGACAAAAATGCCCTCAGCCAACACTTCAACTGACCACTTGAACACTGATTCTCCATTCACCAAGCCACATCTCCTTTTGGCCTCTGCATCCTGATGCAGAGAATTCAGCAAAGCCATCAGCCTTTCCCAGTTCTATTAGCTCCTAAGGAAAGGCTTAATAAAATTAAGACCACAATCCTCAGCTTTCTCAGATGTCTTAAAAAAGGTATTTTGTAAGAACCAAAAGAGATCAAGATGAGAGGCAATTCCATACATTGCTCTCCCAAACTTGTACAAAGGGATCATAACACAAGCCTTTCTGCACTTTCTGTGTCACTGCTGCCATGAGTGTGCTCCCACTGCTCCACTCTGCCACTTGATGCTCCCAGAAATGCTGTCTCATCCAGCAGGACAAGCACAGCTATATCACATACACTGAGTAGACTTAAATAAAATAAAGCTTTGTCTTACCAGGTACAGTATTTGAAAGTATTCACAGGCACAAGGGCGTTGGGAAGACCTCCACTACCTGCATGATGAGGTAAGCAATGGCAGGGCCAGCATAGACACTCTGCCAGGGCTGCCCCTGGGTACCCACCAGTATTTTCAGTACAGGAACAGCTCAGGAGATTGCCGCATGTAAGAAAAACAACTGGCAAGTGATGCAATATCCTCTGTAATACTTGCCATTTCAGCATTGTTGTGATTTATCCCCAAAATGTGCATATGTCACATGCTCAGAGGAGTCTAGACTTGGAAAGATATTTTAGAGCAAAAATCTGTATGTCTAGACCACTTCTTGGGCATTTTTCAGTACTGTACATACAACACACTCAGCTGCAGCAATTACATGGCTATATCTATGTACCCGTGAGTACGCAGCTGTCATTTATAAATCCTGGGAATGATCTCCTATGTTTGTTCTTTATCAAAGTTTACAGAATGAAATCAAGTTTTGCACAAACTCATTAACTTCAGTTAAGAAGGCAGAATATTTATTTTAATCAGAACAGCATATAAACTTTGACTGAAAAATAGCAGGAGTAAATGGCTCTCCATAAGCTCTAATCCCTTCTCCTTTGGGTATAGATAGATATAGCCATACACAGGCTTTTATATAGGCATGTATACTGTTTTAGAAGTTCCCAGGTCTTTTGGTTTTTTACCTTTGAAACCTACCTGGCTAAACAGAGTTGCCTCTGTGAAAGTCATCTAAAAGAACCTAATAGTGAGTTTTGGTCCAGGTCTTCAGTTCAGCAGTAGTAGTGAATGACTAAGTTTATGCCACCATGGCTCATGTCTTTAAAACTATGTCTTCCCTGCATAAGGAAAGTCTTCTTCTTAATACTGTAAAATAAAAAAATTCTAACATTCATATCTCTTAAAATTGTAGAATATTGGAAGTTTTTATTTAACAAGAAATATTAAGAGCTCAGGTAAGTGAATTATGTCACCAGCTTGAAGGTAATGCCTTTTTTATGAACTATGTCACGGTATTAAAAAAACAGTTCTTCTCAAAGGCAAGCAAAAAGAAACCTAGGAAAGGTATTTGTAGTCACAAAAAATACAGCAGTATGTACATATAGAAGTGCAGTCAAGCACTATTTCTTTATATATGAGTAATTCAAAGCCTAAAAAAGGTATCAGCTAAGCGCAACAAAGAAAAACCTTACAATTAATTACAAGATCCCTCTGTTTCACAACTCATTCAGTGTCTCTCAGACTTCATTTGCAGATACACTTATCAGCATTAATACATGCAGAAAGCCTAGGAGCAGTGTTGTTGTTTGTAAGATTTTAACCACACATGCTTATTGTTCTTGCTTTTACATACCTAACTGAACAAGTGGCAGCACCTGGGAAATAGACTGATTCAAAAAGGTATAAAATCCAAGGAAATGTTTGCAGACATTGATGGCTGAGTCAGTCCAGTCAGCAGGGGTCTGCAGCGCCTCTTCAGGAACTCCTATTCACTCACCACGCAGCACTGTCTTGTGTTTAATAACTACCTGGACAGGCATTGTGAACAATAAGAACTGTCATAGCTACTAGGAATTTCAAGAGAAAATTTTCATTAGGTAGTGCAAATAATACCAGTTGAAAACACTTTCTTCTCTATTTTAAATATGGAAGAAAAGTTAAATCCATTTTGTTATGCAAAATTCACAGAAACCTCATAAGAAGAAATAGTATGTTGCAAGTGAAGGAAATGGGATATAGCTGAAAAAAAAAAAAAAAGAAAGAAAAAAATAAAAACTAGTCATGTAGCTGGAGCCTCTTTCCTCCTGAAGTGGTCAGGAAAAGCTATCCTGAGGATGGTTTTACAGAGGAGAAAGGAGTCCCAGACAGGTCTGAGCATCCAGGTACAGTGCATTTCTTTTCACAAACCCACACCACTCCCTCCTTTGCCCCACTGCCAGTATTCAGAGTGTCCATCCCCCACAACACAGCCCTCCCCAATACCCAGTTTGGCTGCTCAGGCACAAAGCAAACACTCAAGGACAAATCTTGAGTCCTGAATCAAAAAAAGGCCTTTAAAATTATCAAATGTCCTTTCTATGTGTGCATGTTGTCAGCAGTCCCCCTCAGCTGTCATACCCCTGACACATCTTTGACTGACAAGAATATCTGATTTCTCCCAAGTTCCACATCCAAGAGAAGGACCCATGGATGGAACCCCATACTTAAACTGGGGAGGTTTCTAATAGATATTAGGAAATTTTCATCATGGAAAAGATTGTAAAGTACTGGAATAAGGTTCTCAGAGAAGTAGTGGAGTTACTATCCCTGGAAATCTTAAAAATAATGTGTGGATATGGCATTTGAGGACATGGTTTAATAGTGAACATCATAATGATGCAAGGCTGACAGTTGACTTGATGATCTTAAAAGTCTTTTCCAGCCTTAACAGTACTTTGATTCAGTGATCCTCCTCAGTCAGTAACATTTGGTAAAGATGTCAGCATCAGATGACAGCCCAGTGATTCTGTGAATTTTCACAGGCAAGATTTACTTCTTTCCATGGGTGTATGGTATATATGACACAAACCTCTAAAATGAACAGCATTTTGTTGGTCTGAAAGAAGAGTTTTGACTTCGTGGATGGAGTTGCAGCATCTGGATTTTTAGAAAAAAGATGGGCTGCGCTGCAAATATTGGTTGGCTCTTGCAGTCTGTAGCTTGAGATAGAGCAGGCATTTATTTTTCATGTTTAGTTCAGCTGCAGCTGATTCACACAACTATGTCATTTTCCTCAGCAGAGGAACAAACAATTCCAGTAAAGTCAATGCAGATTCATTCCTTCTGAAAAGGCAAATTAATGTGCCTCAATTTTCTTTATGCATAAGTCTAATAATTACAGTTATTAAAGAAGAGACAAAAAAAAAAAATTAAAAATGTGGCAATCTGCCACCAGTGCAGGTATCCAGCCCTTTGGTCACCATGAAGCAGCTCACACAGCTGTCAGTAGTGCAAGCTGAGTGATGTCCGGGCTGCCAGTGGTGCTACAGACCCAGCCTGAGACACTCAGGAGGGAGACAGAAGAGTGTTTACACATTGCAGATTCTCTTCTCATTCTTGGTCACAACAGAAATTGATGTCATGAGTTGTATACAGCAGAACTTGATGCAGTTTAAAATTGCTGTGTTCTGTCTGCCCTCAGGGTACCCCCAGGGTTGAAGCTATGGGCAGGGGTACATGAGAAATAACCACCTTCCTGCAGCAGCTTTATTCTCCAGAGCTCAGTCAGCACCAACAAAAAATAAAACTGTTTTCCCATCCGGTAACTTCAACAGAAACGAAATCCAAAGCACTGCAATTCTACCATATTTCATGGTCTTATCAGACAGCTCTTACGCAAACTAGCAGGAGTCTGACAATCATACAGTAGTCACTGATGTATACCAATGATTAGCAATATGGAAAAGGTCTAAACATGACCCCTTAACCCCTACTGAAACAGTATGTGTAACACTTTCCCATTAATTCATGTAGTAATTAGTGAAAGGCCTGGTAAAAGACTTAATAAATTTCAAGGAAATTTTGCAAGAGCAGAAACCACAGGTCTCATTTCACTTCCACATATTTTACAAGTCCCTCTGTATCTCAATAAACTTTTCCCTTTTTTTTATTCATTTGTTGTACATCAGATCTCTTTATCGAATCCCTTAGACATACCACTGAACTTTTCTGCACATTTCTTAAAAATAGGATATTTACAATTGTTAACATTTCAGACTTTTTAAATTAAATACTTATTCTAAAATCCCTACTTTCATTAAAGGAACAGTTCCCATTGAATTAAATGTCACAATTCCAGAGTGAGAAGCATCATTCCCAAACTGGTGTTCTGACATCAATTTCTATATCTAAATATCAGTAATAGGAAGAATTTTGTACACCATAAATATAAAAGCAATAGCCACATTATCTAAGTTTAGCTTAATTTAGCTGTGGAATTATCAGAAAACAACACCGACTCTCTTTTAGTTGAGTCCTGTTCAACAATGTCTACTGAAAATAAATTCAATTACTTCTTCTCCCTCTCTTTCCATTCAGTCTGATGTGGTGTCATTATTTCAACCTACACAAAGATTTTAATCAGCTTCTAAGATACAACTTTGGTAACTATTAAGGCAATTCTTACAGTCCTAAAATGTATGTCTTGCTGTGGTCAGCTTTTCATTTCTGTGAGCTATCGGGAGGATGGTCAAGGATTTTGGGTCTTGGCTGTTGACTGTCAGTTGTCACCTCATCACACAGGAGCCTGAGCACAGAGGTGTGAATGCAGCCTGCACCCCTGGATGGGCAGAACATCCAGAATGCTCTGCCTTCAGCAGGGATGTTTCACCCACTCACATGCACAACACAGGGTCACCTGCAGACTGTGAACTGCTAACTGAATTTCCAGAGCATGCAAGACATCACTGCCAAAGCTGTGTGGGTTAAAAAACACCCCAGATCCCTCCACTTGCTCTCCTGAAATGAGGCAGTTTCCCTTTGTTTTGTTCAATTTCTTAGTTGACTTTCCAATGTCTTTGTGAAGGAGAATGCACAGACTAGGAGCTTTGCTTCAGTTGCTCTAGTTTATGGTTTAATTCAAGCTGATTAAGTTTGGATTACCTAAATGTCAGGAACACCAAGGCTTTGACTCAGACCTGCCTTCAAATGAAGAGGTCACAAAGAAAGAGTAAGTGAAAAGACCATGGTCCTCAACACAGGATACCTCTTGAGGTGGTACACAGGAAGAAAGTTCTGGTTAGATGGTCTTCTAACAGGCATTCAGCATATTTTTGTTTTCTTCTTCTCGAACAAGGTAATAAAATATTTTAATTTCTCAAGACATTGTCTGGGAAATTAACTTCAAACAATACTTTGGAAATAGTGTGGGGAGAGAAAGCGTTAAAAAAGCTGTAAATCCCAGCTCAGGTTTTATTAAGGAAAAAGAAATACTACTCATCTCAAAGTGTTGAGCCACCTGAACTACCATTGGATACAGGAGATCATGTTTTCCCTAACCAGGTCACAGCATGCTCTGTCAGTCATTTGTAAAGTCTAAACGTGCAGCAAATGATGACCTGCTTGTGCTGCTCAAAAGGCATAAGTAATTCTCCTAAGCCTTTGCCCAGCGATGTACTGCCTTTACAGAAATTACCCCTCTGTTTGCTCTCATTTCCTTTAGTCAGTGACCTAGTTTTGCAGTAGAATGGCACTTTTTCAAACTCAGCTGAGTTTTTTGAATCAGCAGTGTGAGTCCTTGTGAAGACATCAACAAAGACTGCAAGACAGAATGCAAGACAGAATGTGCCAGAGCATGAGGCACTGTCCTATCTGGTGTGCCCAGTTCTGGGGCCAGCCCACCCAGCAGCTGCATCTCACCACCTGTGGCAACCACCCTTACAAGCTCACCCTAGGAAAGGCCATCCTGCTTTTCAAGCACACAGAGCCTACTCCTCTGACCCCCAGAAAACAGAAGTACTGGCAAGATGTCTGCTGGAAAGCGGTGCCAGACCTTGCAGTTTCGACTGTTGCACCAAGAATGGCTTTGGGAATGGAGTGTCAGAGATGCCATAATACCAACTAAGGAAGAGCCATACTTGTATTTTAGACAACCAGTAAATGGATATTGACCATGAAATCCTTCTGAGAGCAGGAAAATCTCTTTACTATGTGGCAGACTTCCATTTCATGTGACATGATAGCACACTGCTGTTTTTAGAGATGATTATATCACTAACACAAAGTGAAGTGATTTGCAGCACCTTTTTTTGTTCCTCCTCAATCCCCACCTCCAATGCTGATGTTACATACACAGGAAATCAAAATTGAAAACAAGAAGTGTTTCTCTGGAAAAATTTTCATGGTTATGAGAAAGAAGCAAGTATGTCCTGGTTTTCTGAGCAGTTCACTGATGCTTCTGTACTGTTTTTCACAAAAGGCATTTACTAATTTTACACATATTTCCAAATTTGTAACCCTATCTATTACCCATATGCTAAGCATGAGACTGCAACAACTGGTTGGAAAACACTTTAATCTCTTTCAGAGATTTTAAGATCTCAGTTTAAAATCAATGGCTTATAATTTTGTGAAAGCACAGCCAGGCAAGATGTTATCAAAATGCTAACTTCAAGGCAAATGTGATGTCAGATGCCATCAAGAACTGCTCACGCTTCCAGGACACACTCCAAATAAATCCATAGTTTCTTTGATATCTTTCCAATCCAGCACATATTGGCACCATGGCACCTCAACTGAAATGTGAGCACCCTCCAAAAGCGCCTTTGGAAAAAACTGCCGCTTCTCAAGCTGATGAGAATATTGTATAGCATAAGCGGTGATTAACGGATTGATCACAAAAAGTCAATGGAAACTGGCAGGAAAGAGCCAGAGACCACACAAAGGCAGAAGAAGAACTGCTGCTTTTGCAGGAGGCCCATGCTGAAGGGCTGAATTTCCATCATAACACTTGTTCTTTGTGCTGCTAAAGTAATTATGCCATTTCAAAGGCAGTGTCCAGGGTGGGACTGACTTTATGACACACATTTTCTCTACCTCTTACATGCCACTCTTAGCCTGGCAGAGAAAAAGAGTCCTTTCCAGCTTCTCCTTTTGGTGGCAGCTATTAGCAGCAGCTTCAGAAGGATAAGCGAGCATTCCCACAACCTATAGTTTGATAACACCTTCCTTATAGGAAAATTTATTTTTCAATATCAAGCATGTTACAGAATTGTAATTTTTAATGACAAGTCTTGTGTGTGCATGTTCCAACTCTTCACTCTCAAGTTTTCTCTCCAATATATACAAAAGGAAACTGATAAAACATAATATTTTTCTTTGTCTTTGAATCTCTGGATGCTCATATTGTACTACTTTCCCCTAATGGAAATCTGAATTTTTGCACTGTGTAACTCTGTTGTTCCCTGTTATAATATTTTGTACTATACCTGTTATTAAAGTTATGAGCAACTAAATTTTCTAGTAGCACAACCACATGCCAATAGCACTAGTATTTTGAAATGTCACAAAATGCTCTTGACAGGAATGGAAGCAGAAATTAAAATCTTGAAAAGTTCATGAACTGATAGTGTGGAAAACACACCAAATTAGAGCAAATAAAATTATCATGTGGGTTTTTCTGTTTTTAATTCAGAAGACATGCTTTATTTTTAGCACTTGCACTTTGCACTATGTCTAAACAAAATTTTCAACATAGATCATCTATAAGGTGTAAAAACCATATGTTTTAAAAGGCTTTTAGCTTAAAAACAAGCACACAAACAAAAAGAAAACAAAAACCCAAAAGCAAACCAAAGCAAAACCAAAAAGCAAACACCAAACAAAAACAAAAAACACACTGACCCAAACATTTTAAACATACAGATTATCATAACAAAATCTTGTAAGCATGACTCAAGTATGAAAGTCCTTGAAAGCAATTTCATTTTGCTAGAAAAGCCCTCTCTGGAAGCAAAAGAAAAAAAAAAAAAGAAAATGTCAAGATTTTTCTTTTTCATGTTTACCAGACTTGGCTCTCCCTCGTCCACCTTGGCAAGATACTATTGACCTCAAAGACATTTAGCCTTTTCCTGTTTACAGATGTTATAGTTATCATTTTATCTATACTTCTAAGGCTTCCCAAGCCACTATGGCTTAACCTTGCCCAGATGGATGATGTTGTTGTAGTTTTAGCTAAATGGGGAGAATTTCAGTGATGAATATTTCATACCAGCATGTAATTCAGAGCATAGGAACTGCCCCTGCCCAAGATGAATCGAGGGAAGACCATTCTTGTGGTCTCAGGACCCACCAGAAAGGTGGGTGCCTGGAGTGGGTCATCCCAGGAGACAGGAGATAAAAGAGCAGGCACTGGCCAGAACTGGCTGACTCTGTATCTAGCTTTTGCCCACTGGACCACTGTGGGTCCTTTGACCCTTTGCTGGGGCACTCAGCCATTTTCTTCACTGTCCAACTGAGCCCAGACTTTCTGATGGACAGTCAGCTTTGCTGTTCATTTCGTGCCAAGGACAGGGGAACCACTGTAGTGCTGTTTTTCAGAGCACTTTTGGAGCTATCTCAAAGTAGCCCAGAGCTACCACCACACCAGCAATCAGTTCCACACTTCGGAGCCATTTGCTGCCTCGTATCTATTTCACAGTTGCCCGCAGCCACTTTGGCCTCAGCCTGGTGGCCACCCCATCTCAGCTACAGAGGTTTCTCTCTTTCATCTACACAAAGCACCATCCCACCAGGCCCAGCACCACACCAGGTCAGTCCCAGTGTGGTTGCTACATGGAACCCACACCATCACCTCTGCAGCATAAGACTTTTTGGGACTAAATACCTTTACAGGTTTTGTTTTGACCTAGAGAAAAGGGGCTAGCTGGGTAATATTTTTCTGCTATTGTTTTTAAATTGTTGGGGTTTTTTTCCTTTTTTCAGTACAATCATTATTATTTCCTTCATTCAGAATTCTCATAATTTTTACCCTCTTTTCATTGGGGTAGGGAAACAAAAAGGGAAGCATTCATCATGTTGGAGGTTTCAACCTCCTGAATATCTATATATATAAATACACTGCCATTAACCCAAGACAGATTTTTATGAATATTCTGTTAAAACTTGCATCCTCCACCCCTGCCTTAAGATTTGCCTCCAATTGCTTTGGCTGAAATTAGGTTGGAAGCTCCTTGTAGGCAGACTGATCCTTGCTGTCTAGGATCACTCAAGCCTCAGTGAGTGAGCTGCACAGGCTTGCTGTGACCACCTGTTATTGGCAATGGGAACACGACCCCTCCTTTAACAGCCTTTAGCAAATGTGTGTCTAATGTTGTGTGTAAAGTGTTGATAGTTTCTCTCAGTGGTACAAACTACCAAAATACTCTTATTGTTCTACCAAAATGTTCTTATTGTTCTAACAGTTAATAACAAATATAATATACTTCAGATGAGTCTTTGAACTAACTTGTTACATTGCACTGGATAAGTTCAAAAATTATTCTGGAATTGTAATTTTCCTTTCATCTCAAGAATTCACAGTTCTTTTTTTTTTTTTTTTTTTTTCCTTTGAAATATCTCTTTCAGGACACACATTCACTATTGCTTCTTCAAACCTGCATCCAGCTTATTCCTTTCACAGATTTCAGTCCTCCAGGCTCTCAATTACCTCTATGGATGTCCCCGGTTTCCTACAAGAACCATGATGCAAACTAAGGGTAATAGGAAAAGAAGGTATTAACCATGGCAGCCTGGAGTTCCCACCATGCCATCTGCTCTTTCAGAGTCCCAGAGCTCTCAGGGGGAATCAGCTTCTGAGTGGTTTGAGCATTGATGACTCATGAAACACTTTGGGTTTCCCAGCCCCAACAGCTCAGCTACTGGGAAGGGTGTATGTGAACTTGCTGATATTTAGGGAGAATGACTTGGAGCTGCAGGAGGCCAAACCTGGTGCTGATGCTCAGGCCTGCCATTCCCAGGCAGAAGATATTGCACAGTATGACTCAGCCCATTCTTGTTTTCCTACAGTGTATGGTGCTCTAGGCTCGTGATCCTGATGCAATTCCAATTACATCACTCACATCATGTAACAGCTCGGCAATATAACCAAAGATAACTGTAAATAGAGCCAAAGCAAAAGAAGCAGACTTCTATGTTTATTCATCCATAAGGAACTTTTGACAATAACTTAAAATTTACTGGGACAATTTTCTTGTGCAAGCCAGGCTATGTGATTGCTTTGCAATAGTAAGGACACATAACTATTAACCTCCACTCCTACTTATATATTCTTTGGCCTCTGTTCTTTGTTTTTTTTCAGTTTAAACTTATCTGAGAGGAGGTTAGGGAGATAAGAGAGATTTAGAATTAAACCCACTTCTGCAGAGCCTATGCAGCAGCAGAACTGATTCCTACTATGCTCTGTTCAGAACTGAACTATAATGACCTGTAGCGGGAAGCAGACCAGGTTAGGGCTCTCCCTAGATCATGAAGACAAAAAACTTCATGAAAAGTCCTTGCAGCATATATTAATTCTTTTTTAAAATGTGCATTTTCTTGTCTGCAAAGTGTTTTTTTTAGTTTTTATTTGTAAGCCACAAGCCAATAGAACCTCTTTACATTACTAAGCTTTGGACTGGGCTTGAACACAAGTTAAAACCAGGCATAGTAAATTTGCTGTGTGTCTTAAATCCATTTCAAAGACACAAGATCCAGAGGTCCTAGACCAAATTTTCTCATATCTTGTAACAGCAGGGCCACATATTTCTAAGTAAATAATTGCACCAATAAAATTCACAGGCTTTGGTAAGAGAGGTTGTTCAACATATGACAACTTAGTCCAAACTCTTCCTCAGTTTGCTGCATCTCATGCTTCAGTTGCCCCTTAGATAAATTAACTTGCTTTTCTAGCATCACATGTATCTAATATCTCCTTACTATGCCTAAGACAGAAACTTTTCACATACACTAGACCACACCTTCCCCAAGCTCCCTATGACTGTATGTTATGCAATAGCTTGTAAATAAAACTGCAGATATCTTAAAGACTTTAAATGTGCTTATTGAGTTGGCAGGAAATGCATTTTTAGAAAAACTCCACTTGATAATAATCTTCAGGGGGTTAATTAGCTATTCTTTCCACCAGCAGCAACAACTTCCTTGAAAATTTTCTAATTAAATCTGCAGCTGCTTTGAACATTATTAGCACAGCAAAGACTTCCTCTAAGCAAGCCTGCCAGTGACCTTACCCTAGTTGTCAGATGAACCGAGGACAATGTAGTATAATATGCAATTTAGTATGAATCTTCATGGTTACTCACAAGGAGATGCCCTGATGAGGGCAAGAGTCAGGGAGAAAACACCTTCAGTTCCTTACTGGTTAATAGATCCTTTCCTATCCTTTTCCTAAGAAAATAGAGAGATGCAGGGGATAAAAAACATATGACATATATGCATATATGACTTGGAATGGACAGAAACTTGACGGTTTTATACAGAGAAGCTACCTAAGGTTTAAATTGAGAATGAATAAACATCACCTTGCTCATGCTGATCTCCCAGTGCCTCAGCAAGAGCTAGAAGTGGAGGGAGCTGTTGCAGGTGGAGAACATCTTGGAAAAACAGGCTGAATTACTCTCAATATTTTGACCTCTAATAAAGAAAAAAAAAATCTATACAGTTGTCTTAGCCTAGTGCACACCTTCACGAGCAGCACAGCCAAATCCATGCAAATCCAAGAGGATAAGCAACCAATCTAGTTTCAGAAGCATTCCTCTGATAGCCTCTTAAAGATTGGCCCATTTTATTGAGCACTTTTAATCATTAGACCAGCAAGAGGGACCATCAATAATGCAGGAATTGTGTATATTGTTCTGTTGATCCACAGCTCCAGTACACAATTTTATTTCATTTGTTTCAAAGGTATTAATTCTATGCCCAAGGATGCTGCAGACCATCTTATTTCTTCTTCTAGGCCTAAAGATATTTGTGACATTCTTAAATACCCCAAGCAATTCCTCTCTCAAGCTATTCGTACACTCAGCTAGTTGTCTCATAGTGGTAGTAAGCCTTTGCCTGTACTTCCCACTGTCAAGTATCTACTACAATTTTATTAATTTTCTAGCACAAATGGGTGCGAAGAACAAGTTCCCTCTGTTTCAAAGCTACCTCCTATGTGCTTAAGGATCAAGTCTCCTTTCAGTCCTTTTTTTCCTCTCCAGTTCCCAGTTCCATAAATTTATCCTCACAGGTGTCATTTGCTAGACTTTTAACCCTGCTAATTGCTTTACTTTGGATTTCATATAGATGGTTATGTATTTCTGGAAGTCCAGTGTCCAAATCAGTACAACTGCAGATTGAACACTGCTGTCATACATCTTGCAGCTAACAGATGCAGCCAGATATCTCCATGAGACATTTATCCTTTATACAACAGGATGACATTGTTGATTTGTCTTCAGTGTGTGGTCTACCGTAAATGCTAGAACCGTTTCAAAGAGATGTTTGTAACTGGTTTTGCTCACGTGGAATAAATTCTACGTTTGATCCACGTGACTACTCCCACATGCTTACTGACTGAAGTATCCTTAATGAATTGCTTTTTTTTTTTTCAAAACTGCATCCGGTTTGTGACAATAGTATCAAGCTCTAATTATATCCTTCTGTGAAACTGGTCTCTTCTCACTGGAGTATCACTTGAATCCAACCAGCATGCTCTCTACTTCACTTTAAAAGTTGTTCTGCAAAATAATGAAGAGATTGTGAAGCAGGGTGGGCTACAACAAAGTCACACTCTTCTGGCTCAACACAAGCACCTGATCAGAACGATTTGAACCTGATTTCCCATTAACTGAGCACTCACTTTGGAGCAGTTTATTCAGGTTCTGTCCCCTCAACTTGTTTATGGGAATGCCACCTGCATATCAAGCAGTCCTATCAAGAAAGCTGACTGAACACAGCCTGTCATGCTGTCAGGGCAGAAAATTAGACAGATTTGAAATAATTTGTCCTGGGGTCATTAGTTTTGTCTGTTAGTGATCCCCATGGTTAATTTCTTGGTATTTTCAAGAAGTCTGAGAATTTGTTCCAATACTTTTCTGGGAATTGAAATTGTAGTCAGAGCAAATAATGCCAGTCTCCTCCTCTTTCTCTTGTTTTAAAGTATGCACTGTCATTACCTGTTACAGGCCCCTGCCTTCCCAAGGTAAGGATAGACAGTCCTGAAAGTGCAGCTCTGTGCTGGCCTCAGCCAGTCCTCTAGGCTCAGCACAGGTCCAGACAAACTGAAATTTCTTCCTTAGCTAAATATTTTCTGTTTTAGTCTGTCCTCAACTCTTACTTTTCTACTGCTGAGTCAGCTGGCCTTTCTGGTAAAGAGTGAACCCTAACAAGCATTAACTATTTTAGCTTTGTCAGCACCATCTAGCTTTTCCTTCCTACCCAATGATGGATTACAGCTGCTCTCACTCTGTGTCTTACTATCACTGTCCTTGTAGAAGACTGCTCAGTGCTCTTGTCTCCATCCATGCTTGACCATCTTCAACTGATTTCTAACTTTTCATGCTTTTCCCTCATACCTATTTTAGTAGCCTGAACATGTTTGCACTTCTTATATCTCCCCTTTTATAGTAAAGATTTAGGTGATCTGTTTGCTACTATTTCCAGCCTCCCACACTGACATAGGTTGAACCTGCACCTTCAACATATTTGTCTTAAAGGACTACTAACTCTCAATAATAATAATTTTATTTTTCACTTTAAACATATTTTTATGGACCTTCTCAGTGTGTCTTCCAAGCACACTCAAAAGCTTTCTCAAAACCTGCTGGTTTTGCAGTATTTTTCTACCTCTCCCATAAGTCAGCCTTTTGTCACTTATTATTGAAAATGGGACCATATTGCTGTTCTTTCATAGTTCCTCCCTCTAAACTGCAATCACATGTAAAAAAAGCTGCCTCTTCAGGTACTTTTCCCATATTTCACATTAAGCAGCTCTCAGGCATAAAATATATTAATGATGCTGTAACCTCTACGCCAATATACTTCAATCAATTGGTCTTACCCCTCCAACATTACCCTACAACTCACACCACAGAAAAGGCACTTCAATATCTCACCATGCAAAAATCTCCCAACGGACTTTAGGATAGTTCCAAAAACATTAGTCCAAAATAACCAAACTAGGCTTGTGACATTTTGGTTCATTATGCATACCTACTGATCCAAATTTGTCTGTTGAACCAGGGTATAAAATGGAAGTTAACTGACACTATCACAAGTCTGTTCATGTCACATAAGCACTTTGTGCATGTGTTTCCTCTCCTTCTGATGTGGTTAGAGACTTTAAAGTTGTGTCTTCTGACTGACTCTGTCTCTAAAGCATAAGGCAGTTGGAAGCAGACCTGATGCTGCCAAGTGACAACTCATTTGCAAAACTCAGTGCAGTTGAAGTGGATTGTGCATTTTTAGAAGTGGTAGATAAATAGACATCAAACACAGCCTGAGTACAGCTCTGGTGTGCTTTTGAAAAGGAAGCAAATTGAGCTCTTCTACCTCTCTGCAAATGGGGAATTAAAGTTGCAAACTCATTTGCTGTGGTAACACTACAAGGGATATATTCATGTGGACATTTTTCTTCAGTATAAAAAGGAGTGAGTTTTTTGCTAACAAGGATAAATACACATTTTTTTTTCTGTTGATGTATTTTCATACTAAAATACCCCAAACCAAAACAACGAAAAAACAGCCTGTCATTTCTGTTTTTCACTAGTACTGATCTGCATATGTGTTAAAATTTACCATCTAAGTAAAACAACCACAGAGTATCTCAAGAGAAAAAAAAAACTAGTGTAGTTGTCAGGAACTTTGTGAGATTATTATAAATGCAAACCAAAAAGAAGTAAATTGATTTCATGTCACCTTGTTCAGATTTCCAAGAGGACTTATTCATGACTCATTCACCCCACAAATGATGTTTTTTTACATGCTCTTGTGTTAGTTATATTTAGTTTTCATGTCTTCATTTTCTGAATAATATTAAACAAAGGCCCCTTGGTTTCTTGTTTTGGTTTGAATACTTTGGCAAAATGCCAAGTATAAACCAAAATACAAAGCACCCTCCCCACCCTGCTGAGAAAAGGGAGAAAACAACTGGACACTTAAACTTGAATTTAACTAGTTAAATATTTACACAAAAAGGGGAAAATTAAAAGTAGACTACAATATAGCACACAGCTATACAAGTTAGGTAGAACAACACTGCTCTACCTCCCACCAAAACCAGATCACATCATTCCAGATCCATAAAGCACCCCAAAAGACACCTGGCAAGGAAGATAATAACAATGAAATGTTTATTTCCCTGAACTAAAACAAAATGTAAAGTAGCAGCAGGGCAGCAGCCAAGGCCCACCTCAGCACCACAGCATCCTGTTTCTATCTTGACCATGATAGGAACTGAGGGAACTTCTCCTAATCTACTGTATTTTGAGATGTGTCCTAGTTCAGCAGGTGGGACCAGTTGGCACTGTGTGGGGGTGATCAAGGCTGTGTATTCTACCCCCTCTATTCATTTCCCACAAACAATGGACCATCTGCAGCAGCTGCCCAGGGAGTCGTTGGCACCTTCACACCCAGCCTGGGTGGGGCGTGGCTGCTAATGGGCCATCAATAGTTCAGGAGTCCCCCATGACTCCCAGAGTTAATCACCCATTATGTGAGTCCCCGCCGTGGGGGAGGGACTGGGTGCTCCCTGAGGGTACGTAAGCGGTAAGAAGGCCTCAGGGACCACTTGTCGGATCCAGAGGAGCAGCAGGACCTCTACAGGAGGAAACCACCACTTTTAACCAGCTCTTGACCAGACTGGGACCGTCATTTGCACCAACAAATCTCTCGCTTCTTTCTATTTTGGACTTGGGGGAGCCATGTGGGGTTTGTACCCCAGGGTGGTGGGTCACACTGAGTTTTGCAGGTTAAAACCAATTTCTCCTTGTCCCATTGCGTTTATTGTAATATTGTTATTAAATTGTAACTCTGACTTATAATCTCTTTTGTGCAGAGTTCATTTCTCCTCCCAGTTTACCTTTAAACCAGCACAAGATGACATCAGAATATGGTATGGGATACCACTGGCCACTAGAGTTAGCTGTTAGCTACCTGACCCAGCTCAAGGCAGCCGATAATCTGAGGCCTAGTCGGAAAACTAAAGCCTAAGTTTAGGTCTAGCTAAACCCATATATACATTCCTCTTTGGATTATAGAAAAATAGGCAGGTTGAGCAAAATACTAATGTTAGTTTGTCTGAATATTGAAGCAATGGTTTGCCTCTGTCCCCTCACAAAGGTAGAAAATTGCATCTCTAAGAGCGCCAGGTACAGTAGCTGTCCATTTCCAGGAGGCAGGTAGTGCAGCATCACTGGAAGCTGAGCAGAAGAGGCCTCTCCGTACCTCATAAACTCTGCTGATAAACCAAAGCATTCAACAGCTTTGCCAGCTGCCTCAAGAAAGGACTGCAAGGGCAGCTCCTCCCTAAGGCACCAGCCAGGCTGTCTGCGGCGTAAGAGTAACACGTGGCAGGCTTGTACTTAGCACTACCATCTGCCACCATGCAGCAGCAGGGGACTTCAGGCAAGTAATGAATGAACACTTCCTTTAAAGTTTCCTGTAATGCTTTTTATTTCTCTAGCCAAAGTAAGTTTATTAGCTTCAGAAAACTGGCAAGGTGCCGGTGTGGAAACTATCCTGTCATCTAACTTGTGTTCTCCCTGCAGAGTCAACTGCGTGCAGAAAATCTCTCCATTTCATGTTTTAGACCCTGGCTCTGGAAAGATTTCTTTCTATTCAGATGCTGATGTTGCACCTGGAACTAATGAGGTAAACAGACTGTGGCACAGCTGCTAGGACCTACAAGGGCTGATTTTCTGAGGCACTTACATCATGTTCCTTTTAAGTGGTCATGGTGGTCACCTTCTGTCCTGTGAAGTACTGCACTCCATTGCTGGATAAATTGATTCCTTTGCAATAACCCTTCAAATTAGGAGCAGCATCACCTTTGTCTTTGGCAAGGTTAGTACTAAACTCTGCCACACTTACACTGACCACATGTTCTTCAAACTTTTACAAGAAAAAATTGATGCAATGCCTTCTCTTAATACCGCAACACTAATTCCTACATTCATATTAGTTTAGAGAGCTGTTACTTTTTGACAGTGTCAGTTTAATTCTACATTTGAAGCTTGTTGGCAATTCAGTAATATTACTATTTGTTTATTACAAATAATTGACTTCAGAGATTACATTCAACAAAACCTATTAAAATGAAACAGAGTAGATTTACATTAGATTAGATTAGACTAAATATATCTGGAAGATATTCTTTACTGTGGTGCTAGCGAGGCACTGGCGCTGGCACATATGGACGAAATGTGGATGCCCACTCTGTGCAAGTGTTCAAGGCCAGGCTGGATGAGGCTCTGAGCAATCTGGGCTGGTGGAAGGTGTCCCTGACCGTAGTAGTAGTGGGTTTAGACCTAAGTGATTAATAAGGTCCCTCCCTTCCAACCCAAACTGTTCTGTGATTCTATCTGTTAATTTTTTGCTGACTGTACAATGCAGCAAGACAATACCTGTTTTCAGCATTTCAAGTATAAATTCACATTTGAAACTGTCTAGAACTAGACATAATAGTTTGCCATGCACACACCTATGCTGCAGTGCCAACAGGGGGCCAATCTGCCTCCTTGCCCCTCCATGGCATGTAGCCACAGGGAATGCTTTGCTACTTCAGGCAAAAAACCCTACATTTAGAGAAAGAAACATCATTGAAGATTGCAGAAATAAGTAAAACCTGATTTTAATTTGAGCTTGTTTATTCTCTAAAGCCTGCTGCTCATGAAACTGAATGCCAGAATGGTACAGAGAGTGTTCTCCAGCTGGCTGGACAATCTGCCAGCACACTCCCCTCTGAAAGGCATGCTGACACTCTGTCCCACAGCCACCCTGTTCCTTCATGCCTCCTACCCGTGGAGTACCAGCAATGTGCATGTCAGTACATGACCTGAAGAACTGTCATTTAAGCACTATTTGAATTTGCCAAGCCATTCAAATATAAGAAATGAAGCTGTTTGGCTTCAGATGAAAATGCTTAGGGAATAGAAAACCTTTTGGACAACCATCTTCTTATCACAAAGTAAAGTCATGATCTGTAAATGATACTTTATCATACAAGGGGTTTATTCCTGCAAATAGCACATTTATATTTCAAGTTCTTAAAACTGTTTGCTTTCTTTAAGATACTATTCCATATTAAAGAAAAACTAGGAGTATAACTGTAAAATAATCTGTCTCACTGCAGAGAGGAAGATTAACTTTCTCTGTGGCATAATCTCAGTGCAACAAAGTATTTGGCATCAGTCAGTGCAGTTTACTACACGGAGCTGCAGTTCATCACACGCCTATGATTATCACATGCAGGGAAGGCACAAGAATATATGCGGAGATAGAGGACTGCATCTCCTTGCCAAAAGCTCAACTCACAACTGGGAATCCCAGGAGTGATGCTGTGAACTCAGTGCTCTCCCCATCTCACTGTGGCTCCAGGTCCAGGACACCCACAAGAACCAAGGCAGACATTCCTGACCTTGTATAATGATAATCTGGGAACTTGTATGACAAGTGTTGATTTAAAGTCACATATCTGACATGTTCTTGTGGGTCTCTCCTTGACCATCAAGTTAAGGGAATCACTATGAAATCAGTGTCACAGAACACAGATGTCTTGCAAGTAAAAAAGAATGCATACGTAGGCATCTTTTACAAATGTTGTAAGGTAATAAAATGTTACTCAGGCTTTCACTTCACAGCAAAATATCCAGGCTTTTGACAGGAAGTCCAGTACTATTCTTCTTCTCAAGTTGGCACTCCACAAGAAAGAAAGATTTTGACAGGTGCAGATTTCACACATGTCAAAGGCACAAGCCCAGCTCTTACAGATGGATTGCAGAGAAATAGGCCCATTGTTAAATGACAGAAAATTAAAGGAACATTTAATCATGCTCTGACAGGCTTTTTAGCCCAAGGCTAATACCCCAAGTCCACGTCCTGTGATAATTCCTGAACTCATATATTGGCTTACAGCAGGTGACCGCAGAGGTCTCAAGCAGTGGAATTGCTTTAATTGTAGGGCAAACTCTCCAGTTTAATAATAAGAAACATGTTAATACCACTCCTTTGCAGAGAAGACTTACAGTAGCAATGCAAGCACACACTCACAATTATTTTAAATTACTGCATAAATAGTTCCTTAATAGCTCAATCTTAAATTTATGCTAAACCATTCGTTGGTTTTCATCTTTATGAAATAGATCTAGAAATCTTTTTGGAGTTAATATTTACTGGCAGCAATACTTGCAAGAACTTCCAACTACAAAGATTAGTCACCTTACAGATGATCAAAGAATTTTGTCAAAGCCGCTGGTCCCAAACTGTTAGATTGGTTGGATCTTTGAACACTGGGTCTTAGTCTGACTTTAGACATCATGAGTGTGAATAAATATTTCTTTGTCTTCTCCTTCTAAATCTTCCCCTTACAATCCCACAGATTATCTTTTGTTGTCAGAACTTGTTTTGGGAATTGAGTACATAATTTCAAGAACAAGGAAATTCCCATGCAAAAGAAAAGAGGGGAAAAAAAAGAAACTGGGAAGAGACCTTCCACGTGGGCTAAGCAAGTACTCCAGAATATTATAAAACTAAAAAGGAAACAAGTAGGCTTTCCATATTTTTATCTAAAAGCTAAAAATACTGCTGCTTCCATTTGCAAAGATTTATTAAGAAATATTTGTGTGACCTTAAATTCTCTGGTTCCTAATATAAAGCAGCTAGCCACATATGCCACGTTATATAATCTCATGCAAGTACCTTGCAAAAACAATAAAAGTTAATGTAGACCTGCAGAGTCAGAGTCTTCAGGTTTTGTCCATACTCCTCTGCACAGTACATCAGCAGTGATTTGAGGCATGGCATTACAAAAAGAAACCCTCTACCTCTAAATTTCATGACCTAGATTCAAATCAGTCACAAGTGTGATTGGCTCCAAGCTTCCAAAGATTTGATTTCAAATTAGTGGATGCATATGCTTTGAACATGACCCTTGTTTACTCCACCAGATGTCAGGTAGTAGGTGTGCCACATTTACAAAATAGTGAGTTTTTCTGTCACCTGTCTGGCAGAAATCCTTGCTGGTATCTGGGCAATGGATTAGTTTGGGGTTTTGCCTTCACTAAATGCACGTGCTGTTAGAGACAGTCAGTCGAGAGATTTCCTCAATACCCTTTCTTTCCTTCAGCACTACCCAGAATTTTTTTCAGCACCCTCTGGTGC
>JAWWEV010000095.1:31088769-31121187 GCA_035583235.1 Hafferia zeledoni
GAAATAACACCTCTCCAGCATTCCCTGTTCCAGCCTTGAATTCCAGAGCTGCCTTTTATGGGACGGTTTCAGTGGGAATTTCTGACCAGATGGGAAGCCGGAATGGGGTACAGCAGGCAGCTTCTGGTCCCTGTGTGTGCAGGTCTGCAGGCATTGGGTTGCAGCCCCTGCCAGTCACACCATGCTTTCCCTGCTTCCTTCTACTTCAAATGGGGCCATTGCATGTTTGAGAAGCATCATCAAACGTGGCAGGTGAATTTCCCCAAGCCACTCTCTTTCAGAACTTCCTCTGAATGCTTTCTGGCTCTGTATCTCCAAAGAGCACTCCTTTTCAACATCATGCAAAGACAATTTTGCATTGATCTTTGGAGTCTAAATATTCCTCTACCTTTATTTCTGGATGTTTGTGGTGGTGGTGGTGGTGCTGGTTGGTTGGTTGGGGGTTTTTGTTGCTGGAGGTTTTTTTGGTTAGTTGAGTGAGTGGGTTTTTTTGGCTGATGGGAACAATTAAGATAACATTAACAATTGTTTCTTAGTGCTGCTCAGGGAGTCAGATCTAAGCTTTCAGTGCTCACAGGGAAATCAGTGCAAGCGCTAGGACTGAGAACTTAAGTGGGAACAACTTCATTCTTGCCATTAATGGACTGGTCAGTAACCGATTGCCTTCCTTACCTAACATCAGTGACTAATTATTAGAAGAAAAAGTCATGAATGAAAAGACTGGAGAAAGATGCCAGTTGACTTCAAAGCAGTTACAACGGTGTGCCTAAATTCAGGTGCTTCCCTTAAGTTGCCCAAGCAGCCATAGCAATCTGACCCTCTATATCCTGTGGGGGTCAGAAAGCTTTGCTCAAGAGACCAAAAGGGAATGGCAATGTGCCTAAATGTCTGTGTTTAGAGAAGCCCTGGAGAGCTGTTGACCTAGTGCACATGACTCCAAAAGCTGCCTAGCTGGCCCTGCCTCCTCCACACAAGAAACAGTGTGTGGCAGAACAGGCTTAAAAACAGATGATGCCTACACTTCATGCCCAGAATGTGACTGTGCAAATGACATTTTCCATGCCTGTCTTGTCATTTGCTGGGGGAGCCACACTACTAGCGAGGTAATAGACTGGTCTTCATTCAGGGCAGAAGAAGAATGTCATCATCCTATTAAGTTTGTATTCCCTGTGACATGCCGTCACTCAAATGGATGAACACTGTCACCACTATATAAGGAGGTTTGAAAGTTATTTCTGACCTTACAGCTTGTCCAGTGATAAAAGCAAAGTCTCACTGAGTGAGAGCCAGCAAACTATTGCTGCTCCAATCATGCCATGAGCAGGAAAAGCAGCCAGCAACACCTGAGATGGTGGAACAGCACATAATACTGGCACAGGGCATGGCACTCACCACTGTTCTTGTCCTGTCTTGGCTAAGCCCTGTATCTACCTTATTCATATCCACTTTTCTCTCTGATAGGAACCACTCCTGCCTTGCCAACAAAAATGGTCTGAGATGAGGTATCATTTGTCATGAAGATGAAACCTAGAGAAATCCTTTTAGAAATACTTGCTATTACTTTGACGACTGAGTCCACAATGATCAGAAGGAGGAAATCCATTTCCACCTTCATCAAAATTATTAAAATCAGGTTTTCATTTAAGCACCTTCAAGACAAGTGAAATCTAGCCCTGGTAGTTCACTACAGAGAAATCTTATGAACAGCAAAGACCCCTCAAAGGAAAGTTGGGTCGAGGGCTGAAAGTATAAGGATGTTTCCATGTGGCCCAAAGGAACTGGTTTTTTTTGTTTTGTGATGCTTCTTTAGGAGTCCCAAGAGCACTGTATACCCACAGCTCCTTTTACATAGGAAAAAGGCATGGAACAAGCATGAAATGGCAGGTGAATATATCTAATTCATTGAAGAAAAAGTAACTATTTACCTAATGTAACAGGTATTTTAATGAAAAATCTGTATGTTTTGAATCTCATAAAATGGAATATTTCATAGCATGCTAAGTGTAAAAATACATCAGGACATGATTTATTTCACTGATGCCTCAGAGGTTTTTAGACTTTTGACTTTTTCATTTTATAGATTTTAGAAGTACTTGTAACTGTAGTAAAATGCAGATTTAGTGTGTTAATATTTCTGTCAGCTTAAGTTCCATCTTTATGCATTCTACCCCCTATCCCATATCAATGTCTAAAATTCCAATAGTTATTTAGTCTTCAAGATAGAAGGCTGAATAATATCTTAAGGCCTGTGCTACGAAACATAAACATAAGCCAATTACCTCAAAACCAGAACACTGGAAAACCTCCAACGTGTGCTGAGGAAGACGAAGATGATAAAAAGAAGGTCCCACTATCCCCTAGACTCAAATCCTGATGGGGTGTGCCGGGGCAGGATGGGGCTGGACCAAGAGATGTGTGAACTGGCGGTTGGGTGGACAATATTATAAAAACCATGGAAATCAGAGTTTGAGAGGTGCATTCCTGAAGACCCTACACCTAGACATTAAAGAATCTACCTTTTTATCTTATCCCACACTAACTTGGCTCAGAGTCCTGCTTTCTGGGGTCTCTCAAGGCATCATCACAAATTAATAAGTAGCAATAAGTTCCAAAATCAAATGCCAGCAAGAACCAGCTGTGTGCTGTTCACAAAGCAGTGAGTCCCCTCAAAAGTCATCAGTAGAGCTAATTTAAGCACAGCAGCATTAGAAGAGAGCATTGTGTCCCCTCAGTTCTGTCACAAAGAGCCTGGGTAGGGAAGGAATCAGAGCACCAATGCACCTTCCAAATCCCAAGGCCAGAGCGGAAGACCCAGTAGCTCCTGAGCAGCCTCCGGGTTTTACAATGGGGATAGGCACTGTCCACTGCAGACAGAGTGGCCCTCCTGCTACAGCTCCTTCCCCCTGCATGACTGAGTGAGGAAAATTCCATCTTGCTCATGTCCTGTGGTGATGCCCTGACAAGCTGGATTTATATGCCATGCCTGAGACCATGGCACACAAGGAGAACTGCTTTGAAATACAAACTAAGTAGACGTAGGGATTGTAGCAACCATCTGTGCATGTCTGGCCAGATTTGGGAAGCAGTGTAAGTACTAAAGACTGTGTACTACTTTTCTGGGATGTTTTATATGTTATAATCTCGAAGCAAAATGCAAACATTTATAGGAATCACAGGTCATTGAACACTCAAATGCATGCCTGTTATGTTGCCTGTTATATGTTGCCCCATCCTTGGTCCACTTCCTAGTAGCAATTTACCTCTTTTATTGACAGCATCTCAAAAACAAGACTCAGACTTCGATAGCAACTGGTCTCACATATCCTCTTGTATTTACCTAACCAGAATGCACCAAAGGTGTTAGTATCTTTCTTTTGCCCCAGTCATTTAAAGAGTACTCATCACCTCCTTTTTTAGTTGAAAAATGAACAAAGGAAATTAACAAAAGATGATGATATAAAAAACCTGTAGTTTCTACATACCATTGAGAACCAATAATATCAACTTTTTCACGACTACACTATGAGGAAGAAAACTAACTATTCCTTCAATGTTTAATCTAGAGACTAAAAATTCCTTAAGTGTTATAGGACTATGGAGCCAAGGATGTTCCCTTCCCTGTGCCAGAACACCAGGAAAAGTCAGGCCCTGTCACTGGAAACACATGATAATTTCGACTTAGATCCTGCTGCAGTGAAGCCTGGACTTCCTTTCTTCTTCTTTTTGCCCCTCCTCCAGTCAGAATATCTTCTTTACTAATGTGATTAGTTTTATGAAGCATGACTGAGCCATTCTCATTATTTCTCTAGTACTAGGAACGTACAGTTATCCCCCTGTTCAGGAAAGCTGGGATGCCCCTGAGAGTGCAAAGATTTCTTCTAGGGAGAGAAGACCTGGTACCTCTTTGGAAACATTCTTTACTTTGATACCCACACATATCTTAAACAAAAAATCCTTTAAGCTGTCTTTTTCACATCAGTACTGCATAACACTACCTTGAGTTATACATTTATGGTGGTAAGTTAAGTAGCTTTGTCTGGCTGCCCCATTTTCACTTTTTTAAAAGTAAATGCCCAGTCATTAAACGAAGACAACTGAGAAAAAAGAAAATAATTATGAAAATGTTAATTTTAGATGTGTGCCAAGGAAACAATTTCCTGGTTGCACCTCTGCAACACTGATCAGTGTTTATTTGCATGGGAACTTGTAAAGCAGATATCATACCTTTTGTAGCAATGAGTGGTTGCACCAAAGGAAAATGCTATGGATATTCCTGGTATTTTACCAGGTGGCTAAGAAGAAATGCCATTAGCATGGAAGAATATTAGTAGCAATTGAAGCTAGAACAATTGGCTTGATTTGCAAATGCCAGTCACTTCAGACTTCTTTGTGTTCTTTGCTGTCATTACAGATTTGGATCCCTTGGAAAGCTAAGCACACTGCTGGAAATTGCATGATCATTATAAAGCTATACCCAAGCTTTACAGACTCATTCTTTCCTGCTGTTAACACATTGTTTTTTCAGAAGATAAAAGGGAGCAGATATGCTTTAGGATGGGTCACAAACTGTGGACCTTCTTCCACAAAGCTTGGGACCCTGTCTTCTCATAAGCAAAATGAGAAGTTCAGGGTAAATCAGCTGAACCAATCCACTTAACCAGCTATCGAGGAGGTGAAATACTTCATGTACTATGTGTATACATAGGCATAATATATAACATCAGCTAGGTCTAGTAAATTCATAATTTGATGCATCTAACAGACAGAAGAATGTATTTGCCCTCTTTGTTAAATGGTTAGTGTACCATTTGACTCCTCTAAAAGTGTAATGAATCTGAAACCCCTTCCTTATAAAAACCAGCATACTTTTGAATCAAATGTTTTTCATATTCATAATCATCACCAATGCCTACAGGGCAGGATGGCCATTTTCTTATGGAGCCTCTTAATGAGAAATTAATATCAACAATCCTATTTCTAGCCACTAGAAGACAAATCTGAACTAAAGTAGGACTCTTTCTTTCAGCTCCTTTTATCTGTGTAGGCTCAGGAATGACCCGGACAGTTATTGGCATGTGATAGTCACAGAAGGGACTAGAAGAAGGTAAAGGTTGTCATAAGCATACACAACAAAATGCAACAAACACATGATTAAAGCATTATCTACTGTATTTGGTAAAAAACACAGGACCTCTGAAGTGTAGCAGCAAGGCTTATTTTTATTAAGATTACCCTGATAATGTATATTTAGCAGTTGGTATCTTACATGGATTTACATTTAATTGTGCAATCTATAATTTTATGTTTCTCCTGTAAACACACATAAGCCATTGCTGTACAGCATCACTGCCATAGCACAAGTACTGTATTTTCATCCTGGCAATGGGCTCTAGTTAGATATGGTCTAAAGGCAGGTGGGATTTATTACCCCAGTCAGATATGTCATGCACTGGGAGGAAAATAATTGTATATATCACATTACATTTATGAAGTTCTCATTCTATCAGCTTTTCTTTCGTCGTAAGTAGAAGGTGAGAAGAAAAGTGTTGGTGAGGAGTGATGCAAACTGTAGAAGAAAAACATATATAAATATCTCACAGATGTTTCTCAGTTCTACTTCAAAGCTTCATTTTTCATCCACAGTGACTGGATAGTGATTGATCACTGGGCAAGGTAGCTTGCAGATTTTTTTATTATAATATATTTTAACATAATAGTATTTTGCCTATCCTCTTGAAGTTTCACAAAATTTTGTGTATGTGCTAATTTACAGCAGAAATCACTGCTGCCAGGTGTTTTCTTCCATCATTCTTCACAAAATGGCAGTGTTAGATTTTGTGACATTCAGATTTGATGCAATTCATCTGAGGAGAACAGAAGTAAATTTTACTCATAAATATGGGTTGTAAGGTCTTTCATAACTCCATTCCTTCTATCAGGATATGGGCATCCACAGAAGAGTCTACTCATTCTGTTGGCTTCAAAAAAATAAATAATTTTTAATACTGCTAAGAAATAAACATTGCAAAATTCTATTGTCACGGAAGAAGGAAAAAGCAAAAAAAGTATACCTAGATTTAAAGGGTCAAAATTTTCTCAACTCTGGAGGTAAAATACTGCTTTCTTTTGTATTTGAAACTATTTCATTTTTACAAAGTACTTCATTGTTATGAATTATTTTATTAGAAGTGTTACACTGAAAGTATTTTATTGGTTTTGAAAGTATTTTATCATTACAAATTTGTTTTAAGTGTCAAAATTAACTGCACCTACGGCAAGCCCACATTCATTATGTGCTGGCCTTAATGCATTTGTGCATAAAAAGTACAGTACAGACATTATCTAAGTTCAAGTGCATACACAGTAAGTTGCTAATTTTTTGTGTCTCTGTGTAAAAAAGGGCTTGTGACACTTTGAAACTCTAGAAGGCACCTTACACACTCTGGGTGGATCTTGTTACAGAAACATAACCACCTAATAATTTTTAAGGTTTTAGGGACTCTCTGAGACATCTGAATAGGCTGACAGATGGTGCAAGACCCCTGTGCCCTTCTGGAAGCAACTGGGAGGCCCCTAGGCAAGGTTCATTAGCATGTCAGATTGCACAGGATGACTGCATGGAGGGAATGAAATCCCAGCCTCCCATGTCCACCCATCAAAGTCTAGCTTTCTTACAACTCGTCTTTTCTTTTTTTGACCTCTGATGCCTCCAGTGCACTAGGCCAGAGCTGAAGGACAGAGAAGCTGCCCTCCACATCGTGGAGTGGGCTTGTAAAAGTAACCATTCCTGATCACACTGTAATTGCAGGGAAATTAATCCTAGAAGCCTAAATTATATAAACAAGTTTTTCTAATGAATCCCCTCTCTCTTGCAGAGCCAAAGCTCTAGATAAGCCCTGAATGTTCATTTTGACTGTTACCCAACTCAGAGTAAAACTCAGGTCCATTCAATTTATACCACTAAGAATATTTACTGTTAAACTCTGAAGATGAATAGGTTTAAATCCCGAAGAGAGACTCAGAGAACATTCTCCCTCTGAAGCTGCTAGACTGCCAGCTAGAAAGACAATACATCCCTCTTGTCTGTACAGTAACAGGCCAGCCAAAACTGTAAGATGTCTTTTGTTGCTTGAAAGTATCAAGGAATAAAATGAAAGAGGACACATTATGACAGCATAGCAAAGGACCAAGACATAATTGCTCATATTGGTTAGAAAAACAGAGAGTTTAAGAGCCACATCTTTCCTTCTCCAAGTACATCTGTACTGCGTGGCATGAAAGCACATTAAGCAGTCCTACAAAAGCAAGAGAATATGTGAAATTTCAGGTGTCAACATGTTGCTAAGAGTTTCCAGAGCTGTTACTACTGTCAGTATTTTAGCATTAAGGACTTGGATTCCCTGAAGCTGGGCTATACTAGATGCAAAAATAGACCCCTACTCATTAAGGAGTCCAACACAATAAACAGGTACACTCAGATCCAGCCTGTTGGGACATAAACAGGCATATGCAAAAGCAAAGTCATGGTCCTGCCTGGTGCACCATGAATTCTCAGCAGACTTTAACCCAGGACACCGAACAAGCACTGAGGTTCTCACTGGTGCAGGAAGCTAACCAGCTATGACTCCCATAAACACCTTTACAAGGGTGAACCTTACCACCATAAATAATCTGTACTATCATGTACAATAAGCTTACTGAAACAACCTCTGACCCAGAGGAACTCTGTAAACTATATTCTGAATTAAGACAACTGTACTTGCCTAAATGCCTTAAAGTCAGCCTTAGAGAGAGTTAAAGCAGACAATCCAAGTTTACAAATATTCAGGCAAAATTAAAATAGCTCAACTCTGAAGTCCTATCTTCTCTGATTCTAGTTTTTGACTTTCCCCTCAGCAAGAGTTTTGTTAAAATTAAGATCATGTTGTCATGTAACCCCAAGAGCAAACACAGCTGTCATCTTGGAGGACCAAACAAAATGCAAGTTCAAGCTTCAACCCCACCATGCAATATAAAACATACTCAACATTGCAGTGAAAAGGTGACCCTCGACCATTGTAGCTCCTTGGAGCACTTTGGCTCCAAGAAGAGTTGCCTCTGTTTTCCTCTTAGGTATCTGAGAAAGCATTTCTAGTTTTGCCCAGGCTGGGCACACTGAACTCCATAAAGCATAGATGAGCCAGATGCAGTTGGTTATTTCAAGTGTTATTTCACAGGGCTGGAAAGGCTTCCAGTAAGTCTGTAAGGTAACAGGGCAGGAATGTGGTGATGAGTACAGCACAGCACAGGAGTATGTAAACTGCTAAACACATTTTATCTGTTCATGTCTTGTTTGTGTGCACATGCAGGAGGGCACAGGAGAAAGGAAAACAAACAACCATTAGGTTTACAGTAACAAACCCATCTTTGTATTCTCCTTCTCAGATTTTGGCTATCCAATTTCCTACAGTCAGGTTCTGACTGCCATGCAAACTGCAATGTCATGTCAATCTTGCATCACTGGCAGGGTATAGCTTTTTTATGTACTCTGCTGTGGTTAATCACTGCATTTGAAATTTAGTTCTTCCTCCTTTGCTTTCTGCAGGAAAATGCTAGAGAAATCCATCATTTATGCATTCAGCTGTCATTAGAAATCCGATGAAACACTAGTAGAGAAAATATTGCTCTCTGATTGAGTCATCTGCATTGGATGTAATGGCTATTTATTCACATTTTATTAAAACAAGTAAGTCATCAAATCCATTGCATGCTACAGGAGCTGAAAAAAGACTCCTAACGTTGCTGTTTAGATTCAGAACCTTTTCATGTGAGGGCACAATGAATTCACCTATGTTAAATTACCAAGAGTTGACAAATGCATATGAAAACTGCACTTCCAGGGCCTCACTAGTTATTTGAGGGGAACTTATCCAGAGAGCTAAGAACCAGTATTTCCAGAGGCACCTTCACTCAAATTCACAGACAAAAGGCTGGGGAATTTGAATGGGTTTTATATAGATGATATACATACTTGACCTCATCTACTCTGGTGCTATACTGGCTTTCTAGCACAGAGAAGAGGGTAGCAACAACTGCTTCACTGTAACCCTAACTTATAACTGAAACTACACCCTGGGGCTCTCTGCCAGCAAATAGAACCTGGTATCTTCTCCTGGAAGTCCTTTATGGCTAGAAGAATAAAACCCAGGCTACACTTTTGTATGTCTCAATCACATTTGACTAGGACTGCACCTTTAAGAAATCAGTATTTTTTATAATAGTACTTGTTTCACCAAAATTTTTCCTCAGAAATAAAAAAGTGGTACAGCTTAGCTAGCTGTTTGGAAAACACTTTAGCATCATCACAAAGCAGCAATGTGCAGACCTGGCAAGAAATCTATGTATTGTTTTCAGTTTTCTTAAGTCACACAAAGTTTTTCAGTCATATGAAGCTTCTCAATTAGTGAAAATCAAACCCAAATGAATACATAAAGGACAAGGGAATGCATCATAAAATAATCTTCCCCTCCCACCCCCATCATTTTAATAATTATCACACTTGTACACTCTCTGATTTCCATGGTGCTTCCTAGAGGCAGAAGCCATACAGTAAAGGAGCTTATTGATTAGCCAGTAAGATGTTTCTGGTTATAATTTTCTTAACACTGAACTCATATGTATATACAGCAGCTCAAACAGCAGCCATAGCAGCAATGTTTAACGCTCTCCACAATCAACATAAGTGAAAAATACCTTCCCTGACCCCACTATCCCACACAAGTTTGAAATTATTTATTAGGTTAGAACATAAAAAGATATAACCATGGCCCAGTCTCACCTTGGCCTCATGCCAGGTACATGAAGTCTTTAGACTTTAGGCAGGGAGACAAGCAGCATCTCAGGCCACACCACAAGCCCAAGAACACACACACAAATGGAGCAGTATTCCTACAAGCATGCTGGTCCTGCACTGCAGGCTGTGGAGGCACCACAGGCACTTTCATGCTGCTGGGATCACCACAAAGAGAAGCACCCACACGCAGGCTGGCGTCCTTCACCAGGCATATCTCATGTAGACAGTTCTATTGCAGTTGCAGCAGTGTAAATAGGGAAACATTCTTCCAAATGCTGAGTATTTAGTGTCCCTCTGCCTCTTCATTTTTTATATTAATATTACCTGGGTGAATAGAGGAGATCTGGCAGTAGAAGAGTGTTGTGCTAAAAAATTCCCTGCACTCAGATGCACTGATACACTACACCAGGCTAAGGTGATTTTGCAACCATTCCCATAGGAAGAGTGGAAAACTCAAGATTTTTGAATGTATTTTAAGAACTCCAGTTTGCAGAAGAAGTCGTTCATTTAAGCTGTTGATCTAGGGGAGTTGTGTGGTTACAGTACTCTTGAAGCTCAAAACAGCCACGCACTCTACCTGATACCATGGCAGAAGAGGTTGTGAACACTTCTTGGAAAGCTGTAGAGAGCAGCTAGGAGCAGTGATGCTTTAAATGATCTTAGCTTGACTTACTCGGACTTCTCTGCCTTAAAAACTGCTAGACACCCAAAAGTTAGTCGGCTGCATTTAAATGCCTTATCTGAGGCCATCTTGTGCACTAAAGTAAAAAAATGTGTTTAAATAGATTTGATTAATTTCACAGTGACAGAGCCATAAAGAAGAAAATATGTTTGCAAATATCTGTTCAGAATTAGAAGGCGTGTAATATCAATCCGAGAAGTAAATAGACTACATATCCTGTGATCTCACTAGTGAGAGTCAAAGATATAACATACAGTACGTTGCATACCACTATCCCAATTAAGCAACCAGAGCTCTTTATCAGGATGTCAGTTAAGGTGATCTTTCCATATCCTCCACACATGCACTTTGTATATGTGCTCTCCATACATATTGGTCTGACTCCACACAGGAAAAACTACATTTGAAATTGCAGGTGAAATAACATAATCCTCTCCATTACTTAAGTATCACAATATTTATTTCACTTATAGTAAGAGTTATTCTAACGGCAAAATGAATGTAAAGTGAGTATCAGTGTCAATAACTTGTACAGCAGTAAGCAGCAACCACTGGAAGAGAATCAAAACAATTACTCCTTGACTGTTGTCATTATTCATTATTTTTAAAGACCCATGCAACGATCTTGCAATGCCACTGAAGAGTCTTTGTGACACACAACACTGGAAAAATTGTCCTTAGCTCTGCAGGCTTCAGTGAGATCTTTATGGGTATCAGATATGCAGTTTTACATGATCTCAGTGGAAGAAGCTTGAAACTTCAAGAAAACTTAGATTTTAGTGGTGTTTTAAAATATGAGCCTCCTGAACTGTGGAGGAGGGGGTCGCGGGGAGGGAGAGAGACAGACAGACAGGCAGACAGAGATCTGGATTAGAGGAAAGTAAATATTGCAATTAGTTTTTCAAATAAAGAAGTCATGCACAGACATTACAAGTGAGATGTTCAAAAGTGGTTGACACTGATTTAAACATTCAATGGAGTGATGTCAGCAGTTTTGTTTCAGTGGTCATCAATTTAGGTTAGTATGAGGAAATTTTTAAAAGTCATCTATGACGTTATAGTTTCAAAACTTTCATGGAATTTTTCTCTCCCTTACCAATACAGAGGTTTGGGAGCTGACACTTAACCTCCCACTACCTGCACCTTGACCCAGCCAACAAATGGATAGCCAATAGCTTTGCATTCCAACTTAATGGCTGGATTGGACTGGGGGGTAGGGCCAGGGGAAAGAGGGTTTTTTTCCAGGTATTTTTTTGCCACAGTTTCTCGGCTACTACTGCAATGTGGGTAGAACCAATATTTGCTGGGCTGGTGGAAGCCCTCGGAGCGAGCTGCCTCAGTGTGCTCCTCCACCATCTCCATGCACCCTGGATTGTTCAGAGAGAGAGAGAGAGAGAGAAAGAGCAGTTGCTGCTACCTGGATTTGCTAAGACTCCCTGAGGGTTGATGCCATTTGCAGAGAAGTTGCTAAAACCACTCTGCCCCAGCCAGCACTTTCAGACAACAGGACAAGGAGATGATCTCTACCCTGTCCATGGGAAAGGTTTCAGCCTGTCCCTTGTGACCACCATTTTCTCACGTGAGTTTTTCGGAAACACCGCCTCTCCATGGTTGCCCTCTGTGCCTCACCAGAGCTTGAGAGTAACTCTTGCATCTGCTGCCTCCTGAGGCATGGCATCACCTCCCACTGTCCATAAATATAACTGCACCAAAAGAAGCAGAGAGAAAAATTCATATAAAAGTTTTTGTTACGGTGTTCCTGTTAGTTCGGTTCTCTTTTTGGTTATATATATTTGTAGTTAAGAACTGTTGTCCTTTTCTAGACATTTTTTAGTTAAAGTCTTAATTTCAAAGGTTGTGGTGTTTTTTGGGAAGAGGCCCCCTTCCTAGTCCAGGTAGACATCTTAGGTTTCTTTTAAACTGAGGCATATAGTCTTATGAAATAGTCTCTGGCAGAAATATGAATAGAACCTAGTACTCAAAGAAGGGGAAAAATCAGTAGACTGATGAAGACATTTAACAAAGATTCATAATGTCTTTTTTCTTTTGGTCATTTTCAATCTATCCCTTAATTTTTATTTCTTCATTTCTCAATTTAAAGTGTACTAACTTCAGTAGTGGAAGGAAAAATATTTTTAAATGACTCATGCAATAATTACAAGGTTTCTTGACACCCTTAAAATTTCCTGGGACTCTTGCAAGGGAAATTCGCAACCGATTTTTCATTTTGTTTCCATCAGGTAATTTTGCTTACTCAACCATTATATTCCTTTTTGATTTAAAACAAATCTCCATAGGGTTGGACAAGTTAACAAAACTGTACATTTGATGATACAGTCTTTGTAAAGGATGTACTTCATTGATCATTGCATGAAAAAGTCCCAACTATGAATCACAAGTGATCAGTGCATAAGAGAGGAGCTGTCAATTGTCATGGGCTGAACAGAGAACACATAGTCATTAACATGTTTTTCATTTAACCTTCTGTTACTAAACTCTGCAATTCTCCTTGTGCTGGAGACACAGTGAAGCCCATATTCCACCACAAAAATCTTGGAGTTTTATCAAGATTTAGACCTTTTTGATACAAACAAAACTTTTTATACAAAAAAGAAAAACTAATGATGCTATTCAGCTTCTTTATACTCTGTGTTATTGTCAGAAAACCAGAATATATCCTTTGCAGTTGTTGCATGTTATCTATATGCAGTAGTTTATCCAATGAGAACATCATTACAATATTAATATTTGTGGCTCTGCAGGGATAGTTTGTGTTGTTAAGCCAATCTATTTTAAATGCAGCACCTGTTTCACAAGGGGCTATAATTTTGTAATTAACATTACCACTGTTATGTAATTTTGCGCGATTTAATTTCTATGCACAAGCATAACCAACAATGGAGATTTGCTTTCAGTTCTACCAACACCTTTATTGTTGTATTATAGTAGCCTACAGTCTTCTTTCAACTATTTTACAATTCCACCTTAAATTCTTAGTGTTATTCACCTTCATGATTGTACCTGCATGATATCCGCTAATATTACATCAGAGCACAAAACAAACTTGTTACAGTGTCTTCCCTTGGATATTCAGTGTACTTTCATCACAAATAGATTCAACTATTTCAACTAGATTGAAAATCTAGTGTAATACTGAACCAGTCATCAAAATACTGCAAGGAATAGTAACATCAACAAAAATCACCAGAACTGTATTTTGATAATGCACCTACCCTTGAAAAGTTTGTGAAGGTAAGAGAGTGTATACAAAATTAACCTCACTTCTGGAGAGAAAGGCCCTGAAAAAATATGAAGGACTCACTGAAGACCAGGGTATTGTGTCAGCTACTGCCACATTCCCCATAGCTAAACTGGCCCCTTTCTGATCAGCTTCATTCCCACCTTATCTCATAGCCCAGCTCTGATCTTTCTGTGGTTCAACTGCACTCACACCATACAAGGACAAAACTGACCATGTAAGAACAGCCTTGTCTTTGACAACTACTTTGGCTGACCCTCCCTGCAAGGCCTGACATGATTGCTATGTCGGAACATCAAAGGATGGCTCACCATCCTGCTTCATGCCAAGCTCATGATGTGCAACGTCTCTGCTGTCATTGAGGGCCACACTGGGAGGCAAGCCTGCAAGCTGAACAGTATGGACTGACTTGAGGCAGCACTGCCCTTGGCTTGGATCTGCCAGGGCACTTTTGCTTACCCAGATCTCCTTGGGGTGCTTTGCAGTGTCTGTAATCTCAGTAACTGCGGGTTTTTGGGGCTCTCTGTCCAAAATGTTCAAAATAACAAGCAGTTACATCACAGTCCAGTAGAGCATTTTTTACAGCATGATTCTAGGAATTGACATGACAAGTCTGCTTTCTATTAGGAGGGATACACAGCAAATATCCCACCATGGAAGATTAAGAGCAGAACCAAAAATTGAATCTAAAAGCAAGACAAACTGACATTGCAGACAGCTGGGTTAAGCCAAGAGGATTTCCTGGCGCAAAACCAGAAGTTTAGCAATCAGTGTCTATCCCTGAAAGCTAACACATGGTCATGAGCCAGTCTGCAGTATTAAAGGGACACAGCTCCATTTTATGAAGCTTCACAGAGCTCCACAGAGCTTCATAAAATCCTTTATTATTAACCAATGTAAAACTATGGGTTTGTACATATATATGGTCTTACAGAGTAGCTTAGAATTACTCCACTTGACTGCTGATGAAATTATGGGATATACACTACATGAGAAGCCTGTAGAGAGAGTGTCTGTTTAAATACATCTGTTAGTGATCCACAGATGAAGGGATAGTTGTACCACTCATCCTAAGAAAACATTTACACAGAGATTCAAGGAGTCTTTTTAAGAATCATGAGCTCTGACTGTTCATTTGTAAGGCATCCAACATTCAAAAGTTTATATTGCGAATCATAGTGGAAGTCCATAACACCTCTTTTAGATAACTAGTTTGGATACTTGTATCAGCAGTTAAAACTCCCTAGGACAGGCAGTGGAGAAAAGCTGCTTCCTACTTTAACATAGTAGAAGTAGCAGTACTATATAGGTCAGAATTTTATGTAGCAGATTATCCTCTTGCCACTTATGGGCATAATTTTACTAAGGATGGTCATGAATACCACTGAACAGGGACATCTCAGATCCTAGAACAGAATCCTTGTGGAGTTCCACAGCTGTTCCTGTTCTAGCAGGAAAGTTCACCATTTCCCACCTCTGCATCCTGGTTTCTACCTTTCAACTTTTTATTTATCTGTGCTTTCCCTTGTACATCTAGACTGATTATCAAAGATCTTTGTGAAGGAATTTTTCCAAAAGCCTTTCAGAAATCCAGATAGTATGTATAAAATCGTCTCTGATAACTAACATGTTTTGGCAAATCACTTCAAAGAACACAGGTTATTGAGGTAGGTCTTCCCTTTACACAAGTTACTAATAACTTTGCAAATATGTCATATTTGTCTGTGTTCACTCTTTCCAACTTCTTCTTACCAGTTCCTATCAATTTTCTTACTGAACATTATTCTCACATGCTCATAGCTCCCTGGGACATCAGCTGGACTGGATTTTAAAGTTGGTGTCACATTTACCAGCTATCAAAGCAAAGTAAAGCAAGCGGTTACTCACCAATTTTAATCATCCAGACGTTTCACCCCTGAATTCCTCTAAAACTCTTAAATCAATGCCATCTGCTTCTAGCACTGTGTTACTGTTCATTAACTGCTCCATAATTTTAATTGTAGGTCAGTCATCTGATGAGCCTCTCACTAAATAAAGCTCACAGATGGGAATCTCCCTGGCCTCTTCTACTCTGAAAAGATTTTATTTACTTGTTCTGCAACAGCTTTGTCTTACCTAAGTCATCCTTTAATACCTGTATCATCTATTGGTCCTACAAATGCTTTGTCAAGCTTCCTGTCCTTTATGCATTTGAAGAAATATTTATTACATCTGTTAGCTGTTCCTCTTTTTTTTTTTTTTTCTTTGACAGGTAAGTCATATTTATACATTTAACCTGGCAGGATTTATGAACTTTTTCATTTTCTTAATTTGGATAGCACTTCAGCCTTTCAAAGTGTTAACTTTAGCATGGGTTAGTTTTCTCTCCCTACTCTACAGAACTTGGTCTCTTTCTGTCCTCAGTCCTTTCTTAGTAGGTGTAACCTTTGGTCTGTGAACTCAATATGGGTCTGCAGGAAGCCTCCAGAGAGGCTGAAAAAAATTTCAAACTCAGGTGCTGTGAAAGCCCCACTAACATATATATTTAACCTAACTTCTGACTTTTGATGCCTAAAGTTTGACAGCATGAACTTTGTCTTATATTATAAGCACTAGAAATAAACCAAATATTCTAAGAAAAAGTCTATAGCTAACTGTGGTGGGATTTACAATGGAAGGACTTGGATGATCTTAACCATATATTTACTAATACTGTATTACTTAATTAGTAATGAATACATAGTAATGAATGCACCCATAAGTATAAATGCTTGAGGATCAGCCCTCAGAAATGCCAGGCACACTTCATGAATAAAGTTTGCTCAGCCTTTACTGTCTTCTTCTAAAGTCAAAAAGCAGACAAGGTCTCTTCTCCTCTGCTCTGATGTTCTTTCATGTGTACAAGCCAAGGATCCAGCAATTTAGATGCACTTCTTACTTCTTGAAACATTAAGACTTGACTCCCTCTGATTAAAGGTAGTGAGCTAGCCCCTTGTAAAGCAAAATATATGCAGGAACACACTCACTCCCAACCCCACCACCCAAAATAGCAAAGCAGTGGAAAGGATTCAAAAAGGTTTATTTCAGAGTCAAGGACACTGAAAACCTACAGATCCTAATGGTACTGTGTAGTAGCACTGGGCCTCAGAGCAAAAGGCAAACCTTTCATTTGTTCCTCAGGCTTTTTCATTGCTTCTCCCCCTTCGGATCCCCCATTGGCTTCTAAGGCTGTGCTGCACATCTGTGAGTGTTACCTCTCTTGTGCCCAGAAAGTAACCTTCTGTGGAATGCATGCATAGAGACATCCTAAACTGTGTCTGGAAAAGATGCCTCATTCCAGGTAGGAAAGCTTCCTTAGTGAAAAATAACTTGCCTCCTTGGAAGCAATATCTTCCAGAAAAGAGCTATATACCCCTACACCCTGGAATTAAGTATTACAGTATGGTATGGTAGCTAGAATTGAAGTATGTTTCAAACTGTCAACAACAGATTCATTCAAGAAGAGAGTCATAACCTTTGAATTTCTTGTCTTTGAAGATGCTGATCAATGGAACCTTGTTTTTGTAACAAATGGTCATGGACAAGTTTACTATCCTACTAACCACAAAGAAGGGAAATATCCCTCTTACCTGTACATCTGCAAATATACAGTGCCCCCAGGGCACCTTCCAGAAGACCAAGCTCCTTTCAGTTTTTGGAGCAAAGTACCTTTTCTTCCAGTGAGCTATGAAACCAAGAAATCCTGCTTTCTTGTCCTTCAACACTGAATTGATAAGGAAAAGTCAAATTTCATGACCATCTCAAAATGCCAACTAAGATTTCAGGGCCATAAGGACTATGAAGCAAAGGGTTGCAATAATAATCTTGGAAGAAAATACTTTTTCAGCTAACTTGTAAAAAGAACAAGTGCTTCATGTCTTTGATATTCTTCTAAAACTTGAGAGAGCTGTGTATGCTTCTTAATGCAGCTGCTTTCTTTTACAAGCATGTTTTATATTTGTCTGGAGTCATATTAATCAGCAGTAAGCTGCTGAGGGGCATCTGCCATCGCTAAGCACAGCTAATAAAATCCTGGAGCAAGGTGCCAACACTCCAGTTCTGCTGAATGGCACGTGGGGGTGAGGGAGGGGGACACAAGGGGAAGTGCTGTATCTTAGTATAGCTCAGTAGAAAAAAAAAATTCAACTCAGCACAGTGAGGTGAATTCACAGTAGGTGAATTCACTGCCTAGAGTTAAGGCTCTGCAGATATCTCTCCAACTTTATGCAGTACTATTGATTGTGTTTGATTCCTGGAGCATCTTTCCCTGTTTCAGTTAAAGTTACTGGCACACAGCTCTAGAAATGACTGTGGCATGAGGACACCTGCAAAGGGACAAGAGCAAGTGGTGGATATCCATAGACCCAATCTGCTCCAGCTGCATGTCAATTTCTAGCTAAGGAAGAAGTAGAGTTTAAATAAATCTGCAGGGGAGGGTAGGATTGGAAGACCAGCCAAGCAAGACAGGATATTCACACAGATCAGTGAGCACAAAAATCCCCTAATCTCACTTCCACTACTCCTTCATGTGGGAGATGCCAAAGTGACGTCATCTGAAATCTGGTCACCTTCTGAGTGGTGGGAGAGCATGGCAGAGGTCCTGGGAAAGCCAAGGACTGTCTATCATGCCTTGGAGACTGTAGCTCATGGTATAAGCAGGTACATTTAATTTGCCTCAGGAATGAGGCTTCAAGTCTCTTACTACCACTTACTGCACTCACACTCCTCAGCTTTGTAATTTCTGAGAGGCATAAGGACCTAGGATGCAAGTTACATGGATGACTCTTCCTCTTGGGACCATTGTTTCACAAATGAAACTGAGTCATTCCATCAAAAAAGAAAAATAGCTTCACATAATCCATACAGCATAAAAGGAAAAACATAAAGAAATTCTGACACTCTATAAACATTATTTTTTTATGGTCCTTTTCAAAAACACACAGCAATTCAGAAATTGATTGAAGGCTTTGTACATTTGTCAGGATTTTTCCATTGTAAAGAAACTGCATAACTAATATTTTTTTGAGCTAAGAAGCATATCTTAAGTGTTACTGTGTGGTGGATTCACCTTGGCTGAATGGCAGGTGTTCACCCAGCCACCTCCGCCCTCCCTTTCCCAGAGGGAAGAGGAAAGAAAACAGACCACAAACCATGAATTCTATGAGGCAGTTTATATTTTATGCAGAAAAGAAAAAAAAGTAAAGGCAGTACACACACACACACAAAGTAAAAGCCAACAGTAAATCTCTATTCCCACAAGCAATAATGAGTGATCACTCTTCCAAGAAGCAGAGCTCCAGCATGGAAAATGGTCACCAGTAGGCAGCCATTACCAGAGAGAAAGTGCACCTCCTCCCTGCTTCTTTTATATCTGGATTGACATCAAATGCTATGGAATACCTCCTTGGTCAATGTAAGTCAGCTGACCTAACCTGTGTCTCCTCCCAGTAACCAAAACATAGGCCTGTTATCTACATGTCTCTGGCTACCAATGCAGAAACAGCACTGCAGGGTTACAGTGAGAAAATAAATTTTGGCTCAGCTAAATCCACTACATACTGAAAGTGAGATAAATCTCCAGGGTACACAAAAATGTAAGTGCACATCAGCAGACAATAAGAAGCACAGAAGCACAACTCCTTAGCACTGAGAATTTACTATAGGCCACCTAGCGAAGATGACAACACCAATGAATTATTCTTTAAGGAACTAAAGGATACCTCTAAATCAATGGCCTTTGTCCTTATGGGGGACTTCAGCTTCCCAGATGTTAACTGGAAACACCACACAACTGGTACAAATAGGTCCCGGAGATTTCTAAAATACATTGTTGATAAATTCATGGTACAAGTGCTAAGGAAAATGACAAGGAGAACTCTGTGCCTTGATTTGCTGCTTATTAATAGAGAAGGTCTCGACTGAAGTGGGGATTGGTGACTGTCTTGGCAACAGTGAACAGAAAGCAGACAACTTTAAAAATCTCTAGGGACAGAGGTAAAACTGCCAGCAAAATTTCAACAGGGAACACAAGGAGAGCAGACTTCAGGCTGCTCAGGGAACAAGCTATTCATGTCCCACAGGAAAACATTTCTAAAGGTGCTGGTCCATCAGTACTTGCTTTTTAAGCACCACCTTCTAAAAGCACAGGAGCATGCAATTCCAAATGTCTGAAGTCCTGGAGTCAAGCAGGCAAAGCAGAAGGTCAGCTTGTCTGAGCAGGGATCTTCTTCTGGAGCTAAGGTGAAAAAAAGGTCTATGCCCAGTGGAAACAAAGTCAGGTGATATGGGGGTGCTATGGAGATGCAGTTGGCCACCGCAGGGAGAAAATTCATGTGGCCAAAGCTCAACTGGACTTGAAGGTGGTAAGTACTGGGGGTGGGGGGGTGTCAATAAAAAGAACTTTTTTAAATATATCAATAGCAAAAGGCAGTCCAGAAATGACATCAGCTCACTGCCTGATGAGAATGATCACCTGACAATCAGAAGCATAGACAAGACAGAGATGTTTAGTACTTACTTTGCTTCAGGATTGAACAGCAGGAATGGATTCTGGGCATCACAGACCCCTGAACAGGAGGACCTTGACTGTGACAATGATAAATACCCAGTCAGCTCCAAACTTGTTCAGGATTTGCTGATCCAGGTGGATTACTTTAGGTATACACAGCCTAATGGGATTCATCCAAGAGTACTTCAAGAGATGGCAGATGTAACTGAATGGCCTCTCTCAATGATTTTTTCAAAGGTCTTGGGAATCTGTAGAGGTCTCAGTTGACTAGAATCTGGAAAACATTGTTTCAGTTTTCAAGAAGGGCACTAGGTTTGACACTGACAATCTACAGGCCTGTCAGTCTCACTTCAGTGCCTGATAAAGTTATAGAGAAGATTATTGTGGAAAGTATTGGAAAACACCTGAACAACAATGCAGTCACTGATCACAGCCAGCATGGCTTCAGAAGGGGAAAGCCCTACTTGACAACTAAATTTGCTTTTATAACAAAGTAATCCACCCAGCTGATCATGGGAAGCCAGTTGATGTTACCTTTTCCAATTTCAGTAAAGCTGTCTATACTGTCTCTCACAGTGTCCTTCTGGACAAAATGTCCAGCCCACAGCTGGATAAACACATCACATGATGGGTGAGCAATTGGCTCATGGGTTGAGCACAGAGGGTAGTAGTGAATGGGGGAACATCAAACTGGGGACCTGTCACTTGCGGGGTTCCACAGGGCTCCATCTTGGGCCCTGTGCTCTTCTATATCTTCATAAATTACTTAAATGAAGGACTGGAAGGGATAGTAGGTAAATCTGATGATGATTTGAAATTGTGAGGAGCTGATGAGTCCCTTGAAAGCAGGAAGGCCATGCAGAGAGACCTGAACAAATTAGAGGACTGGGCAATCACCAACAATATGAAAGTTTAACAAAGACAAGTATTGGATGCTGCACCTGGGATGGGGCAACCCTGGATGCATGTACAGACTTGGGAATGAGATGTTAAAGAGCAACACTGTGGAAAGGGACCTGGTTGTCCTGGTTTATGGCAAGTTGAATATGAATCAGTAGTGCCCTGGTAGCCAGGAGGGTCAACCATGTCCTGGGGGATATCAGGCAAAGCATCACCAGCTGGTTGAGGGAGCAAATTGTCCCTCTCTGCTCTGCACTAGGGCTGCCTCACCTCGGATATTGTGTGCGGTTTTGGGCACCACAATATAAGAAAGATGCCAAGCCCTTACGAAGTGTCAAAAGGTGTCAATGAAGATGTTGAAGGGTGTAGAGAGGAAGCACTATGTGGAGTGGCGTGTTCAGCCTGCAGAAGAGGAGACTGAGGGGAAACCTCACTGCAGTCTACAACTTCCTCGTGAGGGGAAGAGGAGGAGCAAGCACTGATCTCTTCTGTGTGGTGACCAGTGACAGGACCCAGGGGCTGAAGTTGCATCAGGGGAGGTTTAGGTTGGATATTATGAAAAGGTTTTTCACCCAGAGGATGGTTGAGCACTGAACAGGTTCCCCAGGAAAGTGGTTAAAGCACCAAACCTGACAGAGTTTGAGAGTTTTTTCAACAATGCTCAAAGGCATGTGGAGTGCTTTTTATGGTCCTATGCAGGGCCACAATTTGCACTTGATAATTCTTGTGGGTCCCTTCCAATTCAAGATATTCTATGATTATAAACAAATCAACATGGCACTACAGCAGTTTTTGTGGAGCCATAGAATGTTTCACATACTTGCTCCAGCTTTCTTCCCAAAATATGTATACTTTTTCTAGGACCATTAACTAAATAAATCCCAGAATTTACAGCTCCCTTGACCCCTATTCCAAAATGAACTTTCTTATACTGCAATTTTAAGTTCAGTGTAACATCACAATAACACTTACAAGAGCTTAAAGTGGTTTCATTTTATTTATTTTAAGGAAATTAGGGGGAAATGAAACAGTATTTTTAATAGCCTGGCATTTCCACATGTAAGACAATTTGCCAATGATGCACTGGAGTTAACTTCTACTTGCCTTTGATGTGCTTTATTTCACATACAGCACTCTTCTTAGTTATAAGAAAACTAGTTTGAAAATATTCTAGTGCCTTTTTTATCACAAACCAGAAAAAGAAAGCTAAAAGCAGAGCACTGTGTTTTCTAAACCACTAGCAAGCTCATGAAAAAGCTTCTGACCTAAAGCAAAAAACTTGCAGAGATGCTTAAACAAAACAGGCTGAGTATCTACTGAAAAACCACAAAATTCCCCTCTTATGTGGGAAGATTATTCAGCAGGACTAAATATTAGTGGGATTTTGTGGATTTTACTACAAATATCAAAGAAGAGCTTGCTACAGAAAAAAAAAAAAAAAAGGTGAGTCCGTGAGAAGAAAAAATTTGCTGGATGATATTCATTTGTGAAGCTCGATCACATTTTGAATTTTTAACTAGTAATTTACTAGTATCCCACACACTTTATTTACAGCCTTAAATTATAAGGAGTAAATTCCCAGTCACAGAGGTATCCATGAATGATTTGCTCCATCAAAGATATTTTTGCTTGACTTACTTGGAAAGGCTGCATTTAAAAACCAAAGCAGCACTCCCAGAAATATGCAACTGACCCTTGCAGTTAAAACTGTTATGTGTTTTCTCAGATCCTGGATAAGCGCAGCAAAGTCAAAGTGCAGTCAGCTTGCTAAGCAGTGTTTTACCTCTTCAGACATGTAACAGAACCGATAGGTAGAGAGATGAGAATGTTTCATCCCACATTACTGTTTAACAAAATCATATCTAAGCTAAAGGTTACTCTGTACAGAGGGCGTGACAGGCAATTTTCTACTGGTAATGCTTGGATAACCTGTGAGGACACAACGAATCTTTCATGCTGTCACTTGCACCCCATTCCCCCAAAGATAATACCATTTTCTCTGGATTCAAAGTCCAGCCTTCTGTAGGCTTTGATTCAGTCCCATAACAAAAGAAATTAGCTACATATTTCCCATTGGTGCTAACACTGATACAACTCTTCTGACATCAACCAAGGCACAAGCCATTCTTCAGGTAGGCATTCAACTTTCTGCAATGCCACATCAATTAGATCTGCCATTTGTGCCCTCCAAGCTCAAGCTTCCCAGCTGGTTCTCTTTTGTCTCATATAAGCAGCACACTCCATCTGTGATAATTGCAGTAATCCTCTTCTCATCTTGGTAGGGAAATGGATATGTTGAGGTGGTTTTTCCACATACATTGCCCAATAGATTGGCTTTGAACAACTGCCTCCTCCCCTTCTCCACAAACACTGGTGTTTTATGTACACAGCAGCTCCTGAAACTAAAACTTAGATGGAATTAAACTGAGCAGCAAGGCAGCAATATTGGGAAATACTTAGTTTTCTCCATATGATTCCTGGATGGTTTGATTCCAATCTTTTCTATTTTCTATCATCTCAAAAAAAAACTTCTCCTTGTTTGTATTTTAAAACCATAATTTAAGAAGATAATTGGACCAAAAATTATAATAAAGAATGTGAAGGCAAAGTTACAAAGTGTTTAAAGGGGAAAAAAATGGAAAAAAAAAACTAAAATAAGCTAAGAAAATACAAGAGCTTTTTATATTGTTTCCCCAAAAGATGCTCTAAGGTGTGAAGTTCCTGACAGGTGACAGTGAGTGCATCCCTTAAGGAAAGCAGTTTAGAGTTCTCCCTTAAAGAGAAGAGAGCTACCCATTCCATGTGTGATGTCTTGTGACCAATGAGATGCTTCGATGTATGTGAGGTGAATGGGCTAGCCAATAATGTCATGACATGTTGGATGTGAGAGGATATAAAAGGTGTGGATATTACTGAGTGAGATTAGAACTACTAGGAACTAGAACTAGAACTACTTCTACTAGGAACTACTACTATGAAATGTCTGTGAAACTACCTTGAATAAACTCTTGTTAGCTTCTGATGCCTGTTGTGCCTGAGCTCTTCGGACCATCATTCATGCTGCCCCCTTACTTGGGATAAGGGAAACCCTCGGCATACCTCTATAAGTTCCCATGTAATTCTGTGAACAAAGACAATATCTAATTTTGTTGCCCTTCAGACAATTTGTCTGGTTGCATTCCTAAGCATCTGTGCAATGCCCTTAAAAAGTTAGGCGCAGTAGTGTAGTCAACCCAATTCTCAGCAGAGCAAAGGGAGGCAGAATTTTAGGAGCTGCAAAACACCATCACCTGCTGAAGACTTATGCAAGATGACAAAATGACACAGGTTTCTGCTCTAATTGGAGCAATCCTTGGTTTCAATGCAAAGAAGCTGGATTCTTTCTTTGTGGGATATTTTGTGCAAAATCTGCACCTGCTGTCTTTCATACCTGGAGTAAAACCTCTGACAGTCCCAAAAATATAAACCCCAGAACTTGTGCTGCTGCTCTCAGGGAGAATGCTAAGCTTCCAAGGCAAGCAGAGACTGCCCAGAGCATGCTTCTAGCAGACTCTCCCTTCCCAGTGTGAACCCTCATCCTTGAAGCATTTTTCATCACCCAAGACCACCTGCACCCATTGCCTTGTGTGGTCCCTTCCACCACCCAGACACTTCAGATGGAATGTTGTGGCATATTGACTTTAACAATTTTAGCAATGAGAAAGCTTTTCATATGCTCTTGCTATACTTGTCAGGGCCAGCACACATTCAGCTCTGAGGACTGTTTTTCTTCCTCTTATCCCCAAAACCACATCACTATGTGCAATGGATAGGGATGGCAATGTTGTATCCTGGCTGCTTGCATACATCAGGTCCATCCTTGGACTGCCAAAGTTAAGACATAACAGGACTAGAAGGTGGCACATGGACCCCAGCCTAACAGCTGAACAAGCTTAATAGATGTAAATTATGAAAACACATAGAGAAAGGTCAGGAGGAAGTCTTTCATCATCATGGCCAACTGACATGTTCTCACTCCCAATTGAGCACTGCTCATATGAGCTACACTGACTGGGCAGTTAAAGAAATGCAGCTGGGGGGGAAAGAGAGGATGTGATTACTCCTCAAGATACTTGGAAGCCAAACAAGGCCTTTTTTCCTTTTCGTTTAGTGTTTCCTTCAAAGTGTGTTCTAGTCCATAAAACCGGTTTTCCAAGTGGGTTCTGTGTGTTGCCATCTCTGCTGGCAGGAACTGTTACTTCTTAAACTTACCTTTTTCTCTTCAGTTTGTGGTATTTTGGTTGTTCTTTTTACCTCTGTGTTTGCCACATACCTTGTTTGAGGTTTTATTATCACAGCATCTGGAGCAGAGATTTCCGGGGCCTTCTCATGCTCTCTCCCTTAATGGCTTCTGGAGTAGTTACAAATAGCCCAAAATCTACCCTCAGAGATAAATTGCTCCCTTTCACCATCTTTCTTCTGCTGCTGCTTTCTCCTTCTGCTTAAGGATAAGTTCACTAATCTTTAGAGCATTATTATCTGTCCTTCTCTTTCGTGGGGGCACTGGTAAGACAAAAACTCCACAGTTCTCTTTCCCTCTGCAGGGAGCACCCCAAATTGGGACACCAGTCTGCATATTGGCATGCTTAAAATGAAGGGAGAGTTACTGTGTCTTTGAGTCATCACCACTGGAAGTGCTCCTCCAGAGCTGCCGGACTGCAGCACCACCAAAACAGGGTGCACCAATTTGTGGGACAGTTGCTCAAGAAGAGTAAAGAGATAGTGTGAAAAGAACTTTCTTGAGTAACATGCTGCACTTCAGAGATGAAAAAAAGAGAGATGGAGAAATATTACCAAGAAAAATGCCATGGGAGAATTCTGAAAAGTCATTAGTAGCTTATTATAGTTCCACACTAAAAGCTTTCAGCAATTTGTGAATAAATGCCCTCCTGAAGAGTAGTCTAATATATTTACCACATTTTTCAAAAGCCTTCCATTCTAATTAGAATGTAGCAGTCAACAAACAAATAAAAGCATGTTTATCTTTAAGAAAAACTTATGAAACAAAACAGAAACATACTGCTCTGTTTTTCTGTAACACAACACTGTCAGTGAGTTTTCTGCTTGCCTCTCTCCTTGACCATTGTTTTGACGGCCAGTGAAGGCATATAGTACTGTATCTGGATTCCCAAAATGGACAGACTCTCTAGCTGCACTAGATCATCACAAAAGTTCAGTACTGTAAAGACTAAAAAGTAAGTGGGTTCACCCAGAGTCAGTGTTTGGGTGATCCATCAGTGCTTCTGCAACATATACTCTATCAGCGAAGTGATGTCCACATCAGGAAGCCCACTGCTTCATAGGCGGTACTCAGGGCAATGTCAATGAAGCAAGGAAAAAAATAAACAAACAAACAAAAACATTACCCTTTGTAGTTCCTATACTAGTGATATCCACACGACAACCACTGAGGAATAAAGTTGGTGTAAGGACTGGTAAAAATACACATGAAAGAAAAAACTCTGTCTTTCAATATTGTCTGAAGAATGAAAAAGAGAAAAGGGGGAGGGAAGGGAAGAGAGACAAACAATAGGTTACATCCAATAAATCCTTTCATAAAAAAAATCAGACAGTAAAAATTCTGTGAATTGAAACATACCCTCTTTCAGTCCATGTAGGAGAAGATCCACATTCCCTTTCTTCCCAAGATGGAATCTGTTCACAGGCTATTGATTCTAGAAGAGTTAATTTTCTAATGTTCTCTAGCTTGCAGGAGAAAAAGTGTGTCTATAGGTAGAAAAATTCAGATAATTGTGACAAAAGAGAAAAAAAATCAACTGCTGGGAAAAGACTATTAACATATTAAGCAAATTTTCCTAACTGATATGTTTTTTTTAATCAAGTTCAAAATTTATTGATGCTTTACCCCATTTTTAAGTTCCTCAAAACTCCACCACTACAGTAAGGAACCAATTAATTATGATGAAGGTGTTCAATGAACAATATGTTCCTGGAGCAAAGTATTAAAGAAAAACAAGATTTTACACTTATATTGAAGTATACATGAGATAAAAAATTATGTGTTAAATGTACATCTCTAATTATAATAAGATTTATGTACTGGGAATAAACAGCTAACAACAGCAAGAACTTTGCAGCTCAAATCATTACTCATATTTATAAACTTCATAAAAGCAAAATTAACTCAGGATATTTTTTCCTTGTCATTTACCAGCAGTGTCATACATGGCTATTACACTGCCAGAAGCAATTTGACTTAAATAGCTCAGCCTCCAAAAAGTTAGACTTGTTTTCTGTGGCACCTCAGAGAAAACCCCTTTATTTTTGCAGGTATTTTTGCCTGTTTGTTTTGGGCAGGGAGTGAGAAGGTTGATTACTTTCCAAGTCGTACTGGAATACCCAAAGCAGCCTTTTTTTTCTTGTGCCTCTCTAACAAAATGCAAACACTGTAAATTGAATTTTAACCATGAGGCATACCATTCATTGCCATATTACTCTTGATGTTACTCTCCTCTTTATTACACCTGGAATGCACTCCACAATGGACAGGACACAAAGCAAAGGACTGTGCCATTTAGTTCTTCAGCACTTTCATGTATTTTTTTCCTGCATTTATATCTGTACAATGAACTTCTACAAGGCAGAGGTGCTCATATTTCATTTGGAAACTGAGGGAAACATGGTGCATGCAAAGATCTTCCCTCCTCTGCTGAAAAAACGCAGAGAAAATGCAAAAGAAAGCCATTTCACCATGGGAAAGAGTTTAATTAAAGTGTTCAGAAGAAGACACAGGAAGATGGTCTTCAGCAACATTAATTAAAATGTGTGGACTGGCTATGACCACATTGTGTAACACACCCACTAGAGACTACTGTCAGCAAATCATCACTGAAAAAGAGGAGGAAAGACCATTGGCCCACTCACATGCATGGAACCAGGTAGAATGCAAATGGGAAATGCTGGTGATACAGTAATATGATTAAAATTCCCCAATATTCCCATTTCCCCTGCACGAGTCCACTCTAAGGTAGTTATCCTGCCTGCCTTATTCCCATGCATGTGCACTGCTCCCATGCTCTAATGGGCTGGCACAGTGAGACTTGCAGAAAAGTCCCCACCATCACCTGCACTGCAAAGATGGCCCATGGGACTGCCCCTCTTCAGGGCACTTCCCTGTGTCTGCCAAGGGTCCACTGTGCCCCACCAGTCACTGTGGCAATGGCTGGCATATCTAAAAAAGTAACAGACACTCCCCTATCCCCACCTGCTGTTAATTTTGGATGTTATGAGGAAGTCAAGCTGTTTTTCCTTAATCTCACTAATTAGAGAGCTGTGGTGCATACATTGCTGCTGAGAAATATGCTATGGGAGGAGGCGTCAGACCTCCTGACACTTTGCCTCCATAGCTGGCTCTTCTGTTCATCAGCAAAGGGCAAAAGGCAGTAGCTGCAGCTACTTGAATAAATCAAGCATGTGAACGACTGATCTTTGGCACAGAGAAGCCTGGGTTCTTGCTATTAAACCTCCCTTCTTTCCAGAAGAGGATGGCTGGATGCAAACTGCCTGCTGGATGTGGGCCCTGGCCAGTGCTGAATTCCAAATAAGTGCCTGGCAATTTTCTAGGAGAGATCCATCTGGTAGAGGTTGAAACTCCAAGTGTTTTAATGATTTGAGAGTATAGCTAGCCAGGTTCCAGCACCTGGGAACATTCCTTACACTGTATAGCTTACAAATATAAATACAGCAAGCATGCATAGCTATGCACCGCACTCACTCCCACATGAGCACTGTTTGGCAAAAACAAAAAGGGATGGCTAAAGCATTCGTCTGCACTCTGCAAGCCACAGGGCATCACAGCTGAATCACAGCCTTCAAGGCTGGTTCATTGCTGACCTTAATTATATACATTTTATTTTAAACTGCCTGCCTTGAAAGATAATAATTATGTTTTTTCCCTAGTACAGGAACAAGGAGGACAGTATGACCATAGGTTCCCTGCTGTTCTGGTCAGATGGAAAGTAGTAACAAATTACTTTTTGCTTCAGTGCTGCCAGGACATAACTTAGCCTATGTATTGAGGAGTATACAGGTATTTCTAGAAAATCTAAAAAACCCTTGAAATGGGACAAAGAACAAGTTCAGGTATCTTGATCAATCAGTGTTAAAAGAAGAGAATTAAAACTGAAAATGTGATCATAATAAATGATACATTGCATAAAGAACACTAGAAACCATATAATAAAAGTACAAAGAGCCATAAGCATCAAAACAGCAGTTATTTCTGAAAAATAGCAGGAAATAAAGTAATACCATGAGACTTGTAATACTAAAAAAGAAAAATTAAAATGTTTGTGGAGTTTTTTAATATTATTGTTGTTGTTTCTTGTAATTATTGCTGTTATTATTTCTGAGACTTTCCTTCTTCCTCCACATGAAGATGTCATGGCAACAAAACAGTACAAGGAAAACAGCAGTCTCTTATCTTCTTCACAGGGCTCCATACAAGGGGGAGAGCAGTCACTTCCTGTCCTATTTGAAATGTTCCAGCAAGGAGCACAGCCTCCCTCAGCTCTTTCTGCAGGCAAGAGTGGAGAATACACCTGAGAGTCCAAGCCAGCTTGCAGCTACCCTCCTCTAAAACAGCAGAACTCCCAGGAATGAAACGTATCAAATATTGACAGGTCAGAACAGAAATGGCCCACAGGAAAAGATCCTATTTCACTTTGTTCCTGTAGAGAGTGAGACTTTTACCTAACCTCTGGTAAGAGAATATATCTTATATTGAACTCCATGTCAGGGTTCAGAAAACAAAGGAGGTAGCAGGAAACTACTTGGAATAGGTATTTAAAAAAAACCCAAACCAGCAAGAGTAAAATGGTCTAGCATGAGAAGAGACACTCATTTCCTACAGTAAGGTTCATTGCCATGTTCATTACCTCTACCCAGTGGGCATAAGGATTCAACTAATGGCTAAAAGCAAATGGACTACATTGCAGATGTTAGAAGAAATCTTTAAGTTCTGACGCTGCCCAGAGAAAATTCTCATTTTTAAATACAGATGGCTGTATTACAAAAAGATAAAACAGTTGTGAGCAGTTACCTTCAATGCAGAAACAGACAGAGAATTTCAAGTACAATGTCATCTCTAAGAGGAAGCTTTTAAACAGCGTAGAAGTGTTCAGCAAAACAAACAGAAAAACACAACAGAAAATCTCTGTCTGTCTTTTTTTTACCTTTCAGGAAAGTGCCCATAAAATGTGCGTGGATTTTCTTAGATTTGCTATCTCTCATCCAGCAGTGGGCTGGGAAATAGAGTCCCCAGATATTTTCTGAAAAGCTTGTACTTTTCATATTTGAAGCAGGTTTCAAATAATGTTCTATGCTTATACTAGAAAATAACACAACACAGAATTGGAGCATCATGTAATATTTTGGGTTAGAAGGGATCTTCAAAAGTCAGCTAGTCCAACCTCACTGCAATGAGTAGTGACATCTTCAACTAGGTCAAGCTGCTCAGAGCCCTGTCCAACCTGAACCTGAATGTCTGTGGGGATGGATCATCTACCAGCTCTCTGGGCAACCTGCACCAGTGTTTTACCATTCTCAGAGTAAAAAATTTCTTCCCTATATCTAGTCCAAATCTACCCTCCTTTAGTTTAAAACCATTACCCCTTGGCCTACAGGTACAAGTCCTGCTAAAAACCTTGACCCCATCTTTTATATAAGTCCCCTTCAAGAGCCTTCTCTTTTTCAGGCAGAACAATGCTGATTCTCTCAGCCTTTCCTCATAGTGGAGATACTCCAGCCCTCAAATCATTCCTATGGCTTTTCCTTTGGACCTGTTGTGACATGTCCATGCCCTTCGTACATTAGGGACTCCAGAGCTGGACACAGTGCTCCAGGTAGGGACACAAAGGAGCAGAGGGGTAGAATCCCCTCCCTTGCCCTGCTGGCCATGCTACTTTTGATGCAGCCCAGGACTCAACTGGCTTTCTCAGCTGCAAGTACACATTGCCAGGTCATGTCTGGCCTCTCACCCACCAACACCCTCAAGACCTTCTCACCAGTGCTGCTCTTGATCTCTGTCTCTGTTCATACTGGGGGTTACCCCAATGCAGGTGTAGCACCTTGCACTTCATCTTCTTAAACCTCCTCAGGTTCTCATGGGCCCTATTCTTGAGCTTCTCCTGGTCCCTCTGGATGGCATCCTGTCCAACAAATGTGTCAACCTCCCCACCCAGCTTGGTAACATCTGTAGATTTCCTGAGAGGATGTGTTTAATCATGATGTTGTGATGTCTGTGTCATCACTGATGACATTAAACAGCACTGGTCCCAATACAGTCCCTCGGAGAACACCATTTGTCACCAGTCTCCACTGGGACTCTGAGACATTGTCCACTATCCTCTGGATGCAACTGTCCAACCTATTTCTCAGTCACTGAATGGTCCAACAATCAAATTCATATCTCTCCAGATTAGAGAGAAGGATTTTGTGGGGGATTGTGTCAAAGGCTTTACAGAAGTCTGGACAAATTACATCACTAGTCCTTCCTTTGTTCACTGATGTAGTCATTCCATCATAGAAGGTCACCAGGTTGGTCAGGCAGGTCTTGCCCTTGGTGGAGTTGTGCTGGCTGTTTTGAATTACCTTCCTGTCCTCCATGTGTCTTAGCATAGCGTGTAGAGGATCTCTTCCATGATATTCCCAGGAACAGAGGTGAGGCACCCCCATTAATTTTTAGCTTCTTCATGGCATGACCTCGCCAGTAAGGATTCCCAAAGACCATTGCATTGTCATCATCATCATCATCATGGCTGGGCTTCACAAATGAAGATTTGGGAAGATCACTACCCACACTTGCTGTAAGCGTGCTGGTGGCTAAAGAGGCTGATGTGGGATAGGCAAGTCTGGTCGCAAAAGGCACAGCGGAAAGTCTCCTTAGGTGATATTGGTGAGGAACGGTTCTTTCTGCATTGTCTTTTCTCCTTGAGACTAATTCTGTGTGTGTCCTCAAAGGAAGCATCAGCATTATGAATGATGTGTATCCATGAATCCTGACTGGAGGCCAGAGTGGACCATTGATGGTAGTCAATAGGGCCAAGGCTGAGGTGTTTCAGGGAGTCCTTGTATCTCTTCTTTGGGGCTCCTCTCTTGCGGCAGCCGGTGGCAAGTTCACCATAGAGCACAATCTTTGGGAGGCGGTGATCCTCCATCCT
>JAWWEV010000095.1:31121287-31149558 GCA_035583235.1 Hafferia zeledoni
ATGCAATTTTTAATATGTTGCCAAAGTGCTTCAGGAGAGGGATCTATGGGATTATCTTTAAGTCTAGTTTGAAGGTTCAGCTGGAAGCTGTCTCTCACTGTGGCTTTTTGAAGATTGTTAACTTGGAGCCTCCTCCTTGGAATGCCACCCCTCTTAGGTCTGGGTTTAAAGTGGAGGTTAAGTTTGTAACATACAAGGCAATGGTGTGTTTGACATTCTGCACTCGGCATCACTCAGGTATGAGAGACATCACCATTTCTCTGTTGCACTAAGACATAGTCAATGAGGTGCCAGTGCTTGGACTGAGGATGCATCCAGGTTGTCTTCAGGCTGTCTTTCTACTGAAAGGTAGTGAGGTAGTGTTGATGATGGTGAGCTGCTCTTCTTTACAAAACTCTAGCAGGAGGTGTCCATCGTCGTTGCAGTTTCCAACACCATGCTTGCCCAGTACTCCTTTCCAGGCTTCAGAGTTCCTTCCTACTCTGGCATTGAAGTCACCAAGGATTACGATCTTATCATCTGCAGAAACCTTTTGAGTGAGGTGGTGCAGACTGGTGTAGAATTTATCTTTTTCCAAAGGGTCAGCTTGGAGAATTGGGTCATACATGCTAAATTGTTGTGTAGTGGGAGGAGCAAGGACACAATGTGATCAGAATGACCTGTTGGCAAATTTTCAAGTTTGGAGACAATGGATTTTTTAATCATGAAGCCAACTCCTGAAAGGTCACTTTCAGTTTTGGGGTTTTCTGACCAGTAGTGTGTAGCCAGCACCATGTTCTTTAAAGCCACCTTCCTCATGAAGATGAACTTCATTGAGAGAAGCAATGTCGATGTTGAGTTGTGACAGTTCGTGGGCAATTAGAGCAGAATGGCACTCAGAATGTCCACTATCCACAGTATCAAGCATGGTTCTTATATTCCAACATGTTCAATTTGAACACACCTTTGGAGGCAGGTGTATGCCTTTGTCTCTTTGTCTTTGTTTGACTGCAACAGAAGATGCCCACTGGCCATGGTTAGCCAATTGGATGAGGGGTGGAGATGAGCTTTGGTTAGGCCACCTTTTCTAGGCCCCTCTCCATGTGGAGCAAGCAATGGTCTCCTTAAAAAAGGCTGCTTGGTCATTCAGGATGCTGCCTCATGAGACTGTCATCACCAGGGTCACTCTCAAGCGACCAATATCCTGAACCGCCTGCATGCAGGGTTGGGGCTGCAGCTTCCAGCTACTTTTTATGACCTACCGTTTCAACCCTCACCTGTCACTACAGGGCTTTTCAATGTGGGTGAACCCTTTGAGCCTGCACAATGGATTTTTTAGGTGAGGCACAGCGTGCGCAGAACTGGCCCCACCCTTTACTCCTAAGGTTCATCTGCCAGGGCCGAGCGAGCTTGGACAGTGACAGCGAATACCTCAGGACGTAGGTTTGGTTAGAGTATTCTTCTCTTAGATGGATGGCCTTACAGGGCTGAAAGAGCTCCATCTGTCTGGGTTTTGGAGTAAGAGTTGTCCTTCTCCTAGGATGGTTGCCCGAGGGCTAGCAAGCTCATCCTGCCTGTGGACACACTTTGTCTGACCCTTCAGCTGAGACCTGTCTGGTATGGGAGACCCTACCGGAGGCACAGACCACCACCAGCATAGCACTCAACCTCATGAGGTCACACAAGCTTCTCCTCCACGGCAAGGTGGTGTCTGTGAAAAAGATTGCATTATCAGTACTATGAGAATTACACAGCACACCAGTACTTACAGCCCAGATTTATTTATGCTGTACAGAACAAAAGAATTATTTTTCCTAAACATAAAGCTTCATACAGCAGGTGGGAGAAATGAATGCAGTTGTCATTTAACCACTTAAGAATAATTAATGGCCTTCATCTGACAGCTGGATCCAGTAAAACTAGTACTAATCTGACAGCTGCGTGAGCTCAGATCTGACTGGTTTCACTGTGATATGAGCTGATCTACTACTTCACATGGACAGCAGACAAGGGAAACAAAGGGTAGGTTTACACTGTGCATCACAACTTTTACCAGTGCCACTGTCAGCAGGCAGAGATATTTGTGATGTTGACCCCAGAATAGGAAAGGACATGGTTTATTATACAGTTAGATCGTGCCAGAGAAGTGCCTGTCTCCTACAGGTCATTTAAGCTATATAAGTAATGTAACTTTAAATGTAGACACAATAAAGAAAATCTGGAAATGCAGCTATCCGGGTGAATCTTAACAGTATAAGCTACAACAAAATAGAACAATCTGCACTTTCAGCTACTCCATAAGTATTAAAGCCAGATATCTTCAGTAAATGCAAGTAAACATCAGTCCAGTGATTTTCATGCAACTGCAGCTAATACCACTGAGAAATTATATTGTTCAGACAGGAAGACATAAGGTAAAATTTTCAAAGAGGATATTCCATTTCAAAGACCACATTTAAGTAGACATTTATTCCCAGAAAATATTTGCTCTAATCTCTTGAAACAGATGCAAAATTATGTATCTTTAGAGTTTGAGGTGCAAGACAGTTTCTGCAAAGTTTTGAAACTTGTGTCTTCATGCCACAAGAAGAACCTCCTTCTTCTTCCCTCTTTCAACTAAAAGACATGTTAAGCAGAAAGGTCCTGTTCACATTAGCAAGGATGCTCATCCCTTGGCAAAATGGATCTCAGCATGGTGTATCACTGAGACATACTCAGGCCAGTTCTCAGCCCTACTGCTGGGAAATTAGTATTGTTCCTAAGATGCCATCTCTGCTTGGCCATCCTCACTGGGAGGAGGTAGTTTAGAGCATCCAGATTCACAGAGCCAGATCTGACACTGCCTTTGTAACCTTGGGCAAGTCACTTCCCCACCACCACCACAGTTTCTGCTGCTGCAAAATCACTGCCTACCAGGATGAGAGGATTTATTAATTATTGTTTATAAAACTTTAAGACAGTTAAGGGAAATCAATTAAAATTGAGGCAAATCCCTAGAAATGCCCCTAGGAAAGAAACAATCACAGAAAACAGCCTTCTTCAAACTATGTTGCAGCAGCAGTCTTGCTTCTCTGTCTCAAGGACTTTGTAACACAGCTCTGCAGGATGCAAGCTGCTCACTGAGCAGGACAGTAGACTGGCACCACACACAGCATGGGAGACAGCAATGTGTGCTCTCAGACACTGCTGCACCACCTGTCCCCTGATCCTCGCACTATTAAGTAAAAGACAACATCTCAGCATGATCCCATTCAGTTCCCTAAAACCTCTCACCAAGTACTTTACACTGGCTAGAGGATTTATGTCTATCAAATATCACCATGATGGCTGAGAGATAAGATATAGCACAAAAAATGGTGCCTGAAAGTGTTCTCAAACAAATATAAAATTAGTATTTTAACTGATGAAAAATGCATTACCCAGACACATTTTTTTAGAATGCAAATATCCACAATTCAATTATGTGCAGAATATGTCTCCACACACCCTTCTCTAAATACAGACAAGTCTATCATCAAGCATTTAAACATTTCATCTGCAAGTGCAAATGCATATTAATGAATGCCAAAGGCACCGAATATCCTGAAAGAAGATGGTCTTCATAGTAAGTAGGGCTTGCACAATCTATATTTGAAAATGTCATTAAAGTAACCACTACATCCTAATGGAGACCAAATCAAAGTATTTCTTGAACTACATTCTGCCAGGCATCATAACAAACTTTGCAAAAAGTTCTTCTCCTCAGAATCAAAATGTTACCTAAATTTTTGCCTCAAACAAGAAGAAAAGGTGCAGGAAAGAATCTGGGAACAAATGTTGATGTCTTCATTTATGCAGCGCAGCAGGTTATATTGAAAAGAAATCTCTTTGAGAAAAACAAATGTAGATGCCCATCAGTTATGTAAAGACAAGCATGTGTGTAATGAAGAAAATGAAAAGAGAACACAGTGTATCAACACTATTCGTGTGTTTGTTTCCATAATCTTTGAATTTTACTGAGAAATGTAGTCTTGTTGTGCTCATTTGTACCAAAAGAAAAAAAAAAAAGCTTTTTCCACCCTTCAGGGAAGATCTCTGTGTCTACAACATTTTTATTTAAATGTGCAACTAAAAAATGCTGTTTGATTTGTTTAACTGAAGAACACCACTGCCTAGCTATTCCACTGTGATTCGATTATAATTGTTTGGTATGTTCTGAGTGATTTTGTAACCTTCTCTCCAGAGTTTCTGACTGGAATAACAAAGAATACAAGTTTAAAAAAAAAAAAAAAAACAACACAAAAACAAAAAAAAAAAAAAAAAGGACAACTTGTTCATTTAACACTGTATTTTTTTCTTAAATTTTTGGGCTTGTTTGAAAATTATATAGTTGAGCTAAAAATCACATATGACACAAACAGATACTATCAATCTGTGTTGAATCCTTAAGGGCATGAAGAAATTTTATATAGAAAATTATGGTTGGTTTGGATTTTCACTCTTTGTTCCCCAAATAATATATTTGAAGGTTTTGCTTTTGTATCTGAGCTCATATGTTCCTTCAGCTTTGTATGGGACTGTATCATGTCCCTGATTCTTGCAAAGCAAGTCAGGTTGAACAGCAGTACTACTAGGGGAAAAAAATCTATTCCCAGTGAGTTATAGTCAGAGAGTCTGCAATGTTCCGTGCCAGAGTTTTTAAAATTGCCTGTTACTAAAGCCCATAGTACAAAACTGTCATTCTGAAACTACAGACCTAGTATGGGTACGGTAGGTCTACGCAGGAAGACCACTTCTGGAATGCTTACATGCTACTTCTCTCTTCTCCTCCTGCACAGCATTCACAGTCAGTAAAGCACCACTTTGAATGCCTGTGTGCTGTCTTGCTGATTTATTCAAGCAAACCACTAAATCCAGGGCAAGGAGTACCTTCCTAACAGCTGTGGACACACGAGCCAACAGAATGGATTTTTACAGATCAGAGAAAGTTTACACAGCCCTAATATATCCACAACTATTTTCAGCTTGAGGGGGGGAAAAAAAAAAAAAGATAAAATAAAATCCCATGGCCAAGTACACTTCCCAAGTCAGTGATTAACACAAACACAATTTTCTACCTGATCTGCATAAATTATGCTCATCATGGAAACAGTTCCAGTGCACAGCATAGTTCATTGTGGTAGTACTACTGAGTTTACATCAGCTCCAAGCCCAGGCAAAAAAACTGGGAAAGATTTAACATGCTTCTTTCACATTTTGTCAATACTAATAAACACAGCAGAACTCTCCTTTTCACAGAGAGACACTCTCAAGCCCAAAGAAAGAGCAAATTGAAGCACACAGATACTACAGAGAGGAGTGCAGCATGACAAGTGCCCAGTTCCACTCAGAGAAATGGTAAAACCATGATATCACCAAATACGCCTATCACAGGCACTATACTCATCTGCTGCTATCACTCATCAAATTTCTAGCAACAGTATTTCTGACTCTTTCACTGCCATCACACCAGATATGTTTTCATTTTATGAATTTCTTTTCCTTTGGGAATTCATCACTTACACAAGGGCAAAGTTTACAAGTGGAGAAACTTAAGTCCTCTTCCTTAGTAATAATATCCTAGAAGAGCTGCTACTTCAGGTACTGGTGGTATGCCACACAATCCTATGGTACAGTTCAGTCCCAACAATATTTCTACCCCCAGTCACTTTGTGGGTGGCACTTGCCCAATGATTGTCATGAAAAATAAGTAGAGAGAGAGCAACTTGCTTGGGAAGAAATGCTAAGAAATCCCTTCAGCTAGCATCAAACAACAAAGGCCCACTTGAACCAAAGGAACTGTGCTGATTCAGTCCAAATCCAGCTGAGGGTTGGCATGTCCTTCTTTTTGTGCTACAAAAAAATCTCATGATGCTTATGAGCATTTTTTCAGGCTGATCTCAAAGGCTGATTACATAAGTTGAAAGTCTGACTGAGTGGTGAAAAGTCTCAGCAGCAGAGCCCAATCAAGGAAGACGCAAAGGAAAAGTCATTTGTGGGGTCAGGCAAGCAGGAGCTTTGGCAAAGGCAGAAATAGAAATCACTTGGGCCAGTGTGTCTGCTGACTGTTGAAATGAATCTCATGCAAGCCTCCTGCAGCAAGAAGCTGTCAAAATCTGCAAAAGGCTCTTGCTGTAGCAATTGCTGCTGGAAGTCCCTTCCAGCAGGCCAGCACTGGAAGGGCACCCTCATGTTGATCCCTTCAATGCCTCCAGGAAGGGACAGGCTTTCGTCTGCACTTTGCTGCTGTTGCTTGTCCTCACAATGCATTCAGATGCCTCTGTGCCCTACCCCAGAACAATTTCCCCAACTAACCTTTATAGCCTCTTTCACAGTAAAGGACAAGAAATCTCTCCCCACCATCACAGGTCTTAATGCTGAAGTGGAATATGGTGTTGTTTCATTGACATTACCTCTTTGGCTCTCTTCCACCAAAACTCAAACAAAGCATGCCCTAGGGAACAATCTAAGTGTGTTTTCTTCCACAAGACCATTCACTTCTTCTGCTTAAGTTCAATCACCAGCAAGTAAACTATTCACAGATGGACCACTCAAGGAGAGGGAATAGGCATGACCAAGCTGTCTGTTGGATGGAGTTAGATGATGAACCTCTTATTTTCACTTTACTGTTACTTATCACTTCCAAAGAACATCAGGTAAAGAGCTGATTTTTTTCCTCCTACCCTTATGGGACAGTATTTTTTAATCATTCTTTTCTTTTTTCCCTTTAATGACTGGAAACCTTTGCTCATTGCATAAGGGTTTGGAATACCTCTCTCTAATGAAGTCCAAGTTAATTAAAGCTGTCATACTTTTGACCTTTGAAAAGATTATGCGTTAGTAATGGAAGATGTCACCAAGTTCTCTCACATATGGCTTGCAGACTGAAATGAACAGGAACCCTCAGACACCACCAGCAATCACAGGTACTTCTTTTCTTCTAGTCATGAAAGAAATAATTAATACATTAAGCATGGCACTATCTTCCGAGCTTCACAGACCTCATCCAAGGTCAAACACTTCCAGACCTATACATCAGAAGCTAGTTTTGCAGTCAGGGACTGTTTTGCAGCAAACAAAAATAAAAAAATTATCTGTCTGTGGAGAGATTCTTCATTTGCAGATCTCAGCTTCTCTTTTGCAGGTACCCTGGCCGCCAGCAGCACAGTGCTGCTTTTCACATCACCTTCTCCACTACCACTACCTACCCAGGAGACTGGGGTCATAGCAAAGCATCCCAGCACCTGAGCATCCCAAAGTGATGCAACACCACTGTAATACCTCCTATGGAGTCCCTGTAACATCCAGGTTTTGCTAGAGAGACTGTACCAGGAACACATCTCTGCTTGGCACACAAGCATGCTTCTGGCATTCTGGGGGTCCTAAAAAAACAACCCATAGATTTTGGGCTTAATATGCATAAAAATTTAGCTATGTAGCAATATATTGCATGCATGCAATTTATATTTTCTCAGATGAAGAAAAATCACAAATGTGGGTTGTTTTCCCTGTGATTTCTGGTGATTATTGACCACTATTTCCCTATTTCTTAAAATATCAACCTGCACACTTTCAGCTCCAAGGAAAAAACCTAATGCAAAGGAAGTGGAAACCCACAGGAAACCAGCAAGTGCTGGAACACAGCAATGTTTCTGCTGATAATTCTCACTCTGGAGCAACACAGATGACCAACAGAAAAGAGCAGACATTTGCTCAAAGATAAAATGAAATTTTATAGGGATGCTGAGTGGCTAACAAATTCTGTCTCCATGCTTCTCGTCAGCTGTGTGAAACACCAAGCTTGGAAAAACATTGCTAATATAAATGCATGTGAGAATCACATGTATGCACAATAGAGTATGTCAGGATTTCGCCTGGGCATTGAGAACAGCAAGAAAAAGAGATCAAAATACTGCCAGTGCTCTGCTTCAGAAGTAGACCCCGAAAACTGGCAGAGAGGTTCATCTGGCGTTATGCCAGCAAAATACATTGCCTTTGACCCAGCTGCACAACACTGGAGGTGAGAAACTATCTCCCAGTCTGTATCTGTATCTAGAAGATCACTGCTATTGACACAACAGCAGTTTAACTCCTGATCACAAAGTTAGTTAAGTCTTCATTTGTACCATTTTGCACCAAACCACATTTAAGGAGGTCTCCAGGCATTCAATCTGTCAGTATTGCATCCCAAATCTGAATGCAAAGGAGTAGTGTATGCATAAAGCCAGGCAGATTCTCTTTATAAACTAACACCTTGTTGATAGTTAACTACCATAATCTAATGATTGTCTTTCAACCATAATTGTGCATTTACTTGAAATCAATTATGTAATCATTTGGGGTATCTGTGACATACTTGGGAATAAGATGGGAGAAGAGTCATGGAACAGCTTCCCAGGCAACTTTTAACAATATTCTTTTATCAAATTATGGAGGCATTTCAACAGAATAGACTAAGGCAGTATAAGTCAAGGCCCACCTCAGATGGAAAGTAGGACACGTACCAGCACACAAAACCTATAAAACAAAATTAAAGGGAGTTGCATGGAAAAATATGTGAGTGGAAAAGAAAATAAAAAGTTCTAATGAACCACCATGATTTTAGTTTGATCCAAATAAGGAATTTTTGTAAGTTTTATTAATATTTTCAACACAGATCCATGCACTGTGAGAGGTAAAAAAAAAAAGAGAGAGAGAGAGAGAAAAAGGCAACAAAAAAAAAGGGGGGTAGTATCTTTGTTGTTTTTACTCCTCTGTTACAGGTCTCTGAATGTTTTTGCAGAAGACAGGCTGCTGATGCCTTTGTTGGTCAAAACAAAGGCACACATGAATTTTGCTTCTGTATATCTCCACCTTTCTAAGGCCTGCATTGGGCAAATTCACAGGAAAAACAATGGTGATGATTTTCTATTACACAACATATTCTACTTGGAAGCTAAGCTTTAATTTAAATAAAGCTGCTTCCTCATTCTCTGGACTGTATAGACTGCATTAAAGGAAGAAGAAGGAGCAAATCAATACTGTGGTTACTGCCAGGTCTATAAACAACCTGTAAAAACAACTTGAGAGATGTGTACTGCTATGATTCACCTCAGTGAACTCTTACCTAAAACCATTAGTGAGCGTTCAAAAGAAAGGAAATAGAGGTCCTTTTATTGTTATGCCTCAATATTCTCTGAAATGCAGAATTTAAAACATCATGCAAGGATACACCTGGTAGCTCTTGAGATCATTTCAAACACATTATTATATATTATTTAGTACAAATTTATTCTGTACTGCCACGCAGAATCTTTTTTTTTTTTTTTTTTTTTTTTTTTTTTTTTTTTTTTTTGTATGATGACTGGAGTTTCCACAAAATAATGGTGTCCATGATTCTGTATTGATAGCCTATTCTACTGTTACAGGGAGGGGGAAAGTGTGTCCTTCTAGAAAAATATTAATAAACCTCTTCAAATTCTCACTCAGCTGGTATCCTAGGAATTTTTATTATTTTTTGCTCCAAGTTATAGTTAAGGCACACAGGCAGGTCTATTTTAAGTCAGAAACTTGAACAAAGCAGCAGAAAATTACTTTTAGCACATCCGGAATATTTTGCATCACTGAACTGAGTGTCATTTAATACTGAAGACAATACTCCAGTGTTATCTTGTGCAGATAAAAGCTTAGTCTTCAGCTGAAACCCATAGTTTACTTTTATTAAAGTAATTGCATAAGAAACTGTGTCTTAAAGTCAGTTTTTTGGCCAACACTTTTAACACTGCACATTCAGTTCACTCTTAGATGTTTCATCAAACCACCTTTTGTATGACAGTAGAAGTGTATTTGTGTCATTCTAAGTCTATAGTGACTTTGTAAAACATGGGCTCCAGTCAAGCAAATCTATGCATGCAGCATTCGTCTGTTTTTACAGTTTTATTCTGTATAAGAAATTCTGAAGAATTCTGAAGAAAATTACAGTACTTTTTAGAATTTGATCACAGGGACTCTTATTTATTATTAAATTGCTAGTGTTTCCAGCTATTACTAAGAATACCTAAGGGTAAACCTGAGTGATGAATGCCTGTCTGATGGAAGTCTGACTCATACTGGCATTTTGATTTTTAAATATTCTTGATGTACATTTTGGGACACAAAACAGAAGAAACTTCCTGCTTTATCAATGTCCTTCTCAGCTCCCACAAGTGTGGTGAATTGGTAAGATGAGGATATGACCAAATGGGCCACTTCTTGTCAAACATGAACTCTTTCTTAAGACTGATTTTATAGGGGTAGCCCCTTATATCGAGCTGGGCTGTGGACTGACGGTCAGAAGAGCTCAGGCACAGCAGACATCAGAAGGCTTGATCAGAAGGCTCACAACTCAGGGAGTTTATTCAAGATAGATTAACAGACAGTTCTCATAGCTCATAGTAGAAGTAGATAGTTCCTAGAAGTTCCTATTACATCAGTAGATCTACCTCTCACGCAGTAACATCCACACCTTTTATACTCCCTCACATCCAACATGCTACCACATAATTGGTTAACCAATTCACCTTGCATACACCACAGCCTCTCATTGGCTACAAGCCACCACTCATACTCCAGGTAGCTCTGTACTCTTTAAGGTAGAACTCCAAACAGCTTTCCTTAAGGGATGCACTCACTGTCACCCCCACATGATTTATGATTCATATACCAGCTAGCAGAGGGCTATGCCTGACATTTAAGTCACTCTTCTGCCTTAGAGCAAATGACAGCTGGCAAAGCAATTATACACTGGAGATTCCTCACCTGCTTTTACAAATAAATATACCATTGCATTAACTCACAAGCAACCATGAACTACAGAAAACTTTCCAAAGCTGCTGCCGCCAGGGAAGCTGCTTTCAGCAGCTCTGAACATAGTGTGTTGCCTTACTCTATGTGCAACTTTCCTCTCTTTGTTCTACTTTCACAGGAATTTGCAGAATTGGTCCTTCCCTTCAAGGGACCAGCAGGGCAGCTAAAGCCTCTTTTCCTGACTTGGGGCAGGCTTCAGCTCCATTCGTCAGTAAATCTGAGTGCACTCAAGGTCCCATCTGACACCCTGATGGCAGGCATTGCACCGCTGCAAGGATGACTCACCTGCACTGACAGCATCAGAGAGCAGCTTCAGCCACAGGGGCTTGGTCCAAGTGTGAACCTTTACCTAGTTTTAATCCTGTCTTCCAAAAGTGACTAAGAAAAACTGTGCACTAACAGGTGTTCCCAAACTCGTGCTGGAAAACAGCACCCCTATGGAAAGCATTAACACTAATTAACACTAATGCCAGCATGGGCTGGTGAGAATTTGCATTACTCATCTTGGAACAGGGCTACAACAGTGCTAAAAAGTAGGAGATCCTCCAGTTGCAGAAAACTATTAGAAAGAGAAACAATTTACTGTCCCCCCAGCAATGGAACAGGCTTGCAACTATTGCCCAGTGAAATACCAAGCAGCAGCTTCTGATGCGCACACATTAATGTGACCTCAGTAACACAGAAAGTGCCGCAGTGTCAGAAGCTGCTGTCCAAGGACCCTAGCTTTGACTGTCTCCACGGGATTAGACAGGGTGGGGCATGCCATAGACACAGCTAAAGTAATCCATCATAGAGATCACCACCCTACAAACTGCAAACTTCTACCACTCTGAGGCCTGGGGCTCTACAGAGCTACCTTGCTCAACTAGACAGAGCAATCACCAAGCAGGACTTTCAGGTTCATGGAAAAGTACATGTTGCAACTGAAGAAAGGACATGCTGAGCTGCTGAAGGAAGTATTGGTACAGCTTTGGAGAAGACAGAATTCCCAGATTCATACAGTCATTCATTCCTAAAACAAGTATTGCCAGCAATGAATTGAAGTTGGCTAGTGGTCTGTAATGTTAATTAATGATAAATCGTTGCTAATGTTGTTTTAAGCCATAATATATTTATGTGGCTGTATTCAGATAGTGTTTCAACTTCTGCACCTGACATTCCCTGAGCTTTACCAAATATATGCATGCAAGCTTCCATCTCCATTACCAGCTTTTCCAAAGTTTCTGTTCTTCCACTCCTCCAGGGTGGATACAGCCATCATGGCAGCACCAGAGAGTATGCATCCACCACTCTTCACAATAGCTTGTGTTACCCTTCCTTCCTCCTATAATTCAGCTATTATTGTGACCACAGCCCCAGGACTGCAAGCTGAAGCATTCCTCCAGAGCAGAGGTGTGCGCCAGCACACAATGTATGCAAAGGACACTTGTAAGAGCTCTGCTGGATCCAAGCTATGAAGGTGATGCAGCAGCAGAGCAGGGCCATAACTACAGGACTTTTCTCCGTCCTTCCTCTGCTCAGTTGCAGGCACCACCTTACTAAATACACACACTCTCTGCCTGCATACACACACATATTAGGAACATAAAAGCTAGCATTTAGAATCATACTGCACCAGAGTGACATGTGAGAATAGAGCAGGAAAAAATCTGTTGCTGGTCCATAAACTGTGTAACGCAGACAACATGCTTGGTCACTGGGGCCTGCTGCACACAGCAGGATAACCAGAGGCAAACCCAAACTGCTCAGCCAGAGCTTGTATCTTTTTTTTTCTGCACCTTCTTCCTCTTAGCTTTTCCTCTCCTTCACTTACCCCACAAGTCATGCAGTTATGTACAGTTTCTCTCAGTTGTGCTTGAGCTTCTGCAGGACAAAAAATAAAAATTAGAAGACACAAAAAACATTGCAGTAGGGTTGTCTCAATGCAGACAAAAGTTCTTGCCTCTGGAAAAACAAAAGAAGAGAGAAATTTCATTCCAAGCATTGCTCAAGTTGGGAGAGCTCTGTACTAATATTTTCTTTTCAACCCTGGTTTCTGGAGCCATAAGCAAAAGAGTGCAGGAAAAAACCTCCTGATTTTTATGCTTACAAAGACATTGTCAATATTCCCTTTTAAAAAGTGCTGAAATTGACCTGGGGAAGATAAGGTTGTACACATGTGCATGTATTACTAGGGCACACAATCATGGAAAATGAAGTTAGAAAATCCTGGGCAAGCCCCTAGCCTGGCAGCACCCAGGCAGGGGCTTTGTCTCTTCTCATAGTAAGGCTTTTGAGGCCATGCCAAGTGTTCAGGCTCACCCAAAGACTCATGTTTAACTCAGGATAGAAGTCAGGATTTTCCAGCAGCTGTATGTGGAGCCAGCTCGGTCGGCAGACATAGCACTCACAGTTCACCTGAGGCCTTGCATTCTTCAGACGCACAAGAGTAAGGATCCAAAAGACTTTCAGAGGATGCAGAGGATGTGAGACACACCATCTCCATTTCTCCGGTATGAGGGAGTGATGAAAACCAGTTGTTTGATTTTTCTTAGTGCATTTGAGAGCTGGGTATTACACATTATTTTGCTTTATTGCAACTGTAAACTGCTTTTTTCTGACCTCCTCTTATTCTCGCTTATTCAAAATCCTAGCAGTGCAGCTCAGTGGTGTGTCTCACATACAGTGTTTACAAATGTAAAAGTCACTACAAATTTTGAACAAGGCCGCAAATTTTCTGGTAAATACACATGAGGGGAAAATTTTTATTTGAGTCAGAATTGAGATTTTGTCACCAAAGGCAAATTTTTCAAATCAGTTTCGTTGAGCTACCACATTACCTTGCTTAATGCAGTAAGCCCAGGACATGATACTGCTGTTACTAAACACATAGGCACAGAAGGTTAGGTCTTATTTTCACATTGCCATAGAACATATAAACTGATCTTGTATAATCCAGAAGTAGAAAACTCAGTTTTTTAGACCTTAGTATTGAATATAATAATTTTTCCCTTGGTCATATAGCAGCTGTGGGGGTTTTTGTGTGAAAAATACAAACCTTAATGCATGCCTCACTCAAGAAGATTTATAACTTCTGTGCACAGTAACTGGAATCTGGTTTTTACAGGCTGAGTACTGTTCACTGTGTTTTCTCTTAGAGGGATTCTTAGCAATGATTGAGTAGAGGTGGGTAGTTGTACCTGTAGCAAGTTCAAACAGATGCTTCACATACAAAGATGCTTATCATAGTTACAGTTAATTAGATAGTTCCTTCTAAAACTGAGTCACCAAAGCTCCCCTGGAGTCACTGACAAAGTACTACCGACAGTGGGTGTTCAAAGCACAGCATACTGTCTGCACAGTCAGAAGTCCTTGACTAAGTGTGCAGTTTACAAGCGTGCACTGCAACAGTGTGGCAGTGGGCGTGTGGGCAGCTCCAGAATCGGGTCTGTCCTGTGCCAGTCCTTGGTCTGTGTCTTCTGCTGCCCTGCAATAACCAAGTTCTGGTGGGCAGCATTGTGCCCTCCAGACTGGTTTGCTCTGGTCTCAGACCAAGCTCTGGGTTTTAGGCATTTGAAGAAAGAAGCTACAAGTGCCAAAATGCACAGTAACATTTGATATCAGATAACATAGATCTTCTCAGCATTCTGGAGGCTCAGCATGAGTGAGATATGTTCACTTTCTCCCATGATCCCCACTTACCTGCTCCCTCCCACAGAAGAATAGGGAAATGGGAAGGAAAGTGTTGTCTGAGCTGGGAAATGTAGCAGCACAAGGGTCGATGTTGCTGTAAAGTTGGGATTTTCTGTTCTGCACACATTGCTTCGAACATTTGCTGCTCTCTTGTCATGAGGACAGCCACTGCTGTACAACATGCCATCATAAACATTAACAAATCCAGCTGGAGAATAATTTTCACTGCCAAAACCAGACATGCTGCAACTTGCATTCCTCCTTTCTGACTTTTCATGTTATCCTCAATCTGGAAAGAACAAAGGTATCATGCAAGGAGCTTTGCAGATTGGCCATTATAACTATCCGCACAGCACCAGGGAAAGTCCACATAACCATGCACTCTGTCACATTATGTGACATCTATTAAGAGCAAAAGCCAGGGAAGACCACCCATTAAGTAATTCTGACTGCCTTGGCATCCACCATTGAAGAATATAGCGTTTATGGTCCTAGCCCTAACAAATGCTTGGCCCACGCAGCTGCACACATTTGCAAGCATGAATAATGTGAAACACTGAGACTCTCCGGAAAGGTCTGTGCATGAGTGTGCAACTATTTTTTACAGCTCTCCAGAGCTTGTAGCTAAAATGTAGATGAATACCCTTTGGGAAATGCTTGCCTAAATCAGCAAGACAAACAAATGCATTGCTCCTCAGACCAATGGGTTGTGCCTCCCAGAAGACCAGCCTGGAGGCTGAGCAGATTGAGCCAGCTGATATTCACCTGCTTCCCAAATGAGACAGCAAGAGACAGAGAGAAAACAAATGGGATCCCATCACTGCTGAACTGATGTTATCTGCAGGCAGCTGTGCCTTTTGTGCAAGGAGCACACAGTGCCACAATCTGCAAATGTGGTTGATGAATTGGTGCTGTCTCTGCAGCTCACTGTAAAAAGCTGTCTGCTCTTAATTACCAGGACTTAAGCTTTTTGAAGCAGTAATGCAGTAATGAGTCAGCCTAGTCCTCAGGAAAATTAACTTCACCTTAAACAAAGACTTCCCTAACTTTTTCATGTAGTAGCATATGGAGGAAATATTGCATGGTGATTGCAGTTTTCACATCGGCCTCCTTAAAGCTGAAGCTGATATGTGTGGTGTTTGACTATCACTAGAGAGTGAAAAGTAAAAGTTAAGGATTCAACCATATGTTAAAGATACCAGAAGTCCTGTTGCAGGTCATCATAGACTGATGTTTAGCTCTTAGAACAAAGCAAAGAAGTGATCTAGGGACTTGAGACTCATATTTCGAAGAGAGTTAAGTAGCAGAACACAATTCTAGAGATAACACAAAAAATCCAGCTGCACAATGTGAATGTATGTCAGTTCCTGTCCCCAAACTGAACACTCTCATCTTGACACTGTTCTTCTGAAAAGAACACCTACTAGAATTTTAAAGCAGTAATGAATTAGTTACCATTTTTCACTTTTCACCCTCTTTCCCAGCTGAATAGAGATTGCTGGTACTGAGGGTTTAACTTGATCTGTTGTACAGAGATAGCAGTAAACACAGTGAGACCCCTCATTCCTGTTTGAAAAATTAATTTTCTGAAGGTTTTGGCATTGGGCTTGCATTTCACGCCCCTTCACATTGTACAATGTGAACAGTTTCAAGTTGTACAATATGGACAGTATTGTGTCATAAAATCCAGTAAGCAAGCAATGAAAGACACTGCCTTATGAAGTGGTATGACATTGACACTCATTTAGAAACAGTTGCGTTACCACTTTTCCCCCTCCAAATAGCAAGAGATAGACCTCATAAATGTCAGCAATGTTTTTCATTCTCCATATTATTCTCAACAATTCTTCTCTTAAGTTGTTGTTTATAGGTTTGGGGTTTTTTGTTATGAGCAAATAAACCTGATGTGAATGGGACACAAGGTTTCAGAAAGGAGTTCCTCATCAGATCTGAACAAGCCACTAAGTCAACTCCATTTTTTTACATTTACTGCTGAAACCAATCATACAAGACATCATATTCACAGTCCCCTGTCCTTTCTGCAATTTGTATTATTCATGCAGGTCTTTTTGGTCTTCTTAATGCTTTGCAGAAGACTGGGCCCTGCTTTAACTTTTAAGATGTAGCCTGTCTGTACTTTGAGCAGGCTACCACATGAACACCATACAAACACCAAGGATGGAAGAGTACAGCCCCGGCCTCTGCTAGCTAGACAGGACAATGGGATAACTAGTGAGCTGAGTATTTTCCCAGGTTAATATCATGTAATAATTCTTGAACTATTAAAACTTTTTAAACTATTTCTTGTTCATTTGAAACTATAGGTTATGTACCCAATCTGACACAGTGTGCTTTTGTCGAACTGCCAAGGATTAACTTGACACCTCTATTGTATACTCAAGAGTCATTCAAGTTTTACTACACAGTGACTATGGCCCAGACTATCATTTTACACCTGTTTTACTTTGGATTATTTCCACTGCTGTCACTGGTGTCTCACCAGCTGTAATTTTTTAGCTAAAGAGAAGCCTGTACTATATAATTATCAAAGGACATTCTTGGATCTCCTGTTCAAACAAGATCAAAATGTATATCCTTATATTAATAGTGTTTCCCTGTGCATCATTTTTTTATTCTTAGCACATTTTTTCTGTGCTTTATATTACATTTTTGAAACATTGTCCCATTGTTGTTTTATCATCTGAATTACTGTCCTTCTATTCTGGGGAGAAAATTCTAAGGATTAGATAAAATATGGTTTCTCTGATATTTTAGCAAGAATCACATTTTAACCTTTAGACAATTTGAAAATCACTCAGAAAAAAAATACAAAAAAACCACAAAAACATAATCAAGTAAAAACAAATGTATATGTGTTTTTTATTGGATTGGCCTATATTGAGTCTTATCCCAGAAAACTGGAAAAAACCTAAAGTGCAACTTCAAACTCTGTTAAGAACAATGCTCCTATTTAATAAGGAAAAAAAGGTAATCACTTAAATAAAAATAAATTTCTATCTTGATAAGTAGGATTTGTCAACATGATATACAGAATTCTTACACTTATGGCAATACTTTCTACACATTCCAGGCAGGGCTGTAATCCTGTTCTACATGGTGACTATAAAAATGTCTGCCTGGAAGGTGTCACACTATATCATACCACTGACAATCCAACATCTGCTGTTAAAAGAGGTATTTTGTACCAGTGTGATCAAACCAGTTCAAACCAGTCTGTATCTCTCCCACTGTTCTCCTCTCCCATCAAAGGAAGAAAACTAGTTTTGGAGTAGGGTGGGCTGTAAAGTGAGTGAGACGTTTTTCTATACTTTGAATAAAACAGAGCCAAGGAGCTGCCCATGTCAGCAAGCAGCCTGTGAACATGGCCACAGTTTCAGCCACTCTTCTGTACTCAAAGTGCCACAGCCACCTGAAGGTGTGCCAATGACTAAAGGGCCATTGTCAGCCCTGGGTGTTTTTCTGTTGCTTTTGTCAATTTGCAAAGTCATCTTTACAGAATAAAGCTCTCACAAATTCCCTACCATTTTCCCCCTTTTGCTGGTTGGCCCACATTCTTCAAATTCCCATTTCTAATATGCAGCATAATGTGCTTCAGCTACTTCCTTCTTTGACCATAAATGATCCATCATAAAGTCAACTACATAACATTTTGCCACTGAATTCTGCAAACTCTGCTGATTCTGTTGAAGAAAGCTTCAGTGTCACTGCAGATTGACCTTAAAAGACCTGCACCACAGTCTCCAAAAATTTAGTAAACACGTACTCACATGTTTCAAAGTGACATTTGGACACCACACCGACCAAATGCAGCATGGGAGAGGAGGGTAATGGTAAATCTCACTGCGTGGATACTTGTCAATTATTACTGACTAGATGGGACCTTCTGGGAAAGGCCTAAACTAGTATTTATTTGCCATTTATTAAAGCTACTAACACAGAAAGTCTATACCTTGACCTTGGGAGGAAACAGGGGTGAAGCTCCAAGAGGCCTTTCCTATGTGAACTCATTTCTACTCCCAGTGCAAGAATTCATTTTGTTTCTTTCCAAGGTAGAAATATTAATAAAGAGTAACTTTTCCTGGCAGGGATTTTCACAAGCAATATCTGGGGCAGCGATTGCAGGGGGGAGGCCAATCACCATCATACTTAGCACGGCTGATATCTTCTGATGTGAGTGGTCCTGTCATTTCTCAAGCAGGTGCAGCTTGTCATAATTTCAAACAAACTGCTCCAACTGTACCAACAAACTAGATTCCAGCTCAGGGCCAGCAGCCTGGCAAAATGCCACAGTAGATACATACATAGGCATATACATAAGTGGATACTTTCCTCTGTAACATTTATTGTGGAGCATAGCCCTGCCATAAACTTTTAATTGCAGGGCAGGGATTTACTTCCCCTTCTGGTCTGCGGCACACTTTTCTGCTGTTCTGTGATGTACTTTGACTAATCATTTCTTAGTTCTCTAGGTGCAGACTTTTAAAAACACTAGGAGCTCTCAGTCTCTCTTTTCAATTGCAAACGATTCATTTTTGGTGGTGTGGCCTCCCTATTCTTCTTCCAGCCGTTGTGTTTGTGAAAGGACCGTCTCAAATTTCTTGTGCGGGAGCAGCTGTTGCTGGACCGAGGCAGCCTTTTCAGAGCCCTGCCGCAGCAGCTTTTCATTTCTCCTCCTCCTCCTCTCCGTCGTCCCTCCTTTTGTCTCCCCCAAAGCAAAGGCCCCTCTGACTCTTTGCCTCCCTTCAGCCTCCCGCCTTTGTCAGCCGCTGCAGACAAGTTCCACCCTAAATCAAGCATTGTCTCCATCTGCAGAAGCCAGCACGTGCCCACATCCCCCTAATCTTTTAATTTCCCCCTAGGAAAAGGCAGCTGTTAGCGAAACACGCTATGCACAGCTGTCAGCTGGGGCCTGCCGCCTGCCTGCACTGAACAATGAGCAAGGCAGCGCCGCCGCCAAAGAAGACTAATATCTACATATATGTGCCTTTGGCAACAGTTGGCAGCACGTGCTCTGAAATGTGGCATTGTCAGAAAACCCACCTCTGCCTTCCCCCACCACTGCTTCACACACGTATGAGCTTGAACTTTGGCTGATTTCAGAACAAGACACCCGGCTTCAAAGGGCAGGACTCCCTGGATAGCTGCATTTTACCTTCACTTCTGAAACAATCCCCTGCAAAATTACAGGGTATGAAAAGGACAGGCCTCCAGTGGCCCAGCACGTGCTTCACCCATTCTCCTCTTTTACACACCAGCCATTTGAAAGTTTTGTCCTGCAGAGAGAGCAGTGTAAACAATATGGAGTGGGAGAAAAGACCTATACATCATGATTTTACCTTTTTCCCCAGGTGGTGAGAAGGGCCAGCATTTTCAAGTAAAGCAGGGACAGTATGTGTGGCTGGACTGGTACTCTTGCTGCACTAAAGTTCAAGGGACAGTCACTCCACATCAAGATGAAGAAAAAGGTGGTTAATTAGGACGAAAAAAAGGCAAGGCATAATTGAATCTGCATAAATATAAGCACATTTGCATGCAAAATTTGTACCTACAACAATGGCAAATACGCACACAAGTGATAAACTACACACTACAGTCATTTGCCAGTGCAGTTGCCACAAGTGAGCTTGCAAAACCCAGTAGCTACAGACCTCAAATAAGTCCTGTGAATGTGCTTGCCTCTTCCATATACCATGATGCATGTAACTTTACAAAAATCATACCTCTGTGCTTCACATTATCTCCTGACAAAACACAGTTTCTTAAGGAAACTCAATTTGCAAACTCATGTCTTATGGAGACAATATGTAAAAACCTCAAACATTTGGGATGTCTAATGTCCTTTTCCCATGTAGATTGCTCTAAAGTATTGTACGTAATCCTATCACTAGCCTTCTGGCTAATCATTAAATGAGAATTTGATTGATTTCTACATGCTGTGGTTCCCAAAGGCTAAGCACTTAAAAAGTGACAGTCTCATCTGTTGCTTTTTCAGAGGTCTCTTGCATAGTTTCCTCTCTAAGCAATGGAACAAACAAGTCTCCCTCCCAACTTTCATCACCATAACCTTTTTGCAGTAAAGCAGACAATTCTGAGTTTACTTCACCACTTTCAGCCATCTTACATGATAAGGAATAACTTCTATGTTATTGGTGTATATTCCCCAGCCTGCTCTGTATACTTGCTTTTACTTGCTTTATCTCACCTGGCCCTGTAATTTAAAAGACTTAAAACATACACTGTGCTAAGCAGACCATATGGCATATGGTACACCTGACCCGCGCTTAACACCTGCTGAGTGCACTGTGGGCGTCAGGCTGTTTGATATAGCACTCCTGGCCAGAGGGCAAAAACATATCCATGTATTTGCATGCTGGATGGAGGCCACGTGCCTGGGCTGTGAGCAGATCTGACACAGCAGCCTAGGTCAGGGCTTTCAAGATTAGCAAATCTGTAGAAAGCAATGGATTTAGCCAACAAAGGAGATGCCACAAACGGGAGACCTACACATATACAGACACCTCAGGGATCCTCATAGCTTTGTTGTGATGAACCAGGATCTCCAACAATTGTTAACTTGCTTTGAGTGGGGAATGTCAGCATTAATTATTTGGATGCAGTCAGAGTTTTCCTAAAATATTCAGAGAAATCACAAAGGGATATGTTTTGCTGTCAGTTAGGCAAATGCCATCATGACCTACCCCCACACAGAGCCACGAAGAGCACAAGCCAGAAGCAACATGCAGTCAAAAACAGATGTCTCAAAATCAAAATAGTAGAGATCAAGTAGAAAGAAGATGCATGAAACTTTAATGCACATAAGGATTTGGCAAGCATGTGCCTGAAGAGTGGCCTGCAAGATCTGACCTTTCATCCTTTGCCGGCTCTGCTGGCCCATGACTCACTTTCTCTATATTCAAATTCGTCTGTGAAGCCTATATTTTTAGTGTGCAGTTCTGGGAGATTTATAGAGTAGGAATAGAGTGCAGATGTATCAGGAGATGCTATCACTAGGAGATTTGCAAAGCAAAATCTCATAGCAGCAGCCTTTGTCAAAACAGTCTAGGTATCCAGCAAAGGCAGGAGACATCTTGCTGGCCTGTGTGGGAGCCTCTAACAGTTGCCTCTGAGCAGCTGGACAAACAAACAAACAAACAAACTAACTAAAAAAGGCAGTCAAAGGGATTCGTCTCTCTTACACTACCCAGGGAGGAAAATTTATCATTCATGTAATTGCAAAGGGGATGTTAGGTGCAGACAGAGTGGCAGGACTCTGGTGGTGTCCTCAGCAGTGACTGGCAGGCTGCAGAGGAGCTCAGTTTCGCACCAAGGACAGAGCTGGACCTCGTGCAGTGTTAGTCCTAGCTGCAATGCCATGAACATCAGAGGGGGCACTGAAGGGTTTCTCTTTTCTGAGAATTCTCCAACACAGACTTTGGAACAGCCCAGTTTAGAAGTATGCCTTGCTTAACCTATCTGAAATAAATTTCACAGTAATCTTTCCATCCTCTAGTTGGAATGCTATCAAATGAAACATAGGTGTTTTTTTCTTTCATTTGTACCTCTCTCTCCTCTTACTCAAATAAAAATTCCTGGCTGGGAGGAGATTGTCAGGCTGGGACTGCCTTTATCTTCATTTCTAGAAGAATCTTATGATGGCTTAGATCTGAGGACACCCATCACCCTCGAACAAGAATGTGTTTTTCATGCTGTCTCTGCAAACCTATCCCTCAGAGAAGAGGACAACCTCAGTCCCATAGGACACTCGCAGCACCACTGAGGCTCGGTGTCAGGGGGGGTTCTCTTTGTGCCACCAAACAGATTCTGTCAGCATCCCCAACTCGGATACAGCTGGGCTCCCCTGTCTGGTGCAGGGAGCTCAGTTGGGAGTTCCTTCTCTTGCCTTGCTCCTCCGTATGGCAAATCTGTGGAGAACTGAGCTGAGTGCCCCAGGCTCCAGTCTAGCCTCAAACTACCCCGGTCCCATCTGTCACCCTATCTGGGGCATCTTTGCCGCATGATTGGCACAGGGCTTGAAAAGGCAGCACAAGATGGGCCATGTGGCAACCCTGTGGACTAGGAGGGGGCAGCGGGGGAGCAGGATGAAATATTGTGACAAGACACTTCAAGCCCCAGCTAATCACAGCTGCTAAGGGTTGCAGAGTGCTATACATCCTCTCCTATCAGGCAGTGCATTCCTGGCAACATTATTAATTCAGAGGAGTCCCTTTAATTTGAAGCAGAGATTAAGACTTTCCCCGGTTGGCCTCACTGCGGCTGTAAAGGCAACAGGCAGGGCTATTGTAAGGCCATTAGGGAAGAACAATAGGGCGCTGAAAGGGGGATGCGTGTGAATAGGGGAGCGAGGGCTGGCTTGTGCCAGAGGCCGGCTCGCCTCATTACGGGAACGGCAGATGGAGCGTGGCCGGGTTGCTGGGCAGAGTCGGGACTGGCAGCTGGCGGCGGCCACCCCGCACCACAGAGCATCCCCACCGCACCCCACCGCACCCCACCGTGGCCTGTGCTCAGCGAAGAAACAACAGGTGGACGGAGACTGTCGCCCTTACCAGCAACTCCCAAAATATTAACATTAATAATAATAATAATAATAGTAGTAGTAGTAGTAGTAGTAGTAGTAGTAGTAATAATAATAATAATAATAATAATAATAATAATAATAATAATAATAATAATAATAATAATAATAATAATAATAATAAAGTCCTCCGTTCTTCCCCTCCTGCTTCTTCCTCCTTGTTGCATCTACTCAAGCATCCTCGAACTCTGTTTAAGAGTCATCAAGATGGTGTGGAAATCACAGTTCTTTTATCCTATTCATGGTCATGCCAATCCATGCAGGCATCACATCCTTTTTAATCGGGATGAATGACAGCAGAAACATGGTGGCTGTGCAGGAGATGGTGTTTTGTATTCAGATCATTAGACACGGTTAGGGATCTAAATGATTCATCTAACTTCTCACTGGATTTTTAAAAGTGCCCATCAGCTCTACTGACTTCAGAGTAAATTTCCTATCTTATGCTAACCAAGATTTTTCTTTTCCTTGATATGCTTGAACACATACCTGAGAGGAGTGGCTAAGACACACATGAAAGTCTAGCCTGGCAGTCTACCAGGTGCTGTGGTATGTGTCATCCCCCATCAAACTGGCCTCTTCAACACCCTGACAGCCCTACCACTGTGCCCACTCAACCCTCTCTCCAGCTGAAGAGGAGAAGGGCAGCATGGACAAAAGTCTTGACTAGAAAGCACCAGAGACAGTATTTTTTTTTCCTTAACTGAGTTGGTGAAAACATCATTTTATCATTGCTTCAACTCCAGCACTTGTGAAGTGATGGTTCTGGCAATCAGGGATCCTTCCTGGGGCCGTGATAGCTGCCAGGAATACACACTCTTCCATCTCTCTAGATGTGGCACAGGGGCAACTGTATGGAGAAACCTGTTTGAATCTGACAGTCATTCCTCTGACTCTCTTAGGAAGGTGAATTTAAAAAACCCGTTCAAATCCAATGGAATAGAACAAAATTGTTCCTTTTATTCAGCGCTGGGAACAAGGAGGGTAATTCCAGCAAAGTCATGTTCAATGAGACTTTTGTGTTTCCAGGTTTATATACTTAGTTACAAGTGATAACCCCTCCCCAAAGTTAAGCAGTCTGTTTTGGGTGACTTTAAACAGCTCTGATGGGCTGCTCTTATCTCTGCAGTCCTTTTAACTAAACAATGTTATAGCTTCAAGCCTCAACCTAGACAGGTTTTCTGATTTATTTCTTGTAGCTTAGCCTCTAATCTAAACAAGGTTTGGGTTTATTTCTTACAGTTCATCTTACAGCCACAGGGTTAAATTCATCTTTGTCTAAAGCTATGCATGGTTAAGATAACTGACAGACTAAGGTACAAGCTAAAATCAAAATTAATATAAAATACAAAGTTAGTACAGGTCTTATTAAAAATTAGTAAAGACCCTTATGATTTTATGGAGGTGGGATAAAATCCATTTTCTTGAGGGGTCCCTGTATCAAAGGTCAACCAAAAGATGTTGCTGAGCATCTCAAAAAAAGTAGTATCTTTTCAGGAAGGTGTTGGTTTACAGTTTGATTTGTCAAAGTTGTTTACAATGCTTTTAGGCACTTCTAAATTCTTCCCTCTTCAGAGGAGAAACTCCAGTGACCTGAGCTAAGCTTGTGGATGATAAACCTGGCATGGTCCCAGGTGAGTGCAGGACACCCAGACCAGGCACCTCTGACTTTTAACAAGCTGACTTCTCCTTCTATGTTCCCTTTCAGGTCATGGTCATGCATGTAATTGTTGATCAAACAGCAACTTGAATTTCTTCCATGGGAAAAATAATTTTAGAAAACTATGGAGAGTATTTTTAGTTACAGAGATGGAAGCAAGGAAAAGGAGCCAGCACCCTGTAGCAGGTCACTTTGTTCAGACCATCATTAGGCACTTTGTAGACAGCTCGCTCTTCACAAAATGCTCTTTGAGAGTAATAAGGTTATTATGCAGCAGGCAGAAAAAGGTCACAATATTCAATACAATCCTGCTTAGGCCTTCTTCCATCATATTTTCCTTGTCTGCACTATAGTATATGTATCTTATTTTCTTTTATATACCAGAATTTTTTATTCATAACTTATTTAAAATTATCATATTGTATGGCCTTCATTTTGTTCAGGGTGAAACTATTTTCATCAAAAGAATTCATTGGAAGTGATTATGGAAATTAATTTGATTCCTTTTATGTTTACCACTGCTGAGCTATTCTTTTTATTTTCATTTCTTGTGGGTCCAACAAAGAGAGCTTCAATCCTCCAGTACAGTGCTCACTCCCAAGTAGCTGCATGTGCACAATTGCTAGTGAGCTGTTAGAGTGTGGCACAAGGTGTTCAGTGGCAAAAACAGAGAGTAGAGGCTAGTATCTCCTTACACTGGTTTTGCCATTGAAGAGACCACAGCTGAATGAGGTTCACTGACAGGGTAAGTCATGAATGCTGTCTGGAGTCTGAACTTAGCCCCAACCAAGAAGCACATCTCTGAGTCAGATACATTTGAACAGATATAGAGATGATCTGCTCTAACCTTTCAATTGCAAACATAGCTATTCCAGACCCACAGAAACAGACAGTGGAAGGACTTAATGCTCAAATATAAACTTCTGAGAGCTGAGAGACCTGACCTGTATGAATTTGTTGACAGCCATGGCATCTACTCCAAGGAAAGACAAAATATCCTAATGCCTAATTATCTAGGCAGAAGTCAATGATCATACAATTAATCCTCAAGTACTACAATAATTTAAAAACTTGTGCAAACAGGCAGATTTAGTTTCAGAATCAGATGCAGTGTTGGAAATCAAAGCTTTCATATACGCATCTGCATTTGTCTTGTGCCAAGATCAGCAGCATTCACCCATTCTAATGGTTTTGAAATGTACAGCTTGCCATTTGCAAAGCATGTCAGAAAATGAGGAGAAAAAAAAATAGGAGCTGTAAAAAGTCTTGCTCTGCAACCACCTGACACTCCAGACATGGGGAGTACTATTTCTGCATAAAGACAAAGTTTTCTGCAAGGAATAATCTAGCTGCCAAAGGGACTTAAACCAAACCTGCTGTAGAAAGCTGGACAGTTTAACAAGTAGAGGGTCATTAATTGGTGCAGTTTTTCACAGCAGACTTTTTGACTTCATGTTTGTAGCAATCCACTTAGTTGGATTCAAGTATGTTTTGAGATGGGTCCCTGAAGGTCTTTCCATCTTTCTGTTGTGAAACCAGGATGTTTATTGCTGTGTGTAGTAACAAACAACCACTGCCAGGAGCTGTAGACTGCTGACCATTTAGTAATAGCCTTGTACTCACATTCCCCCAACTTACCATTTCATGTCAAGATTAATTCCCTGAATAGTGAGATTGGACGGCCTGAAAAGCAAACACTTTGATTGTCACTGTAAACACGTGGAGCATAGAGAATAGTGAAAAAATAACCATCTGGCTCTGACACTGTGTTCCTAGCACAGGGCTTTCTGTCTTTCACTGTGGGCAAGTTCATGCCTTCATTGACAGCAGCTTTGCTCTGTAACCCTACAGCATACTGTCAAAATGCCAGCAAACATAAGACACAAGGCAAAGTCAAAACACACACCAGTTCTGTCAATACAGAGCTTCTCTCTGAGGGAGAGGTCTGGGACATAGGGTTATGCTGCTCTTTTGCCAATGTATTTTAGCCTATGAGCTCTGACAGAAGTGCTACCTGCCAGGTGTGCAATGCTGTGACTGTACAGATATACTGTACAGCACCTTGATGGAGAGCAAAGTGCAAAATGCTGAAGATACAGGGTGTAGACCACATCTCACAGCTTTGCAGTTTCTCTTTAGAAACATGGAGTAAAGTCAAGGACCTCATGCAAATGTGTTTGTGTACAGATGCACACAGCACACCTTAAAAACTCTCCAAAGTGCTTAGGTCATACTGTGGTTCACACAACCTGAAAAGCTTAAATATAGCTTTTATGGTTTGATATACAGAAAATTAGTTCTACAGAGAACGTCTAACCAAAGTAGCCATAGGCCTATGTGCCCCTTAAGTATTCCTACAAACTGTTTGGCGTCTTCATTTGTGCACAAAAATGATTTGCACCGGGAGCAGTGACTGCAAATAAAGGCACACCTTTCACATGTGTTCTTGTTTATGGGACAGGGTATTTCTTTTTTAAAAATACAGTCTCAGGTCACTGGACTGAAGGACATCAGCCACTGCCAAGGGCTTTAAAAATGTTTTGTCAAGAAAAGTTACCTTGACCCAATGCAGCCTCTAACAAGGCAATAAGACCAACATAATTGGCTGTTCTGTCATGCTTTTTCATGAGACTGTTCACAGGGGGAAATAAGGCCCATTTCATTTCTACCTGTGGTAAATAGACTCTAAAGACAGAAATACAATCTTACTATACAAAACCTTATTTGAGACAGTGTTTACCATGTTCTTGTGTTTCAACACCTTTATGTGAGACAAAAGGAGATAAATTTATTCCGAGCCCAGTTTCCAAATGTCAAGTTGTCCTTCTATCACCTTCTTGGAGTGAAAGTCACAAGTACTCTCAATCTATTTGCAGGATGAGTAGACTACTCACTTTCAAGAAAAGAATGTCCTATGAATCACAGCTTGCAGAAATAAAGCCATTTTCTAAAGGATATGTACTTTGGAACCAGGACAGACATGAGAAGAGCACCCACAAGAACCTCAAGAAGTTCAGAACATCAGAATCACAGAATATTCTGAGTTGGAAGGGACTCACAAGGATCATCAAGTCAAACCCTGAAGTGAATGGTCCAAGAGCAATGTATTAAGAGCAGTGTGGTCAGCAGGTCAAGGAATATGATTCTCCCATTTTACTCTACCCATGTGAGAGCCTACCTGGAGTGCTGTGTCCAGCTCCGGGATCCTCAATACAAAAAGGACATGGACCTGATAGAGTGGATCCAGAGAAGGTCATGAAGATGATCAGAGGGATGGAGCACCTCTCCTACTAAGACACGACGAGGGGGCTGGAGCTGTTCAGTCTGGAGAAAGAGAAGGCTTCAGGGAGACCTAATTATGGCCTTGCAATACCTAAAGGGGGCTTATAAAAGGAAGAGGAGGGACTTTTTATAGGGGCAGATAGTGACAGAACAAGGGGTAGTGGTTTTAAACTGAAGGAGGGTACATTTAGATTAGATGTTAGGAAGAAATTCTTTACTCAG
>JAWWEV010000095.1:31149797-31168036 GCA_035583235.1 Hafferia zeledoni
AAACTGAAGGAGGGTCCATTTAGATTAGATGTTAGGAAGAAATTCTTTACTCAGAGGGTGGCTCAGCACCAGAACAGGTTGCTCAGATATGTTGTGGAAGCCCCATACCTGGAAGTGTTCAAGACCAGGTTGGCTGGGGCTCTGAGCAACCTGATCCAGTGTGTGGCATTCCTGTACATACATGATTTTAAAACAATCATTCCATGCACACATGCATTTTTTACAACACAAACAAATACCTGCAGGTGATCTTTCAATAATCTCACATCTGTAAATATGCATATCTGTGCAACCATAAAATTGGCTTGTGCACCTGCACACTAGTGAACGTCACAGTAGAGCTAATGAAGATTCCTTGAAAAATCCATCCAAGGTGACAAATTCATGCTGGTAAGGCCCTGAGCAGTTGATTTATCATCTGTCTGGATTTGATAGAGAACACTGGCTAAACTGACTGTCAGGTTACAAATCTTGTTTTTTCTATTAGAGCTGATTTGGTAAATTCAAGGTCTGTATGAGTATAGTCAAGCCTAAGAGATATTTCCCTGATCAAAGCTTCTTGAAAACAGTTCTGCTTCCCTCTCTGCAGCTGTTTTGCCTGCTTTCCCCAAGCAGGGGTGAGCCAGGATCATGGATGCCTCACATCCCCATCCACCTGGTTTGATAAGCCTCAGGTGGGCACAATGGCAAACACTTGCAATTCAACACAGTTAGACACTTTTGCATTGAGCAAAGTGGCAACTTTTATTGTTAATGCTCCAGAATTTCAAAGGATGTTACTGTAACTACTAAGCAATTAACTTTCAAATTCACATTTACAAACAGCTCCCAAATACGGTAATCATACAATTTACACAGTAGGTTCAGCACCTACTGCCCAATGCCAGAATGCTAAACTAAGACTACTTTAATGAAGAAAATTAATACTCAGAGTGAGTCCTTTGTATTCTGAATTCTAGCTCTCGAAATGCACTTTGTGCTTGATAAGTCAATATTGCTAACAATTATTGGAAAGTGAATGATGATAGCTTTGCTGTCCCAGCACCCCAGGCTGTACAGTGTCTGTGGCCAGTGCCTTCTGTAATTGCAGAGGGTTGTTTTGCAGTATGTTACAAAACAAGTGCCAGCTTCCTTGGGTGCCTGCAGAAAGGGAAACCAAGATTTGTTTTCTTCCTCTCATGGTCATCAGCAGGCATTGTTTTCACAGGGATCTCGAGTAAAGGGACAAACAACAGTGCAAATTGTGCAATTTTCACAGTATTACTTCTGTCGTTTCCCTCAGCTGTCCGAAACCTCTTTTTCTCTAAAGAGAAAGCAACAGCACAGGACAGTTTGTACATAAACAGGTCTGTATAGTGTTAGATGAGCAAAAGTCGAGGTGAATATCACAGCTAGATGCTGTCCTAGTCATCAGTGTGTGTGGGAGGTGGGAAGCTGTTTTCTCTCTGCGAGCATTGCTGCTGTTGGGGTTTTATTTATAAGCACTTTGTACCAAGGAATAAGAAGCTGCTCTTTGAAAGAACTGTTACTGTTCTCTAGCTATCAGGATACTGTCCTAACTTATTCCCACTCCCCATCTCCATTTCCACTCCTTTCTCTCACCACCACCTCCACCCTCCCTGCCACCAGCACACCACCCTTATCCCTTGGCCACAGCTTTTACCTGGAGGAAGTTTTGTCTTAGACACAGGTAGAGACTATATAAGATTTCACCAGAGCACAAGAGTAGAGGGAAATAGTATAACTCCCGACACAACAACAGGCAAGGTCAGATCCAAACCTTTTCCAAATTAGTAGAGACTAATAAATTTAAATAGGATTTCTCAGAGCCCTTCACAAATGCTGAATGTACTCAATATGGTTAAGTGATAAACAACTATGCTGGGGAGTCTGCATTTGGTCTGCTGTAGCAATAACGTGATGTCCTGCCAGCAGCAGCACAGAATACGGTGCTGGGAGAGCAGGAAACCAGTGGGGGAAAAAAATATGCAAGCCTTGCCGTTTATGCTTTGCTGATGGAAAAAAACAAATAAAGAGCACAAAGTTTCACAAAGGACTGACTCTGGGATAACTCTGAAGGGCTGGATCATGCACAAATTGGTAAAGCATGAGGAGAAAGCTCAACTGCTGCCCAGAAAATAGCCCCTCAGCAAAATGAGTACTGGGGCTTTATCTCTTCATTACTACTCCTGACACATAGATCTGATACCACATTCCCTTTCTTTCTTTTATGTCTTAATCCTTTCCCCAGCCTCCAATCTATAGTAAAAGTATATTGGTCTAAAGGGTGGAAAACTGGATTTTGCCTGAAGAACCCAGTAGCTATATGAGCAAGCTCTGATTTCCTAGAAGGTGTAGCATCCTTCCCTCTGTAAAGTTGTTTCTGCTTTGTATCAGTAAAAGCAAGAGTGGAATCATGACAAGTCAGTGCTGAATCTGGGCTTTCTACTTTTAATAATTGACCATTTTTTGGCTAATTCCCTGCTGCCAGAGCTCAAGAACAAGTGAAAAACATCACTGCATGTCTTGCATGAGTCCATGGGACTGTAGGACAAGGAGGGTGGAGAAGTAGGGGAAGTGGACTGCATGACAGGAAAGAGCAGCACTGCTGGACTGCAGGTGTGCAAAGCATTTCTGAGTCATACTCCTGCAGGCAGTTGACATCTCAGACAGCCTCACAGGGAACACAAGGATCTTAAAGAAGGGAGATGCCAAAATTAGTTTCACACTTACTTGCAGGAGAACAGTGCAATGCCAGAATCAGTACTTTTTTATGCTGTGGCAGGAGAAAGGTCCTCGCTGGGGTCACATCAAAGCAGTGATGCTGTTTCTCAGTACTGCTCTGAAGGTGTTGGGAAACTTGTGCTGTGAACTTGCATAGTCAGGCACTCACTGCATTTGAGTAAACATTGTTCTTTTCTTACTTGGAGTAGCTCTGCTCACTGAAACCACATCCACTTTTTATGCTGCCTGCTTGTACTGTAAACTAACATAGACATGTCTAAAAAAAGATTCAGAGGCCCTTTATTGAGTACTCTGCTAATTATTTTCTTCTTCCCCTTTCATATAGTATATGAATAGATGATAATGTCATGTGAAGAACTACTACAGAACTCTCATTTTCGTTTCTGTCTTTCTCCTCTGACACTCATCAGTTCACAGCCTCTGTGTTTGTATTTCCTGCTATGTATGTTACTGGAACATTCAGCTATCTCCCTCTCTCAAAATGTCCGTAACAGCCCTCCCTCCCTTTTCTACTAGCAATTGCATTCATACTTCACTTTAGCATCCCTGGTCTCTCAGTGTGCAATGAAACATTTGAACATGCATATGCTATCACTTCCTCTCCTGCTTGTGTTGTAATTGGGAATAGATCACTGAGGTTTGCTGTGGCAACAAGGGTGCAAAGGAACAGGGGTACTTCCTTTCAACCTGACAACACATTTGCCATTGCCATACTCTGTGGTCTGCTGTTCACTTGCATTTGAAGTGAGCTAGACATCAGGGCCACAGTTACTTCCTGATTTAGCCCCAAATTTACACCCCATAAGCAACCATACAAGCTGAGAGAAATCCAGCACTAAGAGGTGGGAGTCAGGTGGGAACAATCAGTGAGAATGTGGCACAAGAAGGGCCATAAAAATCTGTGCTCTTCCATGTAAAGAAGTATCAGTCTAATTTTGCTACCTAATAGGATTTTCATGATGTATAAGAAGATATATATTTAAATGCCAAATATTCTTGCATCTCTTCAGGTGGGTGTGGCTAAGTGAGTCTTCCTTGACCCAGAGATCAAGTGGTCTTGGGTTGCTTTCCTGTCCCTTATAAACATGCCTTAAGTGTACAAGATGTAAGTTATGATAATGATCTGTTCCATCGACAATCAAAAATGCCTTGAAAGAAAAGCCCTATCAACAAAAGTTGGCATATTTATCAGACTTATCAAAGAACAAGTTTTACACACATCAGATACTACACTGTATCTCCAAATAGTCAGGTAACAGCTATGGAGACCACAGGAATGGTTGCATGAAGGAGAAATCAGCCTTTGTCCCAAGCCTTGAGAGAAAAGCTTCCTAATGTTTTTAATCATGTACCCATGGAATTCTCATACAGGCAAGAGTGGTGCAGCATCTGTGTTCCTGAATATGCAGAAAAAATTGTGTTCGCAATCTCTGCACTAGATCATTTGTAAAGGCAGATATCTGGGGTCATAGAAGCTGAGTGATAGGGTCTATGGTGGTATTGTTCCCTTCAGCTAATTATGAGCTTATACATACAGGTTAAAAGAAGAATTGCTCTTGGAAACAACTTAATATGAGATGGAAGATAACATGAATGAGACAGCACTGTGTCTTGTTACCTACCCTGCTAATGTTGTCACTCAGACTACACTAGAAAAACATGCACTAAGGCTCCAGTGCCTTGACATTCTCCTTGATCCAGTGGTTTCTTTTTTTTCTGTGCAGTAATAGGATTGCAGAAAAATCACTACTTCCCATACTGTTGTAAGATCCCTTTTCAAAGGCCCTTTGCTTTCTCCTCCAAGTGCTTTTACATGCTTTCACATTGCTCACAGTTTGCATAACATTGTCAGGGTCAGTACATTAAAGGCACCAAATCAACAGAGTTCAGTGTTCCTCCTGTGGCACTGTGCAATATAACTGAAAACCCTGAAGTCCAGGAAGCAAATATTGTTTCCACATAGAAAACTGCTTCCCTCAGACATATACTGAAATTTTTCAGCTTTGACATTTTCTACCAGATTTTTGGATTGCTGCAGTACTTCGGGAGCATCAGCAGTTGTCCCAAATACAGTACAACAAACTTAAGGGCAGCATGGTTCTTGCAGTGAATGGTGTCTTCAGAGGTGACAGACTCCTGCAAAAATATGCTGTGAATTTCCAGTGATGATATATATTGAGGTAGTTGTGAGATGATTTCTTTAGAACTCGTAACTATTTTAGTTAGCCTTTATCACCCTCGCCTTCAGATTATAAAATCGCAAAAGCAACAATTACAGTGTCAAAGGGAAGGAACAGAAATAAAACTAATAAATTTTACCCAGTCTGAATAATCAGACAGTTGTCAGACATGCACTGCTGAAACCACTCCACATTACACTTGTACAAGGATTGTCTTGACAGAATAAAATGAGAGCTACCACTGGACTGTATTTACCTTGGTTAACAAAGGCATGCTTATAGCGGAGTGCTAGTTCTGCGTATTTGAGTATTTTTCTCAGTAAAATGTATTTGGGGAAATCCCCTTGTATAGTCAGGAACTTTATCAAATGGGATGTGTACTGCTCTGTGAGCACCTCAGATTAAATCAGCCTGACTTCCATGTATGTGTGAAAAAAGCTGTACACTCATTAAAGGTGTTGCTTGATGCTGGTGGCTGAGATGTGAGAGGAAAGAAGGATCTGACAGTTTTAGTCAAAGCCAGATACAAGGAAGTTAACTAATGTTATTCTGCATTATTGCCTGATCTGCAAAGACCTTGTTTTGCTGGAGCTGGGTAAAATTTAAAATATCTTAGTCAAAGGTTAAAATGAAGTGATGATCCAGTCTTAGCCCATAGCTGAATGTCTCAACATAGTCATCTATCTCTAAAGTGAACAGACAATGTTAGGCAACTTGCGAGAGGTATTCAATTAAGACCTGAGTTGCACCACGGAAGTGTGTTTCCCTTTAGCTGACAGCTAAAGAAGGAGCTCAGACTAGTTGACATCAGGCAAACTCATTGCGTATATCAGTTGAGGGGTGTCAGGTTGCAAGGTATCAAGCTCTGATGGTATACAATGAGACAAACAGACCTTGCAGCAAGGCCAGAGTGCAAAACATGTAATGACCCACTCCTTGGTTTGGCCCCAAAGAGACCAGAAAACATGTATGGGGATGCTGATATCAGAAAAGTGACGCTGGTAACACCAGTTTGTGGCAAAAGCTGGGCAGCATTTCCCAACAGTACCCACACCACCAACTAGAGCAAGGGAATGAATTTCTTCTTTACACCTTGTTTCTCAAAATGACATCAGCAGACTACTTGGCTGAGAGGGACATTTGGGACACTTTCAGAATCTGTGAATTTTTGAGATGTATATTAGCAAAACACGCATTCGGAGATTGTAAAGATAACCATTCACAGTGGAAACCACATTGTAGGTCACACCAGCTGTCTTGGTAGAAAGAGGTGGCAGCGCTATCCTAATCAAAACCAGACAACACTGCTAGTATTCCAAAAGAGATGAGCATAGTAAGTAAGTACTGATCTTTGTCAAATACAGAATATGACATGCTTCTCACCTCAAACAGTTTACAAAGACAGGCTTTGACACTCCAAATAAATGACCATACATTTAAACTCTCTTGGTTTGAGCAAGGGGTGCCAGTGGGTTTGTGACCATGACTGATATAGGCATGTACTGTACTCTACTTAGCCTGGGGTTTGAAGTCCTGAAGTCCTAATTCTGTGTATGAAAGCATGGTGAAACCAGTGACACACTCCTCATGCTCCCAGACCTGAAAAGATAAACAGAAAAATATGCTTTTCCTGCATGCCAGGAAGAGATAAAGCGCTGTGGAGGTTGATCACATATAGCTGCTGATGGACCTTTTGCTGTGCTGGTTGAGCTTACTTAATGAAAATTTGGGTACCTGCACTTAATACATTTCTTGACTATGAGACTGACCTGTTCACCTGCACCTTCTGCCAGCAAGTGACTTTTAATAATGTCAGTCTTTCATTACAATGCCTTTCTAAAACATTTTAATAATCAAATGGATAATCAAAATACACAGTGTATGGAGACTTGATTTTTAATCAGTGCTATGCTGTGATCCAGAAACACTGCGTACCTTAGCAACTAAGGCTTTGAATGTGTAGCAAGCAAAGCATGCATGAAAGAGCTGCAGGCAAGAAAAGCTGGGTTTGACAGAAAAGACTGAGACAGCATGATGAACAGCCCAAAATAACACTGAATAGAGTATTCACCGGGGACAAGGGAAATGTAAGTCCATGATGCATTTGTGAATATTTCTAGATGCTCATTTGCTTGGTCTCATTAGAAATTCCCCAGGAGGAGATGATACATATTTTGGGTCAGAAATCGTTTATTGCTTGACCTAAAAGAGACATTTCTTGGGTTATAATTTCTGGAAAAAAAAAAAAAAAAAAAAGAAATACAATTTCATTTTGGGTCAGTCTTGAATTTCTCTGGCAGTCTGGTAAGCAAAAATATTCAGATACAACCTTCTCCTGGAATACAACTGGCCTCCAGCAGACAGAAAATAAGTAATAAAAATAACTGTGTTAAGAAAGTTTGCTGAATGTCTACTTAGATACTGTTATGTTCCAATAAAATATGTGATTCATTTCTTGTTTATGTTCCCACAGAATATGCAGAATTGGGATGCTTGCTGTTTCTGCAAGCACAAAGTCTCAAGTCCACGATGCAAACAGTTAAGCTTCTGCAAAACAGAAGTCTGAAAAACCATGTAGGTACAATACTGACTTATGAACCGTCTCACTCATTGTGCTCATTCTTCATACTGTAATGAAAATAAGATCCTTTGTCTCTACCCTTTTCTCCCTGCCCTTCCAATCCCCCACATTTTTGTTTTTACATCTATAAAAAACTATAAAAAGATTGCCTTCCTCTCCTCTGGGCTGAGCTCCTTCTGCAAATGGATCAACCAGTAGGGCCCAATTTGCACACCACTGGAGTTGTTTCCACTCTCTGCTATGCCCATAGACAAAATGAAGGAAAGGAAGCCTGGGTGATTAACTTGCTCCTGGCTTCACTGGTAGGCCATAGTTTTGCCCCTGGTACTTGGTTTTGCCGGCCACTCAAACAGATTCTGAAGATTCCCAGTCTGCATTCCCTTCAGCAGTCCTTCAGCATGGCAAGGGTGCCTGGAAGAGGAGATGACTGTAGGTATGACTCTATGCCTGGTAAGAGTCACTGGAAGCATTTCTAAGTTGACTTTAGTGAGGATTATGCTTCAAGGCATTTGCCCAGATGGTATATCCCCTGCAAAACACCACAAGTGAATCTAGATGGGTGTATAGGCTCAAAAACTAGCTCCTGGACAAGTTTCCATTGACTCTGAAGATGAAAACCACTGACAAGTAACACACGTTGCTAGGCTCCTCCCAGCACTTCACAGGACCTCCCTGAGGCAGGAAGGTTTGTGGGGGTTTTCATCTGTGTTCCCTGCACCCACTGCTGTGCCAGCAGCACAGAGATGATGGGGTTTTATCCTCCACACAGGTAGCCAGACAAGCAGCTGTTCTGCTGCCCCTGGCATGAACATGCAGCAGCTGGGCTGGCAGGTGGAAAAGACAGCCTTTGCCTGCTCCTCCAGCAGTGCACCCCAGCCACTCCTCTGAAGTTACAAAGAGCTAGAAAGAGGTCAAATGTGTCATGCTCTGAGGGTTACAAATAAAGGTACTAATTAATGACTGTGTTATGCATAAGATCTTGAGTTTTGCAGAGAGACTCTAAAGAGAACAAATAGTGTGTCTGTTGGTGAAGTCCTTGGTGAACATTCAGTTGGCCTAATCATCAAGCTACTTTTGTAGCACTGTGCCATACTTTGCACAGAGCAGAAGCTCTGTTCTTGTATGTGCCGGAAAGGATAGTACTGATCATTCATGGGGGAATGCTGAGAGTATTTCCAAGGAGGATCAGGACAGCATGAGGAGATGAGGGTAGCAAAGAGAAATATACAAATGGCTTGGAAGCTCACTTACACCCCCTTACACACAGTTGTGGTGCTCTGACAGTCTCACACTGGTGCAGCTGTGGGTCAGGGATGGAGCAGGGGGCATTTGGGGTTGCCCAACACTAGCTGCTGCATGAAGACCTAGGACCATCTACAAACAGGTCACTATTGCCACCACTGAGCCCTTGCTTGCCTTGTTTTGTGTCCTCACTTGGTACAGTGAAATCTAGGCACCAAGTGCATCTCTCCTGCAAATACCAGGTTACACAGGGTTCTGATGAATGATTTTTGAATGCAAATTTTGAAATTCAAGTTATGGTAGATGTTGCTTACAAACATGGCTAAAAAAGTCACAAGCCAAGATAAAACTTATAGAAGGTATAGTTACCTTCACAAAAGTAAATTTGTCAATGAGAAAAATTTTTGTCCCGACAATTCTAATACAAGCCCAAAATGGTTGAGAAACATTTACTACATATCTCTGGCTCAAATGCCTGTTGGATACCAATGAGTGCACACTTTTATATGCACTTTACTGTGGATACATTCAGCCATCATGTCTCAGACACCTATTTGAAGGGAAAGTTCCTCAGGAAAAGTAGCCAGGACTGAAATAACAACATCAAGAAGGAGAAATGGCCAGATCTTCATACAGCTTGCTTCAGCATACCACTTATTTCAAGACTCCTGCCTAATGACTGATGGAAGGAATGTTGAGGACACAGGGTCCAAATGGAGCTGCCACCCTGGCCAAAGAATGGAAAAAATAACCAAGCTCCTGGCCCAGTTTTGCTCTAATATGTACATATGCTTAGCTTTGGGGAACAGAGTCAGCTAAGTAATTGCAGATCTTGTTTATGCATTGTTCTGTTTATGTGACTGGCTGGATCCAGCCCCTTTACTCCTGAACCACTGTGCTCTCACAGCAATTTCTGCTGCCAAGGTGTACAACTGCCTGTGCAAGAGCCTGTTGCTGCTGCTGCTGCTGCAGAATGGAAAGGGGGCTTTGGCTGTACAGGCTTTGGGCAGCTTCCCTGAGGCAATGGAGCAGCTCTGGATGCCCCAGCAGCTTTCACACTGAGTCAGAGAAGTTAGACTTAATGTGAAAACGTGCTTCTACTTGTCCCACAGAAAACCCTAGCAGGAAAAGGAGGGAGCCTACTCTAGAGTAGGCTTTCCACATCCAATGTTTTTTCATCTCTGACCCAAAGATGGGTCAGCTATGACACAACAGCAAGACAGAAAAGCCAGTTCAACATTATGCAAGAAATCCCTCCTTTGCTTCTCCCCTTCTTCATGCTTACAACTTTTAGAGGAACAGTTTTATGTCTGTGCACCACTTCAATGGCAGTAAGACAATTTTTTTAAGTGTTTAAGCAGAATGCATATCACAAATAGGTTTCTACTGGCCACCTGAACAGAGTAAATCTACTTTTTGAGATACAATCCTTTATAACTGTAGAAATCTTCCTCCCTCAGCAACACAATATTAGTGATATTCCTGCATAGGTTTAAGCTGTATAAGCAGGAGCAGAGAGCATAGGCCAGAACTGCAAAGAAATCTGTTTTCTTGATGCTCCCACAAGGAAGCATTTTCTTGCATGTCTGACAGCATGTAAGGACTATCACATCATACTTCTGTATGTGTCATTCTCACTTTTAGGATTATGAGCAGTGATGGAAAAAAACACCCCAAACCGTGCTCTAAAACTTAAAATCAAAGCTATAGAGTTTCCAGCATGACATGCTGCTCTAGAAACCTGAAAGACTTTTTGATAACAAGGAAATGTGGTCATATGTGGAAATGTGGGAGAGATGAACCATAGAAGAAGAATATACCATGAACTCCTGTAATTTACTGTAAATGAAATAGCAAACGAATCCATGGATACATTGTAGCAGTGAGCAAAATTCAGTAACTTGTCACAGAGGAAAAACATTAAATCCATGATTTTGTTGTTCTCTACAGAAACGTTCTTCACTGAGGTGGAGAGATTTCATTTTACTCTCAGTAAAGCATATTGCAAGTTTAACAGTGTGCCATGTTTATGAATTGAACTTATCTTCTTGTAACATCTTACTAATTCAGAAATATTTGGTAAAGGGTTCATTTTATCAAGACTTAGCCTTTCATGGACACTTAGATTATTTACATTAACTATTTACTATAGCGAACAGTCACCTTAAAAGTGCTGGATCTCTTTGTTCTGTGATTATCTGATTGCTAATTTTTAAAGAAGATGAACACAGCCACAGTGAATGATGCAGCACCTGACCAAGGAACCATGGGCAGAAGGAGAGCACTGCACAAAACTTATCCATCTAGCTGACATTTGAGAACAGCAGATATCTTTGTGGACTATGTCAAAATACTTATGTCTGTGAGTTTAGTCACAAAAAAAAGTTGTACACAAATCACTTTTTGTGATTTGTCCAGTTATGTCACAGCTGGGTATGCCTTGCTGATGAAAAAGTGAGTAACTTGAGCTCATTTCCTACCTATAAATAAGTACAGAGTACTGAAATTGAGTCTAGTGTTGTAATGAGACAAAAACTGGTGTAATGAATCAGCATGGCTCAAGAAGGCAACATGTGTTTTCCCACAGAAGGCAATACAAAGAGCAGCTTTTGAGCACATTTTGAGAACTCCAGCGATGGCATGTAACATAAACATCACTGCACTCTCTGGGACTGATAGCATCCATGAAAATTTAAAATAATTTAGGACTAAGACATGCCTCTGCAAGAGGAGAACTAGAAACGAAGTTGGAGTAGGAGCTTCGCAAAAGTTCTCTGTCTACATTTGCAGGGGCTCTCCCAAGTGAAGTGGGTTCTGTAGCCAGACGAGCATCAGCAAGGGCCAGCATCAGCGGATGGTGTCAAGGCAGAGAGGAGAAAGCACTGATCAGAACAGTACAGCATGAATATGGGTTTCATGTGAGGCCCAAGCTGTCTTTAATCAGACAGGAACGTTTAGGGCATAAAAGACTCTCAGTGGTTTTTGCATGTGTAGACCCACTCACTGACTGCAGCAGGAGACAGAAGCAGTGTGGAATGTTCTCTGAACATCTGCAGACCAGGCATTGCAGGCTCTTCACTAGAAACATTCTCCAGTCACCCAGCAGGTGAGAGCAGCATAAGCCAGGAGAAGCATATTCTTCATGGGTACATACCTGAAATAAATTTTCAAATGCTTGTCCAGCTACTTCCATTAGCAGGCTCTGATACCTGATCCTAGTGATACTGAGGGCTGAGTTGTGTTTCTCTGGCCTTAAATCTGTCTTTATGAGCCATTTGGGAACTAAGATGAAAGGGTGAATTAACTCATGGCAGCTCCAGGAGATTGGTAAAGCAGGATGTGATCTAACAAGGCTTTTCTCTTCTGTCCATTCTGAGTAATGATCAGGCAGCTGAATCTCCCTTGAGTATCATGGCCCAGAAGTAAGTATGGCTTGACAGCACCTGCAGAATAGGAATGGTAATGAGTAATTTATGAGTAAAAAATGGGAGAATTTTGATTTGAAAAGTTTACTATGCCAGGAAGCCACTGAATCCACCCTCCTCCTCCTCAAGGTTAGGTTTATAAACTCTAAAGTGAGACCAGAACCACTTTTTGTCAAGCTTTGACTATCTCCAGGGACAGCAATAACACTTTCCTCCTGGTATTCAATGCCCATCAGGGAAAAACTGATTTTCTTTATAGCTTCTTGCAATTTCCCTTGGTGAAATTTGTGGCATTTTGCCTCTTATTCTATTGCTGTGCATGGCCCAGCAGAGCCTGGCTCCCATCTTCACTACATCTACACATTAGGGACTTGACAGAGGCAACTGATCAAGTACTCCAGTCCCCTCTATGCCTGGACTTGCTCCAAGTTATTGGTATCTTTCATGTGCAGGACCCAGGACTCTAGCTGCAGCCTTACCAGTGCTGAGAAGGAAGAAAAAGATCATGTCCCCAAAGCAGACCAGGGCACAATTTGCTGCCTCACTCAATGTGCTAGCCAGCAGGACACTCACCACCTTTTCTGCACAGAACTTCTTTGGACTAGAAGCCCCCAGATCACACTGTTGCATGGGATCATTACATCTTAAATGACAGATTTACATTTAGTGCCATCAGGGGGTTGCCATGAACTCCAGCTTGTTTAGGTGACCAAGTCGCAGCACTGCTTTCCTAGATAAAGACCACATCCTCAGACTCAGGACAATCTCATCCCAGCATCCTGCATATTGCCAAGAGTGGGGCAAATGTCTAAAGTCTTGGGTAGTGGAAATGAGACCCAGTACACTTACCCTACTGGCTTCATATGTCCATTCAACATACAGTAACTGGGGACTTTGTTGCAAAATAAAGTTACTTTGGTCACTCATGAGAACTGCTTTATGGAGTCTTTTCCAAAGCAGTGTGGCAGTGGGGCAGGGGACAGTGATATGTCCCAAGTGAGCATTTCAGATCCATTACTCTTAAGTTCACAGTGCTTTCAACTTTCATTTTCATTTATGCGTTTTGTACTAGTAAACAACTCCTACAAAATACTGGTTGTCAGCTTTAGAAATTGATTTCTTAATCCCTAAGGATTTTTGCTATACACAGAATTAAAATCTTCCTTTAAAACTTCTCCTTTAGTAAAATGCAAATTAGCTGTCCTTCACTCTTTTTTCCTTTGAGGCACAGCACTCCTAGGGCAGAAGTGGTTTTCTTTTGCCTGATTTCCTCCAGTGTTGCACAGTTAGTTTTACAATTCCTCTTTTTTTATTTTTTTAGCAATTAGTTTCTCTGTAGCAGTACCCTCATAATTTCACTGTATTTTTACAATGAAGTGTTAAAGAAGTGTTAGACATATTGTAGGCCTGCAATACTTGGGGAAGATGTTCTGGATCTCATTCTAAAGTGAACAAATGGGCAAAATTAATTTCTAACTACATCCAATAGTGCTTTTCCCCTCCACAAACTAGTTTAAAATTTGTGATGTCATGCACCTCACTGTGTCAAAAGACAGAAAACAAAGAAGTTACTTTCCTCATTTCTCCATCTTTAAGATGAAATAATGAACCTGGCCCCTACTAAAAATAGATGTAGACTCACCAGTCTTTTCTTAAAGGCAAAAGTTTTAGTTCTTTTTTACAGTGTTGTTACAGAAGGGTATCAGGGTATCTGAAAGCACACTTTTGCTCTGACATGCTGTGTCTAGTTTAGCTGATGCAAGGCTTCAAAACCAGAGATGAAAAAATTACCATGAGGGCCAGACTTTGACTTGCAGGCATCAACCACTGAGCAGCTGATTTTGAAAGAACAAGATTGTTAACTGACTTGGTTTAAAAACAAACACTGGGGTGGGAATTCCAATAAAATGAACTCTATCCCCTTTTATTACCCAGCAATACAGAGTAACAAACTGCAAGGAGGTATATGTGAAAAAAAAACTAACAATTTACTTACAAGGAAATAGCAGCAACCACAAAGATACAAAGGAAACGCCTTACTCACAAAGAGGGGAATTTACCACCCCTTGGAATAAAGGGGGAAAAATGGAGGAGGGTCTTCCCTGCCAAACACCCCGTTCTGTCCAATCAAACAAACAAAACAATGGGGAAACAGGGGCAAAAGCATGAACTTAGGAAAACAGTTGGGTTAAGGGGTGCGCTGCGAGATGGTTCCTCGTGTCCTTGCCAACTCACCCTGACGGTACCCCGGGTTTGGGCTTCTAGTCACACGTGCGTATTCTCACAGAGATAGAACCATGTGCTAAGGTTAAAAGCAGGAACGTTCAAACTTTATTGGGGGGTAAACAGGTTATATAGCTTTTCGGGGTGAACACGAGGACAATAACAAGTTCTGATAGGCTGGGGGTCGCCGTCCACGTGGCAGCCGTGAGCTCTGATTGGTGGGAAGGCAGGTGCTGACGCGGCAGCCAGGACCCTCCTGGTGCCAGTGAGGCTGTGTTTACCTGGGGTCTGAGGTTGTTTACCTCTTCTTCAGGCTGCCTCAAGGTTACACTGACCTTGCCAGCTTGTCAGCTCTTAGGCAGTGTGTTGTGCAAAAGGAGGCTCACCAAACCTCTTCTACAGAAAACTGTATTTTTCACAAGGAGTTACACTATTAAACTGCCCACTCTGCGTCACCCAGTCAGGTTCAGCTCTTGATTGTAGCAGCAGTGTTAGCCCACAGGTTCCTTGCTCCCTGCCACATCCTGCCTCTGGCACTGGCATTGCCCCATCTGGCCTGGCTGAGTGGCAGCAGAGGCTCCCGGTGTGGGCAGCGATTCCGCGTGGCGAGGGAACAGCGAGTGAGCAGCAGTGGCAGCGGTCCCAGCGGCATGAGTAGGGGTACCCCAGGCTGCTCTGATCCCAGCGCCGCTTGGGTCTTCTCAGGTCCTGTGGGAAACAGCGACTCCTGGACTCTGCTAACCACAGAAACACATGGTCCAGGGAAGAGAAAAAGTTCTGTTTTCCACCCATTTTTTTTTTGTTCTTCCCCTCCCCACCCAGCTCCAACTGGACAGGGGCAAGGGAAATTCTTAAAGAGACAGTTGCTTCAAAAGAATGTTGGAAAAAGGAAATAGAATACAAAGCTTCCTGTAACCATGACACTAAGCTTTCTAGCATGCTGCAGTTTAAAAATATCTTTACAAAGGAGCATCACCTCACAGCTGAGTGGCTGGCCCTGGCTGCTAGTCTCCACTGGTCAGCTTTGGCATCCATTGTAGTTCTACACTAGACTAGTTCTAAACTAGTTTTCTGTACATGTGAAGTAATAGGGACCAAAGTAACATTGCCTCTGTTATATGATCTGGGGGGAGGAGGAAGAAGTCTTTCAGGTTTACTCAGCTTTATTTGACATAATTTTGTCAGCTGTTGGCTCCCTGAATATTCAGCATTCCCTACTTACTTACCAGCTGTGCTCTTCCTCAGTCCTCAGATGTCACAATGCATGCAGGACATGGAACACGTCTGCCCTACACTCTTCTCTTGTGAAGGGTAAACAGCCCCTAAGTTTATAGATAAATGGCTTCCAAAACTTCATGGTTGTTTTATCTTGCAAGGGGTCACATCTATTAAAGAGCTTGCAGGCTCTTTGAGGAAGATCGTGAACTGCAATCACATACATAATGGTTATGCTTCAGTTTTAAGTTTCTTCTCGGTTTCATTTTTAATTTTGACTGCATTACTGCCATGCCAGCAAAACACGCCTTTGGCATTTTCAGCCTGCATGACTGTGAGTGTGGGTGAGTGAGCATATTTGGAGCGACAACCCACATGCTTACAAGATAGATACACTTGTTGGCTAATCATCCTGGCTGAGGAGAGAGAGAGATGACAGCAGCTGAGGTAACTGTGTAGGAATGCAGAGTACCCAGCATTGGTGCCGTGCTGAATTTCAGTCCCTCATGCATACTTGTAAAACTGTAAGAGAACACAGTACAGTCCTCATTAAAGTAGAAAAGATAGACCATAATTCTTGGAGGAGCAGTATTTGTCTCCCTACAAAAAGATGTGTACAGGTTCACCTGTAGAATCAGAAACTCACTTCCCTATTTACTCTTTCACACATCACGTAGAAAAATCAATAGCTGCCAATGAAGGCAGGTTTTCTTGTGCTGCTGTGTGTTTTGAAGGAAGCTACACACAACTACTCAATAAGACAATCTAATATTTCAACATGAAGCCCTAGGTGCTATCTCTAATTAAAAGTATATATCAAAAGTAAATGCAGAAACATTTTCCAGAAGGAGCAGCTAAGTAAGGCTGAAGACAATTAAACCATAAGGTAACATATGGTGAGATTTTTTCTCATCCTACCAATGAAACAGGGATGTATCTTGGCTACACCAGGCCCACATCTTCCAAAAGCAAGTACATCTTCCAAAAGTGAGCACATCATCCAGCTAAGCATAGGTACTGTGTGTTTCATATCCTTAAGCAACATGGGCTGCACTGGCATGATGTTTATAAGGCAGTCTGGAGGCCACAAGTCTCATTATCGTGCAACTAGCAGGGAAACTCAAGGGTGGAATAAATCTCAAAGGACTCTGGAGCAGCCATGCAGCCTTCCAAGGGAGCCTATCACAAAGTCATAAATTTAGTTCTCATCGCATTGAATTGGTGTCTTGGGTTGAGCTGGCAAAATGCCAACTGCCCAATACAGAGTCAAAGCCTTCCTCTCCCCTGCTGAGAAAAGGGAGACAGGAGAAAAAGAAAAAAAAAAAAAGCCTGGAAACAGATTTAAACTTAAACTAACTATATATACTTATACAGAAATGAGAAAATTAAAGAAAACTACAATATAACACAATATTACACAAGTTAGAAATAACAAGAAATAACTTCCCCATTGAACACAAATCCCACTATTCTACCTAAAAATCACTCCAGAGAACTTAATCCCCAGAGGGACAGATTGAAGCAGAGAGAAAGACTAAGAACAAACATTTTACTTCCCTAAGATAACATGATGGTAAGCTGGTGCTTTGGGCCTGGGCCTCCTGTCCCTCCTGGGACAGCACAGTGTATCCTCCTGAGACGACAGTTTGAAGCAACTGATCAAGCAACTCCCACACTGGCTCTTGAGATGATGTCGGAATATGGTATGGAATACTATTGGCTAGAAGAACTCAGCTGTCAGCTAGCTCAGCCCAGCTCAAGTCAGCCAACAGTTCCAGGCCTAGTCTGCAATTCAAAGCCTAAATTTAGGCCTACTTAGGTAAACCCATAACAATTGGACACAGCTACCACCACAGCAGTTTGGCCTAGTGTTTACAGTTTACTATTAAAGTTAAGCACAGCATTGCTCCTTTTCCAGCAGTAGCACAATCTCTGTGAATTACATAAGGGTAGAAGTTTGCAAAACTGCTTTCAGTGGCTGCTCTTTCTCTCTGACTTTTCACTCTATAATACTATCCTGCTATATAAATACATTCATAAACACCATATGCAGAGGGGAGGTTCTCCTCAGCTGTGCTGGATTTTCTGGTTCTCTCAGAGGGATGCAAAAATCAGTGGTGTGCAGACCTGTTCTGCTTACACCTAAAAAATTATGGTCAAGCAATGAAATCTTCCTGGAGAAAGGGCAAAAGTGTTTCTGTTTGGGGGAATTTGTGACAACAAAAGACTGACATGCCTCATAGAAAGGGCCAATTTAGAGGTAACTCTTGTGCAATTTCAATCACATCTCTCTTTAAGCCACATAGCAATGACTACTGTTTCTGTACAGGTAAAGTGATAGGGCCCAAAATAATGTTGCTTCTGCTGTATTATTTGTGTGGTAGGAGAAAACCCATCAGGTTTACTCAACTTCATTTGACGTAATTTTGTCAGCTGTTGGCTCCTCAGTTTGGGGTTCCTGAGTACTCAAGGTCTCCTGCTTACTTATCCGCATCAAGGCTCTATAAAATAATACTCTCTTAGCCAAACACCTAAAAATGAAAACATTTCTTGAAAAGCAATAGAGATGGCATTTTTCTGAAAAAAAAAAAAAAAAAAAAAAACCAAAACAAAAACCACCAAACCGAA
>JAWWEV010000095.1:31168865-31181055 GCA_035583235.1 Hafferia zeledoni
TGCAATGATACCTCTGCCTTTCAAAGCAAACAGGATATGCAGCTTCACCTCCCACTTTACTGAGGAAGAGAAGATTTACAGAAGCAGACTGTGGAGAGCTGAGCAATCTTCTTCTCAGACATCTTTATGCACATCACCAGGGAACTCTCTTTTCTGTATTTTTTGTTTACTTTTAATGCAGCACAGTAGACACCAGCATTAAAGCATCTAATTGGTATTTAATGAAAAGAATAAATACAAAGAACTGTTAAAATAAAAATACACACTGAACAACTGTAAGTAACTGGAAGAACAATGAATCTTTTAGGGATAGGTCACATTTCAGAATTAATAATATATTTTTTCTCTTTTGTGTTAAAATTTTTGTCTTTTTTAATAACAGTTTAGGCACAATAATAGCATCAAAGTAGGACATTAGATAATAAAAACATATATTCTTAAATATTACTTATGTTTTCTTTGTAGAGTCAGTCCATGCTACTTGGAAGCTGAAAGTCGGCAAAGAGTGAAAAAAGGAGAAAGGCTGGCATTAGGGCACTTCTAGCAGGGATAATTATTACAGGCAATTAGGCTACATAATTGCCCCAGGAGATGAAATCATCTGCTGCTAAGAAACAAAGAAACCTTAGTTCTTGCTAGCAGCTCCTACCAGCTGATGTGCTGCTGCTCTGAAATCTTTATATGAGTATATTTGGTAACCTCAATTGTGGGTTATATTCCATTTTTGTTTCAGTAAACAACATGCCTGTGGCAGATTAGAATATTGCTGTGGAAACTGAATCAGGTGGCTCCTTTATTCTGCACTTCTCAGAAAAGGAATTTTATCTCCAACTTGTGGAAGGAACTGCAGCTTCTGAAGTTTCCCACTAGTCTTCTGATATTCTCCATAGCTTCAGGGAGTCACAGGGAACCTCTCCATGGTGCATTTTCAGCAGATAAGCAGTTGGTCCAGCGTAGATAAATCAGCTGAGAAACAGGGAGCTCTGTAAGGTTGGGTGGGACATGGAGGAAGCCCTTTCCCAGAGGAAGGAGAGCAGACAGGCTGGTTGGTTTGGCCACCTCAGGATCCCTGGGTCTGAAACACCCCTGCAGCCACTATGCCTTTGGCATCTCAGAAGGCAACGGACAGTGACAAATTTGCTGTCCTGTCCTGCTTTAACTTCAGTCCCTGTCAAACAGGCACTGCAGAAACTGAAAAGGGCAACCAAACCTTGCAGGAAGGCCTCAGAAAAGCATGGAGCAGCCTGCTCCTGCACAGGGAAGCTGCACAAATATGTCTGAAGCTGTGCGCTCTGCAGAGGCAGCAATACAGGATGTGGGCCTAAGGGGGAGAAATGCAGGTTTGAGAGGTGAGGAACCAGTTCTTGCAAAATGTCCTCAACCAGCTAAGGCTTGCACAGTAACGTCAGCACTTCTGAGAGAAGAGCATGCTCCAGCATCTTCTCCAGAGGGTCCTCCTGGATCTGGCCTGCATGGGTTTATTATCATAATTAACACTGCAACTTGCTTCAAATGACACATTTTAGTAAGTTATTAGTAATTCAGGTGAAGGTACAGCAAGGCCAGTTAAATGTTTACCTGCTAAACAAAGCATCATATTATACTTCACATGCATGCAGATGATCACATGTAACTTGCGTGATGCAGCAGGGCTGTTACACTGTCCACAAGCTCTAGAGCCTGGTTTCACCTGGATGTGTATTTCATGGCTGATTGTTCATGCTTCCAGATTCTGCTTCTCCAGCTGAATCATTCAGAAATCCTTCCTCCAAAGATGATTTCCTGGAGTCCATAATAAGCCATGAGCACACACAACAGGCTTTGCACTAGTATGGGCAATGAGTTGTTCTAATCTATCTGGACAACTTTTATAGTTTGTGTAGGGCTTAGTTATTTTCAAGAGCTCTGGTCCTGTAGCCAGCTGGTTCAAAATTTGTTATGGAACTCCATATAAAGTGTTTAGTCCTCTAATCATAGTCTTAGGATATGTTCTTATGCCACCAAACTCCAGTGAGCGCTTGCATTCTTGATGCCTTCCACTCAGCCATATATCTCCAGTTGGGCTTCTTTAAAAGGGAATCTATTACTTCCACATATGGGTTAGGAAGAGCACCACTTAGCTCCTCTGGCAAACCAGGTACAGAGCAGCATATATTTCTCAATGGTTAGCTATGGAATAATTAAGGATGCCAAAACTATATTACACCATTGCTTTGAAAAGAACCATGCTGAGTTGCTTTTACCAGCTTTTGTAAGCTACTCTTGCACAACTCCTTCCCTTCTTGCTTGAATAAATTCAGTGCTCCCTCATCCTGCACCTCAGATGCCAAATCCTGTGCCCTTGATAACCATGAACTGACAACTATTGAGAAGCATAGCATGAGACAAATAGTTATTTGAAAATGCAGTCCAGAAGTATGTATAGAGGAGGCACAAAAGTTGGGAAACCCTTCACGTAGTTTTCCGAGTATTGCCATTGTTTTTCCATTAAGTGACCTGACCCATGGGAAGTGTGCATCACAGGTGGACCTTCCCAGCACAGTATCAAGTTTGTTGGTTGGTTTGATTTCTTCATTGAAACAGGCCAGCTTCCAGAAACTGTCAAGCCAGGAAATTCCATTCTGCATCAGTTTTCCCGTGGTAAATTTTCTTCTGACAAAAGATAGAGTAGAGCATATGGAGAGAGAATACAAGCCTTTACATATATTTGAATCATTCTGTGTCTCCTTCCTGTGTGTATATGAACAAAGGTTTATGGTTGAGAAGCTAATTTGCATACACACTACAAGGATACTATTATATTTAGTTAAATGCAGTGTTTCTCTTCTGGAAGCATGTCTGAATTATTTTACAGGTACAACTACCATGATTCATTGCTAGTGTTATATATCTATTTATTTAATTTAGGCACCCAACGCCTCTAGTGCTTCTCAAGACTTAGCACTAAAGTAGGAACGATTTTACATATTACACATATCTTAAAGTGAAGAAAAATATTACAAAATTTAAGATGTACCTTAGCATAGGGACAAAACCACAACTTCTTCGCTAATTAAACACTATTTTCATACATGTTACATGACATGGAGAACAGCCAGAGCTGTTTTAGATGCTATAAAAGCAAAAAAAGCAGCACTTTTAAAATTTTATTTAAATCAAGTAACCAGATTCTGAATTGGAAAAGTATCTTTTTCCAGAGAGCCATGCAGTCTACCTTTGCTGTAAATTACACTTGCTAACCAGATGGTTAGAGAGACCTGAAACAATTTTTGTCGTTACATTTAATAGGCAGAAAGGTTGCATCTACTACCCATGGCCTGGAAACACAACCAAAAGTACCTGTTTAAATTTGTACAATTCAGTCCAACTTTGTGAGGCAGTGACCTATGAAAGGCTGAGCCTTTCATCATCAGCAGGGGTGAGCAGTTCCCATCCTAGACAGGACAGACTATGTACAGCCCACCTATCGTCCCTCTGCAGGAGGGGTAGCACCCAAATGACACACAGTCATTTAGTAGTAACCACGCAGTGTTTGTTATTGCTTTTTTCTTCATCAATTTCTTTGAAGGACTTTATAGCACTACAGCAACAGAGCAGAATATGAGATAGAGACCATCTGTACTAATGAAAGATAGAAGTGATTCTTTAGAAAAAGTGAAATGCTTTACCATGCTTCCATTTTTAACCACATCCAGCTAGCTTGCACTTCATACCTCACGTTTCCATACACATGCCTTCAACAGCACAGAACCACCTATAACGACATTATGTATTTTGTTGCATTAACTCTTACATCCAGAAAAACAGCCAACAGTAAGTAGTTTACTTTTAACATTGGCAGATGTAAAGCACAGAAAAATTGTACAGAGCTATAGACATTCTGGCACAACTGTAAGATTCCATACTTTCCCATTTGGTAGCTATAATCTCCTGCCATGAAAGAATGTGCATGTTTTAGAAATTGTTAGTGATATTGTAACAATTTAATCCAGGGACTCAGACCTCAGTGTAATGATTTCTCTTAGAGTACAGTCCTATTCACCCTTGTGTCATCTAGAAATTGTCTGCAAGTATTTTGTACCATTGCATCTATGTAGAAAGTCCAGCGACACAATGACTGGTAATTGAAGTGGCCAGGTTCCACACTGGGGACAGCCCCTCCTTCAACCAGCACAGGATTCATACAGTGCCCTGTCTGTCCTACGGGGCGGCACGGCAGTGAAGCCACCTGCTCCTCAGGCACAAAGGCAACAGGCCAGGCAAATCTGTCCCAATGCTGCCAGTTGGGCAGTGCTGGTCTATTACAAAGAATATCTTTGGCAACACTTCTAGAAATAGTTCCATTCATCGTTCTTGCCTCAGAGACAATTAAATTCGGCAAGCTGCTGCCAAAGCAGATTTTTAACCCTATTAATTCAAGAGCACGGGATTGTTTAAAGCAAATTGGTATGTGTATTACACTAAAATCTCTTCTTTTGTGAAAAGTAGGCCAAAGTACTTGTCTTCCTTGATTGCCAAGACTTGCTTACTTACTCTTAATCAGCAAATTATTGTGCTGTGTGTACCTCAAGTGTGATCCCGTGAACTGAATGCCCAATAGCAGCTTTAGACAGTCCCTTAGAGTATGTCTTCTGGCTTGTTTTTTCCAAGAGAAATCCTGTTTGCATGCTCCAGCTCTGTTCTGCCATGTGAACCAAAGCAATTTAGCAGAGGAGATCCACAGATTCATTCCATCCACTCAACCAATCCGAGCTAAAACACTTAATGCAGCTGTGCCCTACACTACACATTCTGAAGCAGAGGAGTAAAGCCTGAAGTCTGGTAAGTAACTTTATGGCTATGTAGTTAAATAAGTTGATTGGCTGGAGAGTGTTAACTCTGGACTTCCAGGTGAGCGTATCAGTATCTTAATGTACTTAGTAGGCATCTTTTTTCTGAAGTAGAAATTTGAAAATTGGGCCTTGGTTACTTGTACATGCATTTAAATAGAAATTACTAAGCACCATTGCTTTGTTCTGGCTTCAGTAGGGTATGAAAGCTAAATTGCTATAGACTATCTATCCCCAAAGAGTGGAAAAGCAAAACTTAAATTCACCACTCCGAAAATTCTTAACTTCACGGTGTAGTGGGACATAAAAATTCCTTCTGATATTGAAATTCATATTGCACCTTGTTTGTTAAATTTTGTCACTATTCTGCTATAGATAACAGCACATGGGACTTTCAAAGGGAGTGAAACAGCTTTTCTCCAGAAGGGAAAAAAAAAAAAGAGAAGCTTTTTGTCGCATCACTTGCAACATACAGGAAACATAAAACCAGTAAGTAAACCTTGTGTTATGCTCTATAATGATCACTCCAGTACAGGGGGAAAATAAAAACCCCAGCTGCACAAACTAGTTTTGAATCAGCAGTATGCACTCATAGTAACAGGGCAAACTCATGATTTCAAAGTAAAATCAGCTCTACAGAGAGGATTAGATACATGGAAGAAAATAATTTTGTGTTATTTCCAGACATAAAGAGAAAATAAGCATGTAGAATAATCATACACCAATGCACTGGAGGACTGGAGGGAGATATAACCACTATAACTGTGATGTATGGAATCTGATTATGTTTTTAAAGATACCAATACATTTAAATTAATCCCTCCAATAGTCTGAATGTTGTTTATAAGGATATATTACAGAATAATAGGAGCATTCACTCATTCAGCATAAAATGATTATACACAATTATTAACTTAGCTTTTCCAATATCCTGATGTAGGGAAACAAATAACATATGAAGAATGGAAAGAATATTGTCAGAAGAGGATCCAAGAAGATGGAGAAGAAACAGAACTGATAGGAATAGGGATGGACAGTGGATTTGAAGCTCCGGAAGTTTGAGAGTTGAATGTTGCAAATGATTTTATATGGGTTTTTGGTTTTGTATCCTCCCCGCGGTTTCCCCCCCATTCATTCCTCCCACTGTGTGCTCCTCCTCCAGTTTGTCCCTAATGCTGCACCACTGAGGCATTGGGGCCATCTCTCAAGCACAGCCCCTGCTGCACACTGCCAACACAGCCGCCATGGCGAGTGTCACTGCCGCACAGCAGCTCCAGGATCCTCTGGCAGGTCCAAACCGGGGCAGCCCCTCCCAAGGGGATCGTCTCTGTGTCACACTGCTGGTGGTGCACCAGAAATACGCCTGCCTTTTCTGCCCATCCTGTCCCAATCCCCGAGTCCCTCAATTCTGTTGTCACTTGATGAGTGTTTCCCCATTGGCTATTCCGGTTGTCAGTTAACCACTCTGCCCCTCCCCGCGCCCTATTGCATCCAAGTTCCAAAGCGCTCCCCTCAGTCTTCCTTCCTTTTTCCAGGACTGTTCTTATTCGATGTTTAATGGTTACCAACATACTGTTCACCAATTCCCTTTTAAGTTTCCACCCCGTTTCGAGCACCTCCCCTAACTGACTTTCTATAAGTTGTCTCCTTTATTAATAAAGGGGTTTTTTTGTTTATTCTCTCACTGAGTGCAGAGGGTTTCCTTGGGAGCCAATTCCCCTCGGTTGGTTACTGTCATCCTATTGTTGCATGTTCAGACTTTACCAAGTGAGTAAATCATACCTGCCATAATTAAATGCACAGGGAACGAGTAGGAATAAAATGCAGTTTTCATAAAAACCTGTAGAAAGGATGGCTCTGGTGAGGTGCATATACTGTCTGTACAGCTCTATTCCTCTGCCAGTCTTAGACTCTACCACTGTGCTGTGGATGCAGTCCTAAGCACAGCTGTCCACAATGTGTGCCCCTGTAAGGGATACAATAGACACACATCCTTCTCACACATCTCTCTCTTGCACGCACATGTGATGGTATTTTCTTCCACTGGTAAGATACTGTCGCATACTTCTATGTTTGAACGTGGGCACACACTGCTCTTTCCTCCTCATGTCAGGGGAACTGAGAGCTGGAGTAAATAGATTTGTTGATACAATCCAGGTCTCCCTTATGTGTCAGACAGCGGTGCTACGGCATGTTTCTGACACTAGCAGTTTTGCAAAGATTGTCTCCTTGCAGAACATATGTTAATTCAAACAGCCTCCACCTATGACTAAAACTTCACTAGTCTGCAGAACTCTAAGCTCCGTTCCTGAGCATCCAGTACTATACACTGTTTATAATATGTAGCATATGCACACATCTTACACTAACATTATTCAGTGCAGGAGTTTCTCCTCCTTTTTGTAATACAGCCCTTATTATCTTCCTTTTTGTATTTTCTACTTAACAGCGAAGCAAAGACCATTTACAACAACTGTGTGCTGGTATTTATACATATATCCTGATAAGATGGTAAGGCCATTAATACTGTACATACTAAAACAATTGGACATTTGAAGAGATCACTGTCTATAACCACAAAGAGAGAAAAGTAGTGATGCACGGAAATGTTACAGGAAGAAAATAGAATTAAGAGAATGAAACCACATACAAGGGGAAATTCCTATCTGTCAGTACTATTAGGTGGTTAAATAGATACACAGGCAGAGAAGTGCCAACTTGTTGCTCAAAAAACCCTGAAACTCTATGAATCACTTCTTTAAAAAGTGTATTTAGAAGTAAGGTCAGCACAACATGAATGGCTGTGATTACAATATTGAAATACAGTTTTTATCACCTAGTGGTACACAAGTGAAAGGTTTGATGAACAGCAGAGCCAGAAGCACTAGCATTCTGTGACTCCACTCCATGTCCTGCACCTCCTGCCATGTCCCTCAGCTGGGACATGTTCTGGACAGCCACCGTTGTTATCAACAGCTGTTAACCTTGGTCTCCTCCCCAGAGTCCCCTTATGTTGCTCATCATGGCACAAAGCAAGCCAGCCCTTGAAGACCATGGAGCACAGCTGGAATGTGGGTACCTCGGCTGAGTTCCCAGAGGTCCTGGAAGCCCATGGTGCCTCTCTACTCTGTAATTCTGTTTCTTGCAAAGGCAAAGGACTCAGTGCACATTTTTTGCTGACACAAGGGGTTAGTGTCCCCAGCATCCAGATGCCACAGGTATTTCACGAAACACCCCCGACATCTGGTGAGCCAACCATCTCTCAAACAGCTGTCCTCACTACAGTCAATGACACCCACGTCTACTGTCTATCTTTAGTAATTGTATAGTTGTTCCTTGCACAGTTACATATCTGAGCATGTAAAGATCTAGATACCGGTTGCTGAATTTTTGCTACATTAAGTAGAGTTGATCATTACAGAGACTGGCAACAGCACATAAGTTGAAAGTTACAGCTGCCTTTGGTTGCAACACCATATTGACATTTGCAGGCTAACTTGGTTTGGTACTATTTGCGTTGTGGTGTATTTGCATTGACCTAAAAGGGATTTCAGGAGAATAATATGCATCACTAAAATAAGAAATCGTGTACTTCTCATGGGGCACAGCTCATGGCTTCAAAAACTGGATGGGAAGGTGAAGATCATCCTTTTAGTCTTCTAAAAGACTAGTGAAAACATTCTTATGAGGGTGTTTTGGTGTTGCCTCACTAATTTCATTGTTTGCTGCACAGTATATTTCTTATAGAAAAGTCAGGAAGTTAAATTTCTGCCAGGTACAACCATCTATGCCTACTGTCTCAGCCAACAGATCAGTTAGGCATGCTATACCTTAATGGTCCACATAATTGTATACATACTTGAGAACTTCCTTTGGTCTTCTCAGGCTTTTGTTTAAACCACTCAAGGCTGTAAAGTACTGCTTACATTTCGCAGGAAAGTTGATTTCAGGACAGTACCCTTTAATCTGCTCGTGGCTCTGAGTACTGATTAGGCCCCAAGCAAAGAACAGAAATAAGTTTCTTATCTGTAAAATGAAGAAACCTTCATTTGCTAAGAGAAAAATATAAAAATGTACAGTAAGGAACTCAGACTTGCTATTTTCTGTGTACCAAGGCAACTGTCTTAAAGGCAGTTCCTATTCTCACAGCTGCCTTTTATTCTTTTATTCTTTCAAAGAATAAAAGTTCTTTCATAAGAACTTTTATTCTTTCAAAGTCCTACAGCTGATGGGTGCAGGTTAAGTAGAAAAGCAGGCTGCACAGAAACTCCTGTATCTTAAGAGCAAAAAGGGTTACTTGCAGAGGTCTGAGTAGCCCATAGTGTTTTCTTCAGTCCAAGTTCTGGTTATGTCACTGTCCTACAGACTCTCACCAACTGAGTAAAACAAAGGCGAAGCACTGCTAGATACCTCCTGTACAAAGAAGCATATTCCAGGAATGCTGTAGTTGAACTTCCCTTATGAGGAACAATGAAACCAAGAGCAAGCAGCTTCCCTGAAACCACAACAGCTCAAAGACATCCCATGTTGAAATGACTTTTCAGCAAATGCTCCTGTCAATCACTGCAAGCAGCCTAGAGGAAATGTAATTGATAACTGAGTATTTTTAGCACCTGTAAAGGAAGTGAGTAGTTTAGCTTTCTTGCTCTCTGGAGAAGAGATCTTTACTATGCCATGTAAATGTCAAGTCCTGGAGCACACATATAGTTTGTAGACAAAAATGGGGTGATATTTTCCCTTTTAATGTAGGGCAAAATCAGCCTGCCCATATTAACTTTACATGACATGATCTCTAGAAAAGGCCACACCATCCTTAAATTGTTTTGGACTTAATGTGGTGTTGTCATGCAATTAGGTTTTGCAAAATTGGCTTCTGGAGTGATAGCTTCTATTGTTACAGCATATGGCAATCAGAGAGCAGCTTGTGGCAGATGTGATGTTTATTCACCATTTGCTAGTTTTAGATTTAATGATGTCATTCTAATCAAAGCAAATGTTAGATGTGTTTGACATCTAAGGAGTTTTTCAGCCCCCCCATCATGTTTAAGCTGCTTCTGTCAAGTGAAAACACGTCAGCTCTGAATGCATCTAAGTCATATTTAAGAACTAATGATGCAATTTACTGGGAGTCTGTATTCCAAAAATCCATGTTTCCAACATGCATTGTGTTCTTCCAGCAGACTACAAAGACCACCTATTATAATAAGTGAGCTCATTAAGCATGCAGCTTCTTAGTCTTGCAAGCTGTTGCGATAAACAGCTGTTGCAAGAGGGTGAAGGTTGAATTATCAACTTGGACAGCACAGCACTTCATTAAGCCAGCCCCAGAAAGTATCTGAGCAATAGCTCAATTACCATGCAGTATACCTCTGACTACAGCACACAAGCAAAACATCAGTGGTATTTCAGTGACATACTTCCCCACCCAGCAAGCAAGACACTCCCAGAAATGAATTGTCAAAAATTTATTATGAAAGCTTCAATTGCAGCAAATATTTCAATAAAAGTTATTGCATTATTAAAACCAGTTCTGCAGAGTGACCCAAGCGGTCTGTTGAAGTCTGTCTGCTTTGGAATCTCTGTAGTTGTCTTAGTAATCAGTCCCCAGTAGTCCGTCAAACATTGAAACTTTCTCCTCTGTATTTTGCAGACAGCAGTAACAGTTCGTACTTCCACAACTCTATCCAGTCGTTCTGGAAAGTTTTGGCCGACTTCCCTCGACATTCTCTCTCCCTTCTTAAACAGCTCCTTATGGCTGACAAACTTGCAATACTTCTTTCAGTTCCATGGTGTGCCAGCCTCTCCACGGTTGCAGCCTACTGAGGCTCACTGGTGAGGTGAGCTGTTCTCCACTTTCTCCTCTGTAAGAGCCCACTGCATGCCAGTCTGAGGGACCTTAATCCAGTCTCTTGACCAGGCTAATCCATGGAATCAGCAACTTGTTGCGCAGTTTGGTGAACCCACACCATGTTGAGAATGGAACAAAGGTTTCAACCTCCTTAGTGTACCGGGTCACCATCACTCGGGCAAGGTGATAGTTGGCACCCAGTCATTGACATTTCGTCTCTCTTCACAAAATAAGTTCAGCTTTTCAAGAGCTGCGTCCTTCCAGCCTTCTTCATTTGGGTTCTGCCAGAAAGAAAAGAGTTGCACACCATGAGTGCTGCCTGCCAACTGAGGTCACCATAATATTTACAGAAGCATTAGCTTAGGACGCCAGGCACTTCCAGACAGTTTCTGTTCTGACACAGACAAGACAGGAAGCAGAGATGTTGCCCTTGCGGACAACGGAGGAAATCCACAGTTACAAGAAGTACTGCCTCCTCCTCCTCCTACTGCTACTCAGCTGACTCGCTGTGTGCCAAGGACCCCCCCTCTGTGTCCAGAACAGGACTCGACCACCAGAAGTGGGAAAGAGGGCCGCCCCCGACAGGCTCTCGTCGTGCGGTGCAGAGCCTGGGCGCGGTGTAGGGTCAGCTCTCGTCTCCCGCGGGACACCCACCGTGATGAGGATGCAGTGGAGGTCCCGCGGCTCTCCGGTCTCGTCGCTGGGCCCCACGATGGCCTCCAGCTTGGCCACGTCGTTCACTCGCACGATGTCGATGTCGTTCTCGCAGCAGAAGGCTTGGATCAGGGTGAAGTGGATCTGCAGGGCAATGTCCCCCTCGTCCTCCTGGTCCGTGGCCAGCAGGCAGAACGCGACGTTGTCAGGGTCGCTGTAAGAGGGAAGCCGCGCGCTGAGCCCCGCGGCCGGCGCCAGCCGTGCCGCCGCCCCGCTGGGCGCACGCAACACATTTCCCCGGCTCCCGCCGCCCTACTTACACATTCATCAGTTTGGCCGACTCGTATACGCCGGCGGTGAGGCAGCCTCTGCGCTGCGCCGACACCAGCAGCTCGTGGAGGGCCGTGCCGGCGCTCTGCATCCTGTGAGCCGGGAGAGGGCAGAGGGTCAGCGCGGCGCGGCCACCACCGCCACGAGATCGCCCGCTCCGCGCTGGCCCCGGCCCCGCCACTGCCCACCGTCACTGCCCACACGTACCAGTCGTGGCCCGAAGGCGCAGGCTGCTGTCCGTGGATCTCCTCTAGAGTCATGGTAGCGAGTTCCCAAAGCACGGCGGCGGCTTCGTCAGCGGCTCCTGTCACAGACCAAGCCGTTCCACGCACTCCCGAGCGCTCTGAAGCGCAAGCCCCTCGGCCCGCGCAATTTATAGCGCGCGTGGCAGCCTCCCGGGCTCCCATTGGCCGGCGAGGGAGACAGGGATGGCTTTATTATGCTAATCGGCGCGCGCCGGTGAGGAAACGCGGGGGGGGGGGAAGAGGGGAAAGGGGGAAGGGAGAGGGGGGCCGGGCGAGGGGGGAAG
>JAWWEV010000095.1:31198972-31236876 GCA_035583235.1 Hafferia zeledoni
TGAATAGAGGGGGTAGAATACACAGCTTTGATCACCCCCACACAGTGCCAACTGGTCCCACCTGCTGAACCAGGACACTATTTCTGCTTGAAAATGGTTCCCTAAAGCTACAAATAGTCTGATTCTCCAAAGCTACAAAGAAACACAATTGGTCTCAGACATAAGAAACAATTACCTCTAATCTGGATAGTGTCTTTCATCAGTGCATCTAAAATACCTTTTACAGAGGAGACAAACATTATTATTATTCTTGTTTTACAACAAGACAAACTACAGTACAGAAAAGCTGTCACTCATTTGGCCAGTGATGGAGGTAGTCATCTGATTTCCAGTCAGATCTTGTGGCCACTAACCTGCCTACAAAAGGTTATTTACAGAGACTTGTTTCTTGGTGACAGGTCTTGACCACACAAATGGGTAACAACAAACAGCCAAAATCACTAATTTATTTTTAAATGTCCATTTTTTTCCTTCTCTCTCTGCAGAGGTCTATGAGAGCTTCAGACAGTCTAACAGACAAGATTTAAGCAACCATCAAAGAACTCCACAGAGATCTACAGATATTTCAATAGTGCCTGACTATCCATTTAATTCAGCTTACTTATGAAAGAGAAATAAGCTTTTACATTTAGTAAGTAACTCTAACTTCAGGCCTGCTGACACACATTTTCAAAGCTACAGCAAAAAATCAGACCAGTCCTGTTAAGGGAAAGGCAGAATATTGCTAACACACAGTATGAGGTGCTGATGGTGACAAAATACATTCACTTCACAGAGCAGCTTGAAGATCGCACATTTTCCTTATGGTAAGAGGCTTGGTTAGGAAATGGTGCTTGCTGCTGACACTCCTGATGGTGGGATGTCCATCTGCATCATTACTCTTGCTCTCAGAAAGCAGATTAAGTACTCCAGCTCTGCTTACTACAAATCTCTGCTATCCCTAAGAATGGTAGTAGTGAACACAATCAACTCTTGAGATGTGAAACTGTCAGTGACTTGAGCAGAAATGAGTCTCCTCATTTCAAAAACATGGATTAAGGAAACCTTTCACATCTACACTGAGGCCAGATTTTGCTAAAAAACACCTGAAATCAAATAACAGGGGAAATAAAAGTTCCTCCAAATGCCAGAGACATTTAAGCAGGACACAGAAGCACAAACACTTTAAGCAATGAACACATACCTTCGAGGACAAATTTTCCCTTTTTGATGTAAATCGAAAACAATGTTCTTGGTACCAGTCCATGCTTCAGGAACCATAAGCAAAACTTAGTGGACTATTAAGAATTATACATCAAACTGCACAAACACAAGTTTTGGTTGAAACCATCTGAATGGGCCATACTCTTTCCCCCGTGGCATGGATGCACAGCCCCTGGACTCCAGTAGAGCTGTACCACAGGTAATACACTTAATCTGTGTGCTTTGCAATTTTATAATCATACGAATACTGGAAAACTGGCACCTACAGAAACATGAGAGTTTTCCTAGGTGCATTTCAATTCAGGGTTGTTTACCCAATGGCTGTAACTGTAGGAATCATCTCATGTTTTATTTAATAATTTACATAAATTAAATCATTCTGTGAAAACCCTGAGCTTGCTGAAACAAGGCTGTGAACTAGATTCAGCAAAGACATATACAGAACTGAAGTGCTGCAATGATTTTTAAATACTCGGCTCTTGAAAGAGGATCAGTAGGTTTATGTTATATCCTGCGGCTGCTGATATAGCGTCCTGGAAGTCCTTGATGCCTCAGACTGGCAAAACACTCACATCACAAGGCCACCAAGTACTAAAAGCATGGGAAATGTCATCCTGCTCCAGAGGCTAAATCTGGGTCAGGACTGCTGGAATCTACCATCCTGAATCCTATTCTGGAAAACAGTTCAACCTAGTGCCTCTTCGTGCAATATTGAGATTATTTACAGAAAGAAATGCAAAAGATAAGCCTAGGAATAAAATCTGGCAGACCCGTGCTCTAGATCTTGCTCCAGAAGATGTTTCTGTGTATGTATAACTAGACATATAGCTGGTTTCTGTGTAACAAGAGATGTTGGTCACATGACCAGAATGTGGAGCTGCCTGGTTCCCTTACCAGTAGGCCTCTGTTATGCTCCCTTTTGAATTGCCTCCCTCTAATTATTTTTCTGGTTTAGACATTAATGTCAAAGGACTTCTGGTAAAGAAAATCTCTTTTTTATCCCAGTCAGGTCAATGCCTTGCAACAACCAAAACTGGGACAAAGTATGGGGGAAAACCACTGCCTGTAGAGAAACTACAGCCCTGTGGCTGACTAGAACTTGCTTATGGGAGGAGCAGTAGTCTGCTCTTGGCTGTGAAACTAAAGAATGTTCTTCAGGTGTACACAATGGCTGCTGTGAGACAGCAGGGATGCCTCAGACAGCCAGGTAGCTCTGTCTGCTGACACATCCCATGACACAGCCAGGATGTAAACTGAATACAGAACTACAGTTGGAGGAGCTGATTTCACAGAAGCAGAACATTTAAGAATCACAAATAATACAAAATTAGCCAAATACGTTTGCTTCAGAACATGTAAAGGACATAGTCTGGAGGCAAGAAGGAGAGGAGAAATCAGATTTTACTAACAGGCCTTGCACTTTACAAAGCAGCGAGCAGCCCAGTCATGGGACTCACCATATTTAATGAGTAAAATGGGAAAGACCTGTTTAGCGAGACTTTGTACAGCAGTGCTCTCAAATAATTATGCGGTTCTCCTGGCAGTCAGAAAGATGTGTTTTAACATGTACTTTGGCCTCTCTCACATGGCATATTGCTGTACTTTTGTCTTGACTAGCTTTCTTGCTTTACTGTCTTGGAGCCAAACTGATGTGTGGTGCAGGCAGGTTGAACCCCAGAGCAGCCATTGCAGCCAGGGGCTTGGCATCAAACACTTGAAATTCTTCTTTTCTCAGGCCTACTCTTGCACAGCCCTGAGCAGAGACTGACTTCTTGGGTCAGCTCAATTGACTTCTCAGATTCTAATGCAAGCTGAAAATCCTCAGCATTTTCTAAAGTTGGACTTGAAATAATTAAGGCAATCTCAAAACTACCAACCCAAACTGACGGGTAGATTTCGTTCTCCTGATTTCAGGCTTTGATATTAACTTTTTGCTGATGATCAGATTACTGACTATGTTAGTGAGATTTTCCACAGTCCTGGATATACAAACAAACAGTTATGCTTTTGGATGACATAATTAAAGGCTGTCACAGCTGTTATACAACCAAAAATCTTTGCATTTTAGGCATAAATGCAGTAAGTACATAATAAAATCTCTTATTATCGGTATGGTTATAGAAAACCTTTTAATTATAGGAAAGTGTTTCTGTAATAATGCAATTCTGAGTGCAATCCACATCTTGCAGTGCTTGCATCCATCCTCTATCCTAAAATGTTTGAAATGTGTGGATATACTTACAGAATAAAATGTACCTATGAGATAGTAGTAATTTCAAGATGTCTTTCCCAATGCATTTGCTGTCTTCATTTCTGGCAAATTCATGCAAGTGGCAGTATAATAAAGTACCTGGAACAGAAACCAACCAACGAACCCCAAACTTCAAAACAGACAGAAAAAAAGGATCACTTTGCGTTACTTTCATGGTGCTAACAGCTTGGAAGTCTGCTGTACAAAAAGCAGTGGGGAATTCTGGGGGAATGTGTAACTGGCACAGCACTCTGTGCTACCTGCCTCTCTGGAGTTTCATTTGCTAGGGGGCACATTAGAATAGAAGAGGAGATGAGAGGAGGTATTTCCAGATTCCCAGCTGCATAGCATTATAGGTAATTGGCTTCTGTGAGAATTGAATGTTTCAAAGCACTGGAAGGACATGTCTGCATGTGACATTTTGAGGTATTCCTCCAAGTTATTCCTAAACCAGAGAGCCCTTTGCAAACTGGAATTCACTGTGCTGGGAAGAGCTCCAGGTGGTAAGGACTGGCTTCTCTGCAGTTACAGGTCAGACCTGCACTGGCACAATGCGTTTAAGGCTCATCCTGGTGCAGTGGCTCACTTGCCTTATTACTCACACACCTAAATGTCAAGAGTAAACTGGGCCAGAATGAGCAGGGCATTGCTCTACCCTGCAGATGAAAGGGCATAAAAAAATATGTAGTTGAGCATGTCCAGACACCCAAGGCCTAAGCAAGGGGACTGGAAACGCTGGTGAAAGCACCAGGACCTAGAAACCAATATAGGAAGGAAGATCACCTGTGTGGGGGGTGCCTGCAACCAGGTTGGAGCTGGATTGCTCTCCTAAGCCCCCACAACCAGACCAGCTGTAAGATACTGAGTCAGACCATCAAGCCCCAACCTGCTGCTGTTGCAGTGCTGCCCTACAGTCTCACCATGTTGTGTCCTGCAAACGCAGGCACATGACACCAGCCTGACAGCCATGGCAGGCCCCACTGCCAGGGACCATAAATCAGCACAGTACCAGGGAAGAAACTGCTGCCCCACTGCCCCCTATTTGCCCATGTGCATCAGGAACCAGATCCAGCCACTGGCGACAGCCACCTCAGTATCAACCTCAACACAGCAACTCCCACTTCTGCAAGACCACCAGGACAGACTGACCTGGAAAAAACACAGTGGAAAAGATAGCTGAAGGTGGTGTGAGCTCTGCATCCCTTCCTGCAGGGAGAAGAGCAGGTTTTCCATGATGGTTAACCAAGCTGTAGGTACTGTGTAGGTCTTACAAAGTCATTGTGACATTCCATTACTTAAATCTGAACGTTAACATGTGGGGCAAACAAGTTTGCATGTGAACAAAATCACACCCTTTCCCTGTCAGCTAAATACCCAAATACGTACTGTGCTCATATACAAATATGTATGTCACTGCATGCGTAATGAAGACGTCAAAAACCAGTTAGAACATATGAGATTTTCCAGGGGGTTTTTTTCTGCATTGTAAGCCTTTAATGAGGGATAATTCAGCACTCCAATCAAGTAAAAGCTCACTTCTTGCTTTGAGAGTTACAAAATGAGGACACAGAATGGGCACAGACAGCAGGTAGACTTCTAGCTCTGAATTCCACTTCTTGCTATCATAACAAGTCACCAACATAGATAACCATAGGAAGGACAGCATAATGTAGTACTGCTGTCTTCGTGCAACTTAGTCTCTGCACTGGGATGTTTCCGAGGCGGGCGTACGTTCCCTTTAGAAAACCAACCACTCATGAAATAGTGTGTGTGGGGGTGGTGATGACGGATACTCTATAGTTGTAATTAGGAGTTTCAAGAAAGGCAGATCTCCATCAGGCCTAGCTAAAATAGTGAGACTTATTTTATCCTGACAGACACCTCTTTGGCTATGCCAGCCATCTTTCAAGTCACTGTAAGGACTGGGGACTGGCTGAGGCTCCTAGTCTGGATTCTTTGATCTTGGTGGCTCTGTCACATGATAAGCCTGTGCATGATTTGTGTCTCCAAAAAATTCCAACACCTTCTGCAGCTGCTGGCATGAAGGCATAGCAGGTGCTGTCTCCCTCTCCCCTTCCCTCACCTTTAGTGGCTCTTCCATGGTATCTCAGCAGTCAGGATGAAGCTCAGCACTGTCCCTGATAGAACCAGGACAAACACTGTCCTTCAAGGATGAAAATTCACCTTTGGGGTCACAGCATCTACCACCGTCCTAGATGCCTTCTGAGAGGTGGCCTGGCAGGCAGACCAGGACCACTAGTGCTTTGCAAACTATTTTTATGTTCCTGATCCTCATGCTCCTCTTACCTTCATAGAGTGTCCTCTGCCACCAGTAATCTTTTCAGCTAGTGTTTCTGTCTTTTCCAGTCACTTCTCACCCCAGGGGTCTTGACAGCTGGGGCTGAGCTGAAGCCCTGCCCTGAAAGGACAGCAGCACGGAGAAGGGGAGGACTGAGTGGATGCAGTGTGCCATGGTTTCAGGAAGGAAGGGTCAGCAGCAATCAGACCTGTGAGGCAGGACTGCCTTGAGTGGGCACTGAGCAGAAATGTCTGCACATCCTTCCTATTAGTGCCCTGAGCCCACTCTGACCCCGCTGACCCACTCCTCCAGGATCCCTGTGACTGCCCTGTCCTCTGGTTCTGGTCCCTCATCTGCAGCAGGATGGGTCTCACGTGGCAAACACTGTTGTCAAGTGATTTTTGAAGGCTGTGGCCCCTTTTACAGTGATTATGCAGTGCTGCAGCAAAGGCTGCTGAACTTTTCACCTCTTTGGTCACTCATTTTTACAAATCACGGCACCACCACACTTTTGCATATTGCACAACCAGGGACCTGACCAAGAGGCTTGCTCCCAGCACCAGGGAAAATAAAAGGAGAAATCAATATTCTAAAGGTTAAAACAGCCCTCAAATGCCAGACACTCAGCAGCTATAAATCAATGCAGCAGCATTCACTACAGAAAAGCTTGTGTTAGTTTAGGATCTATCCTGAAAATAATTCAAATAAGAAAATAGCAGCAGCCGCAAGATGGAAAAGAATTATTAGGTCATCTTCTTTGGCACGGGACATCAGGCTACACTGATTGCTTTGTGCTGTGATCAGTATAGCTGTAGCTGGTTCAGGCCCTGCTAAGGCTTTCCACTTGTTTTCCTTGTGCTTCTTCTTTAACAGATGTATTTTGAGTGAATAATTTATGCTTTTGATATTTAAAGAACAGAAATATAAATCCTCTATTTACTGAATTCAAGCAGTGCTAGTCTAGAAGGAAACAGCTGCAATGCCTCATTTCCCACCGCCTCCTCTCTGCTGACCTGCTCAGGACCTCCACCCCAGCCCAGGAAGAGCATCTTCTCCAAGGGAAGAAATTATTAGAAGAGCAGCCAAAATCATTCATAAATGACCATGTTGAAACCAGTTTATTAACCATGTTATGGGGTCGAGATGTGCTACAACATGCTTTGTTTCCTTGCATGTTTAACAACAAAGATGAAAGACATGCCATATCCTCAAAATGATCAGAACTGTTCCTGGTAAGTTCTTATTATCGATTCTGGTAGCTCCAGCCTTGCCTCTCTTCTGAGCACAGATTCCAAATTATGCTGTCTGATGCCATCTGGTGAATCCACAGGGGATGAGTAAACAATACCAAACTGATTTCCCTGTACCAAAGGAACTTGGCTTGCATTCACATTCCCTTGGAGATAAATCATTATTATTCTGATTGCTAAGGCAGATTCCACTAAGAGCAGAGGAAAAGGAAGTGATGAAGGGGCCTTCTTTTGCAGCAAGAGTGCAGTGGAGATCATGAAGACAAGGTGCAATAATAAAAGCAACTGATGTGATAGGGATTGCTCTTTTGATGTGCTGATGAATCACAAGCCTTGATTTAAGCAAATAGGTCTGCATCTGCTCTGCAGATAAGCAAAGGAAAAAAAGTATGAGTGAAAAATCTACTGATTTTTAATAGGGTAGGCAGTCTGAGCTACATTGTGTTCTCAGTTAAATTGACACATGGTAAGGGAAAAAAAAAACAAGAGAGAGAAACTTGACAAGTAGGTGCAGTAGATCTAGAAATTTATAGAATTATTTCAAATTATTTCCTTTTATAATTACACAATTGTGATTGATATTTTTCTATCTCACAAAATTCTGCAATAACTTTATAGTGTGAAAGAAATAAGAGAGTTTTGGCCCTGCAAAGACATAACAGTTCATGAAAGCAGGTATGTCCATAGCTGTTCTGCCATGCAACTGGGCAACTATAGGGTTTTCAGAAAGCAACCCAGAGCACAGGTACTGGACAACAGGCAATGGAGTCAAAAGGGATGAAACGAAATAAGTTCTTTATGCCTTACACACTTTCAGGTGACATTGTGTTTGATTTTTATTCACACCATGGTTTAAGCCATTAGTGCAGTTCTCAGGGGCGAGGTTCTCTTCCAGAATCTCTTGCAGACTTCCTGACATCACTTGGCTTGTGAGCCTCATTTTCTGTCCATACCAACTGCATGTCCCTGACAGACGCATCTGTGCTGGCCAAGTCTCAGGGCAGCCCAGTGTGCCCCACACCTGACTAGCTGCATCTCTCTAGCAGGGCCAGCATATCCCAGAGTGCCCAGAAATGTGGATAATCTGCACACATGACAGACCCAATGAAGGAGAAATCCCAAAAGTTTCACATTACTGTACTTGCTCCCAGCATGTGCAAGAGCACTTCAGGACGGCTGCCCAAAGCTGCAGATGACAGATTGCTGCTTAGCACAGTGGTCTGGTGTCAGAAGGAGAAGGGTTGTCAGAAACGTCCTACTTAGGGGATGAAAAATGTACCATCTCCAGACTCAGGAACTATATGACTCATTACAATAGTTGTAGAAGAAAAAAGAAATTATGTCCCTTAAACTTATTGCCATATCATGCGGACAATAAGGAGAAAAGAAAGTCATAATGCCCTTTGGGGACCATGCAAGCATCTACAGGATGACTCTGGGAAGAAAGGGAAACCAGCATCATCCTTAAGAGCAAACTCCATCCTGTCCATTGTGGGGACAGCAAGTAAACTGTTGGAGGAGGAGTATTTCCTCAGTGTATAAAAAGAAAACACTGAGAATGCAGCACTTTTTCAGCTAACCTAGCAGATAATCGTAATAACATAAAGGGAGTAAAAAAGAGCATTTGCAGCAAGAATGAAGAATGCCCCATAGAGGACAGCAGGGCTAACATCCAGAAGTGACTGAAAAAGGTGGATGAGCTCAATCGCTCAATGCCAGGGACAAGGAAAAGGACGCCCAATCTTCCCTCCAGCACTCATATGCAACTCAGGTGATGGAAGAGAGGGATTCAGTGAAGACTAACGAAGTGGCTGAGCTCCAGTCTTGGAGAGGGATAGGGAATGGACACTGGGATCGTGCTCCCATGGGGAGCTGCTGCAGGCAGGGTTTTGGCAGCCTGTCCAGACAGGTCCTGCAAAGGGAGAGGAGAGTTCATCTGTTTCTCTCTGCTTTTTGTTTGTTTTTAAACACCAACAGTATTTACCAGTGATTATACTGATGTTTGCACTCATTAGAAGCAGTTACTACAGTATCTTTGCCGTGATACTTGTGGATTCGTACCAGGTCGGTACAGCAGAAACTTCCTCAGCCCTAGGGTGTTTGGTTTGCACAATTCGTTTTAGGAAATCTCCCTGGCTTTTCCCAGGTTTTGTACACGCTTAGTTTTATTGGTAGTTGCCTCTGCACTTCTTTGCTTTTGATATGTTCTCATGGCTCTGCTCCATAACACTCAAAGACCAGCTGGGAAACAAAAGGAACTTCTGAGATCAAAAAGCTTCCAGCTAACATGTGATCTAGACGTGCGACAGGCTTACCTTGAGAAAAAACATTTTTCTGAATATTTTTAAGGAGAATGAAGTGTTAAGGATGTCATATATATATATATACACACACATATATACATATATACATATATATACATATATACATATATGTATATATGTGTATATATATGTATAAAAATACATATTAAAGTGAGTTTTTTCCTCAGGTGTTGACAGCCTTATTTTTACAGCTCCTCCAAATAGAAGAACCCATGTGTTAGCTAGGTGTGATTAACTTCAGGCTCTTGGCATCAGCATGACCTGCTAATATCTTCCAAAGCTTAGCCATCCTTGGTAATTCTTGCAGATTCACATCTTATTATCTGTTAGGTCATATTTTCTATTTTAATTTCAGTTAAAATATAATTGATATTGAGTCGATGTGTTTTGTAATGCAATGCTTCACCACCCCTCCTCCCAGCATGGCATTTATATGCTTAGGGAGGCTTTTCAGTTAATTCTTCCAAAAAGGCAATGAGCAAGATCCATGCTTCTGCCAAAGCTTTGTCGATGCGGTCTATCTGGCTACGCAACAGAGACAGGCAGCGAGCTACTCTGCAAAAATAAATTAGAGGCAAGCACGGCCTAAACACAGAAGTGGCTTCTCCCCTCTTCTGTCCCTCCCCTGCCCTCCCCGCCGCATCCCGGCTCCGGCCGGATCTCGGGGTCTCGGCGGGCCGGTGGTCAGGATGGACGCGATGCGTTTGCAGCCGGGAACACGGCGGCACAGCAAACAGAGACGAATCCCCGGCCTCCCCGAGCCCTGCAGGCATGGATGGGGATATCCCTTCCTCCACTGCAACGTGCTCTGGGAGTTCAAGCTGTACCTGAGAAATCGTAAAGTCAAACGAAACAATTTAGTGCTGAATATGCATAACCATTACCCTGAAGTGCCGGGGCAAACTGCCTTTTCACATGTAAGCAGGTAGTGAACACAAGCTTCAGGTACGTGCTAATGCCCCCCTACAGGGAGGACAATGTCACTGTTTATCAGGCTCTCCTCTCCTTTTTTATAGCTGTAGGTTAAGCACTGATACTTACACAAGTCATACCCATCCATCGGATCTCTTTACAGCACTGTTGTCTAGTCTAAAATCTTCATTAAAATTCATATTCCCAGTTCTACCAGTTTATTCCGGCAGCGATCTGCAGGAGGTCTCACAAGACCCGGGCGGGTGGCAATCCCTGTCACATGCGATTGTGATTTCCAAACTGCCTTTTTGGTAAGAGGCCAAGACCAGCACCAGAAGCACCAAAATTCAGAAAAGAGCAAATGTAACAAAAAATATTTGGTGGGAACGGTGGGGTGGGGATGCAGAAGGACCAACGTTCAAACAATGTGCAGCTCACAAAAGCAGATCCTAAGGGTCTTCTGGCCAATACACATACCGGAAGTGCCATGGATCTCATTTATCCCTGCAGCTTGGCCTCTCACATAGATTAAGCTCTTGGAAGGGAAAAAAATCTCTCCACCCTTCTCCACAGACTACATACATTTCTGCAAGGCAGCCAGACCAACAACAGTACAACGCAGTGCACATCTCTCTTGAAGATCTTTCTTATTTTGTCTCCAAAGGAAACGTGTTTCACAAATGAAAGAACACTTTACCAGGCTTACAGCACATCTCTGAGGAACTTCAAAGTTTCTGTGCTGTACAGTTTTCTAAAAAAGAAAACCCACATTATTCCTTCGTGAAAATGGCAAAGCCAAGAGCACTATTTTCTGCATGCTTCACTGCCTTCTTCTATAACAGTCTAAGCTTCATGTAAAAACCATTTTCTTGCTCTCTAACAGACTAAATAGGCATGCACGAACTTATTTATTATTTATTTATTATTTATTAATGAATTACTATATTAATTCATAAGAAACACGGTTATGGACCTCCTCTGAAAGGGTTAAAGTGCTTTTTGCCTACTTACCCGTTAATATCAATTTGCGTAGTTAACCCAGTGGGGACTGAGTAGTCAGACTGGGACTTGCTGTATGTTAGCAGTGTACATCTAGGATGGAAGCCTGACATTATATAAAGTAAATGAAGATTGAGTAATGCAGAGTACTTACTGTAAGTAAGGACTTTATCCCATTTGAGCAAAAAAGGATTAAGAATGTTTATAAATAAACTATTGAGTGCAAATATTTTAGACTCCACCATAACTGGCTAGCAATAAACAGAGATTTCTGTAATGTTAATTCTGGTTCTAGCAGTAACTATACACATATGCATCCTGAGGAAAATCAAATTACACCAAAATACTTTGTGCAGAGACAAGCTATTCTTACCATTTTACAATGCTTGTATAAAGAGTAAGTAATATCATAATGTAACTGCTTTCTGCAAACCTGCTCACACATCATTCCCCCAATATATCATTGTGCTGGTTCATACCAACAAGTTCCCAAAGGAGCAGCTTAGTTAGCAGCAGACATTGATTTCTGAGCTCAGACTATTATGTTTCACTTGAGAAATGAAAATGTTTCTGAAAACTGGCAGTGGGGCAACACACCATCTTCCTGGCAAGGGAACATTATAAGGCATTTACTGCTGTTGGTACCAATTTGATTCACAATGTTGTCGTGCATGGGAAAATTTTCAGCATTACTAATGAATAACAGCTTCTGAAAGACGGGAAATTAATTTGATAAGAAGCCACCCAAATCCTTGCAGAGCAGGATAAAGACATCCAGGAATGCATAAACAGGATGGCTGAGTTGACAGGGTGAAGCAGGAGGGCTGTCAGAGCCATATAATCTCACATGAGCATACTTTGACTTTCTGAGAAGCTCCTCAGGGAGTAGCTTCCTTGGGCACTGAATGCCACAGCATCAGCAGGGCACTGATTTCACACCCAGGTTCACCTTCTGGCCTTCTCTGTGTGGCCTAGAGGAGTAGTAGGTCTGGCAAGAGCCAGGAAGGTACCGAGAGCTTCAGACCTCCCTAATTAACTCCTTAGTCATCACAGCCCGTGATGTTTCCAGTATGGCCTGTCTTCCTTGTACTAATCCATGAAATCAAGAGAAGTGCTGACAAAAGTATAATTACTTGGGCTGTTGTTTTATGATACTGAGCATTTGGTGGCAATACAGCCTGAAGATATTCCTGTTCCATTCCCCTGCCCAATTCTTGCTTCTGGTGGGGAGACCACTCCAGTGGCCATGTTGAAAGCTGCTTGAGGAAATGTCCCAATCTTAAAAACCCTGAAATCTGCAAAAAACCCAGACACCACACCTAGGACAGATGCATGCATCTGCATGGGAGAGAATGGGAGAGAGGCTAGAGACCCAGAAGCAGGGCTGCCTCAAGCTTGGATCATCACCAAACACTTGGTAGCCTTAATACACATGAATGCTCAGGGAGGTTTCTCCTCTGAGAGGAACTCACTGTATTTGGTATGCAAGGAGACAGCCATGGATAGCAATTAAACTGCTAGAGTGTGATAACATTTCCATTAGGGAAGATGTATTTTGCATCTAGGTTCAGTGAGTGACCAAGTGCCTGTGATAGCTTCATGCCTAGAGAGTTATCAATCAATGTTCCTTCCTTTTTATTCTGCACTCTCAAGTCCAATAGGTATTTTTGTCTCTGAGGTTAGAGACAAATTTATTGTTCTTTCTTCCTAATACAATTAAAGCTTTGTCATTTTGGCTTTGTGAGATACTTTGTTTAATCAAAAAGGAAAATAAGGGATTTTATTTCTACAAAGACTAGCAGAAGGCAAGAGCTGGTATTACCAAGCTTTGAGAAAAATTGATATCAGGAAAATTATTCTCCAAATGGAGGCTGAGGGCACTGACCATGGTGAACTGAACTGCAACATGTAATTTCATTACTCTGGCTGGGCTAAGCTGCCTAAGCTTATTTCTGCCCTCAGCAACAGGGCTCATGGGTTTGCAGCACTGTGGAAGTATTTGAAAGGCTTTAGAATTGTTATAATTTTCTTGAGTTCCTAAAAAGTGTCCGGTTGGTCATTAGCTGATCACCTCTGAGTTTAAACAAATCACACACTGTTGAGATCCTGAAAATATGGTAGTTAGAACTTAAGGCAGCACTGCCATTACACCAGTTCTGGCAGAATTACCATGCATGTAGGAAATCTGTTTTATTCCCACATGTGTTTAGTTTTCAGACTTACAGGCTCCATGGTGGGGAAGGGGAAAAACCAACAATCAAACCGTCATTCTTTCCCCTGAGAACTGTGCTGCATTATTTTACTGTATGCAATCTTTTGTTTTTCATAAGGCTATATATACCAGTAAAGCATTTCTTCTCCTTCCTGGTCCTGTAAAGTAAGAGAGTAAGATGAACAACAATTTTGCATGGTAGGTATGTATATCTGTCTGTAAACATTTATATGTAACTTTCATGTCTGTGAATTGTGCTGGCCAGATAATCATGAAAACTTGACAGCCTCTCCTTCAAAGCAGAACTCTGAGAAGCAATTACATTCACTTTGAATACCAGATGGGCAAGCTTCTGACATCATAAAACACTGTATTTAATTTTGAACTTGGAGGACAGAGTTGCATCCTGCCATCTTTACTCTGTCTTCAAATAAGATTACCTGCTCCAGGACTAAAAATTATGTTTATCATTTGTGCTTGCTCCAGCAAACCCTGGCTAAGTTCACTGACCTCTGTGATACACAGGGTGAGACCGAATGATCAATCATTTTTAATCCTTAAATCCTACAAACAAAAAGAGAGAACTGCACAGCTCCTTGTGATGCAAGCTGTTCTGTTAGCTGTGGCACAAACCCTAGCACATAAGGCTCTGAGCTTCCTAAACTGCCTCATAAAATCCTGCATTAAACTCAGTACCAACACCCCTCCATCCAGGGTGTTGGTACTGGGTGTAACTAAACCAGCATGGAGAGTGGTTTAACAACATGTATAAACAAGACCAAGCAATGCAAATCACAGTTCCTGCAACTCCTTTTGAGCTGTTCTTGGAACAAGGAAGAGCAATGTACAATAAAGGGTGAAAAATCATTGGTTTTCCCCTTTTTGAGCTTTTACTTCTTGTTAATTCACACTGTGAATTAGTTCTGGTTGGTGGATACATTTAGGTATTTTGTGAATCTGAGAGCATGTCCTATTCCATTCAGATTATGAAACAAGCACAACAAACATGCCTATTGACTGGGTATCTATATAGCATTTGGTCATTTGAGAAATCTGTCCCCACAAAGGTCAAATGGACATCTGAGGACAGGAGGAAGATGGAAGTGTAGAGGCCAGTATATTCCACGAGGGCTGTCAGTGGACAGGCTCTTTTGACCCTCCTGTCAATCTACTAGTCCATACATTAGTGATAGCAATGTGTTAACCTTTTCTATTTTTTAAATCAAAGAATATACCTGAGCTCAATCAGTTTCAAATTATCATTAATCAGCACTCCCAAACTATCTTAAAGTCTTCACACACTCCTTGGTATAAGCCACTGAGCCAGGCTCACTGTAGAACACAGGAAAAAACTTCTTGAGGGATTTATTTAATTTCCTTAGTCTGAAACATCAAAAGGAGTGTTCATTATGTGGATGAAAATCCTTTTCTGATTTAACAGGATTCTAATACATATTTTTAAATTGGTGTTTGTCTTTTTCCCTAGGCATAATTTTAGCTAGCCCCTAGAAGACCAATCCATGCTGAAGTGCCTGCTGTATCTGTTTGTAAAGCAGCTGGAAACTGACCAAGACTTACCAGTTAAGCCAAGAATACAACAGAGGAAGAATTGGAAAAATTGAGGGGAAAAAACTGTGAACATTCTAAGTAATAGCATTCTCTCATGCCATTTCCTTCTTTGTAAGCTCTATGAAAAAGGCTGTTCTGGCAGGGATTTTCACAAATCCTGCTGAGAAGGGAGGTGTCACTTAGGAAGAGCACGTTGTCCTTCACATCTGTAATTTTGCCATAGATGAAGCAATCTGCACTGAACCTTTGTTCCTCAGTATCAAGTCAGGATTTTGCTCAACTTGCTCTGGTGCTGAGGTGAGCTGCCAGCACAGCTGTGAAAAGGGGAGAAGGGGAATGACACCAAGGAGCAGATGGGTCTCCTTCACATTTACAAGACTCAGCATGGCAGGGGCAGGTTGTCTTGCACCACCCTCTCTGATCAAATTCGGTTGATGATTGGAGAGCTGGGAACAGATGAGACCATCCTACAAAAATTCTTAGCCAGCCAAAGGCTTGAAGATCATGAACGGGAAGGTCTTTTGCATCCAAAGAGATGAGAAAATGCCACTATAAGGCCCAGAAAGGGGTCTTGTGTAAAGGCCTTGTGTAAATTCTGGTATTTGCCTTCTCCATTTAATTGGAAACAAAGTAATTGGCAAGATTCAACAACGACACAAGACAATAATGCCTCAGAACTTGGACATGGTATTAATAGGCTTAAAATCCCTTGGAAGAGCAGTTGGTTATCTCATTTTTAAATGTGTTCAATAATTGCATTGCATGAAACTTTAATGATACATGGTACAAGTGCATATTGTGCTACTAGTCCATTGCATTGAGGTTGGAGGTGATATGGCTTCTCAGCTTGGCCTGCTGTACTCCTGGAACTCTTTTTCTGAGCTCCTACCACTGATAATTTGATGCACAGATGGGTAATCCGAGCCTGCTTTTTGGATCTGTATTTATTCTTTGCAAGATCTATCATCATTTTGAAAGTATCTGTTATTCTTACCAAAAACAGCAGGTACCTTAACATGTTTCATTTTGGGCCTGGCTTACTTTTTTCTTTGCTTCACACAGAGCCTCATGAGTGGCTCTTTTGATACCGTTTGCTTTTTTGACAGTACATACTATCTAATAATTTCATACTACCAGACTCCCTTGGCTGTTATGCATAAAATGATTTCCAAGTGACTGACTCGCAGACAAACAAATGAGTTTGGGCTGTGGACCAGGTAAGGGAGCATCAGCCAGGGAGCCTGGTGCTGTGCATGTCTTTGCCTCAAACAACAGGATTTCATGCAGAAAGAAGGCAGGAGGATCTGTATGAAGAGCGACAGTGAGTGGAAGGGACTGATATGATACTGATCCCTAAAATCCATTCAGACTCTCTTTGACTGAGCTATTTGCTCAGCTGCAAGGTCAAATAAAAAGTAGGCATGGAAAGCAATAAATACCATATTCTTATCCTTTGTTGTAGGGTCATGTACTTTTTTCCAGTAAAAGAGTGCACACAATAGATACGGACTGAACACACAATATAAGCAGACTGCCAGTGACTCTCAAAAGCATTGCTTTAAAATGTCTGCCCCTAGGCATATCGCACAACAAATCCCAGAACCTGGAAACTCCAGGCCTGCCCTCATACTGAAGACTGATACAATAACCAGAAACAACAGCCCTTGAAAGCAACTTCAAAACCCTAGGAAGTCTGGGAGTGAATTTCCTTTATTGCTCTTAATTACAGAGTATTTCTTATCTTTTTCTTTATCACAATGCAAAAACATATTGTAAATGTGAGAAACATAAAAATAACAGGCCCAGCTGAGTCATTATATTTTTCTAATATTTTTCTCAGATCCTTTTTTCCCTTGCCTCTTTTTTTTTTTTTTTTTTTTTTTGTTATCTTGGATATTTCTTACTAAAGATGCTTGCTTTCTACTAAACTTTTCATTCTCTATTTTGATTCCTAAAGCCAAAACAAAGCACAGTGGCTATCAGCTGATAGTGTCCTTCATAATTTCTTTGTTGACATTTGTCTTAGCCTTTTTCTTACCTCTATTATCCTAAAATAATTAGAAATTTTAAATCTTAATCAAATAAAAACAAAAGGTAAATATTACATCCCCCTACCTTCTACATCACTCCTGAGGTTAGTAGCTATAGGTAAGAGCACCTGATTGAATGTAGCAGAGTCAGGGTGCCTCAGCAATGAGGTTTAAGAAAGAGGTTCCACTTTTGTCCAGTACATAAGCCCAAATGTGCAGCACAGCCCTCCCATGCTCTTTTCTGCCTGCCCTGTATGCCAGTGACAACAATATGGCAGCAGAAAGAGAGAGACAGCTGTTTCGATAACAAATCACTTTAATGTCATATAAAAGAATGGAGAACTGAAATCAGAACTAACAGGTTATGAATTAACAGTTTTGCCAGCCCTCAGCACAGGTGTGTTGGCCCAGCTTATGGATTGCAATGTGCACATACTCTGCACTTCTAATAGAATTTGCTGCATAGTTGCATTGCACTGTCATGAAATCATGAGATGCAAATGTGAGCGACAACAGGTTTTTAAATTCATTATTTGCTATCTATCAAGCTGTATTACCCTGAAGACTACTAAGAATTTTGGACACCTCCTTTCTTGTTTCCTTGCTATTAAAGTGTTGCTAACTCAAAATGAAAAATCAACAGAGAAATTGTTCCTAGAATGGTTCATCAAACTGCTTCATCTATAATTGAATTTTTTTTATTAATGAACAAAAATTGAAAGCTTCAAAATAAGAAATACTTCAGAATAAAAACATTTGGCTAATTGATAAAAATTTGGGCTAACTTGATAATTTTAAGTATAAAATCAGTATTTACTCATGGTAACTCAAACTTTTTCCTTTTAAGTGGTTTTTATGATAAGTAATGGAGAAACTTTGGGATTATATAAACCAAAACCCCAGCTTGCACTACAAAAAACGTTTGCTTCCTCTTCCTCCAAGATTATATTTTTTTCTTTAATTTCTCTTTATTGTCTGGCAGTTCTGCAGAAACATGAATGAAGAACTTCTAAGGTGGGGAATGTTTCAGACAGATATGACAGCCCAAGAGCCAAACAGTTCAACGTACATTAAATGCAGTAACCAAAAGTTTTGGCATTTGTCCCCTTTCTGGGAGGACAGCAAGGTACAGAAGTGAATTTTGAAATTGTGCACTTAGGTTGTTAAACAAGTCTTAAAAAGTCTATAAAATGTTCCAAATTTCTGCACACCTAAAATATCTTTTCTGTCTTTGTGAGTCTCTTGTCAAAGACTATCCTTGGTCCCTTCCATCCTATCTTTTATTTTTCATTTTGTTATTCTCTGGAACAGAGCAGTTTCCCCAAGAGGGTCTCGATAGTTGCAAATTGCTCATATCAGCTTAGAAAAATCCATCATTTCTGGTACTGTATGTCCTTTTATTTAATTTATAATAATGAGGCAATTGGATCCTTAGCTTTTGTTCTCCATATGAAGTAACAGAACCCTAATAGGAGCAACCAGTGGATAGGAAAACCTTACTGCAGGGCAGGAAAGAAATGACCCTGTAACATCACACTGGGAAATCATGACCTGGGTTAGTTCAGCCAAAGGGGTGGTTACTAGATTAACTTGGTACCTTAGTTTCAGAAACAAGTTACATCAGGTTTTTGCATTCTTTGGGAGTGAGAAGGGAGGCCTGCACACACCCCAAAAAAAAAAAAAAAAAAAAAAAGTAGATGTTTACCTTCTAGAAATTAAAACAGAAGGAGTGTTATAGGGAAAAGAACAATAATGTTAATGAATATCATCTATTCTATGAATGATGCAGAATTGTTACTCCTCTGCATATAGGAATATTCTTTTTCTTATTATTAGTAATATGTATCTGAATAACATGCCAAAGCTGGAAAACATTTCCTGTTCAGAAGTACTTTAGAAGTAATTCCATTGCAATTAACCATTTTTTTTCTGTTCTCTTCTCTGTGCAGTCTACAACTGATAAAAGCCTAGAAAATAGGATAAAAAAATCTTTTGCTTTTGAAAGGCAAAATAGTTTTGGCCACTGTGAAACAGTATAAACTATATTCTTAGTGCACACTTTGTGTTTTCTTGCTTTTTTGCAATTTGAAAATTACTGCTAGCCCTGAGTGGTACCTCTTTCAATGAGTACCCGGCAATTTGAGTTTGAAGCACCTGTCTTCAACAATAAGCTATTGGATTAAAGGAAGTATTAGAAAACAAAGGCTGAGATTAATTTTTATTTTTATGTGAGTGTGCACATGTGAGTATTGATTGAATATTATAATAACTTGATTTTTTTTCTGTCTCAGGGAAAGCTTGTGTTGAAATTGGAAGTTGAACTGGCGAATTATTTTTCAGCTCATATTAAATTCCTCAGAAGAACTGTCTTCCTTAGACAGCAATCAGGTTCAATGGATTCAGCTTATATTTTGAAAATGAAAAGCTTTTCTGGAATAAATAATGTTTTTAAATTACACAAGTAAGGTTAGAGTAGTGCAACGAGAACTAGCACATATATTTTAAAAGGCAGTATTTATCATGGAAATAAAACCAGAATTCTTTAGAAAATAGTGAACAAAATCTTACACTACTGTAGCTGTGAGCTCTCCTTGTCATTAGTGCTGTTTTAGGCTGGGGTAGAGTTATTTTCTTCAAGTGGCTAGTACGGGACTGAGTTTTGGATTTGTGATGAACACAGGGTTATTAATATAGAGAGATTTTTGTTATTGCTGATCAGGGCTTACACAGAGCCAAGGCCTCTTCTGCTTTTGGTACTGCCACAAACGCGAGGATGTTGGGGGTGCATGGGAGGCTGGGAGGAGACACAAGTGGGACAGCTGACTCCAACTGGCCAAAGGGATGTTCCATCACATATGCTATCATGCTCAGTATATAAAGCTGGGGGGAAAAAGGAGGAAGACGGGGTGTGAGGGGGGAATGGGAGGTGGGGGTGTGAATTTGGAGTAACAGTATGTGTCTTCCCAAGTAACCATTACATGTGATGGGTCCCTGGTCTCCTGGAGAGGCTAAACACCTACCTGCCCATGGGTAGCTGTGATTTAATTCCTTCTTGTCCTTTGTTTGTGTGCATGGGTTTTTCTTTTCCTATGAAACTGTATTTATCTCAATATGCAAGTTTTCTAGCTTTTACCCTTCCAATTCTCTCCCTGGTCTGCTGGTGGGGGAGTGAGCGAGCAGCTGTGTGTGGTTTGATGCAGACTGGGGTTAAAACATGACAGAGTTGGATATATTCTGGACCTGGATACACTATTCTTTGTTCTTAAGTCTGGAAAGAGCTAGAGATTGAAGCTGTCAGCTGTAGGTAAAGGAAGAAGTCTAACATCTGGTCTTCACGAAAAATAGTTTTCTTATAGTTTTCTCATTTAAACAAGAGTGTTTTTCATCTGAGAGAATATGTTCTTACTAATGGGAGTACGGTCATGTACTATTGTGCTCATTTTAAGTATGTTGTCATGCCAAGGTAAAATTAACATCTTTAAATCAAATTCAGTAGCCATCAGGTAGTCAGTAGTGATCTTATAGCACCACAATGGCAAGACAATAATTTTCTATATAGTTTGTAAACCAATATTACTATGTTCATGTATTATCACCTATTATGGTGTTGAGGAAAATGGATAGAGAAGATTCTTGGAAATGTTTGGTATCTGACAGCTCCTGATTACAGACTTCTACTAAATTTGTTAATCTTTAGTCACTCCATATTCATGTTCTATTGATGGTCTATTGTATGAGAATATATATCAAGAACTATCATATTGAATGTGGACAACATTATTTCAATTCCTGACTCTGACATTCAGTTGAGAAAGCTATTCTGAATGAGTGATGAGGTTACAATCATACTTTATTAGATAACAGGCATCAGAGGTAAAGCAACTGCTAATGCTCTGTGCAGATATTCCTTTTCATATCCAGAGTAACGAGCACATATAAAGTGAAAATATTTAAAATGTACATAAAAATTTGAACTATGAAAGAGAACCTGAATCTACTCTTCAAGAGTATTCAGGTATCTGGAGACATAAAGATTTGGTGGATTATAGAAAATAAAATGAGAGTCTTGTTTGGGTGTAAATAGCTGCCAGCCAACATGGGTTTAGAATGAGGATCAAGAGGATTATGTATAATTCAAAGACACAGTTCAAGCAATGCATAGGTTTCTAGAAGTGGCAACAGTATCACTCAGAATATGTTATTAAGTTCTATGTTATAGAAGGTGTTTTAATGTTTTTTGTTACATTAAAAGTAAACATCCTTAATGATAAAGGCAAGGTAGCAGAACTGAATTAAAAATAGGTTTTCTTTACTTATAAAATAGCTTTAAGATTTGATTATCAGTGTTTGATCAGTAAAATCTAAAGGATTTTGAGTTGAAATTCAAATGAAATTACAGATCTGTATATATATTTCTGCAAAAAACCCCCAACAAAACAATTAATTGACTCAGTTTGCAGCATGGCAATTATCAGGAAAAAGAAAAGCAGAAAAGGACAGAAAAAGGTAGCAGTGGAAGAAATGTGAGATCATGTTTTGATATGCATACACATTATTTTTATTTGAGTTTGAAATCCATTCTGCAATCCTACCAAGATAATCCTTGTGTTCAAATAAGACTGAGATGCCACGACCATATTGCTTATATACTGCATCTATACATGAGAGGTCTAAACTAATATCTGAATAGTCTAGTTTATGTCTAACTTGCAGCTGCAGCTTCACTATGTAACATGTTTGCTACTATGAACTGAGTTTTTAGCTGCCCTTCTGTGTAGTTGTGTGTTTTATTTTGTGTAGCTAAAGGAATGTGATAGGTTCCATCTGATTTTGTGAAAAACCAAATGGGGAGATAACAACACAGGATATTACATTTCACAGATGCATGAGTCTATCATCATAGTCATCATCAACATCGAACAAAGAAAAAATATCTTGGATTTTTAGTAGGGTATTGACACTTTGACAGGGCTGCATTTATCACTAGATCTTTTCAATACAGCCGGTGTTTTAGAAGTGAATGCTGAAATGATGAGGACTTTTCTCTCAAGCTAATGTTCTGATAACTGATATTATCATTGATTCATGTGGCTGTGTATAAATGTGCACAAATGAACTTTCATCTTATTAAATCTCAGATTTACACTGTTCTTCTGCTGGCAGCATTCCCAAGGTTTTGACCAGAAGAGGCCTAAACTTGTCAAAAGCACAAAGAGGAGCAAATACACATCATTAAGCATGTAGTGAATATTTAAAATATGAACATATAATAATTATAATGGAGAATCACAAAGAGTTTTTGTCATTTGGTTCAAATGCTCAAAAGGCACGTTATGTTTCATCTGGATAAAACTGTAAACAAAAGGGGAATTTGATAGACTTTTGATATAGCTCTGTGAAAATATGTTATCTTTGCATGTTTAGATCTAAGTGCACATTCATACTTCAGCTTTATATCAATATTTTTGACTGTAGTAAATACTATAGGAAAACCCCTTTAACTTAAGCTTTTGATTTGTACTACTGTGGACCACAAAATGTAGACATAAAAGAATTACAGTTTTTTTCAGGGACATGAATCATAATTATTTTCAAAGTCATGTTATATTGCATTGAATTAATATTTAATTTTAAAAATAATCTTAATTAACACTGCCCCAAGTATTTATTGTCATGTGGCCAAAAGGAATTTTAAACTGATTTAAAACATTATTTTGATATTTTATACACTGAGACTTTAGGCTACAAAAATTTTGTAATAAAGAAATTTCTTCTCACTTCACAAAACATAGCACAGTGCTATTGAAAAATCAGATTTTACAATATCACAGATTCCTATTTTTTACATTGATATTAAGCTTCAGAAAAATAAGTGGCCATTGTAAGCAACACAGTACACCCCCTTTACCTTATTCTCTACTTTTTAAAGAATGTCAACTCCTGCATGAGGTATAAGATTGCCTTATGCAAGCACAATTTAAAAAGGAAATTCCTATTAAAATTGCTTTACCAGTGGTAAAAAATTTTCTCATTGAGTCATTAACTTCCATAATTTTTCACCATAATATTAATTAAATCAGCTAATCTGTATTTTCAATTAACCTGGTAGTGGTAAAGAGAAGTAACTGACAGATCTGTGTCTAACTGAGGACTGTCTGTTGTGATAAGATTAATGAAGATCAGAGTTGTCATTTACATTGAAGAAAAGATATTGCTATCTGAACTTGCTAGTAATGCTATTTATGATTGGATTTTCATGAGTAAAATTTGATAATTGAGGTTGCCAAAAAAATGCATTATTGGGGATTGATTTTTTTCATAAAAATTTGCAATTGTTAGTGTATTGTCTTCTCTGCTTCTGCTTCGCCAGCCCAAACTTGTGATAATGTTATCAGAGCCCAGGGTTGTCTGAACTAAGAAATGACAGCAGTTTTTATGATCATAAAATGTTATCATGATAGATATACACCTGGCACATAACCTAAAGGAATCACAAATCTAAAGTAAATGGTAAACAAAAGTAGATGTGAGCTGCCAATATTAGTTTCTGACAGCACACCTAGAAAATCTTCTAGAAATTGCAGTGCCAAATTAATTTCAGGACCTAAGCAAGTCTGGTATTTGTATATCTGTAAACTTCAAGTTCCCATAAAGCAGCTATTGGCTTGTGTGAAACAGACTGAGGAGATGAAAATCAACATATTGTCTCTAAGGAACGTGCAAAAGTGATGTCCTTGTTTCCTCTGTAACAAGTTGGTATGCTTTCCATAGAGATACAGTTAACAGACTGAATTTCTATAAGCAAGTTTTGACCAGTATTTGCTATAGAAGCTTCAATTTTACACATTACTACCACTAATCACTGTTAGTTGGAAACCTGCCACATGATACAAACTGAAAGAGATGGAGCCATGTCTATACCTGGACATCAGAACTGCAGCACCCACCTTCCTTTTACAACAGCTGGTTATCACTCATTGAGATGACATTCTTTTTTTGGCTTGATACTAGTGAATGTTTGCTTGAGGTCAAGATATAACTGGAAGTGCAAATTTTCAGATGTTGCATAATAAGATCTTTTAGAAGACCCTGAACCACCTTCCCCTACAGGGTAGGTATTTAAAACCTGTTCCTGTACCTAAGTACTAATATTTTTTTTTCTTTAGAAGCTCTACCAGAATTGGCAGAGGCTACTACTATAGTAAAGATGCTGTGTCGTGCCATTCTGAACTCTTAACTAATTCTTGACTTCATGCTATAATAAAAGCTGAATTCCAACTTGAAATGGCTGTTTAACATTAGTGGTTGAAGTTATACATAATATAGATCTGTACACAAAGCTTTTGGGCAAATATGGTATGATTCAATTTCATATAAATTAATAAATACCAAGAATGCATTGTACTTTTTTTCACTAATATTTACAAGTAAGTGTCAATGTAAAGAAACTTAAGGAACAAGACACTTCAGAGATAAATTATGGGTTATAAAGGTTACTAAATAAGAAGGTAATAAGTTTAACTCAACTATATAACTGCTTTATTACCAGACTATTGTTTTGTGACCTGCATGAAATGAATGTCATGTTTTCATAGTTTGGTGCCTACACTTCAGTAGAACACCAGATATCACTAATCGGGCTCTACTTTTGGCAGGCCCGGATGGCAACTTGGCTTTGCTTGTAAACAGCTGTCCTATTTTCTTGATATCCACAGTACAGTCCTCCAGAACCAGAAGATTTTGTTTGTGACTGCAATTTGTAGTGTTGTCATTTAATAGGTGTTGAGTTAGTGAATAAACTATTGAATGTCTGAGCAAAACATCACACTTTGGATTGGCTCTAAATGCATAAAGGGTTTTAAAAATTATACTACTGAATATATTGTTTCTTTTTTTCCATATATGTCATTTTAATATGGCAATTACAACTAAATATTTGTTCACTATTGATACCAAAGTTTTATCTGTCATTCTGCTCAAAATTTTCAGTGTGATATATTTGATATTTTCCCATGGTTCTCACAAAGTTCAAAACTCATTCCAAATATATGACATTATGTTGGGTTTGGTTTTTTTTACATTATTATTATTATTCCTCTTAGTCCTTGGTGCCAAAGAGTAATTGGCAGGGTTTATTGGTCTTCTGCACTGGTAGTTACATCGTTTGCTTTCCCAAACTGCTTTATTCCTCTCTTGGCACAGGACAGTATGTGCCCTTGGCCCTTCATACAAACACATGAAACAGCACCAACAGCAGACTATGCAGTGATAGCAGCCAGTTTGGCATCAGAAGAGACAGGATCAGGAGCCTCAGCAGGAGCAGAGAACACATTTTGTGTTCTCACTGCATCACAAAGGCAACATGCTCTCGGCTTTCTTGTGCGAAGGAGGTTTTTCTGGTTTGATTAATTCTGTTTCAATTTCTCTCCATGGAAATTCTTATTTAAAGAAGGGAAAGAGGATGAAAGCTATTCTTTATGCCTTTTTTAAAATGCATTTGAGTTCTGCTATGCAAGTTTCCATTGCAGAAGTATTTTGTAAATGGAACCCACACAGTTCTCTGTATAGATCAACCACAGAAAATGAAATTAATAAAGTAGAACGGTACAAACCCAGAAACTGGATGAAAATAACAGTGTAAAATACTTCGTGAATTCTTTTAATGAAAGGAAATACTACACTGTTTTTTTCCAAGTTACTTAAAAGGTGCCAAGTGAAACAACTCATGGCACTCCCCTGGTGAGATTGTTCTGTTATTTAATAGATCTTAGTCAGGAAATGTGTATTTGATATCACTTTACATTTTCACCCTGTTTTACCATAAGCAGTGCTTTTACCAGCTAATGATATTCCTATGCAGAATGGACCATTTTAAAAATTAAAGTCTTTCCCTCATTGTTTTTAGAAAAAAATATTTTAATACAGGAAAATTCTGATGGAGTACTAGATTGAATCAAATTCATATTTAAATAAATTCATATAATTCAGAAAAAACAATGAAGGCTGTTGAAGATAATATTCCACTAATTTGCATAAAAGTCAGTGTTAAAAAAATCAAATAAACTATTGCATATTATTGTTATATTGAGAATTATTCCTACAGTGATGTCTTTGGTCTCTAACCAAATCTAGATATTTTTACCTGCAGTATTCTTCAAAACAGTTTCCAACAATTCTACTTCCATATAACTACACCTTCACATGAGTTAAATAGTTTCAATCTAAGTGAGAAATAGCTGAAATGCCTTCAATATATTGTCTCCCAATTCAGTCTCAAATCACTTCTACCTATAATTACTTTCAGATCTATTGCAAATGTTTCTGGTCACCATGCAATTCAGACAGATAGAATTGAATGGTGTAACAGGAATTAAGAGTTTTGATTGTGTTTCTCTATTAATAAAACTGGTAATAAAATCTGCCATTGATTTCCTGCATGTTCTTGTGTCACTCTACAACACTTCTAATAAAAAAGACATTCCTTATCATTCATTTCCTAAGCAGAGGAAATTTGCTATATATAGTAAGTCAACAAAAGAGAAAAATATGGAATTATGTACTTTTTTACAAAGTAATTTCTCTTACTGTTTTATTGTATTATTCTTTTATTTTAGCACAGATAGTTAAGCAAGGTTCCATCTGAGAATTTATAAGAAAAAGCTATGCAAGTCATTATAACAGAATCAAAATTTACTGTGAGAATATATTAATTCTAGCCTAGCATTAGTATAATTCCTAGAACATCACTAAAGGTGTGTTAAGGTGTGAAGGTGGTCTTTTTTCCTCTTACAGCACAAAAAGTAGGTTGTCACCTGTATCTTGCAACATATCTGTAAATAATAGATTGCACCAATTACATTGGTGTTCTGCTGCCATGCATTAAAATGAAATGCAGCAGTGAGTGTGCTTTATAGCAGAACACACCATTTTGGTTTCTAAAGCTGATAAGCAGAAAAGCATCAATTATTAAACTGAGGTGCAGCTTTACAGAGAGGCAAGTAATCAAGATTTGCTTGCACAAGGCAAGAAAACTGTAGCTAATTTTATAGGATGATGTTTGCCTAAGAAAATTGTACATTTAAAGGTCAGCTTAGTAGTGGAAATATGATTTCAAGGATGTTCCTTTGCTTTTGTTGTACAATTCCACTGGCACTTACACAGGAGAGTACCGAGTTTTGAGTGAAATCTTACCATTTCTCCAAATACTAGTCAAAAAAAAAAAAAAACAAAAAAAAAAACCAAAACAAAAGATTTCTTTTTAATGTATTATAAAGAAAAAAGAAATAAAAATCAACAGTTCTGGAAAGGTGACTTTACAAAGATGACAAAGACTATACAGAATCAGATCACACAGAAGTCCTAGATTGTGCCTTAAAATATTCATTTTACAAATCATAGAAAATCAGGATAGACTTCTTGTGCTTCGTTTTTTAGACAGGTTGAAATTATGGTAAAATGTATTTGTATTTTCCCCCATGCTGATGCTCCTCCCCTCTATTTCCTGATCGTTGGAAGAAAAAAGCAGAGATGAGTATACATAGGATTTTTTTTTTGTTCTGCATAGAGAAAAATTAAAAAAAAAAAAAGTCTTTTGTTAAAACAGATGTTTTGTCTTCAACTCAGTTCCTATGGTTACAAAATTCTTCAGTACTTTTTGTACCAAACCAATATCAGCTGTGAAAGTCTAAAAAATACAGCACTTGACTGAAAGGAAGTAGCACGGAAACATGCCTATGGGCATATCTGTAGCTATAAGTTTAGAAGAGTAATTTCTTGAGGTTGGCAAAATTAACATGAAACCTTTAGGTACAGTAAGAAAAGCAAACAAGGGCAGGGGAAAATAAAATTCAGTGACTCTATAGTTGCTGTAAGATGTTCTCTTTTGTCCTGTATTTCATTCTATAAGAATGCACAGCGTTATGTTATGAAAGCAATGAGGGATATTGCATCTAAGATATGGGCCAATCAGGAAAGCCTCTCCATTTCTACAAAGCTAGTAGTAGTCTGGTCTGCGCTTTGATGCTGATCTGTGGGAAAGAATTTGTCTTGCCCTACTTGAGGATTTCTTTGTGATTACTGTCTGGGAGTAGCAGGATTTCACATAGTTTTCTCTGGACTTTTAACGTATTCACCCCAATGCTAATGTCTCTTCCTGGGATACTTTTGCTGAATTTCTCCCCCTTATCTAATCTCAGCATGTTTTTATTTAGCATAAGGGTCATTTCAACAGTTGTAAGATGTCTTAAGGTAACCTTTAATAAGAACTTTTCATTATATACTAACCTTTCTCAAGTGTTCTTTCAGTGCTATAATGGCTCTCCCTTACTCCTCTGTTTTCTCTATAAACAAGATGTTGGGTTCCTTTTTGTTTTATCAAGAGCCTGAAGTTCCAAAACAGAACACAAAGAAATTCATATCTGAGACACTCATAACTATTTCAGCACTTTCATAAAGACCGCAACAGTCTTGTTACTTAATGATGACAGCCCCAGTTCTCTTTCTGATGGCCTTTCACTACTTCCAGCATTAGTATCAAATGTTTGCAAATCTTCAGAAACAGATTTAAAATATTTACAAGGCTTCCAGTGTTTTACATTTACTATCACCTTGTGACATTATTGATTTTGGATGTAGGTACTTGCCTGGATTTAGCAATGCTTAAAATATTTAAGGTCTGTAGTTTGCTTTGAGTATAACAAAACGAAAGAGTCATAAAGGAAGAAAGGGTAAATGTACATGTTTGTAAAGAAAAATAACGTAGATCATGGAATGTAATGAAGACTCTCACATAACTCTCACTGAAAAATCCTTTAGAAAGTAGTTTTTGGGAAGATAAATTAAGGATCACAGAATGGAAGGAAGGATATGTTAAAAAAGCAGAAAATCTCTTCCAATAAGGAATGGACAAGAGATTTAAAATATAAAGGATGGCAAAAGATCTTGAAATAGTTATGCATTCATTAAATCAAACTGTTTAAATATCATAGTGATAACCTTTCCTTATCAATATTAATAATTCTGCAACTCTAAATTTATATACTATTGATAAGATTGTTGCCCATGAAATATCTGCCAAACAGATATACAGGTCAGCTCTGCACTAATGTCTGCATACAAGACACATCAGGTACTAAATCTGGAAGCAGTTTATACATAAGCCCTTTATAACTTGCTGAAGAGAGTAGATTAGGCTGTGAAAAGTACTTCAGTCAGAGCTTTAGTCTAAACTCTGGCAGTCAACATACCAGCTGCTTCTAATTTCATTAGGAATATTGGAATAAAGGCCTGAAATGTTTCATTTTGCTGTCTACATGGTTTCTAATATTGGGCATTCCTACATAATTTGGAACCTAAAGCCATTTTTGCCACAGCAGAGCAATTGAGTTTGAATAAGTACAGTTGTCCTCCCTTCTCCTTTCACATCGTATGCAGACCTGAGGAAAAAAAAATTATCACTACAAACAGGGAACTATTAGACCTTGTAGCTCACAATAATTTAATATGCTTCAATGTAGCATCCTCCAGTTACATGATTTTTAATTATAATTTTTATATATGGGATAGAAGAGACAGAAGTTCAACTTCCTAGGACTTAAATCACTGGTTTATTATCCAGTTGTTACAAGTGATTGCAGCTGTGATGGTTTTCTTGGGTTTTTTTTCTTCCAGATTTGGACAGCTGTGAGTTTATTCCCATTATGATAAATAAAAATCATGAAAGTGGCAAAAAATGTCATGAGATGTCTTTTCCCAATTTGATTTGTCAGTCTGTCTTCTCAGGTTCCACTTGAACCTCTTAGAAAGAAATTGTAATATTTAGTATGTGGTATAAATTAGGCTATAAAACTATAGAGTTACGTAAAATAATTTATTTTGATAGCTTGTAGATCATTGAATCTCATTATTCCTCTCATTCTTCCAGTATCCATAAATAGTGAACTATGCCAGCTACTGATATGAACTTACCATTTTTATTGTAATGCTTTCAACATATGTGTAAAAGTACAAAATTGTAATAAGACTCCTTTAAGAACACAGATAGCCTAAAATGGTTCTTACTGATTTTGTTAGAATGTAATCACTTCCTGAAGTGAAAATCAGTCAGAAGGAAAAAAGAATTGGAAAAAAGAAGAAAAAGAAAGAAAAAGGCATTGCAATATTGTACAGGCAAGATACCCAAAATGGTCTTTTGCTATCCAGTCTGTCAATTTACATGTACACCCTAGCAAAAAGTAGTCAGATTAGTGTTTCCAAGTGTTTCTAAACAAGCAGGTTTGAACAAGCAGATTTGATGAACCAAGCAGATTTGATGAAACTTTTCTATAATAGTTTATTAATTTCTGAGTGAAGATATATCAATTCAAATTAATCCATCTTCAAAGCAGGGAAAGTTGATACTTCTTTTATCATGAATGATAAAAGGGGCATGCATGAATCAGTAATTACAAAGCATTGCTTAGCTCCTCAGTTAATTTCATCTTGTGAGGAGACTCATAGCAATCTTTGAGATACCACCTGCATCCTATTTATCAAAGGGATGCCAGGGGCTGGAAGTTCTCCTGGATGACCAAGAGCAAGACAGGGTTTGATGAGCTAGCAGAACCTTTGGACTCAGGCATGGGGAGGAGAAACAAATGCTAGTTTGTACACCAGATCCTCCTAAGCATTCGACTCATTCCTTATGTGGACACAGGTTTCTTGTTATTGTTCTCATATTAGTAGGTTGCCAAGACCTAAGGCAAATAGATTGCGATATTTTAAAAACCCCTGTAATTTAATATTATTAGAATGTGTCTCCCTTTGCTCACCTGTCACACCTCAACAAACAAGGCTATCTTTCAGCAAACCTTACTGTAACTAGAGTATTGTGATTCACAGAATTTAATTTTGGAGAATGATTTTGCATTTCACATTTCTATTTTCTATGACTATGACAGATTCATGCATCTTTCAATTTTATTTTAGCTTTAAAGATGACATACTTCTAAGTCTTCATTTTCTGTTTAAAGTCTCCCCATTGTCAAAAATACATGTTAAAGTACAGTGAGGTGTTTTGGTTGGATTTTTATTTTATTTTATTTTTGTGCCCAGATTTCAACTCTGTTCTCAGCTGCATAAAGATGGTAGCATTGGACCCAATAACTTAAGAATTATGACAAAAAAAATCACACTTATAAAATATTGAAATGACTAATGGTTTGCAGTTGATGTTAATAATATAGAAACAAGATTTTTAAAATTCCATTTCCATTTACAGACAGAGAGAATGTCTCATAGCTTCAATATCCTATAGTTTTCTATATTTATATTCAGTAAATTAAAAAAAAAAATTGAATGTTTTTTTTTCCCAAATTTCCCAGTTTGTATTCTTTAGTTGTAGTTCCACTATGAAGATTGAGCACCACATAATACTTTATATATTCCCAAGGAGGAATTTAACAAATGATTGTTAAAATAAATGTATCTTTCAAGGTTCATCTATCTCACTATTTTAATTCATTAATGGGGGAAAAAAAAAATTAAATAATAATGTACATGTTAACTTGACATACAATGCATAAAATATTAGAGATGAAACTTATATAGCATTATTCCAGTCATGGTATGAAAAGAACACTTCTGTGCACTGTGGAAACTGTTATCTCTTACTTCAACTGAAAGAGAATAATTTTCAAAATATGATTATTGAATACTTTCTGCTAGCAGCCTACAGTGAAAATTACTCACAGAAATTATTTGCCAAGGTAGAAATAAAAATAATTTGTTTCATAAGATGAGAAATAATCATAAGTAATAGAATTAGTAAAAATAATTAGTATTACACTTTTCAAGATTAGTCTAGTCCTAAAAAACCATTTTTTTATTACTACTCTTTTTTTTTTTTTTTTTTTTTTTACCATAATGTGAAATCTGACAAGTAATAGGAGCTTGAAATAAAGTTCTCCAAAGGTAGTCAGTTTGGAATAGTGAAGTTTTGCAAAATTAATTTCTTTGTAAATTATTGTTGCTCCATGAAAGCCTGAATTAATGTAAAGGTATTTTTTTTGTGAAGTTAAGAATCTTAGAAATCAATATATGATCCATGAAATCATCAACATGAGAAATGCTCCTCTCTTTCTTCCATGGCACATATGATCATTTGTGTAAAGCAGTATAATAGATAGAAGATATCTGAAAGATACCTGTTTCCTGTTTTCCTGCTTATGAACACAGCTCTTGCTTATGTCTTTTAAATGACTCTTAACTGTGACAGGAAACTTAATAATAGGAAAGACTAATTTTGTTTCATGTGTTCTGTCATGCACAATTTCTTATGCCAGTAGCTTGTTTTGTTGATGACTTCCAACTTGTCTGATGTAAATTTAGTTTTGGTCTTTCTTTTTTTTTTTTTTTTTTTTTGGTTGTTTCATTGTTTTTTAGTGTGCTTTTTTGTTTTTTCTTGGGGGGAGGTTGTTTCTTTTTTTTTAAATTATTTTTTATCTAGTATATTTTCTTCTTGGAAATAAAAAAAAAACACAAACAAATGAGATAATTACGTATAATTTTGGTTTTATCATTATCCATATTATGTTACAGTACATCCCTGGGCAATACAAGTACTTAAGTTGTGTAGATAATAATGCAATGAACTTTCCTGGATGAGTTTAATGTGTATATATATATATATATATATATATATATATATAATTTTCATTACAGTTACTTAAAGCATTACAGACTAACAGTTTGGTGAAGGAAATCTGAGACACAGGATTCCTGCTTTCAGTAAAAAACAGGTAAACCACAAATCAGCAAACAACTGGTTTGATACATTTAGATTTTTTGCTCCTCTTGTAATACCTGGGAATGACCTCCTTTAATCTCTCGTACACAACATATTAAAAAATATTTTGTATGAAGCTGTTCGTATAAGCTGAATGAACTAACTGCAGAGAATTTACATGTGAATAACTTTTTTTTTGGCTACGTCTCTGGCACCTGTAATATCTCTACTCTGTTTATTGGGTATTTGGGTACTTTTCCTTGTTTATCTCAGAGATTAGTATTTTCAGTTTAGATACATTAAAATTACTGGTTTTCCCTCTCTTTCCAGAGTTATTAATTATTCATAGATGTATCCCAAGCAAGATTTCTACATGAAACTAAACAGCACTGAGATTAGCTCAGTTGGTTAGAGCACGACGCTAAAAAACACCAAGACCTTGTGGGTTTGACCCCCAATATGGGCCATTCACTTAAGAATTGGACTTGATGATCCTTGTGAGTCTCTTCCAACTCAGAATATTGTGTGAAATCCTGAATAATTTTTTGCTTATCGATATTTAACATATTAAAATAAAAAATATTTAGAAAAATATGTAAAAAAAGAAATGGGTAATGAATAGGGGTCTGGAGCCTAGATGTAGAGTACCAGGACCTTTTAGTACAGTTTTCATTCTGGACCATATCACTAATGATGTGATGCAGAATTTGAATTTAGGTAAAATGTTGGCTTTACAAAAACCTGAAGTATTTTATTGTTCATAAAAATAGAATTTTGAAGTACAGGTGATACTATGCATAGAGTTAAGCTGAATTTGTCAAATAATTTCAGTCTAAACAAAAGTGACACTATAAGAGCAACCTAGAAATAGTTGCATGTTGCAAAATTAGTTATTTGCTATCCTTTTGTTTCAGATCATTTATCTTAAAAGCCAAGTAAATGAGCAATTATATCACAAATTATAAAGATGAATAGAGCATAATGAACTTGTTTCAACAGACTCTGAATTTTCAATAAAAATTGCTGAAGACACAAGGAATATTTATGAGGTATCCCTAGAGGGTTTTGTAAATCATCCTTCTACAAAGTAGGTATCATTCTCCAATATAAAAAAAGTTTATAGTGCTTAACATGTTTATTAGATTTCAGAAGGAAACTAAGAAATGTAATGATTCTACTATGAAGTGATAAGATGCTCACACTGAATAAATGTGATTTTGGTTCAACTGTCCTGTTCCTCAGCATAAGTGGAATTTGGCTTGTCATACTGGTACAGCTGTTCTTTTTGTCTTGTGTCAAAATTGCAACCACATACCAGGAGCAGGACTTTTGGAATGAACATGATTGCCTAACTGATAGATTTTGTTGCATATTTATATATGTCTAAACAGGTGGCCTATGCTCTTACTTATGCGTAGCTTTTACATGTTGTTACACAATTCTAAAGAAAATCAAATTAAGTGACCCCTGTACAATAGTATGCTTTCCACCAATAGGAAGGTCCTTTTTCTTTTCAACATCTCTAGGGGTGCAGCTTTCTAATACATAATTAAAGGATTCGTTAGCATGGCTGAGCCATGGATATGTCCTTATGGGGTGGACTGATCTTGGCTGGATGACAGGTGCCCACTAGGCCACTCTATCATTCCCCTTCCTCAGCTGGACAGGAGAGAGAAAGTAAGATGCATAAAAACTCATAGGTTGAAATCAGGCAGTTTACCAAAGCAAAAGTGAAGGGTTGTAAATGCACAAACAAAGGAAAAGCATAGAATTTATACTCTGTTTCCCATCAGAAATCAATGTCCAGCCACTTTCCAGGAAACGGCTTCATCACGTTTAGTGGTTACACTGGAAGGCAAACTGCTGCTTTCTTCTCCTTTTCTTAGGTTTTTTATCTGAGCAGATGTCATATGGTATGAATATCCCTTTGGTTGATTTTGGTCAGCTGTCCTGGATGTGTTCCCTCACAAGATTTTGCCCACCCTCAGCCTCTTCGCCTTTAGGGGATGTACTGTTGGAGAGACAGCGCTGATGCTGTGTTACCACTGTGTCACTGGAGTGTTATCGACACCTTTATAGCTACCAGTACAAACCACAGCACTATGAGGGCTGCTGTAGAAAAGATTAACTCCATCTCAGCCAGAACCAAGACACCATATTATAAGATTTACCTTTGTTATGCTCTAAAACATCTAAAGCCACCTGTGTTTCTACCTGTGGGACCTCTAATATCATCCTGTGCATCTACTTTCAGGGCATCTGCTGTAATTATGGAGCCCATTACAATTTCCTGGCTGTTTGCCCTGATATCTTAGTAGGGGTAGTAAGTTACATAATGCTTTTAAGACCACACTTTAATTATTTTTTATCTAAACTTGAGTTTGTTCACATATAATGGTCCATCAGTTTTGAGATGTTAGTCTATCTCTGCCTTTACTGGAAGAGCTGAGTAGTCTTTTTATTTGCACTATTGCCTAAATATTTCTAGTTAAGTTCTTTTGTATTTTTTTTTCCAAGTCAAACATTTTATTCAGCCCAAAGAACAATGCTTAAGTTTTTCATTCATGCAGAAAGAAAACAAACCAAAGTGAGCAATGTGATTCATGTTTTATAATTTAATGTTTTAGGTTTACAGTGAATATTCTAAGTACATAAGTTTGATTTTTTTGGTGCTTTTACCGATTAATTTTTCACAAGGTTCCTTCACAAACAATAATGATGACTTTGTCATGGACAAGTATATTTCTACACTTTTCTCTCTGCCAAAGAAAAGAATTATGACCCTACAATTTAAAATTAAATTAGTTCAGAGTTAATAAATTTTTTGTAATTATTTTTCATAAAGATTAATTACAAAGAAGAACACATTCTAATTTAGTAAACCCATTTTATGGAATTTGGGGGCTGGGGAGTAACAGAACTTGGGGCATAAAAATACATTAAAGGTCCTTTCTGCACTAGTTGCCAGCCAAAATCTTCTCCTGGATTTTCCAGTAGGAGGAAATTTAAGTGTATGATCATACAGGCTTTTGCTCAAAATGAAAAATTCTGCCATGCAAGGCAAGCTGAAGATGTACATCATAATGCTACAGAAATTGTGAGAGGAAAAGGAGAATTTTTTCTACATTCCCTTTGAGTAGATATTGGATATTGATTGTAATTACTGCATTTAAGAGAGTACACAACCTGTTTTTACTGCTGCCTATTATTTAATGCACTTTTAGGCTTAGCAAAGCAGCTATGCACTTTCTTCTGGCAGAGTCCTTCTGATTAGTCACAAATGTTGGATTTCATTTGAAAATACATTATCACATACATATAAAAGATCCTGAGAAAACCTTAGGAAAGGAATAGGAATGTTAAGTATTCTACTATGAAGAAGAGAATTTGGGGGGAACAATTCAGAAAGTGAAAAATAAATAAAAATATTACTGCTTTTTACAAATCCTCTCTTATGGTTCACAGGTCCTCATCACAATAGCAACGCTTTTGGTAATTAATAAGTTGTACAGCTCTTATTTCTCCCTTTCATGTAGAAAAGCTCTTATGTTTGTATCATTTCAATTTTGGTGATAAGAATCTGTATTGTGTGAACTTTTTCCTTTATTTTTCATCTTGTTGCTTTTTGGGAAATATATTAGTACTTGAAAGACTGGAATTAAGCTGCTGAATTCTGTCTTTTGACTTTTCACTAGTCTTCAAATCCTGGAGTCCACAGAACTGCAGATTGTCATATGAGAATAAGGCCACTGTTCAGTATGAAGGACGATTAATATCCCTGCACTGCTACACCAAGGAACTGACCTTTGCACTGGTGTTACCTGGATCACTGCAAAATGCCTAACTCATCTTTCATTAAAATTACCCTTCAGGGCCACAGTGTGGCCAAGATATTGAACAGTTAAGTGAGTCACAAAATGATCATTTTTATGAATAAGTGCAAGCTCTTCATGTATAGATTTTACAAACAGTAGCTGTGAAGAAGTTGGGGCAAAGGAAATGTGTATTTTTATGAGGAAAATAACAATGTATAATGTATTATTATTTTTCCTTTATCTCTCACATGGCATTTCTGTTCTTAAATTGCTCAGCTGTAATATTAGCAATTACATGAATCATGCTACATGATTTTAACCTTCCTAGTTGTTATATAACAATAGCTTAGAAGCTTTATAAATCACTTTCATTATGTCTGTGAAACTGTTTAATTATTCAATTTTTTTAAGAACAAACTGCTTTCTAGGTCTTCTTTCTATTGCTTCCAGAACATTATCCCAGCAAATCTATCTGTCATACTCTGACATCTACATCTTAACAGTAATGCAATTAAAGCTTGTTACTTTTTTGGGGTTTTTTTAAAGAAGAAAAAAAAAAAAAATCTGTGTTATAGCTCATTCCCTAAGAATCTACTCCATGAACTTCCACATAAGTAAACTGTGTAAGCAGTGTCTGCATCCAGTATTTGCATGAGTTATTTGTTTCTCCTTTAATTTCTGGGAAAGTTTCCATCCTTTAAAGTCAATCGGGAAAAAAAATTGCAGTTAAAAAGCCTATAAATTTAGGTTAGCCTATCAGGTTAAGTCTATACCAGAACAGCCAATGGCAAAAAATATGATTGAATTTAACTATATAAATGGAATCCCTAAATGTGACATTGATTAATTACTTCACATAGAATAGACATACAGAAAGGTCAGCGATTAGCAGTTAAACTTCATTACTATCAAGAAAAACTTTGGGGAAAAAAAAAATTTATCACTATTCAAAAACCTCTATCCGCTAAAATGGTATTTCAATATAGTGAATTTTAAGTTTCCAATTTAAGGAAATGTCATGGGTTTGGCCAGGTGGGCTAAATTTAGGTTTTGGAGTTCAGACTAGGCCTGGGAATTGTCAGGTGACTTAGGCTGGGCTGAGCTAGCTAACAGCTGACTTCTTTTAGCCAGTAGTGTTGTATTCCATACCATGATACATCATCTCAAAGGGAGTAAAATCCAGTGTTATGGGTGTGGCTGGTTCAGTTCCATCATGGCCGAGCTACAGATAGGACCTGTACAACTCCTGTCTGGCTAGACCAGGCCTTGCTCCTCCT
>JAWWEV010000095.1:31236976-31267999 GCA_035583235.1 Hafferia zeledoni
CCTCCACACACACAAAAAAAAAAAAAAAAAAAAAAAAAGGACAGAAGAAAGGGCATACAAGGAGACGAGAGGAGAGGAGAGGAGTCTGCTTTCACTTTTTATTTGCAGTATATTTCCATTGCTGACTTCCCGTTTTGCAGGTTCACTGTTGTCTGCGTGTTGAGAAGAACCAATTGGCTTGTGCATTACTTAACAGAGATGACCAGTACAAGAACAGGACAACTATGAGATACCTGTTTTAACATTATTTTCCTATCCAAGTCCAAACTTGGAGCCTACAGGTATTAGCTGAGTAATTCTTTTAACTGAGCAATTCAGCAGAACTTACAGGCATTGGTACAAGTCAAAGAATCCCACCAGTTTTATGATTCTCTTCAAGTAAACTGTTGTGTATGGAAAGAAATAGGGTTAAAAAGCTATGCTGAATGATAAAAAGGCGAACTCTTTGCTCACTTCATAAAGGATGCAGGTCTGTGGCTACTATCTTTTACAATCAAGTTTGTCCCCAGGAAAATCCCTTATAATTCCATTCCTTAATTTGTATTTGTGAAGTGTGATATAAAGTTATTAGTCTATAAAAACAAGTATGAAAAATGTGAAAAATATGGAAATGTCATAAAGTATTGTAATAGTGCAGGCAATAAAAATACAGGGTTCATACAGGAAAACTACAAACTTAGTATAAAGTTTATAAATGTCTCAATCCATTGCTGTCAAACCCTACATTTGCTTTTCTTGTGTTAACAACAGAACACCTTTGTTACCTCTCTAGTTTCATATTTATTTATGAGAAGCACAGTAACCCCATGTCCATAGTTTGATATTGATATTATACAAAAAACATGTGAAAAAACATGTAATCAGAAATAATTCCTGTGATTGGTGATGACTCCATTAAAAATTTTAATTAATTTGATCTTTTTGGTAATGTAATTGCATTTTCAAACAATATGAAAATCAGTATGTTGAGTTTTAGTTTCTTCACTATTTTTAATGTACTATATTATTGATGTTGCCTCATTGACCTTGTCCCTTGAGGCAGGCACTGCTGACACCTTTTTTATTATTTTTCTCATTAATAAACATGTTATGTCTCCTTCACTAACCCATGCACTTCTGCCACCATGCAGAGTGGATGAAGTGTTTTTTAGCATTCATTTATTATTCACTGACTCTTGATCCTAAGTCTTTTCATGTCAGCTTCCTATGAAAAGATCAGCTGAGTGGTTAGTTTCTTAATTTTGTACCTATGCACATAACTTATCTGTTTGAGTAAGAATTACAGGCTCTGTGTTTGGACATTGATAAGTGAAAATAATTAATGCAAAATATTTAGGCTTTTAATAATAAAATTAATTTGATAATTAATTTAGTAGTAATAATAATTTGTTGTCACTATTTTGTCTAGGAGCAAAGTGTGTTAGCAATGTAATTTGCTAGTGATACCTCATTTCAAAATACAAATGCTTATACAGCACCAGAATGAGGGAAATCTCTACCACTTTTGCCATCCTTCCTTAAATTCACTGTGTCCCTTATCCCATTAGCAAACTTTTTAACAGGCTTTGCAGAGAAATTTAAGAGAGGTTGGACTTAACAGAGGTTAGTGAGAAAATAACCTACAGTATAGCTTCCCAACTAGAAAATAAAATAGAAGGAAAATATTCTCTGTGACCTTTATGGCATTCTTAGGCATTGAATCCACCAAAAGTGGAAAAAAAGACATTCTTCTGCCACATCATCCAGTCATGCACTTCCTCTGCACTATATAATCTAAATGCAGATGTCTGTGTAGCACTGGCTTAGTTCCCTCCTCTGCTGTTTCAGATATACAAACAGACACATGGTAAATAAAGGGACAGTTTTGAAGTCTCAGAAGTGTATCCTCTACATAATTGCTACATTTATCCATAATGATATAGGAAGTGTTCAGTCCCCAAAAAACCTCCAAAACCCCAAGCTTAGGAGATAACACCCCTCTACTATTATAATTTACTTTCACTGCCTCTGTAATTACAAAAGTGAAGGCAATGCATTTTCTCTGCTTGATGGGGAAGATACAACAGAAAAAGGTCAAGTCTTTATCTGTCTGTGGTTCAGCCACTGACTTACTGTATAATCTTGTACAAATCACTTTGAGATGTTGTGTATCAGGTTCCTAGCTAGGTTAAAGAGTTAATGGTATCTTCCTACTCTGCAAATAATTTTACGTCTATGTCAAGTCTAGTAGTTTGATAATGTTAATCAAAATGAATTTACTGGACAGTGCTTTCAAATACCTTCTATGGTGCTTATTTTTCTGTATTAAGGTTTCCAAAACTAGGTTTTATATAATGATTGTAAAACACATTAAAAATCTGTATTCTTATCATCTGTATTTTCCCAAGATTCTTAAAGGGTTATTTTTTCAGCACTGGGTTGTTTTCCTCTAATGTTTGCTGATGTCAATGACAAATGACCAATATAAGAAACTTTGACTTTGTTCAGAATTGTTCAGTCGCACTCATTCAACCCAACTATTTATTCTTTTATCCTCTCATGTATTAATTCGCTCACGTACTCTGCTACTGATCTATTCACTGCATTACATATTGGTTTACAAACCTCCAGGCACATTCACTGCCTTTTTCACTGACTTGCTAAAAACCTACCACCTGTTCCCTCTCTCTCTCTTGGACTGATCTGCCCTGTCTCAGACCTGGCTTCTGAGACAATGTTGGTCTCTCCTCCCCAACTCTACTCTGGTATCTTCTACCCTGCAACTTATTTCTTCCTGCGTTCAATTAGGGACTTCAGGTTTAAGAGGACACTCAGTTGTTACAGCTTTCTTTAACTTTTTCCCTGCTTAATTGTTTTTTCTTTTCCTTCTTGGCACAGGTTTGATACAGCTTGCCTAGACATAAAATACCCATGTGTATATTCAATCCTCAACATGTTGTCTGAACTAGGTTTATTACGACTGAGGCAGTCTTTACTTATTATTACTTTGCAGAATGCATTATGTGTCCATTTGAAGATTTTATCATGCTTATAGTAGAGGTTTTTTAAAGCATGTTTCCTGCATGTTCTCAGAATACTCATTATGGAATTGCTGTGAACATGTATTAATAATTGTTCTTTATATGATCTCATTGCTGCAGCATGCAGTATTTGAAAGCTGATAATCTTTTTTAAAAAAACAACATCAGTTGTAACTACTGCAAGGACAAATGTGTTTATCCCAACACCACTAATTCACATACAATCCAAAACAATGTCACAGATGTTTGGAAACCTCCCAAATTTGTGTTCATCATACCTTGGAGGGAATTTGTTTCTAAGTCACATGAAAGACAGTGCTTATAATTGGAACTAGTAGGAATTTTCAGTGGCGCAATTCATGCTACTAGCTGTATGTACCCAGCACTTCTATTATTATAATGTTTCCTTTTTCTCAGCAAATCCCATTTAATAGCATGTTTTACTTGAAAGGACACCCTGAATGTGACCAAGAATCTGGTATGTGACAAGGTCCAAATATCAAATTCTTGTTTTACCTCCAGCCTTCCAACCTGCAAGCCTCTGCAGGTTTTACAGAGAATGGAGATTGAAAACTACATTATACAAATGAACAATATAATTCTTAAACATCATGAAATCCAATCTGGATGGAGACAGAAGTAATGGGAATTTTGTCTTAGTGCTAGCCTTTGCTCCAGTTACTTTGTGTTGCTCTGGGTTTTTGAAAGCTTGTGCAGACACAGGCTCCCTGGGAAAAACCTGACAAAATCCCTGTGATTTTCCTACTTGGTGCTAAGAACCTCCCTAGCCTACACATTGTAAATAGTGAAAGAGATTTAGAAAGCATCTTTGTTTCTTCCTTTGGATTATAATTTCTTAGCTGTATCTCCCAGGAGATGCATAAAGTCTTGTCTAGAAGGGGTTTGCTAGCATATTAATACCAGCAGCCAGTCCCAGAGGAGATGCAGCTTATTATTCTGCTGGTGTAAATTACAGCAATTGCCCAAATAAATTATGATAAGGATTTTTTATGCTGCTACTATATTTGCACTATGGATTTGCTGGCATGGATTCAATGTTTGATTCTTTCTTACACTCGTGTTAAGACCCAGGTAAATCATCACAAGCGCTTCTCCCCACTCCTGGCAGGCCTTGGCTCCTCAGCCCCTTCTGCTCCCAGTTGCTGTTGCCTCCCAGAGCCGGGTATGACGCCTTTCTTCTCCATGCTTCATATCCAATGTTTTGATGGCATATGACCATACTTGATGCTAACAGTGCCATGGACACTGGGGGCCCAATGTTAAGCTGGCCTAAGCTAAATCACCATTTTGAAAACATTATAAAGGCAAGTGGATTCCACAATGTTTTCCACACAACAAACTGTTTGTTGGCTTTGGTAATAGCCTCCTTCCAACCCTGCTGTTTCAAAGACCCTGAAATATCAAGGTGGCCAGGTCTTGCTTTGTGTTTAAACCTTCTTCATCTGAGGTTATCATTATGACTCCATGTCTTTAAGAGGCTCCATTTCCTGAGTAATTTCTTCTTGACAGGATTTCTTATCTATAGCTAATGTGAATTACGGACATTAGAAATTGACTGTCATGTTATTGTAACACTACATACATATTGTGTAATGCTGGAATTAAAAGATTAGCAGTAAAGCATGCCCATAAACAAAGTATTTTTGTTCAGTCTTGCTTAAATGACTCCTGCTAGCCAAGCTCCATCAATCCGAGGACAGCCAGTATCACCTGTTCCACAGCAATAAAAAGCAAAGCCCAGTCACCCATGTGTTGGTTCCTGTCATTCATCGAACAGTCACACCAGGCGTGTGCAGACATGGCGGTGATCAATAACTCCTCAATGACTCAGCAGCACAAGGATATCGGGTGAGATATGTGCAGACACTGATCTGTTTCCTTTTCTCCTTTAATACCGTCAAGCCGTCACCTAGGCGAGCCTATGCTAAAGGTGCACTAATTCCAGTACAGTCTGCTCTGTGGTTTGCGGTGAGCGGATCCATCCTGCCCGAGCCGAGGGGGAGGAGCAGGGGAATGCGACAAGTGGCACTAGGTGCGAGACGGCCCCGGCTCCGGCCCGGCTGCACCGCGGCCCCACACCTGCAAAGGCAGAGGCGCCTCGGGGCTGCCCAGGGCGCGCAGCCCGCGGGGCGACCCCCGGCGGGGCAGGGCCAGAGTCCTCGGGCCACGCCGTTACCGGGCGTTGCGGCGGGCGCGGAGCAGGACAGGGCAAGGGCAGCACCGAGGCGAGCGCGGCCCCTCGGCCGGACCCCCTGGAGCCACGGCCGGGTCCGCCCCCGGCGCCGCTCGGCCGCCATACTGCGGGGCAACCCAAACTAGTTACACACGGGCACCAACTCCTCCTGCTCCTGCTGCCGCTGCTCCTCCTCCCGTCGCCGCCACCGCCCTGCCCCCGCCAGCGCGGGGAGGAGGGGGCTGTGCTGGCCCAGCCCCAGTCGCGGGGAAGGCGCCGAAGCGGGCGCGGGCCGTGCGAAGGAGCGCCGCGGACCCCCGCAGGTAGGAGCGCCCGGCGGGGCGGGCTGTGCGCCGGCCCGGGGAGGAGGAGACGGTGGCGGCGGGCGGAGGGAGCAGGAGGCGGTGGTGGTCGGCGAGGGGCAGCCTCTGGTCGTGCCCGCTGTGCCTTCTCTCGCCGAGGTGGGTGCGGGGCCGGGGGGTCCGGGCGGGCGGAGCGCAGCCGGTGCTGCCGCCAGACGGGGCCGGGCCGCCGCTGGGTGCGGGCGGGGGGCGCGGGGCGCTGGCAGCCCCCACCCGGCGCGGGGCCGGAGCGAGGCGAGAGGAGGAGCAAATGAGCGAGGGCTGCTAGATTTATAAATGTGAATTTTCTCTTGCCGCCCCTGAGTCCCGCTGACTCGCGGCAGCGACCGCCCGCTGCGGCTCCGCCAGGTGCGTGCCCGGGGCGGCCTCGCTGGCCGCACCTGCCGCGGCCACGGGGCCGGGGGCGCTCCCGAGGGGGGTGAGGACGGATGCGAGGCCCCTTCGCTCCGCTGGGAAGCGGTCGGTTTCCAAGTGCCAGCTGCCCAGGTTGCCAGGAGCGTGTCCGAGCGCTTCTGGGAGGCCGCTGTCTGCTGGGAGCCGCCGTCCCTCGTTTGGCGAAGAGCAGGACGCTGTGCTGTGTGGGCGCTGCTGGGGAGTCGGTGCATGTGTTCTGAAGAGCTGTTGTGTGCTGTTTTATTTTTCAGCTGTCAAGGGAATTTAAATCGGGTCTCCACAGAGGTGCCCAGTTTGCAAGGTATGGATGAAGCGACAGTTTCTTGTCCCCATTTGCCCTTGATCTAGTTCTGAGTGGATGTCTTCACTGGTTCCCGGAGGTGTGGGCTGTTGGGTGGGTGATGTTTTCCATGTACACGAAACTACGCATCATTGGCATTGAAGGGAGAAGGATTTGAGTGGATGAATGCAGCCTCGGTAACTTCATTGTTAGAGCTGCTTTCGTGTTAGGTGCCCGCCTTTGCCGGGGGAGGGAGGAACAGGAGTTGCTCCTGCCTTGATGTGGGAGGGAACCTGATGGATCTGCAGGTTGAAGGGACTTTTCAAGTTTACTCTTTCGTTTAATGCTGAAACATTTTCTTGTCTTCATTCATGTCTTTATTATCATGTATGTCTTGCGGGGAATTACTTCGGCTGAAAAATGTGAAACATAATCTTTAAGTCCATGACACTCAAGTACGTCTAGTAGACTCTGGGAATCAATACAGTACTAAAACCTCTTTTAAAAAAGTTGCTACAGTAATTAGAGGTAGGCTGTTCACTGCTTTGTGGCCATCAGGCTCAGAAATAGCTACTAATGACATAGTCCCTTTTGGATACCTCTATGCAGGTTTTATTAGAGAACTGTTTAATGACTTCTTTTATTGGAAAGAGTGCGAGCTCAGGCAGTTACGAAGCGCACCTAAAGGAAGCCGTGCCGGCTGCATCATGGATGGCAAATGTGGAGGCCGTGCCGGAGTGGGAGTATCATTTACAAACTGTTAGAAAGGGGCACTGTAGGAGAGAGAATCTCATATCTCATGTAGGGTGAAACACTGTACGTGTCATGTTCTCTGCTGTGCAGGAAAAAGTACAGTGTGCTGCCTGGAATGAGCAGGCTATGTGTGGAGGGGCACTCATAATTCTTTCCGGTAGCACAGTTGAGGTACAATTGAGTTTTTCACTGGAAGCAAATGAGTTGCAAGAGAATGTATTTCTGTGTCTATGTTCTTAAAGGAAAAACAAAAAAAAAAGTTTTGTAAACGCGGTGCTGGATTGATAGATGAAACGTGTATTTACTAGATCTTTTGGCCTGGAGAGGAAGTGTTTCACCGTCCCCCCCTCCCCTGAAGCAATTACTTTACGTACGCTTTGTGATAGCCAGGGATTGCTACAGTCTGGTGACAAAAGCTGCTTGCATTCATACCTACCAAAGTAGGTCTATAGCTGATTTTTTAATTTTTGTTTTTGAAATGAAAGCCGTTGTAGCTGATAAGGAGGGCGGTAGCAGCAGATGAAGCGTTTGGTGTGAATGAAGCTTTTCCAAAACTATAACACCAATTCAGAGGTCTGTCTGGACACTGTAAGTAGAAGTGTGCCCACAGACGTCATTTAATCTGCTGTGTTACCCTCTCTTTGCTGGTACTATGATTCAGTCCCCTCTCCTCCTCCTGTCCCCAGAAAAACAGTTATTCCACTGAGCACCTGATAACCTTCGGTTAACCTGCTGTCGTAGATACAGCAGTACCCTGCCAAAATGTGTGGCTTTAAACCACTTCAAGGTCCTGCAAGGAGAAGAGGTGTTCTTGATGTCCTGGCACTTCCCTTGCTGGACTGCCTGCTGTGCACCTGTGCTTCACAGTTACCTGCTTTGTGCAGCCACTTACTGAGGAGCAGGTGGAGAGGAGCTGTCATCTTCCCAGGCCACTTGGCTGGAGTTGGAGACTGCACTGAGCTCGCTCTGCTGTGCACTCACCTCCTCTGCCAGCTGGCTTAGGGGATGTGTGTCAAATGAACGTTTTGGTGTTAAAATACATGGTCTTAGATGTTTTCTTTCAGTGAAGTAAGTGGCAGGTCTCTTGCAGTCATGTCAAAATTAATTCTTGTTCTGGGTTGCTAGCATTACATGCAATACTCACATATGTCACCTAGTTTGCAAAAGGTGTTGACATAAGTTGATAGATAGTTGTGTCATACTCTGATTTTAAGGATGACTTCCCAAAATGGGACTCTACTTTAAATAAGTGGAAATAAAATCTTGGAGCATTTCTGTCATAGTTATGTTGCCTTCGAATTATGCCAGTTTTGCTTTAGTTTTGATTTTCTCCAGGAAAAATGGAATCTCAAGCCAGAATTATTACAATAGGGTTTTTTGTAGATAATAAAGTATGTTCAGAGGTGAAGTTTTTTTATCCCAGTTTTGGCTGTGCAAAGGTAACATTTCTTATAAGCCTTTAGCGCTTGGAAGTGTTGGATCATGTTGGATTCATGTTCTGTGATTTAAATGAGTTGAAAAGTAGTTTCTGAAGGAGGTACATTACCATGAAAACGTTATTCATGAGTAGGTGCTGATGTCATGCACTATGTATTAAACTGAGGTTTAATTACTTATAGTTGTGACTGAAAGAATTTTTCGCAATGTTTTGGTTTTAGAAAAAAAATCATGAAACAAATACTTCTGGGTGGCATGTAATAATAAGGTTGGAGATTTTAAGATGACAGCAGAAAAAAGCAAAGCAGGTCATTAACTTTCCTGAATTATCTGTTAAAGGTTCCTTTTTTTTTCTTTTTTTTTCTTTCTGTGTTGGAAATTTAAAGTAAGAATTCAGATTTTCATTATTGCACGGGTATTAAACACTTCAGGAAGGATGTTCTTTGTTGTGCCTTGTATACTTAGCTGTTGTATGCCATGTTTAGTTAGCTGAAGAAAGGTATGCCCAGCTGAGAAGTTGCATAATAAACAAGGAGCTGGGAAGTGCTTTTGGCTTTTTATCTGATTGTTCTTTCTCTGAAGCTTTCCTCCTCCTTCTAACTAGTCATTTCTCTGATGATATAGCAGCCTTTTATAAGACTTTCTTCATCTGGCTTTGCATAGTCCTGTGCTTTGAGTGTCTAGGTGGATAGCTAGAAGAAGTGTATAGGAAAGAATAAGGGAAGTCCCACTTACATTATTTGTGTCTCGAGTTTTGGGAAGTGGCTGTAGAATTGCCTTTCAGTGGAGCACACACTAATTGCGTACTAAGAGGAGCTTGGGAATGCCTAAAGGCTGCTGCTACAGCTTCCACTGGGAGAGTTAACTGACCTGCATGGATGTAGCTGTGCAGGCAAGGTATGGAAGCTGTTTTAGTTGTTTTCCTTCTGCTGTCAGGGTTTTTTCTTTGTTTCTTGGGTAAATTAGTGAAAGGAACAAAAATTATTTTTTCAGTTATGAAAACTCTTCAGCTACGAAAAGTAGCACCTCATATTTCAGACATTATGCTGGATGAGGAAGTTACAGATCTTGCTATCCAGAACTGGATTAATGAAGTCTTGCATTTAATTGTATTCTGGCCAAAATTTTTTTATGTTCTTTTATCTGCCTGTAGAGTACCAGGAATGCAAAGGACTGTTTAGCTTTCTGGAGGTCCTGCTGCAGCCTGCCTTCACTGTGAGGAAGCTTAGTGTCTGCAGGAAGTGTGTTCAGCTCCACTTGTGCTAACCAAGGGTGTCAGGGAGCTGATCTGGCCCCTCCTGCTCCCTGCAACACCAAGCTGTGCTGCAGTGAGCTTCTCGGTATGTGAGCATGTCTCTGAAAATGGCATGCATAAATAAGGAAAAACTTAATTTTTTTACAGTGGGTTTTTTTCTTTTTTTGTTTTGTTTTGAATTTGGATTTTTTGGTTTTGTTACTTTGTTTAATGTTGGGATGGTGGAGAAAAAGACTTTTTGTTGAATGAAGTGGCATGCATGTTGTTTGTAGTATTGTAACTCTGAGATTTTTGACAAGTAAGTGCTTTAAAGCATTAAACAGCAGCCTTTACTTCAAGAGATGTTCTTACATACCAAGGGGACCATTTCTGTGGCCTGAGGTGGATAAAAAAACAGACGGAAAAGTAATAAAAACCTGGACTATAGATGTAAGCAGATAAAGAACTTTATTCTAAAGACAATAAAGTTAATTGAAGCCCATGTATCAAGTTTAGAATAAGTTTCTTGGTAATACAGAAATAGTGTACCCACTTTCTTGTCTTTCCCTGCTTTTCCACCTATTTCTTTCTCTCTCTGTTCCTGTACAGCAGTGAACACATAATCCATCAGGCATTTTCTGCATTGATCCTCTTAAAAAATTAGTATTAGCCTATATATGAGGCAGGCCAAAGAGGATTGAACACTGCTGCAAAATTAGTACCTGTTGGCCTCATTGCAAGGACAGGCAGATTCCCTTTCTCTTGTGAGGTGCTTGCTTATGTTTTCCTGTGTGGGATTGTGCTTGCTGAGCAGATGTGTAGGTGCTGGAGCACTGATATGGAAATGACTGGGAAATACATGGAACTGGCAGGCTGGGAAATTTTGACATTGTTAGTGCGTCTGATTACTCAGCTGGGAGACAGAAAAGGATATGCAAAGCAGGGGAAGGTTTATGGAGATGTTCAACTCTGGCTGGGAAAGCAGGCAAGAGAATAGAAACTTCTATGGACTTGGTTAGCTCCTTTGCTGGTGTGTGCAACAGAGACAAAGGTTGCCTGAAAGCTAAAGCAGGTCTGACAGAGCGGCAGTGAGGTGAGACAGAGTGGGGAGGCTGGTGTTCCTCTGTGCCTGAATAAAACCCCCAGGTCCACACAGATTTGCATGCATTGCAAATGATGGAGCAGAGGAGTAGAGGGAAAAATGCATGAAATGTGATTACAGTTCTTGTTTTGTTCAAGAGTAGTTTTCAAGGGCTGGCTTTAACTGTGTTTCTGCTGAGTTCCACTCCTTCTCCCAGTATAAAGCAGGCATTCTTCTTGCCCCAAATAATTGTTTTTATATGTATATGCTCATTTGTGCTTTATTTTTTCTTTATAATAAACAAATAATACTGTATGAACGTAGTCATTGTATATACAAAGAGATGCATAGAAATGTGGAGGCTTTTTGTTTTTATAGAATGTCTTTGTTCTCCTTTTCACTGAATGAGATAATGAGTTATGGTTGTTTGTTACTGGATAAACAATTCAGGATGTAGGGAAGAGACCTAGAGATGTGCAAGCCTTTGGATTTGTATTTGGATTCTGTGTGTAATTTTGATGTGTTCTGAGGAGAATGGAACAATATAGACTTTTTAAAACATAAAAGGCACACTGAATTTGTGTTCTAATTCAGGTCATTGAAGTTGTGCTTGGCTTTATTTAGGTTTGTTGTAGTTAAACTTGTACATTGGAAGTACTTCCAAGAGGAACTGTCGCTTGTATTGCTTAGCATGATGTATACTTGTCAAAGTTTGTGTGAGGGCACACTGAATTTGGTAATTTATCACTGTAAAAAGGCATTATTTAACCTGTCTCATTTGCGGGTCATCTTTTGTTACAGTAGGGAAGATGAAACTGGCCATGCCATGTGGCATTAGGGACTGTCATGTGCACATGGGTAATACTTGTTCTTTTGCTAGTTACAGTGACTTGTCAGAATGTATGTCAGTATGGCATTTTACAGATACCCTTCTCTGTGCTTTTACTTCATCTAGTAATGCTTGAATTTATTCAGAAGACATTTATTAAAACACATTTAAGGAATAAAATCCTAGTTGTTAATGAAAGAACCACATGGCTGTTCAGTGAATCCAGATGAGATGCCTCTTGCTTGCCTGAAGATGTAAGGAAGACAGAGTTGTGGAAAGAGTCTAAACTGATCATTGGAGCAACGGATACAATGACTGGCTTTGAAAAAAATCAATATTCTTTCAACCTAATCTTATAAAATATTTATTGTCCTTCTCTCTAAGCTACATCTTGGATGTTCTTGGTAGACTCTAATTCTTGACATGAGATATTGCTATATGTATGTCTGTACTTAATTTGAGTATGGTAAGAATTCTCTGCAAAGCATGTAAAAACAGATGAGTGCTCTGCATGCAGAAGTTAATCATAGGGGCTCAAAAGTGGCCAACAGGTTTGTGTGGATGGAGTGAAGCTGAAGTTGGGGATATGCCTGCAGAGGTTTACTGGGGCCCTGCACAAGCAGGCTGTCTTGACATCTCTCAGAAACAAGTGGAAAAAAAAACCCAAACAAAACAAAAACAACACCCACAACACCAGCAAAACCTCCTCAAGACAAACAAAAAATCTCAGACAAAGAAAAAAACACAAAAAAAATTGCAGTAGTAACAGTAGGTGATGCTTTAGTTGGCCACTTGAGATACAGTAGTCTGCTAGAGCAATGCTGTGCTCAAAGCTTTTTTTTCCCTCTACCATGTATATGTTATTTTATGTCACAAAAAGTGTGTAAAATGGGAAGAGGCAAGAAATCAGGCATTCCTGTTTGCATTCAGCTATTGCATATAGTTACTAGGGATATAATGAGAGGTGCATGTGTATGCCCACAGAGATCCCCATTTGTATTTGGTTGTAGATGTACCCTACCAGAAGGGTCCATTTGCCAGAAAATCAATCCTCCCTCAGAACTGTAGAAGCAAAGAAAGTAACTACCTTCGATGGAACTTATATTCTTCCACCAAGAAAATGAAAGAACAAAACCCACTAAAAAGTATCTGTATTTTGCTAAGAAGCAGGAATTAAATTTTTCTTTACTGTTAAAATCTAGTCTTACTTAAATGAGAGAACTACTGCCTTTTTGGTTTTGAGATTATTAGGATTGTTACAAATCTGCTGTTAGATGTTTAGGTGTTTGGCCCTATGGAAATAAATTTGTTATTCAGTTGAATCTAAATAGGTTCTACTCAGCGAATAAACTGCCTTGAAAGGTCATCTTCGTTGTCTTCTAGGTAAGTGAGATGAAGAATGGCCTTTTCGTTTCACTTCTTTTGCACTAGGATTAGTTGTGAAGGATTGTATGATAAATATGTGAGACAGACCTTTCCATAGGCTTAAGAGCTTTCCTCTCTGTGCAGTTTTCTCTCTCCCAAGAATTAAAAATAAAAACCAATCCGCATGTATACATTCATGAAATATTAGTGGTTTGAAATGTTTGACTAGCCATTTTTAATGAGGGTAGACACTACTGAAATAGTTTCTGTCTTCAAATATGAAAATAAATTAATTCTAAATGCATCTTCTATAAATTTAAGGGATTTATTATTGCAATGTCAGAGAGTATGTGACACAAATCTCTGTTTCATACAAACATGTGACTGCATAAATTAAATGTGTGTATTTGCTGCCAGTATTAAGACGCTGATAACAGGACATGCTCAAATGGTTGAATTTGCCTTTTTGGAATTGATTTAAAATAAAAAAAGCCTCTGCTTGCAGCTGCTTTGAAAGGGGCTGCCTATGTGCATAAATTGATTGTGCATCAAATGGTACGTGCTGATATTCAGGAATTCTGCTGAGGCTTTTAAGAACTTCTTTTTCCTGCTTTAGGACTTTTAGCCATCAGGGCAAAAGCCAACCATTATTCAGAGTCTCTGTTCTATTTTCTAACAGATTTTATGAGAGTTTCATTCCTGTTGCTGCGTGTTTGCCTCTTATTTTTCCTCATAGCTGTGCCTTCATCTTCTGAAATAGATGCGGATTTATTATATGTCAATTGCTTTGGAAAAAGAAATTTCTAAACAGATTATGAAATTATGCTCTTGATCAGGTGAAGCGTCTGATGGCCTCTGCATTCTCAGGTTTCTTCTTAGTGTTTGCCAAGCGAGCTGTACACATTGAAGATCCATTTGCTGCAGTGTGAAGGATGGTGCTGAAACAGGTCTGGGAGCATGTCCTGGGGAATGGGCAAGTGCAGCTGAGAATCAGTGGAGCTGGAGTATTTGCTGTTTGTCTGTGGAAGGTGAACGGAGTCAGCTGTGCTAATTTCTAATGCACATAAATGTGCTTTGGGAGTCAAAGGTGCTAATGTGACCCTGTCATTACATGGCACCCAGTGGTGAGGGGAGCTTTGAGGTTCCTGCAGAGAGATGTTGGCCTGCGTATTTCCATGGCAACAGCCATCCCTTACACATTTATAACCTTGATTAAAGATACAAAAAAGAGGGGAAAATCTTTAAAAAGTTACAAATGTAAAGCTTTAACTAGATCTTCTTTTTTTTAACAGTATCCCTTATTTAAATTCGTTGGAGTATGGTGATACTATAAGGAATGCAGCTGTCCTTTCCCCATCTGGTAGACTTCTAGATGACATTTAGGGGCAAATGTGAAGTTCTGGAGATGGCTTCTCTGATCATAGCTGACTAACATCATTCCACCAATGTCGTTGCTATCTATTTATATTACTATATTTTGTACCAAAATTATACTTGAAGTCTTATGCCAGGAGATTTGTGCCTCTGGTAAAAGAGTTTGAGGAAAAACCCTTAATTTTCTGTTGAATAAGACTTCTTTTCAAAGATGAGGAACTTGAGATGTGCTCTAAATTGTAATTTCTTAAGCAGTGTAATGGCTGGTGCAAAAAGGTTTACACTGGTGGGGAGAGCAAGGTGTTCCTGCTGAAACTAAGGCTTGCTGTTGCCTCGCAAGCTGTGTGGAAGGGCATGTTTATGCTTACTGCATCTTCACATCTCTCCCTGCTCTACCCACATGAATGTTCTTGAAAGTGTTTATCTTCGTGCAGTGGTGGCCAGGTACCAGTACAGTGACAGGAGTGCTGTCCGTTAAAGTTCAATATCCTGTGTAATACGCAGGTACATCATGTTGCATTTCCTGAAAATTTGTTGCTATTAAAGAGCAGTGGAATTTTGCCACCTGTCATTTTCTCCAATCCTCCTTGGGGAGAAACACTGCATTGCTTGTGGATTTCATGTTTATGTTACCAAGAGTTGATCTGTAGTATCAGGACTAGAGCAGCACGGCACCTCTGAAGAGGGATGAAGTAAAATAATGGTATTTCTTCTGTGTCTTTGCTGTGGATACCTAAACTTTGTCTTTGCTTTGGACTAACCAGTACTGATTGTAGGTGAAGGCAGAAGTGGCTGGCCATGACTGACTTGGTAAGAGAAAATGATGAATGTTTTTCTGGAACTACATGCAGAGTTTCTATAGCATTCACCATCATTTCTTTTTTTTTTCAGAAGGAAGAGATGTATAGATACTGCTAAGCCTCATGATTGGCAGTTGGTAGTTGAAATGGACAGAGTTTGATATGGTTGCCAAAACAGGGAGTTTTACTGCTACAGACATATTGTTCCATCTGAGTTGTTAAGACTGAGTGGTCTTAACAACTGCTGTATGGTCAGTAATAGCCTCATGTGCTACTTCTGCCTTGACCACGAAGTGCCCTTCATGCTATGCTGCTGTTGTGTAAACCTTTAACATTCCTTGAGAAAATTTTTGGTACTGGAAGACCCAGTTGGTTAATGGGAAAAGTTCATAGTGACTGTGTAAACAGGACTGGAATGTTCATGATGCTAGGATATTTATAAGGATGTTCCCTATAAAAAGGGGAAGAAAAGAAAAAGAAAACTTGAAGGAAAGGCTAGCAATGGATATTGATACTGTTATTAATCCATTTAATTTTGTGTTAGGAGTGGTTTTCCATAACCTGTGATATGAGTAAGTATTTCTGGCTACTCTGTGAAACAAGGTAGCTGTTGTCTGCTTGGGATCTAAATAAAGGCAGCAAAAATTAGAGGTCATCCTGGTCATACAGGACTGTGTGCCAGATGGACTTGCTGGTATAGTTAAAGCATTTGCCTCCATTTTCATGAATCAGGAAGGTGAGTTATAGCACTAGTTAGTAGGGATTGATTTTTTTTTTTTAAACTGTCAGAGAATGAGGCATTGTTTTCTCAACTTTTTGTTTCAGCCGGAGTTAAACAGATGCATCTTAAGGCTTAAGTAACTGTTGGATCAAGTTGCTTTGCCATCTGAACACAAGGTGTATACAGTTATACCCACGAGGCATGTGGTCATTTGTCTTCTGATGGAAGAGCGCTGTCAGTAAAACACCAAAGTCACAAACACCTCTTCTCTGAAGTGGTCTTGTTGTAGTGGTTGTCACCAGAGAAGGAAAGTGTTTTTTTTGGTCAGATTCTACTGTGGGCAGGAGAACATTCCCATAACTGTTTTATGGTGTGAAGGGTGGATTGGGGTAATGTGTAAGAGTGGAAAATATTATTTATTAGCTTCCGTATCAATTACAGCTAAGTTTCTAACCCCTGTTTAGGGTCCTGAAAACTTGTTTGTGAGCTTTGTAAAGGTTTATGTTCTGTTCCATCACAAGAGAACAAAACCAAGCAAATAAATAACATAAATAAATAACATTATCTGAAACTGCCTAAAAGGCAGTTTTGTAGAGGTTGGGAACCAACTGGTCACAAATTAAGAATATTGAAAGCACATGTTGCAGTTTGAAGATGGACACATAAAATGCAGGACAGACCGTTATGATCTGAAAATGCGCTTCTGGCTGGAAAGATGCTGTGGCAGCTTTGAACTTGTTCAGACCATGATATTTGGGCAGTCTTGGTGAACAGTTCATCCAGATCCTGAAGTGTCTGTCTGGATAAAGCTCAGCTGGAATAGAAATGTGTGTAGAAGATAACACCATAGCCTGTGTTCGGAATTTGCAGGTTTTTAAATTGTCTTTTGAAAAATGTTTTAACGGTCTCACTAAGAAGAGGAGCGTGGATTTTCAATGTAGTACTTTCATTACAGCTGGTAGCACCATGAAAATACTTGGTTAGATGTCCATGCAGGATTGCTTCCATGACTTCAAAACTCTTTCAGATGTGATCAAATGACTTCAGCAGGCTCTTTTGAGACGCTTCCTGTGGTGTTGAAGTTCCTTTGTGATTGCATGTGTTCAAGATGTTCAAGCCTTTAGATTACGACTTGAAAATTGTAAATGTAGCTGAGATTTTATAATGGTTACTCAGGCAATATGCTATTACTCTTTATGTATTGCCATGTGTGACTTTGCCTTCTGTTCACAGGGAGAGGAACCTTTATTGAGGGTTAAAATTAAATATTGACAGGAAAGCCATAAGAGTTTCATAGATCATACAAGCTAAAGCTGGCATATATTAAGATTCTTATGCGAAGCAAGAAAAAAATAAAGAAGTTTTATTGGTGAGATATTAACAATAACAATGCTTATCAATCTCAGCATTCAAAGAGGGAAAATACAGTTTTAAAGAATTCTGTTTGTTTCAGCAAGTTATTTTTTTGTAAATATATTGATGGAACTGTATGTACTGTTGTGAGCCAGAACAGTGTCAGGTGGGTACTGCCTGTATTGGAACAACTTCATAATTTCCTGAATCATCCTGACTATAGGAATGTGAAGGCCAAAACTGTAATAAAAATGGATGATTATTGCTTTCCAGTCTAAAGAAAAGCTGTAGCTGAAATTTAATTGAGTTTTAATTCTTGATGTTTCATTTCCTTAAAATCACTTTAGTCTAAATTTTAATATCAAGCTATTTACAATTTTTTTTAATCTAAATTTCAATCTCAAACTGCATAGATAGTTACGTGGGTAATTCAAAGTTGGTTTTTTAATTAGTTTTTAGTGAATAGTACCTATAGCTTATATAAATCAAGTTATGTACTTAGCATTTCTAACACCTAGGACAAAGAAGTATTGTATATAAAGCTTGATTTTTAGTTGCTTGAAATTCCTAATGCTGTTGTGTACAACAAATGTACACATAGCTGTCTTTTCGCTTTGCAAGTGATGTGTAACATTGGCACAGATTTTCCAGACTCATCATGCTGAACCAATAGTGGGATGTGTGCCAAAGGGTTAAGTGTATAGAATGAGAGGCAAGGCCTGCGACATCCAGGGCAGTACCAGCAGTGTGATGATCATCTCTTCTTGGGCTGTGTTGTGATTTGTAAAGTTTGTTAACAGTCCTTCAAAACCTTTATTTTAGTACTTTCAGTGCTTGGTTTTAGACAGAGGCAGGGAGTGGGAGGGTGGAAGCTGTTGGCTTTTCATAAAATACACAGCAAGATGTGCCTCATTTTGTTGATAGGATGTGTCTCAGCCCAGCTGTCAGCCAGCAGACTCCTCATAGGAGTAAAGTACTCGTGCTTGTTTTGGGGTCAGGCTTTGTGGCAGGTGGAAATTGGGTGTGCTGAAACAGCCCATGTTTGCTGTGACATTTGTGGTGTGTGTCTGGACTTTGGCTGGAACCCTCTGCCCAGCTCTTTGGCAGGACAGAGTAATCTGGGCCAGAGCCTGAGGTCAGGCTTTCACGTCTCAGAGGCGTGTGGAACAACCTAGCCCTGAAACTGCTAAAAGTGGAGAAACTGTGGTAACAGTGAGGATCAGTAACGAAGCTTTATTCTTCTTGTTGTGGCCATCTGCAGAGTTGAAAATGTTGTGTAAGGGCCCTCTTTGTACATGGGTGTTATGTGCATGTGCATCATACAGGAATACATTAATTAATCAAGGAAGTGTTCTGCTGTGAAAAGGAAATTCTTAAAACCTCGAGATTTTCAGAAGCACTTCCCCTTCTCTGTATAGGCTTTGTGTGATGAAATAATGAAGTTTATTTACTTTTGGACTTAAAGGCTTTAAGCACTTGGCAAAACTTTTTTTGTACTCAAGCTTTCTGTATCTGCTTACATTGCTGCCATATTTTTTCGCATTTCTCAACATGCCTTGATTGCTTTAAGGATATAAAGCACTTCTTTTTTTGGGTCTCTCAAAGCAAGGATTGCTTTCTCCATTTTCAAAAGTGATTGCTGTAATTTTAATTCCTAATTGTATTTGTTCTTTAAAGTTTGTGTGAAAAGCTTTAAATGTTTCTATGTTACTGTAATGTGGTATGAAGCATGGGCAGTCTAATTTGCTATAGTTGATGAAAATGTGAGCTTTTAACAATGTTCAGGAAGGAGAAAAGAAAACAAGCTGAGATTTAATTAGATTTTTGAGAGGGAGTGGAAGTGATTATGAAGGCTCCTGAAACTTTTATCCCAACAATCAAACCGTGTCTGATATAACCAAATTAGTTAGTTCCCTTTATGTGGAAAAGAGGGACTTGAGGATTGCAAAAGGACAGTGATTCTCACTTTCACAAATAATGATTTACATTTCCTGCAAAAATCTGAAGGCTCTAGACTCAGGTGTCATTGGGTTTATGGTAATACCAGGGCTGTTGTATTCTGGTGGTATTTCAGGACCCCAGTCAGGCAAGGCTTTGATGTGTTAAGAGTTTATGGTGTATAAACAGCAGTGAGGAGACATGGTCACTTCCTTGAGAAGTGTACAGCATAGTTTGAAACAAAAAGAAAGTGAGTCTCATGGAAGAAGAAGTAGGATTTGGAAGATAACTTGGGTGGCTCTTCTGCATCCATTCACTGAACTTTGCCTTTTGGCTGCTTTATCTGAAAGTTACTTCCTGTAAGTCTTTCTAAATCTTTCTGCAGATGTGGATTCCAAATGCTTGGGAAAGGGAAGGATGACAGTAGCTGTTAATTTATTGGATAAGCTGCAAAATCACATTAGTGTGGGGCAGGGAATAAGAGCAGTAGTCACAGGTATGAACTATGTGGCACAGACTTCAAGATTGGACAGTTAGAAAGGGGGCAGAGTTGGGAAGGATAGAAAACTGGATAAAAAGAATTATGGGGTTTAAATGTTCTCACAGGAAATGTGATTTTGATGTCTCTTTGAGAATGAGAATGGTAAGGATTGTGCCTATAAAGTTTTGTTTTCAATGAATGCATCATGTGGGGAAGAAAAGGCGACATTTCTGAAGAAACACATCCATGCAATTTCTAGATGCTGATGTTTCTTTCTGGACTGAAACTGTAGCATGTGCTACTGATCTGATGAAGGCTGAAATTTGTGTCGTTCTGACACAATTTCCTGCTTGGTATACCCACTTCTAGTGTATTAACAAAGCCTATGATCATGTTTTTTCTCTCAATTTCTGCAATTTATTGAGCAGCAGATACCTAGTTTTATTTTCCAAGATATTTGTTCAGAGAAGTAAATTTGTCCCATTTAGTAAATATAGTGTAGTTCTTCTGGTATCCTTCCTATACCATGGCATTAGAGCTTGCAAACCTACTGCTGCTTTTTACCATGTTCACACTGTTCTAAAAAATGTAAAGATAATGCAATTGATTATTGCTTCTGTTTATGTATCTAGGTATACCAAACCCATTGTGAATTCATTTCTGCAAATGGATTTTCCCTAAGGTTTGTATTCAGGCTGCACTAACTGATCCTTGGCAATAGCAGTATTGATAAGCTAAGTCCTAATGGGCAGCTGGTGTAATGGAATTGCATTTTTGGAGGGTGGCCTTATTGGAGTATGACTCTCCTTACGGGAGAGCACCACATTTAAAGTCATTTTAGTTCTTGATGTTGCGGTAGTGCCTTGCGGAGATGGTGCAATTACTCCAGGGAGAAGGTGGAAATGCCTCACATCACTCAGCTGTCCTCCTGCTGATTAAGGAGTGACATGGTCAGAGATGCCTTTAGGAGGAAGGCAATTATTTTCAGACAGAGAGATGTTAACCGAGAACTGAAGCCTTATGGGAGGAAAGAGTAAGCAGAGCTGGAGGGGGGAGGGAGGGAGCAGCTCCCAAAAGCATGCAGCGCTTATTTTGATGCTTCTCAATATTAATCTTTCTTTAGAAAGCATTTCCCATTCACATGGCAAACCATTTAGGACTTGTGAGCTATGCAGAAAGCTAAGTGTTTTCTGTTTCATGTTCTTATTTTTGCACTTGCTTAAATATAAAACAACCTAGTGCTAATTTACATCCTGTTAGTGAGACCAGCACAGATGCTTTTTATTCTTGCTACTCTTTTCAGATAGTATAGGGCATTTGTTTTTGTTTTGTTTTAATACTGATCCAAAGTCTAGTTTTAAGCAGCAAAGGGATTTATATGCAGTAGCCTGCTGCCTTGTGGTCATTGTTTTTGTGGCAGACTCATTACCTGAGGACAAAATTCAGGGCATTGCCAACTGCTCGAGGCAAACTTTTGCTACGGTTCTTGTAATAAAGCTCTGAGAACAGCCATGCAGCTTGATTTGCATGTAATGAAATATTTTTTTAGATATTTTGTTAGAGTAAATTGAAGCTCATTTAAAGATTCTTCATCTAGTAAATCAGTCATCACAATATGGAATCATTCAGTGGCAATGGAAGAGAATTGTCTTAACTTGTAACATGCTGTAATCTAGACTTCAAATGAGAGAGATTTACATAGTGTTGTCACTGCTGACTGACCAGTTTCATTACATCATAATTAACAATGAAGCTGTTTGAATTACTCAGCACATTGAGATTTCTAGAACTGACTGTGAGTCATGCTGCCTGTGTAGAGATTAATGGTAAATGATCTTATGTTTATATGTACCTTGGAGAGGAACCTCTTTCTCTGACTAGTTTTCTGCATCTCTGAAAGCCTTGGTCTGGATTGAGAGTACCCAGACATACGCACGTAGGTGTAGTTTCCTGCGAACACCAATGCCCAAGTAAGTGCCTCAGTATTGTCCTGATACGACCTATGGGAAGCTAGTTTTTTTATATCAATATATTTGTATGTAGATACTGTATGTTTTCTATTGCCATGCAACTTAAACGTGTAGAATTCGCAAATAGCCCTTAATGAGTATATTGTGTAAATGGTAGCTGAAGAATTGGCTTCTTTATTTACACTGGGAGAGTGCAAAACTGTAGTTTCAATCATGAGTTTTGTTTTGAAGTCATCAGTGTAATAATGCATTCAGAATAGTCTGTGCCTATGAAGTAACAGGCAGTTAGTTGACTGTTTGACATGCTGAAATTAGATGAATAAATAGTGGCTGGGATGACAGGGACAGTTTTCTTGTAGAATGTCTTACTGCATTTTCTGGTTATTGCTTTTAAATCATGCCAGTGTTTTTGTTCTTTACTAAAACTTACAGTATATATTGCATAACTAGCTGTGGTTTTGTACTTTTAAAACTTAGCTGCACCTTGGTTATCAACATCAGTTCGCTTTAATAAATGAACAAAATTCACTCCATGAAAATCCAAAATCAGTAGAGAGTTGTTTGCAAATACATGGAAAACAAAAGGCAAACCAAGAATAAAATCTGCCTTTTAGAAGACAGCAGAATAATGTTTTATGCTTCCCTAATAGAAAGAATCTATTAAATACTGAAGGGGTGCTGTTACATTTTAATGACATTGATGCTTTATCTGTTAAGAAATAGAAAACAAAAGGGGAAGGGAATCTGAGCATTTTGAGAAGCTAAGAATTTAAGAAGAAATTTACCTTGTGTTCAAGTAACAGATTTTTTTATTTTAATATGTTGAAATGTTTCATTACTTTAGCCAAGGTCTGACTGAACCTGTTACTTTAGTCAGAAAAAGAAAACCAAAATCGTCACATTGACAAAAAAGCAGATTTGGAGAAACAAACCTTTGTCACTGAGTTGTTTTGTCATGGATAGGGCATGTAGTAGTGTCTGATGCTTGATGTCTTGAATTTGTGTTTTCTCTCCTACTACTACAAAAGAAGTGTATATGTATTTTTTTCAAGGGTGATCAGCAGAAAGCAGACTAAATTAGAGCTGATGATACAGTGGGCAAAATGGGAAAGGTTTTTACAGTATGTGAGATCATGGCACACACAAAGAATTGGATATCTTCTCTTGAGGAAGTCCGTCTTTGTTGGGAAGGGAACCTTCCCTGACAAGTGTCGTGTGTGAGCAGATGGTGTCCGTGGATCAGTGTGCAGTGATGTCAGGGTGGGTGCAGGCAGCAGAGTAGTGTTTGGCTCCGTGGTGGTAGGTCCTTCAGAAAGTTTACCACAGCAGGCTTTTCTTGGTTTTGGTTTGGATTTCGGGGCTGCTGGGACATGAGGTTTGCTTTCATAGGTACAGGTGGCCTTTCTCTGCACTGTTGGAGTGATTTGAAAGAACGGTCCCATCTGTTGTTGGAGATGTGTGTGATAAAGACTTGCTTTTCTCCGGAATGGCTGAAACCTGTCACAGTGTAACTTTTGGTGAATGGTAAGCTGATACTTCTGCTCTGGCGTAGGTCTGGGTGGTGGTTTGCTCTCTGCCATTTTTGTCTGGGTATGCATATGTCTGTCTTTTCTTCTTCCTTTCCCTTTTAAAATTTTTTTTAAGCTAATCAGGTGCCTTATGATTGTTGTCTTGCATAACTCTCTACAGCCTTGTTTATTCATGCATTTCAGTACAGGCTATTCTGCCTTTGCTTTTGTACCTGTTGCTTATATGTGGGGATTAGTTTTCCCCTGAGCTCTGCAGGCACTGACAGCCAGGGGCAGAAGTGCTGGGGGTGGCACAGGACGTCCTCTGCTGATCTGGGACAGGGGCTGCTACTGTGTGACCCTCACCAGGGCTCCTTCCTGCTGTCTGTGGCCTCCTGTCCCGCCTGCCTGCGGGCTGTGAGAATACCAGCGCCTGAGCAGGCTGTTGGAGAGCCTTAACAGAGGGACCTGTTGGGCTGCCCGAGGTGTCAGGGCCACAGTGGGTGGTAGCAAAGTGAAACAAGAGTGTTCCTCTCAAGAAAGTTGTGTTGCCCTCCACTTCTTGCTTCTCTTGTGTTACACAAATCACATGGTGCCCTTGTTGGTTTTTTTTTGTTTAACCCACAAAACCTTGAACTTGCCAAGTAATTTTTTTCAGAATGAAGTTTTTATTTGTGTATGGAGAATTACTACCTTTTTTTTTTTTTCCTTCAGTTGAAGGACTGTAATTGCAGATTTGAACTGTATAGTGTTCAGGTTTTCTTTCTCATTTTTCTGTCATGAATGAAACGGTTAAAACAATGAGAGATTTTGTGTTACCATATTTGTATCAGCTTTCTGCATGTTTTTCTTGATAACAAAATGTGGATGAGTAGTTGGTATCTGCTGTGAGGAAGGGTGAATGGAAGAGGGAAATACCAACAAAATGAGTTTTGTGACTTCGCTTTGTAGCCCAGCTGTTTACCACAGTGCTGTAAAACTTTGCAATTTCAGCAATTCAGAAAGATACTGGCAGTTTCATATTGGTTTATTGCATGAACAAAGTGGTCATTGTTGTTCTGCTTGTTGCTGTTTGCAGTTTGCCTTCATCTGTAAAATAAGGTCCACAAAAACTGCTGTGATCTCTTTTGAAAGAACCACAAACCTTTAGGATTAGTCTGGCTGCTTCAGCACTGTCACCAAAGGACCAGGTTGGGGGTGTGTGGCACAGCATGCCACAGCAGAAGCCAGTGGTGCATGCTGGCTTTTCAGTTAAAATGGTTTGTAGAAGTGGTGCTGGTAAAGTCACCCTGTTGCATTAGCAACCAGAGATGCAAACAATCAAGAGGTTTGGGAAGGGCTGCAGTGGCTGGCTTGCTACGTTTTGTCCAGCCTCTAGGAAAGCCACAGTGTAACTAAAGGAATTTGTTTTAAAAAGTTGTATGGAACTTCGGGTGATAGCCTCATGATCAGAAATTAGGTTATGTGGACAAGATAAATTTGCAGTTTGAATTTTACAACTTGGAGGAAATCTTTCAAAAAGCTCAGTAAAGTACTTAAATTTGCCTGAAGGGCTAAAGTAAAATGAGTGCATAACCCAATTTTTCTGCCTGTTGCATTCTCTCCTTTTATGTTAAATGTTGCTTTAAACTTTAAAGGCATCAGTCAGTGAAAGAAGTCTGTACCTTTCTAAATGTTTCGATAAATATAAGTAATTATACCACTGTATTAATATATATTATAGTACCTAACATATAATATATACTAATATATAATTATCTATAATTATAATAGTAATTACATTATTAATCATGTAAATACAAATTTTCCTGTCTGGAAATCTAGTGAAGGTCAGAATCCTGAGGGGCCCTATTTACCTGAAGTTCAGATGTTATTCTGAGGATGCATGAGGAACTTAGGGAATAAGAAACAAGTTATACCTGTTTCTTTGATTTGAGAAGCTACTAGTTACAATCTCAGGAGTATTCACTGCTCTTATAGGACCTGTTTTCTTGATTTGGATTTGTGGATGACAGCAACTCATTTTAGGAAGTAGTCAAGAATGGAGAATGGAGGTTGCTTTTGCTCAGTGCTGACTGATTATATTTTGTCCGTCTTTTTAGGTGATGGGAATTCATTACTTCCTGAAGGGACCACCCATGCCTTCAGAGGTTTGAGATCTACAAGGCTCATGGGGAGGAGGGAGTATGTTTAACTCTGTCAAGAGTAGCACTTCCACATCAGGCATTAGATCAGTGGTCCTGCTCTGCTTGAGAAATTGTAATCTTGTGAAGGGGAAAATTGGTGAGGGAGGAAGTATCCTTAGTTATGCTGGCACTTGCTGTTGACTTCAGTTTTGCAGATGATACCTGGAGTGAGGTGTTCTGATGGTGTGCTTTGAGTAACCCTTCAGCTGGTGTGGCTTCATCAGAGTAGTAACAATGGGAGCACAAATGCCTTGGTCAAATGGTTATTTGGATGAGAGACTTCCTCCAAACCATACTGCTACTACCACAGGCAAAACATCACATACTGCTGCTTTTGTTTTGCCCTAGACCATCACAGATAGCTTCAGATCCCAAGTGAGGTTTTAAGAGAAAGTTCTCTGAGGTCTAGCATGCGTGCAGAATGCACAGTGTCTTGAGGCTGAAACTTACCTTCCCATTTATTTGAGTTTACAGTCATCACTTTCCTGGTCTACAAGGAAATTTTTCTTCACATGAGATTTCTCATGAAGGATCTTAATTAACATGTGCAATTTGGAGAGTTCCCTTTGCATTACTTTAACCTGATGTTCTGTGAGTGTACTTATGTTGTACTTTGTATTGTGTTATAATTGCTGTTTATGAACTCCACCTGCACTATGCAAGAGTTTATCTAGAAATTGAGAAGTAAATGGTGTAGCACAATGCAAGTATAACATATGAAATAAATGTGTACTGAGACATTTCCTTTGCATTAGCACGAAATATGTCTCAGTTAAATATGCAAAAATATGCAGAGAGAACATTTGTAATTATGCCATACAAGGCTGAAGGAGTTAATATGGAGAACTTGTACTCAAGGGATTCATGGCAAATAAGAACGGATTTAGAGCAGTATGGCTTTGTGAAGGAGACTTTTTTAAAATCTAAGTGGGATTTTTCAAAGCTGTGTATACAAAGAGAAATGAGAAGATTTTTTTAAAATAATTGTCATATAGGTGAGTAGTTTCCTCTGTAACGATGAGACATTGTTTTCACAAATGTACTGATGCTTGGGTTTAGTTCTCAACTTGGTAATGGGTTGGGCACATTCATAATGGAAAAACCTGTGCTATAGTGATGAATGTTTTTTTGCTGTGGTGTGGGTATTTTTCCAGTTTTGCATTTTGTTTTCGTTTTTGGTGGAATAGTAGAGAAATGTGTTCTAAACAGCCATAAGAAAGATTGCTGCCTTGATCTTTGTTGTGTCTCTCAGATGTACATGCATGAAGTCTTTCTGAGCACTGCATGGGATGTCGAGGTTCCCTCTTTGAGGCAGCAGCACATGTAACAGCGGGCTGGTGAGTGGGTTTCTGCCCTGAGAAGGGATTATGCTGCCGAGCTATGTTTGCTACTGCTGCGGCTGTGCTCTGCCCTTCATTGCTTTTGATGCTTTGTGGCTAAAGCTACATTGTAGAACTATTAAAAGATGTAAAAGTTAGGAAAAATCTCGATAGAGTGAGGAAATCAGTTTTCTTGTAGCACCCCCATAATTACAGTAGCTGGTGTTCTGCCTGCCTCTTCAGTGCCCCTCTGGTGTCTGAGACAGGGTGGTGGGGGGCGAGCTTCAGCTTGTCTGAGGCGAAAAGATAATCTGATGAAAAAAAGTAACCCTGTGCTTCCCTGGAAAAAAGCAAATTAAAGGTATTACCTTAGGCCCTGAGTAAGAGGAACCTCTGGAATGACTGAGTGAAATTCTGTACCCAGCCTTGCCCACGACTCTCATGTTCCCCATGCATAAAATGGATCTCTCCTCATTTTGTTTCTAATGATTGAAAATCCCCCATGTCATCTTATTTCCAATCATTAATTACTCTCCTCTGTGAGAGTCTGCACTTTCTATTGTTGATCATCAGTTTCTGCTGCTGAATCTTTTCAATACCTTATCAAGTGAATGATCATGATATTCAGTATCACCTTCTTCTATAAACTCTTAAGTTGCTTGCAAACTAGGAGTTTTTTTATCAATAACTAAGTGGGTCACGGCTGGAAGTGGTGATCTCTGTGTACAGAGAGGTGTATAACAGTCTATCATTTATAGTGTTAAAATTCCAGAATATATTTTTGAAAAAGTGGAAGTCTTAAAATAATGTAAAATGAGATTATACGAAAGAAAAATGACTGAGCAAAATCAGTAACAAATCTTGTCGGTTTTTTTTCTGTTGATTTGCTAAATGTTTTAAATACAGTGCTAAGTAGGTCACCACCTGAAAACACAGTCCTACAGCAAACAATCTCAGTATTTGGTTTTGAGTAAACAAATAATTTTGCTTCTTTTACTTTTCTGTGAAAGGGTTAGAGATGAGGATGAGTGACTATGTTATTGAGTGTACGAGTTAAATATCCTAGGTTATTTACACTGTAACTAGTGTTAATGGTGATTAACTCTGCAAATTAATTTGTTTTTATTTAGTGTGAAGAGACAGCTATAATAGTTGCGTGCTATATTAAACATGAAAATAGTTTTTAAATACAGGTAGAGCAGGAATTTTTGAAGCAGCAAATGCATTAAAATTAAGCTTCTTGAACAAGTATATTGGTAAGTGTATGCTAACAAGAAATTAACTTGAGCTGTGTTGTCTTTTGCCTCTCCTCCCTGTAAAAATAAAAGCGACAGGTACTTGCAGGAAACTCAGCTTATGTCTGTCAGAAGTGCTACTTCTGCTGGGAAAAGCAAGAGGCGTGTTTTACAGTTAAAAAAAAAAAAAAAAAGTAAAAGGAGAGGCTTGGGGCAGCATGCTCTAGTTGACAGTGTATGTGATGGTTGGAGTCAGGGTTTGGGTCCCCAGAGATGTGAGGAGGGGCAAAAGCTGCCTAGTGCATTGCCTACGGTACGCTGTGACAGTGAAGTAGGCCCAGCAGCCAGAGTCCTAATCCTGCAGCAATAACCTTTTATTCAGTTTTTCTGTAGTATTTATGTTAGTATAGGAAACAGTAGCTCTGTTTCTGATTGCCTTTTTTTAAATCTTACCTTGAAGTGTCTTTCTGAACCTGGGACCAACCTGCTAAGTTTTTGAAAAGCTTTGCAGAGAAATATGTATCCATTTAGGAGGAGGAAGAGGAAGCCATTGTGAGCGGTTATGTGAAACTGACTTGCAATGAAAACATGCACTCCTGTATTTATACCCTTAACTTCATGATGATGTGCTTCACACAGTCTCAAGTGTGTCCCTTCATAGTAGCTTTTTTGTGACATACAGTCTTGTTTTTCAGTGCAATTTACTTTGATGTTTAGTTGAGTAGGTTTTTCAGTTAAAGGGTATTTCAGATATCTTACAGTAAGGATCACAAAAGAGTTGAATTTAATTGCTCAGGCTGAAGTGCTCACCCCTGCCCGCTTGTGCACACTCTGCCCGTGAAACATGTTAATCCCCTCCTGCCCTCCCCCCACTGAAGAAGCCTGATACGTTTCTTTTTGCATTAGTTAGGCCTTCTGGGAAATACATGCAGAAATAAAAGGATTTTCTATAGCCCTTTCTCCCTCAGGAATGCATAGAAACGAGCTCCTTGGATCTGGTCCACAAACTTGAAACTTGATTTTGGTGAGGGGGGGAAGGGAAAGAAATCTATAATCCTGTGCACATGTTACTGAGAGACTCCTAATTACAAACTGAGTTAAAGGTATAGGAGCTTGTAAGATCTCGTAGTATATTGTAAATAAGGAACATGATTTTTTTTTATGTTGTATTGAAGTTTGTCTCCAAAGCAGGTATTTAAAACTCTCTTAGCTTTGTGACCTGTTTGTCTTTTATCTTCATGAGCAGTGTGTACCCAGTCAGTCTATGTAGAAGAGGGTTATTTTGTTTACAAAGATTACTGAAGTATTGTGATGGTTTCTCAACTACCAGTAGTACCTTGCACATTTTACCTTAACTATAATAGGAAGTGGGCCCTTTACCTTGTGATAACCATTTGTTCATACTATGGTTGAAAACCCATGAGTAAAGGTACTGCTGGTTTTTACAGTGGTATCTTTATATTGATAATTGATATCTGTAGTCCACCACAGGCAGAAAGGCCAGGCTGAGCTTGGTGTAGTTTTTACCCCCCAGTGTGTTGGGATGTATCAGAATGCCCACAACTTGGATTGGGCTGGCTGTCAGGTTACAAAAGACCCAGACCTTTGAGCTCCCTACGTGTCTCAGTGGCTCTTGAGGCACATAGGTGCTGCACCTTCACAATAATGACCTAGCGAGGAGCTATCCTGGGGTTGGCTGTCACGATACGGTGGTGCTGCCAGGGTGTGGAGAATGTAGAGTGGTGTGATGGTTTGAGCACATGGCCACTCCATGTCACTGGGCATGTCATGGTGTCCATTCTGTCTTCCTCCTACCGAAAGAAGGTGTCAGTGTGACTTGAGGCATGTGAAACATGAATACAAGCCCTTACTGGCAGAACAGGATGGTTATTCCCAACATTTGCTTGCCTATGAGTTCATTGTTACTATGGGCAAAACTCGAGTTGTCCCTTTATCCTCCGTGATTATATTTGTTGTTTGAATGTAGCTTGAGATTTACACAATAGAACTCTTATTGTGAATACGTACGCAAATTTCCAATGTCACTGCTTGCTCATTAAGTTGAATGCAGCAGCATTAGAGGTGTTCTATGTGTTTCAGGTAGTCAGAGCATTCATAGAAGCTTATGTCTCTTAATGTTGGTGCACCACTGCCATTGCATATGCCAGAAAAGACAGCCTAAGACAAATCTGCCCATTCCTACTCCCTCTCCTTGCTTCCATGAAGGCTCCTTAGAGGTGTGGTGCAGATGCTTAGAGGTCTGATGCTGCACCACATCAGTGCAGCTTGCTGCTGATGTGGCCCCACCAGTGACAAAGCAGCACTGCTGTGGGGCCAAGAGCTGCTTCAGCTGGTTTTGCCAGCAAGAGGAGTGTCAGTGAAACCATGGTGTAATCTGTGCTGCAGTGAGCTGGAGCATGAAAATGGGTATCAACAAATTAGGAACGAATCTGACTTGACTAAAGTGACAGTTTCTTTCAGCTGATAAAAATACTTCATAAATGCTGGCTTTTTTTCAGTTAGTATCTAGTGTGCAATTGTAGGTCATGTTCCTTGGCAGCCACCAAAGGAGGGAATTTTTAATTCCACACCTTTCCCTGAAGCAGGAGATTATGATCTCTGTGATGTGTTTGTCATGTTATCTCTTCTTCCCCCAGGGTTTAGAATGGGAGCGGCAGAGGATGGGGTATTGGAGACCTGTTGAACAGTGTCCTTTTCCTTTTGATGCTGACATCTTTGCCTGACGTTTCAGTGATCTCTGTTCCTTGACTTCTAGTACAGCTCAGTTTAATAATAGCATCTGTCACCCTATCGTTTTCCAGGTGACAGTTTCTTAGAACAAGTTGTATATTTTTTTTTCCTCTCTGCTTTTAGTTTCAGGGTAGCAGTTGATTCTCTTTGTGGAGGCACAGATTTTCACCATCTTATTTACTCTCAATAGCGGTGACATTTCGCTCTGCAGGCTGTCTTGGTTTAAGCCCAGACATTCGGTGTTGAGGGAGGGCTCTCCATAAAATACACAAAGGTGATGTAATATGACCTTTAGGCTTTTGGGTACACTTTGCAACGCTGACCAGCTCTCTGCGATTGCTTACTCTGCTACTGATGAATTGTGAGTTGTTTTCTGTGTTTTAGTACTGTCAGTAGTTAGTGCTTTTTCACAGCTTACATTCTGCTGCATAAGAGATCG
>JAWWEV010000095.1:31268009-31300064 GCA_035583235.1 Hafferia zeledoni
AGTTTCACCTAAGATTTAATATGCTCCTTTCAACTTATATTTTTTAATTATGCTCAGCAAGTTGCTGATTTTAATATGGAATAGCAATTCAGTAATGGCTTTGCAGGCTGTACTTGGTGGTTTGCTACAAAACTGTTTTGCTTTAGCTCACCGATATATGACAGTAGCATTGGAGTTTGTTGGTCCCATTGACCTAATGCCAAACTACTTACTAGGTAAGAAGGCTGAAAGTAGCAGTTTTTGTTTAATTTGAAAACTGTCCCACTTCCTGTGGGTTGAAACACTTTTCATAGTATTGCATAAATACAGCATATGGGTAGTCTTTTTGAGGAGTATTGTTTGCCTTTGAATGGTGGAAAAATTGTAAAAAAAAGTGTTTGGAAAACACAGCTGCTTAATGAGAGAGATCTTAATTTACTCCCTGATCTGATATTTTAATTTTTAAACTATCTTACAGATACCTTTCTGTACCAAAAATTGCATCTTAGGGACAATATGGGGGGCAGCTTCTTTTTTATCATCTTCCTGAAAGAATGGTTGCTATAGGCATGATACATCTTCAGTCTGTTTATTGAAGAGTGCCTGAAGGATAAAATGTACTTAGTCATGCTGAGGATGTTTGTCTAGCACTTTAAACTCCTAATTTGCTGTATTGTTTACACTGAGTATTTCAAAGAACAGTCTGACTGTGGAATAGGGTTGGGGCGTGGGGAATGTGTGTCCTTTTAGGAAGGGTACAGTGTTTTGTGTTCATGTGTCAGAAAAGTATGTATCAGTAGGGTTTCTTCAAAGCTAGAAGTGGATAAAAGTTTGGGGGAGTTTAGTGGGGTTTTTTATTTGTTTAGGCTTGGGTTTTTTGAGAGTTTTTGTTTTGGTTTTTTGTTTTGCTTGTTTGTTGTTTTTTTTTTTTTTTTTTTTTTTTTTAGTTACAGGTAAGATAGAAATCACTTGACAATCAGATTCTAGGGAAAAAAACTGGGCATGAGTTCCAGGGTATAAAATGTGAACTGATAAAAACTGTATTTGTATGCTGTAGGAAAAGAGGGTTGACCCTTAATGTGAAACTAACTGATCTATTAATGTATTCAGCATGGATAAGATGCTTTTCAAGGGTCTGATAAGTCAGCTATGTGGTTTAGCATTGAACAAGGCTCTTCTGAAAAATAGTAACTGCCTGATATTCCTTAAATTATTAATGACAGTTGTTAGCTGTAGACCTCCTTCCTTCTTTTGTGAGGTATTTCAGTGTTTGTCAGGTAGGGACTCCCTGGCTGCTGAAGCAGTGTTGGCCAGCAGCTGGTGGCTTAGTGTGGCCAGAGTCTTCTGGGGCAGCCAAAGGTTGATTGTGGATGTGAGATGTGGTAGGAATGCGGAGGGGCAGACATGGTAGCCACTGCATTATGTCCCTGTGGCTGCTGCTTCCCTGATGCACTGAACTACTTCACCGGGATGACATCAGTTACTTCTTAAGTAAGTCAAATTTTAAACAAAAATGAACCCCAAACCAGAAAGCGGGTGGTGGAAAACATAGTGCTCTTTCTCTTCCCTTGCTCTCTCCACTCTGTTTTCCTCCTTGTTGTGAACAAGGTAGGCATGTCTGGGAAGACGGGAGCTGATGCAGGAGTGGCCAGATGGGCTCTGCAGGATGGGAGAAGGCAAATCTGTATTGAGGGACATGTGCAGCATTGGGCATCGGGTTATGAGGGAACTCTGACCCTCTGGTGTTGTACTTGGGCAGCCCTCCCCTTCCTTTGCTGCGTGTGTGTCCACCCTGAAACTTTGCTTTGCTCTCGCCTGTGAAATGTTTAAGCTTTGTTGAGAGGAAGACACTGCATTTCTCATTGCCTGTAGAAGGTAAGTGCAGATGGTGATTGATCTGAGGGATTTCTGCTGAGTGATGAAGACAAGAGGTTTGGCTTTTAGCAAGTGAAAGGGGAAGAAGGAAATGAGCCAAAACGTTTAATTTGGTTTGTATAAACACATTTGTTCCCTTTCTTTTGCAAACTTTTATGTACATTTTAGCTGGTGGGAGTAAGAGGGTGACTTTGTGTGTCTTTTGGCAATATGAGAATTGGATTCAGGTTGAAGAGAAGTATGTGTATTCATGGTATGGCCAAAGTTGCACCATGAGAAAAATCTTGTAACTGTCTCAGTAGTTTCTCTCTTGTCCTTACTTAGTCAGAAGGATTTCTGCCTGACATAGCTTCTTTACCCACATGAAGTGGTGTACCTTCAAGCAAAAAGGAATGCATAAGTGCTCTACAGCTTACTAGGAGTGCTTTTTCTGTGCTGAACTGGCTGAAGTTACATCACTAAATGAAAGATATCTGTGTACCAAAATAATAGCTGATTTAAAAAGAAAAAAAAAAAACCCAAACAAACAACAAAGCACAACCAAAACAAAACCCCAAGAAATGGTATTGCCTATACCCCTTGTGTTGTATAACAAGAATATCTGTGTCTTAAAAGATTCTAGAGAATAAATGCCTGCTGGAAGCATCTCCTTTCAGTAACTTCAGAGCTACCAAAATTGACTTGACATCAGAGGAAGCCCCCAGAGGTTGCTACTTGGTCATGACTTTTAGCTCTGAACCTGGTTCCTTTGAAAACATGAGGTTTTGGACAGACATTGTCTGAATGTCTCAGAAACCAGTTACAAAAGCTGCTTCCAAGGATGTATTTGAAAGTTTATTGTACTGTAATACCTTAGCCATCATGAACTGATTCTGTGTGTGTTTTTATTGTGTGGTGCTTCTAATGCTTGTATGTATCAGTTTAGCGAAGCTCACAAAAGCTTGTAACTTGGCAAATAAAATTTAATGGGCATAAATAAATAAATAGAGATGATGTGGAGGAAAAAGTTAGCTGACTTGTTAGGATAATGTACATAGCACCTCAGTATTTGGAGGTATTTCAGGACAGTATTTAAGCACACTTACGTAATTAAAAGAAAACTAGTAATGAATTCTTCCTCTGCAGGAGGTTGTAAATTGGGAATGGTCTGCTTTTCTAAGAGCAGATTTTTATTTCGGCAGTCTCTTGTTATGCAGGGCAGATTAGAATTTTTTTTTTCCATAAAAGCTTTGGCTTTGTTGGCTGAATGTTGTTTTCCATCCATATCTTCCCTTCTGAAATGCCTGCCATGTAATTATTGTTCTTTGTGTGTTCCATTGCTCAGTCTTCTCTGCCTGCAATTCATAGCTCTTGGGTTACCTACCTCTGTGTTTTGGCCTCATACATCATTTCATCTATACCCTAATTTGGAAGCAGAGGCATTTGAAAGTGAGAGATGCTGGTACTTGGGAGAATTACAGCTTACATCTACTTTTCTAATTTCTTTTGGTTGATTTTTGAAGATAGCATTAAGGCATACCTCGATCAACATAGGGTCAAAAACAGTATTTAATTTTAAGCCATTGTTGAAAGTCTTCATCTGTCATTTTGACAAGATTATCACTTACAGACACTTGACATCAGCCAACCCAGATCCATATTGCTAATTGAAAAGTATTTTCTCCCTATGTGAAGTCCTAAATCATGTGGTCTTATTACATAACCTGACACTAACAGGCTGTGATAGAATAAGTCACTACCATTACAGGCCCTTTACTTGTCTCAGCCTGTTATTTCATTTTGTTCTGTGGTTTCTTTCTTTACAGGTTTCTGAAGCTTTGGATGTTCTTTCATCTGTTTTACTCTTAGGAAAATCGGGATGAAAATATTTTGCTCTTTAGAGTTGGTGCTCGCATTGTGCCAGCTATGATTGCTGTTTATAGTTAGTGCAGTTGATAAAGCGTCACAGTTTAGAAACAATGTTAATAAGAATATGAATCAATTTTTGATTTTAAATGTGTTGTATGTATTAATGGAATACCACCAGCAGTTCAAAATGCCTTTTTCTCTCTTTTGTGCAAGGAACTTTCTCCTTACTTTTTACTTCTGGTAAGTGTTTTTCAACTTCAAATTTTTTGAATTGAAGAATAACTAGCATTTCACAAATGTTTTGGAATAAGTGAATATCTAATTTTTTTACAATTTTTGGCTCATATTCAAGAGTAAAAATGTATTTTATTCATAGATCTGAAAAGTCGTAAAAGAGCACTAAATATGGCGATCTGTGAGGAGGGAAGGAGAGTGAACTGTCCTTTCTGGGGAGCTATTTTGTACTATCTTCTCTAGATAATGACAGAGGCTAAGTGGTATGATGTCAGACTTAAAATCTGATAGTGCTTATGAAAGGGTGTTGTTCAGTGAAAAACTGTAATAGAAAAGTTTGATTTGTTTTTACTAAGTTTTCACCTCTTCTTTCAGTGCAAGATCTTTTTTTGCTGTCGTTTGTTGATGAGAAGCCCTGCTACCTGCAGAAATCCTGGTTGACTGTACAACAGTCACCTTTTGTTCTCCAGTTGAATACATAATAGGCTGACTAACAATGGTTTAGTTATGTGATGGCTCCTGAATGCCTGTTGCCTGATGGGCGAGGAAGCGTCAGCTTTAATTAATGGACAGTCTGTTAGTACAGTTTGTTTGTTTGAACTGTGCTAGGAGGCCCACTGGTCAGTGACATACTAACCTATAGGAATATTTAGTTGTCTGCCTTGAAAGTCTTTCAGTCTGATGTATGCATTGCAACGCCAAAAATTCACTGATGGACAGAAAAATCAAACTTGTATCAGTAGCTGTGAATCATGATTTCTCTGCTTTGAAGCTCCACTTCTGAGTGATAGCCTTAACATCCAGCTCTTTATAGGAAAGTAAGTGGGTGCCATCCACACTTGCACAGGGTTTTTGTCACAGGCCTGATTCTACTTGTTAAGATGATAGTACCCATTTAAATCGATCTAGTAGAACTGCAGTGCTTTCTCTTTGAGGGGACCCTATGATGGCATACATTTATAGTGAGGTAGACATACCTCTTAAAACAAAGTTTCACATACCCATTACTCAGAGGTGCGTAACATGAAAATCTAAGGATAATGAAGTGCCCATGTGTGAAGGTCTTAGTTGTATGTTAACTTTTTCTTTGGCAATTCTAAGCTATTCTGGTTACATGTTTTGTAGAATCATTTTCACTCTGCTACAGCTGTCATGACTACACTCGGTGTTGTGGTCAGTCCATCACTGTTCATTGATCTGGAGGGGTCAGCCATTAATTACTTGTTACACTACCTCTTCCTCTACCAGTTTTGCATTTAAAACCTTATGATCAGAATACCAGTCTAACTTTGATAGGGTGAGATGAAAGAATTTGATTAAACATTAGTTCACTTCAAATGAGTGTATTTAAAATTGGGGTTTTTTTTCAAAAAAAAATTGCTGAGGGCTGTGGGACATTGTGTAACTGTAATCCAGTTTGGTTTGTGTGGTTGCTATATCCTTTGCCTAGGTCTTATTCATGATCCTTTAAGGTACATTTTCAGTCTTCAACATGTGGCAAGTAAGTTTTAAACACACTAACAGTATTTGTGCGTTTGTGATATCCAAGTGGTGAAGGCAACTTTTGTGATAGAAATTGTACTTCTGAACTTGTGGTCAGGCTGAAGCATTGTGTCCGTGCCACAGTCTGCTGGCTGGGAATGGGAGAAGGCTGTGGGAGAGCAGCGATTCAGTGATTTTGTGTCCCCGCCCCCCCGAACAGGTGACTTTGAGGCCGGGGGTCAGAGTAGAGTAACAGGGACTGGGCATCTCACATACGCTGCTGCAAAGACAGGCTTTGGAGGCAACTGAAACCCATGCTGTCTCTGCTTAATGAACTGAAACAAGGTCTGGAGTGGGAAGAGAGCAAAGGTGGCATTATCTGCGTTGAGTCCTGGTATTCTGAACTCCAGATTTCCTACTTTTTGTTACGCTTGTTTTACAAGCTTTGACACAGTATCAGTACTGTTGAAGATTTAGCTGTGTCTGGCAAGTGTGTTTAAGGGACGCTAAAGTTGGTGTTTTTGAAGTGCATTCCTATGTGTGTGTCACAGAAGCATAGCTCATGGACTTGCACTTCAGTCCTGGCATCAACACAGGGTTTTCAGAACCTGCTCCAGCCTTTCTGTGTGCTTCTTACCTTCACTGGAGCTCAAACACCAGTTAATATTGACTTGAAATAAAGTATGTCAGTGTTTTGCAGTGTTTTCTCACTTAGTTAGCAAGAGGGTCCTAGGGGCCTGTTAACCTGGTGTGTGTTGTCAGCTGAAGAGATATGCTTCAGAATTTGTTAAGTCTCTGGTGCAAGTGTCAGAAGGAAAATGAAATAAAAGATACTCAAAAGGTACCCAAATACAATTACGAATTGAAGACACAAGTGAATCACTGGAAACCTCAGCTTGTGAGGAACACATTGAAGATGCTTTGTTCCATGGCAGCAACTGGTCTAGTAGATTCCCATGTGTTTTCTCTAGGTGGCAGAATATCAGTCAAAACCTTAACACTTTCCAAAACTAGTTCTGTGCAGTGAAGGAGATGGAATATATTTTTCTTGAAAATCTGCAGTTAAGTGATGCTTTACTTGTTTCCCTGCATTAGTATTAAAATTTTTCTGGTTCTACAGTGAGCTACGTTCAGTAACTGGTCCAGCTGAAAAGTAACATCACACCTCTCTTCCTCCACGTAAAAGCAAATAGCTTTGTGTTTTGGCTGGTAAACTTCTAGAACTAACATAAACTTTAAGTTTAGTGTTTTCATTTGTCTCTAAGAACAAGGGACAAAAACCCGTGTGCACATGTAGCTTTCTGCATCTCTCATACTAGTATAGATGTTACGTTTTTACTGCTGTGTAATTGTCAATTCAGGTGCTGTCAACTTGGTGGTTGTATAAAGCCTGTATTTTTCTGCTTGTGTGCCTGGTCCCGTTCTTCTGATTTGCTGGGTGACAACACTCTGCTCCTGGTTGGTGGAGGTGGAGAGGAGCCCGTGTCTGCAGCTGACAAAACCTGCATCTCCGTCAAGCACTGCTAATATTTGTTCAGATTACTTTCCATCTCTTGCCTGACATACTTCAAACAAGTGAGTTTAGGGGCTTTTCCAACAAAGCAAATTTCAAGCACTTGGTAGTTCACAATCTATTTAATCCTTGATAAATAACACTGATCAGACACCCTACAATATGGGGGAGAAAAAATGTGCCTGCACAGATGTGACTCTAGCACTAACCTGGAAAATATGTTTTTGCTTAACTTGGTTCTGTATATTCCAGAAGAGCATTCTCCAGAACATGTCAGGTCTGAGAAGTGCTAAAAATGATGCAGCACTATGTGTCCCTGCCTTGATTCTTTTAGTAGGATCCCTGGTTAAGAAAGTGGTGTTTGGGGGAGTACTGCTTCTCTCTCTGCCATGTTGGTGGGGAATCAAAGCCTTCTTACCATGTGGCCTAGGCCTGTTCAGTATGCAGTGGGTGATAATTTTGGGAATTTTCGTTAATGTCAGATCAGAAAAGGAGTTGGGTTGATGGTGCTCTTTGAGCAGTAATTTGCAAAGTAGCCACTGACTACCAAGTGCAGACTCCATGCCATGTCTGACAGGAATATCTTTTCCTTCCTCTTTGCACAGTGAATGAGCTGTGTGTTACTGGCTGCCTGTGTTCTGGCCCAAGAGACCCAGCAGTCACTGAACTGGAGGGCACAGCATACTGGCTGCATGCACAGTGCTGGTGTCCAGATGATGTGCAACAAGGCCCATCCTGCCATCGTTCTGCAGATGTATTTTATCTTACCCAGAGGGTGGGCTGACACAGTTTGATTAGTTAAGTTTTTCCTGTCAAGGCACAAGTTCTGAGGCCGGCACAAAGGAGAGGTCTGTCTGTGTCTTTGAAGTCAGTGAGTGTAGCAAACACCGTACTTAACCATTGTCCTTTGAATTACAGAGTGGTTTTGCTTCTCAGAACAGGAGGTGCTGTATGTCTTCAACACTTACGGCACTGTCTTACTGCTTTCTGCTTTAATTTTGACGAACCTTATGTTTCAGTCACTTAACACATGCAGAATGAGGAAATGGCACCATTTGCAGTGGGAAAACTGGCTTCTTTTTAGAACTTTAATTTTGGCCTTATGGAGTTCCTTTGATAGTTTTGTCCTAATCTGGGAGCTGTCTTTGTCAGCCACATAGTATTTGAGATGAGTTAGCTGTGCCTTTGACAGTAGCCACATGGTTGCTTTTGGAGAATCCTGGCACTGGTGAGGTGGAGAGGAATATTTCTTAGTCATTGATTGCAGTACCATTTCTACTTTTTTTTCTCCCTGTATAAGACCAGAAATGACAGCCTTGGTTTTGTTGTGCTATGGTTGTGAAAAGGCCAGATTTGGAAGGCACACTTCTTTAAGGAATGCAAGTAAAAGAGTGGTTTCATTACAGAGAAACCTGGGAGGAAAACTGTAAATTGAGAAATTCTTGTTTCTCTTCATGCTGTAACAGGCTTAGATCTGTGAAGAAGCAGCTCTTTAACAGTATGTTCTGAGCTGGGAGCATGGAATTTTGTCACTTAGCGCAGCAAGAGCAGAGCAAATGTTCACACCCAGGTTTTGGTGTGGAATTTCACTGCTTTTTTTTTTTTTTTTTTTTTTTTTTTTTTTTGCCTGTCCTGTGCTACTGCCATAACTTTCCTGGGCACCAGATGATTAGTGAAATTTCAAATATGCAATCTTAGTAGGTTAAATGTGAGTCCCACTGAGAAACTGTCCTTTTAGAAACTGTCATAATAAACATTTGAAAGAGAGATTCTTCTCCCTTTCTTGTCCCCAGCCTTTTGGAAAATCTTATTGTGGATACAATGAACCCCACACCATGCATGTTATGTGTTCACGCCCTTGCTCCTGGTGTCTGAAGGCTCTGTTGCCCTACAAATAAAGTTAGATGGCTTTTTTATTGTGCCACGTGTAGTTTCTGGAATTTTTTGTTTTGCTTGTTTGTTTTGTTCATAATGTTTTGTTTGCAATTGATCACAGCCAATAGTTGTGTTGGAAAGTGATCTAGAAGAGCCAGGCTAAATGGAAAGCTCCATTGTGCTTGGTACCATGATGAATGTATTTTTTGTTCCTGGATGACTTGCAGCACTATTAATTCCAGAGTCATCTTGGATAAACTATGAAACAGGTTGTACCTTTTTGATCTTGCATTGTAACTAAAGGGTGTATTTTTCAGTTGGAAAACTACACTTAATGCTTATTTATACTGCCAGATGCAGCAGAAGTTAATCCTGTGCTGCAGTATATCTCTTTGAAAAATCATGTTTTAAGCTGCTGCCAGAGGGGTGATAACAGATGGGAAATTGTAGAAATAGGCCTCTAAGTTTGGACTATTAAAAATCAATATATGTTTTGTATCTGTGCTCTCTGTAAAAGCAGTAACTTCACGTAGGAGACTCACCTCACGTTCACCTCACGTTCATTCTTGCTGGTTGTGCCTCTTGCAGGAGTCTTGCCCTGTACATTCCAGAAGGATGGGGAACATCCTCTCATCTGAAACGAGCTGTTACAGTTGAGTGGCAATTCCATTGTGTGACAGCACATTCTTATAGCCTGTACAGCAGTTGTTTGAAATCTGTATTTCCTGATTGGTATTATACAGATGGGTTGGATAGAGTTTCCAAAAACTAAATGAATGTAAGTTCTGAATTTCTTGGTTATGAGGTTGTAACACCAAGTTATTTTTAAGTTGTGGATCAGTTAGCTTCCTTGATTGGACATTGTTTATGTTACCAAGTAAATATTCAAATATTTAAAAACAAGCATTGCTAAATTCAATTTTATATTTATATTGCAATTCACTAGTCTATTGCCTTTCTTCAAAATAAAAATATTGCCAAAAATGTTGTCAGTAATATGATATATGCATATACTGAAGTATTTTAGCATACATATGAGCAAAATATTTTCAATGTTTTATTTCTGTTTCTTGCTTGCTTTTTTCAAGGATTGTAGCCTTGGGATGCTAGCCAGGCTTTGAACTGTAAAAGAGAGCATAAAGAATCCAGGATGTTTTTAGAATAGTCTGAACTGTGAGCAGACGGATTCATTAAATTATCTTTCAGGAAGAAGGAGAGCAGTTGCTGCTTTTGGAACAAAACTGGCTGAAGCAGCTGCTTGTACATGGCCATCCCAAGTATGTGGCAGGTACAAAGAATATTTATACTATTTTATATAAAGCATTTGGTCCATGCACCTTCAAAATACAGATGCAGGAGAGTGCTGCCTCTATTCTGTGAAATGATAGGTACAAATTGGAACAAAAGACAATGTTTCATCAGTAAACTTTGTGCAGTTGTTTTAAATCTCAGGCAGGGGAAGCTCTGCTATGTGTTTTACTTTTTGCTCCTCGATCCCATAGTTCTGTTCTGTGCCACAAAATCTTCTTTGCATTTGCTTTTTTGCCTTCCTTTCTTGAAAATATTGTGCAAAACTACATTTATAACTAAATGTGTCAAAATGTCGTTATAAATGACTTGTGAAGGAGAGTGATACACAAAAGGTAATGTTCTTCTTTTAGAACATAAAGACTCTGGCACAGGCGTATCAAGAGCGTGGTTGCTCAGGGTTTCAGTGTTCTTGTGTTGATCAAATTTAAGTGTGTACAGTGTGCACAAGTTTTCTCTTTGCTTGCACTTGAGCTATAATTAGGTACTTGATGCTCATTTTTTTCCCAGTCGTTCCACCCCCAGAGTTAAAACCAACTTCTTAAGTTTTGGTCAAGGCAAATCCTCTCAAGTTATGAAAGCTGACTAGCCTGCTAAAGCAGAAGGATGTCTCTTGAGCTTTAAAGATGGGGATGGCTCTGAGGAGGAGAATTTGAAACTGACTTTTCTCCGTGTAGATGCAAAGTCATAGGTATAGAAGACTTTGTTGTACCCGTTGCGCTCCTAGAGTTGTGTGTTTCCTTAAATTTGTTGTCTTTAAATTTGAAGGCAGTAAACCTGGTATCTGTGAAGACAGTGTCCTGCTGTAATGATAAATTTTATCAGTATTAATTATTGCATATTCATTCTTTTGCCTGTGAAATGCCTCTTTATTACAAATTAGCTGTTAGCCTGTTTTAAGTAGCGTAGGAGGGACTGGTGGCTCTGCAGCTCATAGGTCTGACCTCATGTGTTAAGGCTCACCTGTTGATCTGTGGTATATTACGGGGAGGACTTGGGCTCTAATCAAGCTTCTTTGCTAGTTTCATCTTTATATTCCCTTAAGCAGGTAATCTGGGACAGTAGCATTGGAATGGATTTGTTGTTTGAGATCATGGAGTGAGGTGAATGTCTTTATTTATGAAAGTGGTTGTGCATCATTTTGTTTCGTCATACTGAACCAAATACCTCTGTGTAATTAGTTGTGCAGAAGTTTGTACATGCATGTTTACACATATTTACATAATAGATCAAGTCCATGTTTTTTCCCATGTTTGCTTTTTTAAGGGTAAATTTGTAATGTACACATGCATTGCAGAAACCATCTGAATCAGACGACATATTGCTGGAGGAAATTTTGTGCTTAATTAGAATCAATACATTCCCTGATGAGAGTAGAAAATGACCTTGTATTTGCAAGGATGAAATACTGGCCTTGTTATTGGTCTTGCTTCAAGTTTTTTCCTGCATTGTTCTCACCCTTAGTTCTTCTGTTAAGTTTTGTATGTCTGTAATATTTGGTTTTAAAATACTATCTTCTAATGTGTGTATTCTGCAAAACTATATGTGGTACTAAGAGAGCTATTCTGACAGAATTATCTGAGCAGATCCACTGTAAATGCAATTCTGGCCCTAGTTACTCATAACTTCCACTACCTGTAAGACAAACCTTTTGTACTTACCTTGGTACACAGTTATCAAGACAATCACGACTGTCAGTGTAATGCTTTGCCACACATGGTGGTGTATCAGGTATTTTCCAAGACAGAAAAAACACTGCCAATCTCATTTTTCTGCTCTGTGTCCTTGTTACTGAAAGGTACATCAGTGCTTCACAGAATTGTGGGGACTGTGATGGGCAGGTCTTCCAGATTCCAGGTTGTATCCTATTCTTCTTACCTTTCATTTGAACAAGAACTGAACGTTGTATAACTCTAGTTTGGGTACATCATTAAATTAGCAAGACATGCTGCCAAAAATGGTCTTTCTAAACTCCAGGCCTTGCACGTCCTGTGGACAGGAACTCAGTCATGTATTTGTGTCTGTCATTCTTAATGGATATTTTGCAAATGTCTCATAACAAAGACTGCTAGGACGTTTGGACATCTGGGCTGAATCACATTTAACCAGCTTATGTGAGCAAATGTTTCTACCCATTCACATCGTGAAATGTTAGCTGTTAAGCCTGGAACATTCTGCTGCAGTGATGAACTGCTTATTGTGGTTATGATTAACTAAATTCACTCAGCTTGTTCCGACTATGGCTTTTTCCCCATGAAGGTAGAAATGATTGCTACTTTTCAGTCTATGTTCTTTTGATCTTTAGATCTGTGGAAATTCTCTACTTTTACATCTGCTCTATTTAGCTTCTGTCAACCAACAGACCCTTTATAAGCAGAAGAAAAGGAAAGACTGCAGACACCACAGATCATTGTGTCTCTGGTCAGCCTTGGTTTGGATGAAATAATGCACAACATCTGAAAACGTCTTTTGTTAGTGATGATAATGTTTTTCTGTTCTGGCTGAATAAATTATCAGCTTCCTTGAAACTGGAAGTGTAATATTGGCCTGTATCTTAAGAAGATAAAATATCTGCTGAGGCTGGAGTGTAAATAATTCTCGGTTGGAGTCTACTTTGTTGCCAGCATTTTGCTAATGTGCAATAAAGGAACATGATCTGTGCTCCCATATTTACTCTTGCAGCTTGTAGGTGGGAACATTGTCACACTGTTCTGAGGCACTGCAGGAAGTGGCCCAGGAGCAGGGCAGACGGAATACCAGTCCTCCAAGGATGGAGCCTAATGTCCCAGCTTCAGGTTGTGCTTAATGCAGTAACTGCAACTGCCTGTTCCTTGTCCTTTTCCTCCCTTCCCTAACCTCCTGTGCTGCTGCTTCTACTGCTTCCCTGGAATGAATTCTTCGTGATAATGCGAATTTAGGGTGTCCTGGTTAAAAACTTATCTTATTCCCCTGAAATTGCTTTTCTCGAAAATAGCTGGCTGATTTTTTAGAATATAATTTTAATTTTGTTTTTTATATCCACCGGTCCGTGTGGTCACCATGTGGCCATCACTGTGTGGTGTGTTACTTGCCCAAACCAACTGTGCTTATTCTGTTCTTGTATTGTAGTGTCCTCTTTAGTTCTGAATGCAAATCCTGCTAATCAGCAGTTGTTCTTTACCCGCTATGTAAAAGAACCCTGAGGCAGTATTACACTAGTTTCCTCAAGTCCGGGTTGAAGGGCAGCATCCACTTTGTAGGTTAAGAGTCTGAATGAGGTCTAAACCCTGGCCTGACTATAGTTTTGTCTGTAGAGTGGAACATTACTTGACTTTCTGGCCTGTACACTTGCCTTACCCTCCCTCTGCTGGTGATCAGCCTTCTGGAGTCTCATGGATATAATTGTCACAGACAGGCTGTTTTAAAAGTGACATGTCATCCTTACTAGCCCACTAGAGTTTAATCTTTTGGACTACAAACAACTGGCATTACTGAAATGGAGCTTGACAATATGGTGTGTTCTCTAAGCATCTTTATTTGCTATTTTCCTGTATTTAAATTTGACAAACCAGCAGCAGGAACAATCCTGTGTTTTTCTGTGGTATTTTGCAGCTATGAAGACCTATTCCTTTGAGAAACAGGGTTTGTGTTTTGGCATCGTCTTCCAGTGTGCTGCAGTAAGACAGTGAAGTGTTTGCTTTATCTGCTTTAGCAGATCACTTTAAGACCTTATAATTGTATTTGTCTCAGTTTCACAGCTGTGAGGGCAAGGAGCAGAGGACTACAGACTTCTGTTGGATGAGCATTTCACCTGAGAAACATTGTTTGGCTCTAGACTTTTTAAGTGCCTTTGTCCCTCCTCGGTCACATGATCCCACCAGATGATGTATTTATTCCTTGAAATCGTGTGTCTTTGCCTGTTGATGTCCTAAGGACATGGCATGTGCTTTGCTGTCTGAGAGAGTGCTTCTTACTCGTTGTTGGTCTTAAAATTTATCACTCATCCAAAAGTATATGAAACAGGACCTTGCATAATACTGGGAGAGAGTTGTCTGCCTGGCCCTTGCCTCTTCTGGCAGTGTGGGAGGCAGTGGAAGGGTTGGCCTGGGGTCTTTGCTTTCTGCTGCATTTCTTATTTACCAGAAGTGCATGGAGATGGGTTTATTTTGGGGCTCAGGAGAAGCAAGCTGTTATAAGGCCAGATTGAGTCCTACTGAGAGAGTAGGCACTTTTTGAAACCTTGTCTACATTCATATGTATCAGAGGGTCTCTGCTGATGGTATTTTCTTACTTTGCATGTGAGTACTGCAAGTGTGGTCATACTACCCCATGGCAGGCATGGGTCCTCAGGTGCAGTTGGAAGAGTCCTGTGGTGGTGAATGACATGGTTCTGGTAGGTATGGAGGTGGGGATGAAGAAGTAAGGTGAGTGGCTGTCTGGGAGATCCACAGAGGAGAACAGCGTATGCTTGAAGGTGCTTACAGGCTGTGCTTCTGACTTAGACTATTAAAGAGACAGATGAATAGTGTTTATTAAACTTGCTTTCACCTTATGAAGTGTCTTAGTAGGACAGAATTATTTGGTGAGCATAAACATTAAGATGTTTAAGCTGAAAGTGGTGCAAACTTTCACTGAAAGCTGCAAGTTGTAATTTTTAAAAGTGTGAAAATCCCTATCACACTGCTGTAGGTCTCCCTAGGCAGTCCTCTCACTTTCTTTCTATTGAAGATGCTGAAGACATTTCAAGTCTTCCTGGTTATTAAAATTTTTGCGATTTTGAAATGTTGTTCATGTGCTGTACCAAGAAGAGCTTTTCACTGAGTGCATTGTGACACTTCAGTAGGCTTCCTGAGTCCAGCTCTCACCACCAGCCTCTTGAGCACCACAGGAGCAGGTGGAGTGCTCTGCAGCTGTTTCTCCAGGCAAGGTCACCTGGTTTTGCAGTTACTGTGTGCTTTGAAGGTGAAGCAGTTGCTTTTGCACTCTTTTGGAGGCTTGGAACTGGCAGCTGCACTGGCAAGTGTCTGTCAGGGAAGGTTAAATCTAACACCTGTCTCTGAGAGCTGGAAATGTACCAAAGCATTGGGGAGAAGATAAATGCCATTGAGAAGTTCTGATCCTTGGGTTAAAAAAGATCTGTCACCATGGGGTGGTCTGAGAGGCTGCTAGTCAGCAGCTCACCTTTTGCCAGGATCTGACCAGATTGATTTCAGGACATTTTTTCTCAGAAAGTCTCCTGTGAAACCTCTCAAGTCAGACAGGAAGGACTCTGTAGGAAATCTTACAAGAAATCTTATGGTATGTAGAATGCAGCAATGTGTTTTCATGCTCAAGAGATGCAGCAGGAGATGCATCTTGGATTCCCTGTCCACCAGCAGTAGCTTGGAGAACCTAGATGAACATCAGGAAGATGAAACTTTTTTATCACTGCTGAAATATACATGAAATAATACTAATTTTTAAGCTTTTTGCTAGTTTGTCATTATCTTGCACAAGCTTGATTTTGAGCAGTAATTTTAAATATTAACATTTGAATTTCTTTGTTTCACTCTAACAAAAAGATAAATAAGCAGGAGCTTTTTCCTGCTGAGGACTGATGTCAGTTCACATCATCTGAGGCAATCAGCATGGTAAGTGTTTTCCTAGCAGTCTTGGGGAAGAGGTCAGCTGTAGTGAAATTGCATAAACGTTTTCTGTCACTTCAATGTTGGATATGCCCCCAGCCTTTCAAAGCGTGTTTAAAAACCTTTAACCTACTCAGATATTTTTAAAGTGCCATGGCTCAAAAGAGCTGATAGTAAAATGCATAAATGCCTGTCTTGTTAGAAAGATATAGAAATGTTTGAACATTGATATTCTGGTACCTGTATTTTTTCTGCAGAATGACTATCAGTTTTAGACTTTCTCAGAGGGAGTCATAGAAGTTTCAGGGTCAATAAGGAGCAACTTGTGTTGTGCCTTGAGGTGTGCAGTTGGCTGACCTTGCCATTGAACATTTTACACCATTGCACGCAAACTGTAGTGCAGTTTCTCCTGCGCTAAAGACAATCTGTTTTGCCAAGCAGAAATATGTGGCCGTTAAGAACAAGGAAGCTTAAAGGAAGCTTGCTAGCAAAGAGTCTGACAGGATTCTTAGCAACAAAAATAATGAAATCTGTCATTCTGTCTTTAGTTGTCAAAGACCAGTAGCAAAGCAGCTAATACCTGGTTGTTAATCTGGAGTACTGATTTCAGTTTGTAGTCTATATACTTTGGCTACCTTGGATGGCTTCTAAGAGATCTGCAAAAGCTACTTAAGAAAAGCAAGCTTAATTGTTAGTAGATTTAGATTCTCACTGCAGGTCTTCACATCCTGTAGGAAACTTGAAGATGAGTGGTTTTCAGTTTCTAAGAAAAAGGTTTTTAGACTTAATGAAGTCTAAACAATAGTTTGCTGAAAAGAAGACAGTATAACAGAACTTACTCTATACATAAATAAATAATATTACCTAGGCTCATATTTTAATAATGTTTTGCGAATGTTAGTAATGATTGCTTTGCTTTGCTGTTTTAACCTCTTACAGTAGTTTCAACTTAATATTCCAATTAGAGAAAATTGGGGGAAGCATCAAGGGAGAGTGAGAAGGAAACTCATGCTTAGTAAGTAATTGTTTTGTTTACTGTATTATAACTGTCCTTTAAAAAATTAAAACAGCTGACCCAAAACAAAACAGCAAACGTTTAGCAAGTTGCATAACAATTGAAATTCAAATTTAGGAGATTAATACATCGACAGAGTTTAATTGATTTGAATGAACGATGAATGGTGATTTTTTTTTTTTTTCAACAAATGGCCCATTTGCTTTATAGGCTGTATGGGGACTTGAGTTTCTTTCTTGCTCTATTAAGTGCACTTTGGAACAGGAGGATATTTTGCAGTGTAGAAAAACACTTGGAATATAGGCAATGAAGTTATCTTCTTGAGTCCTGTCTTGGGCTGTTCTGGGTCATGGAGCAGGAAAGAGGGTGACAGTCTCAAGGATGGTCTTCCTCTTCGCATAATTTTTGGTATTGTGGTATGTGTAGCTGAGGACCTCAGAAGGTTGTAAAAGGATACAGGAAAGCAGCTAACTGCTTGAGCACCTCTGTGGAATCTGGTTCACAAGTAACATCAGTTGCCACTGAGTTCTGACATATCTGTCTTGTCTGGGATTCATTTTTGCATTTGGCTGAGCTTAACTTAATTTTTCCATTGTGACATTTGAAATGTGAAAGCTGTAAGTGGTTTGAGGTGGGAGTCTCTGGTTTGCGATGCGACGTGAATGGCCGATGCTGTGGCATTTGTAGGTCATCTTTGCCAAGGAAGGCTGTTTCCCTGTTGAAACCTAAACCTTGAAGGAAGCACATAAATAGTCTCTCCTCTAATGCCTTCATGTAATTTTCCAGTTCTGCTTTTAATACTGAAACCTGTCAAATTTAGCATTCTGGGGCTGGAAACTTGCAGTAATTATCCATTGTGTCAAGAAACCTCTGTGGTGTGCAGCTCTCACATCGGTCTTTTCCTTTCAAATGTCTGTAATGATAGTGCAAACAAGGTTCTTAGAAGGTAATCATCGAGTGTAATAACGACTCTCTCTGTAACATTTCATTTGGCGTAAGAAAAAGCTCATTTTAGGCTTGGCAGGGAGTTAAAATCCCATGCTTACGAGAATGTTCTGCAAGCAAAGCTTCTATTAATCCTGTTTCTGACATGCTCACACATAATTTGAAGTGAAACCTGAAGCACTTGTACTGAAAGATCTGCACCTGTGTTTTTGTATGTACAGAAAGCAGTAATATGGGCACAAACTGATAACCCAGTTACTAGCTAAAGGTCAAAATGACCTTTGCATTGTTAATATCAACAAAAGGGTTGTATTGAGGCAGGAGCAGGTATGATCAATGTTCTATAACCAGATAGAATGGATGTAACAACACATGATAGACAAATCACTGCATTTGTGGAAATTATCCCAAAGTCAGTGAGCTTTCTTTCAAACTCCAGAATTAGTAATCACTAACTTGTTGCAAACCAGATTCTGCAACAAAACAATAATGTTTAACAAGTTCTGTTCTTTGCAAACATTCTTGTAGCTACTGGTATCTGTAATTTCATTGTATATCATACAGAAGAGTTGTAGACTCCCTGGCTGTACATAGTTTAAAAATAGCAAAGGTTAGTGAGCAAAAGTAAAATAATCTAATGATGATTTGTATAATCCATGTCCATGCTGTCTGTGAATAGTACTAAAAGCTTATTTCAAAAATATGATTGTTACTTTTCAGCATAAAAGATACTAGAGTTGGTGCAGAGGTTATAACATGTTAAAAAAAGGTGACTGATTTCTGAGCTAGAATAACACAGCAAAATCCCAAACGTTTTAAAATGCTTGCATCTGAAGCTGTGTGTATTAGGTGTATTCTCTGTTTAGGTGAGATGATGATTTCTTAATTTTTAAGGCTGTCTTACTGTATTTCCATAGTGCTTGGCAACAAAACATGAGCTGCAGTCTGCTGTTGAAAATTAATCTCCTGTTGAGATCTCGAGTATTCAAAATGGCCTTTGTAGTGTACAGTGAATTCTGGATTTTGACCCTAAACCTGGTATGTCCTATTTTGAGTGGGGCTGGCTGGGGCATATATAATTGTCACACAGTAATGCTCTTTGCCAGTCCTTCAGAGGGAGTGCAGTTTCTTGAGTATGAAAGTAAATGTAAGGCAAACACACTTGTGGTCAGCGTTCGGCTGATGAGAAGGAATTGTAGTTTGTTACTTGTCACTGACAGAATAAACTAATAATGGTGCAGCAGAAGAGCAGTGTTTACTGTTGGGGATGTAGCCCTACCCTTGAGTAGTTCTGACTTCTGTCTTTTCAACATCTTTTTCAGGAAGCAGGCCTGCAGAAAGCTTGGTACCCTAACTGGGTGCTGTGCACCATCAGAAGGGAGAGCTATGTTATGTCTGTCACAGGCCTAATCCTGTAATACCCTCAGTCCTTCAGGGGTTTTCTTTTTTTTGGGCCAGGATCCCTCATCACTTCCTCACTTTTTCTTATTTTGCCCCTGAGGTGAGGCAGGGAGGACTTAGAGTGAGTCTAGCACTTACTTACTTCCCATCCCATTTTTTTTTTCCATTAAGGAAGGCTCAGACTTGAATCACAAAGTATTCTGAGTTGGAAGGGACCCACAAGTGACCCCGTACTAGGATGGAATCTGCAACCTTGGCAATATTAGCACCATGTTGATCAGTCAACCTCCCTAACCAGTTACACAGTGGTGTAAGTCTGGTCAGAGTCAGGAGTTCGGGATGGATGGAGACCAGGGGACACAGAAATGGCCAGAGGTAAGTAAGCAGCCTGGACCCAACTATAAGGAAGAGGAGCAGTTATCTATCTTGTTTCCCCTTGCCCCATTTTAGGGATCCAGAGGATGATTTTTAGCCCATTCACACTGGCACATGGCTAAATTTCTGATGAATGTTTTAAAACTAAGGCATTCATATAATTTGTCAGTGCGCAGCTGGTGTCTGGGACCTATAAAACCTAAATGTGCTGTAATTAAGAGTAGGAATAGAAGAAGAGTGGGTTACCACATACTGCAAGTGGAATACTGCAGGAGACAGAGGAAAATAGCAGTCACCTGGTGACATGCCAGGTATGAGAGCTGAGAATGTTAAAATGTACGTGTGTCAGTGCAGTGAAAACTGTGTTGCTCCTTAGGGTTGCTAATGCTGTACCTGAAAATAGAATTTGACATTTTGTGTCCGAGGGCCAGATAGCAAAGAATGGGAATGGAAGGTAGAGATAAGATGTTTTCTATGTTACTTTCAATTAATATGAGGATAAGCAGACTTGGTGGAAATTACCATCTTTAGTGTTGAGTTCTTTTGTTGTTAATGTTTAACCTGTAGCAGATTCTCAGTGCAATTTATTTTGGAAGCCAGAATGGATTTACTTCGAGAACGTTCTGAGTGCAACTTTATCCCACAGCTGGGTGACAGGAAAAATGGAAGTAATGTTCTAGGTAAATCATAATGCCTCTGTGTTGTATGGAAACATGAATGTTGAAACTTGCTGCTGGAAAAGCAAACAGCACAGGCATGGAGACACTGACTTCAGCATGGAACTTCTGACAGAACTGACAGCACTTGGTGGTTACTCTTCAACTAGCTGACATGGAAATAGAATTAATTAGGGGAAAAAAAGATGGCTTCACCATTTTCAACAGATGGAGGGAAAATTGCACAGGTTTTACTGTTTAGCTTGTATGATTCATGTCAGATGCAAACTGGTTTTGTGTGGTGGGCACTGGAAGCAGCTCTGTGTAGTGACAGGTGTAGCACTGAGAGCGGCAGTGCTGCCATCTCCTCGCTGCAACTGAAACTGACAGGTCAAAATTATTCTCACAAACTTATTTGTCGTTTGGATGTTGTAGTTCTTTGTTCCAGATGAAACTGGGAATATGATACAGGAGAATCAGGAATGTATTAATTTTTGGAGGTCTGTTCTTGTTTTGCTGTTGAATGGGCATGTTTTTAGCATGATATGAAATACCATCCTAACCAGTCTAATGACATTCTCGTGACATTATGACTTTGTGCAACTAAACATGAGAGTAGGATAGTTTCAAAGGGATGTGTGTGATAAGTGAGTTGTAATGAATGATAGTAAGATAAAGATACTCAGAAGCAGAACAAATTTTACCTGTGTTCATAAGTCGGAGATGTTCTTACATAACTTGTAAAGCTTGAGGAAATGCCTTTTCAAGCTTTTGGGTGTTTTTTTGGACATGGAAGTTATGTTTTGTTTTTACAAAAAATTGGAGAATTCCACCTGTGAATTTTAATTGGCTTTTTTTTAATAGTAAATACTGCTGCAGGGTTCAACTTCTGACTTCTGTGTAGCCAAACACAGTGAAGTTTTGTTTTTGTTACTTCTCCACAGTTTTTAATAACTTTGTTCAAATCCCCTACTTCAGCAACCTTGTGCAGCTCCCTCAGGGAGGCTGTGCTGTGTCTTACATAACCAGGGAGCTGATTCTGGCTCCTTGAACTAAGTTGCATGTTTTTTTCAGCACAGAAGCTTTTTCTCAGGACAGACAGGTAACCTCTTCCAAGGCTTCTCTTCAATGTGCAGAATGTTTTGCTGTGCAAGTGGCGAAGTGCTGTCTTTTAATCTTGTGTGCTGAGTTGAAAATTTCTCTTCCATCTCCTCTACCTAATTCTAATTAACTTTAGGGGAGGGGCGGAAGAAGAAATAAGGAAGGCAGTGTTTTGAGTGTGCTTTCAAAGTTTGTTTAAAGCTGTCTTGTCACTGTACCATCTCACTGTCTGTGTCCCGAGCAGGGTGTGCTGTTCAAGGCATTTGTATGACTGAAGAAGTGAAGTGTTCTCAGTGGGCGTACTGGCCAAGCATGTTTTGGTACTGAAAACCTCTGCTGTGTGGACAAGGGGGTTGTTGAATTTTGCCTCCTCTGAAAGTCAAGAAACTTCCGGGGCTTGGCACCTGTCGGTAACTGGCATAATTTGTTAAAAACTGACTCAAAAGCCTGAAAAACTAGAATCTGATACTGAATAGCCGAGTTTTTCTGCACTATCATGATGATAAAGTACTCAGTCCTAAAGAACGTTAAGGACTCCTTTTCATGTATCTTCCTTGCCTGCATGGTGGGGGTTTTTTTGTTGGGTTTTTGTTGTTTCGTTTTTGTGGGTTTTTTGTGATCTGTTGTGATGGGGTTTTTTGTTTGGTTTTGGGTTTTTTGGAAGGGACTATGCATTTCTCAAGGCAAGAAGGAAAGTAAAATATCAAGTCAGCATTGAAAAATACAAAGTATGAAACACTATGAAGTAACACCAACATGTTTTGTAATCTCAGTGTTCACAGAACTGTCTTGAATATTCAGACTGTCACCTGTAAACAGTGGTAAGTGCAATTTGTACAAAAAACCGTAAAGTGAAATAAGGAAATGCTGTAGTAATAAAAAGTTGAAAAGCAACAAAAAGGTGTTCTCTTGAAGTGGCGAAATATGTAATTTAAGCTCTTAAGAAAGCAGGTGGTATAATACAGCATTTTGATTTTAGTTTTGGCTTTCCTGGGTTACTGTGTTGTCAGAGTGAATATGGAAACGTTCATTTACTTTTTAATGTGAGGAGGTGTTTGCACATAATTAGCAGCTAGTCTTTTGGGTAAGAAATGTGATTGGTTTTGAGGGTTTTCTAACTCTTCATTTTCTTGTAGTGGGCTTCATTTGTTTATTAAAGAACATTAACAAAAATTACAGGCAGAATTTAGACTTTATTTTCTGTTTTCATTAAATACTTAGAGTAAGATTTAAGGCTTCTTTGCTGTTCCTTCTTGTTCAGGTTTTTGAACCATCAAATGGTTTTTAGGATTGTTCTTTTTCTGATAGAAGGAGAAGGGGACCTGGATTATATGGGATTTTATGACAAGAGGAGGGGTAATTGTCTCCTCTATATTGATCTTGTTGAAGTAAATGCTGAATATGGAGGTGTTCCCAATGATCTCTGCTCTTCAAAGACTCTGCTGTTTATTAACCAAAATGTTCTAATGTTGCTTGTGAAAGAACATCTCCTTCTCTAAGCAACTGCTGTGCAAGCACATAAAAATTTTACATGTCCCTGAAATGGTGATTTCAAAAGTTCAACCTGAAGCCAAAGTGCTGGCATTTATTACTTTCTTCATACTCTGGGCTCTTGGTCTTACACAGTTGTGTTGGTGTTCTCTGTCTGTACTGGGCTTTGATTCAGAACTGCTACCATGTTTTTGATTAAAATAATCTTTTGTTGATCTTTGTATAGTATTTTAACTGTAAGAAAGTGAGAATAGTGAAACAACACTCAGATCCTTTCCTGAAGAAGGGTTAGGTGGTTGGCAGGTGGAATCACTGGCACCAGACAGAGAGGGTGGGAACAGTGGAAGTTGTGGCAGTGTTAGTAAGTTATTTTGGTATATCAGATCAGTTACTAAAATATAGTACCGGTACTATGCACAGTTCTTTAAGTTTGTAGTTTAGCCTGCCTTTTCATGTAATTAATTTAAAACTCTAAAACCACACAGCTTTACATCACCGAAGTTTTTTGTGACAAACGCTGTCCGTGGGCAGCATATGCAGCCTTAGCTGTATATTTGCCTTATCTGTGGCTTCCATGCAAGCATCTAAAAGAGTTTTTCTAAGAAAGCCAGTGCATATAGATTATGGCAGGCTTGAGATACGGGTAGCAAATACACCTGTAGTTGTGATCATCAAGATATTTATCTGGAAATTGTGTTTCAGTGAGATCTGTGTATAGTGTAGTAATGCTAGAAGCATTCTCAAACTTAAAATTTGCCTCCATGGTCTCCTAAAGAGTTCTTAAAGTAAACCCAATTTGCTTATAAGCTGATTTTCTTGTATTCCCTTTCTTCTCTTCATTTAGAATCACTGGGACCTGGTTACAGCAGGCATACGCTTGAGTAGAGAATGAAAAAAATGCTACTGGTCTGGATAGTGGTTGATGTGCAGAAGGAAAAGGAGCACATGTTATGTGTTGTTCTTTGAACTTTTTTTTCCCCTTTAAATACAAGTAGGCTGTCACAGCCAGAAGTACCTTGTAATAGATTAATGTGCTTTGGAGTTTGTCAGATTATAAGAAGGTCTTCAGATAAATAAAGTATATGCACACACATATATGAAGGATTGTGGATATTTTTTGGAAAACTTGCTTAATGCGGCTGTCCTTTTATGCTGCATTAATGTATTCCAGGCTGCCTTTCATTTATAATCCAGTAGGTGTTTTCTTTAATCTTCGAGGACTTAGTCACTGCTGTCAAAATAAAGAACTATTCATGGTGTATTTTTTTTCCCCCCAAACTGAAGTAATTGTTGCCAGAAGAAGCAAGTTGTTTTTTTTTTTTTTCCCCTTAAGTTTACACTGAAGTACTGCTAAAGCCTGACAGGGTGTAGGGTATAAGGTTTGTTAAGGAGCTCCTGCAGTGCCTGCTTTAAGGGATCACCTGTGAGGTTTGTGCCAAACAAGAGGACCCAAAGCCTATCTTCCAATCTGCAGTGCTTACATGGACGTTAATTTCATAGTGAAGTCCTAGTTGGATTAAAGGGCTCAATTATGTCAGAGCTTCTGGCAAGTTATGAGTAGTTACTCATGTGACTCTTGTTACAGGTGGTGTCCTGGCAGACAGTCTGATCAAAGGAGAGGAATCAGCCCCTGCTTGCAAAGGACCCTTCACCTTAGCCCAGGTTCCCTCACACTCAAGCCCACATGCACGGGCTTCTCTGCCAGAAACACCAGTGCTTAGTGGCCCCTTCCCAAGGACCATACCAAGGAACGATGGACTGCTCTTGGGTAGCAGTTCTTTAGGTGAAGTGCCACATTTTGGAACTCCTAGCAGCATTTCTGCCTTTCCCCATCTCTGTGGAGATCCAGGGGCTAGCTGAGAGCTGGCCTGGGCTCAGCTGTCTGTTCACCTGGCTTTCAGGTACCCAGTGGCCTCAAACTGTAGCTCAAACTTGGAGTCACTTGTGGAGACTTAAAAAATCTCTAGTATACAGGTCAACTCATGTGCTGCAAGGAGTTTCACACCTACTGCAGCTATTCATTTATATGCAAGTGCTTTCTTACAAGGAAAATGCTCCTACAAGCCACAGGCTGCTAGAAGTCCTTTCTCAAGAGAGGCAAAAGAGAATTTTCTTTTTCCCTTAAGGTATCTGCAGCTAAAATAGATGATTATAGTTTGCTCTGCAAGCAGTAAGCTATAAGAAAATGCACTGGGATCTGAAAACTATGTAGTTGGATGGGCTCTCGTGGCAAGCTGTAATTTTTGGTAAATTTTAACTGTTCACTTAAAATACTGAGTAGCTACAGCCATAGAGATGATCTGCTGCAAACTGGTTCATGGAGAGCTTCATAACTGGTCAGGTGACTCACAGTTTGCCTCCTCTGTTTGTTTTTCAGCAGAATGATATGTGGATGGTTGTTTTTACCAAAAAAAAAAAAAATTATATTCTGTTAGTACTTGTGAAAAATAGCCAGTGGATAATAACATGGGTGGGCAATGGATTTTCATGGGTTATTTTGTTGAAACAAGATTGTCTAGAGAGTCATACCGAAGTTCCGCTCTGTAGCACAAAAGACCCAGAAATAATGGAAAATACTATTTTGTAGGTAAGTGGGGTTGCTGTAGCTGTTTGATACCTGATATCATACTGATAGCCATGAAACATGCACTGTTGAAGGTCTCTGAAAAGACTCTGTATAGGCTCTCCCTTTCCTCAGAGACCATGTGGGCTTGAGCTGTTACTTGTTATTTTCTTTGGCCTGTTTCTTTTGTGGCCTCTGTCTTATGAGTCATTATAATCTTGTGGATCAAGAATGAAGTGTTCAGATGCGCAATGGAGACTATTTTTTTAAGGTGCACTGTCTTCCCTCTTGCATCTCTGGGAACCCCCTTACTGTTAAGTGAAATCTACTTCAGACCCATGGTGACTTGCATTTAAAAAGCGCTATCCCTTTCCATAGCTCACACCCTTCTAAAAGTGCTTTGATGAACAGTAGGAAATATTTATGCTGGATACAGTCTGATGTAACAGTATTTTGAATCTGCATATTGAGAGGTATGTTACCTAAAACAGTCTTGGGATAAATGCCTCTTTGTGTCCAGTTGCAATTACTTTGGAGTAGCCCTCTATTCTCCCATGATTACAAAAAAATAAATATAAGCCTGTGAGATTTTGTCATAAATATCCATAAATTCTTGTCTAAGTTTGTGCATAATGCAGTAATTCAAAAATACAGGTCAGGGTTGGAACTCCTTTGTATAGATTTAGCAAAAATTGTTTGTGGGGCTGGCTGGTGTTTAACCTTTCTGAGCTTTCTCATCCCGTACCAGCAAAGGGAGAGTCCCTGACTCTTAACTAGTATTGGTAGTTGCTACTGCAATGTAGATGTCAAATAATTTTGTACTGAGTAGTTATCAGGCAGCTTGGGACAGGAGAAACAAATTGAGGTTTAAACGGGCTAATGTATGCTTTTTATCAGGTCTGCTTAGTATTTTTTTTTCCTGTTAAGTGCAATGTCAGGATCTTGGATTGTTGGATGCAAATGTAGCATGTCTGGTTTCTGTCAGGAATGGTCTGTCCTGCTAATCTGGGAAATAAAAGCCAAACTTTTGGGGGAAGATTTATTGTAATTCCCATATCGGAACATGCCCTTTGGGTTTATGTGGTAATGATATCAAGGCCTGTTTCTTCTCCCTTTTCAGAAAGGATGTGTTTCTGACTGCTTCCCAGCTTCTGACTGTTCAGGAGACTCCAAAGGGTGGCAGGTACCTACAGTGAAGCCAGAGGTATACTCCCAACAGCAAAGGTGGACTGTGATGGATTCATGGTGACTCAGCGGTAGGTGGCTTTGTTAGCAAAACAAATACATACACTGCAAGAATACTAGGGACTTACACCAGAAAATGTAAATAAGGATGTTATTATAAGCTTGATTTATTGCTTTCTTTTGCTCAAAGACCAAATACTCAAGAAACTTAACAGGAAAAGGGACTTTTTTCACTTGGGAACACACTGTATATATACTTGACTTTTAGTTACCACTGAATGGTCATGTTCAGGATTGCAGCTTACCTGTGTAATGCAGTTTGTGTGTTATGAGAGGGTATTGGGGGTTGCTTTTGAAGCTGTTTAACTCTGAAAGTGTTGCTGGACGCTGAGGATACGGGTTTTTTTTAAAGCACAAGTGCCTGTTAATTTAGATGTGCAGGTACTTTTACAAGTGCCATTTGTGGCCAGTAGGCATCTTCAGATATCTCAAATGAGTCACTCAGTCCTACCAGCCCAAAAAGAAATGAGTGAGAAACTGAGCAATATTTTTGATTGTGACAGTATGTTTGTTTAAATGGTAGGGGAGGATGAATTTTGAATTTCAGGGGCTTTATTTCTTGCTTGCTTGAGCAGATTCCACTGCGGCACTAACACAGTCACAACCCAGGTTCAATATCTGGTAGTACTCAGTGAGGCAAAAGAGGTCTTAGAATATGCCCTGGGCAGCTCTTGAATTCTCTTTTGGGGATAGCTACCCATAATAAACTGAAAAATAAGCATTTTAATCTCCTATTTGTTTTGTACCTTTTTTTGTGGTGTAATACTTTATGTAATCTTCACCCCCAGAAAAAGCACATAATAATAAAAGAAAAACAATGTGTATTAAAAAGAAAAGGATCTCTTTAGGTATTCTGCTGAAGATAAAAATATTCTCTGCATTAAGCACAAGCATTAGTTTCCTGAGTACTGCTTGATAAGGCATATTTATCATGCAGAAACAGAAAATACTAATTTCTGGCTTAAAACTGGAACTTTTAGTTTCCTCAGAAATTTCATCCTCTTTTATCACTTAGGGCACATCCTCCAGCAAGCTTTGTTGTAGAAATAAATAAAGACCACATCAAATTATCTTAAAAATCTTCGTCTAATTTGTAAGCACCTAGCAACTACAAAGTATTTGGGTTACAGTTTGAAGTGTAAATAGTCCCATGCCCTAAATGTTTGTTAATCATAAAGTCTGGTCTGCTAGTTTGAGGTTATACCTTAGCTCAGCAGAAAATGAGTCCATATATATTTTATAATGAAAAGATTGTAAATAATGATGTTTTTCATGAGACTGTCTAAAAATGGCGCTGTACTTGAGGTTTTGAAAGGGTGAGAACTAAAGCAAAGGGTATATCCATCCTGTCCTTACTGGTCTGAAATGTATGAACTATGTAAATAAAACTCAGCTGTCGAAGTTAAATTGTACACTTCTTACGGTGTCATTTTGATTACTTAAAATGCAAGTATTGCTAACTTTTTCCTTTCAGTTTTGGAAACAAAATTGGAAAAAACTGGATTTAAGCAAAATCTCAGTGGGAGTTCTGTGGCTTATTTTTCAAGTATGAAGCCTTAAAATCTTTATTACAAAGTAAGCATCAAATAAACATTGAAGCAGGCCTGTATTCTGTTAAAGCTTCAAAAGCTTTCAAAAGAAAGTTATTTAGAGAGAGCTTGCAATTTCTGTCCTCTTCACAGTTGAATCCTTTAACCCTCTCGTTTTCTGTTGGAGGAAACAATTTGCTTAAAATTTGCCTGTCTCCACATACTGAGCTTCATATCTCACATCCTAGTAACTTAAAAATTTTGCAGATGGATAATTTTTGGTTGGTTTTATTTTCTTCTTTTTTTTAAATCTAAAAATAGCAGGGTAGGCTGCCTGGTTAAACTATCATTTTGGTGTTTTGCTCCTGGCATTGGGAAGGAAGGGTGTCTTGCAGTAGTTGCTGCTTACTGTGAGGTCCTCATTTGCTGTGCCTGCACAATGAATGATGTGAAAATGATTTGATGGCAAGGTAGGGAAGTACATATTTTAGAGAGCCTTCTTTAGAGCCCAGAGGAAGGTTGTCTTTTGCCTGGCAGCCTCACTGATGGGGGAGGAAGATAGGGTGGGAGCATGGGTGGGAGCAAAAGCAGAGTATGTGAGGAATTACAAGGAAAGATAAACCCTGTGGAGGAGAATAGAGTTCAATAAAAAATGGGAGGGAAATGATGGTAACACTTAGCATGACTGAGGAATTCTGAAGAGTGTGACAGAATTAGGCCAGGAGGGCCAGTGCTTGTTTGGCTTTCTGCAAGGAGAGGCTGGATGTTCTGAGATGGTAATGATCATTTCTTGGGAATCTCAAGGATCCCAGCTATTATACTGACTGATGCTGGTGTGTTAGTAAATTCTCCTATGTTTTTAACCTTCATATAGAAAATAAAGATAGATCCACTTATCAGTTTGTGTAGTATTGAGCCAAACTGAGAAGTTGCACAATGCAGCTGAGTGTTCTTAGAAGAAAAAATACTTCAAAACCAGAGTTACAAAATTGGCCATTTTTAACTTTGAAATTCCGGAATTTAGATAACTTGTGCAAGATTTGCACATACAAGATACAGACTTGGATCCAGCTTTACCACACTGACTGTGGAAGAAGACACTGGCCTCTGGGTTGCATTGCTTATAAAAGAAATTGGACGTTGGTAAGGATTGCTGAATTGACATCTCTGAAAGATGCACTTCTATGTTCCTAAGTACTTGGTTTGTGCTTACCTTGTGTCTGTGTCCTGGAGGATGAAAAAGATGACAGTCTCCTTCCCATTGTTGGTTTTTCAACTTCTCCCACTGCAGGGTTAGCATTTCGCATTTTTCTAGAAGGCAGACCAGAGCACTGTTTCTTTGATGCCCAGTGAATCAGGCAATGTGAGACAGATGTTTTTGATCTTTGCAACAGCCAATATATGTCATTGCAACTCCGTGCTTTCATAGTGTAGTATCTAGCTAGTATTACTTACTAGCAGTTATGCAGCCTGAAATTTTTTTAGCTTTGATTTTCTATACTTTGAGAGAGTATGACGTTGTCTCTACCTGTTTCTCTTCCTGGACATTAAAATTGTACATGTCAGTGAGAATGTTCATGGCTCGCAGCTTCAGCTGTGCTCTGACAAACTGGCAGGAGCTCTGTTGATTGTTTCTTCTATAGTTGCTCTAGTTTTAGCCACCATAAGCACAAGCATTATGGAAAACTCATGCTCATATGTATCTTTCTCCCTTTAATCATTATACATTAATGTAAAATAATCATCCAAGTATGTAAATTAAAATTATTGATTTAAATTTCCTCAGTAATTTTTTAAGTTTTACAAAAAAATAGACCTGTGATCACTTGAATTCGAGTTTAAGTATGTAACGAAGCATTTCAGCTTTCTTTTTGCTTTACTTCTTCAATGTCCTTGTTTTCAAGCAAGTTGTGGCTCAGTTTTGGGAGTAAAATTTAAAGCACTTTTCAGAAATGCAGAGCACTCAGATTTAATCAAAGCCAGTGAACACTGATAGAACAGAGTTAATTTGTAAATCAGGGCACTGTCTGGGCTTTTTTTTGTTGTTGTTTTTCCATCTTCTACCCCTTCTGTTATATAGAAAGATGTTCGTATTAGACTATGGGTGACCTCCCATTAGATGTTAGTGAAGGATAATTTATAGCACAGGGAAGGGACGGGCAGGGGAGAGTAATTAAATTGAAGGCTAAATTAAAGGACAAGGTCCTGAGTGCATTTTCATCTATTTAAAGTAATAGAAATGAGAACAAAGTGAATCTTGCACAAATGGGCTTGTAGCGTTCACTGTAGTGTGCCTCACTGCTTTTTATAACATGCAGAATTTTACCATAGATCAACAAATAATGTCCCACTTAATAAGTCAAACTTATTAATGTGAAAAAGGACCTGTTCTGCAAGCTGGTACTGTAGGAATGAAATTACAAATTTCCACTTTGTGTGGCCAGAGCAATTCTCAGTCCATATGGCAAAGTAGGCACTAAGCAGTCCAACCAGACCTTTTGTCTTCTTCAGAAGATAATGTACTTCTTTTTCAGGTTTTGTTGAGATTCTGTCTTTCCTGAGGTCGGTGAGCTAGGCTAGGAATGTAACTGACTGTACGGAAACTCATTTTCCTTTACCAGAACTTTTATTTGCTAATTTTATTTTAAGTCCAGAAAATTCAAAAGATTTCAGAATTCTTATAGAGTCATCTTTGCTGTGTGATTTTGTACTTAACTGATAGGTTATAGATGTCTCTTTTTTAGAAAAAAAGCTCAACAAACACACAATCAGGAGTTAACAGGGAATTATTACATGGAGTCTTCAGTAACAAAAGGTAACAGGAAAAAAAAATCGGCAGTATGTAGAAATAATGAGTCAAAGATCTCTCTTCAAACTGCTGTTTTCCCCCATACATTGCCATTAAAATAAAATTGCTAAAGTGCCTTGAAGTACTCATTGAATTACTGTTTCCTTTTAAACACTTTCCTGTGTGTTTGCCACTGAGTGTCTTCGTGATACCTTGTAACTCTGGGCACTTTTTAGCGGATCACAGAGCAAAATGTGAAATTGCTTACCTGTGTTGAGAAACAGAAAGACAAAACAAGCCTACAAGCTTAGCTGATAATATGATGTAAAAAACAAAATGATGTGTGAGCTCCTATGAACGGTAGAATCTGGTCTGAAGTGCTAACTCAGACTGGAAAAAAAAACAACCACAGAAAAATATATTTACGTCACAGGTTCAGCTTGAAAAAGTTGTGGTCTTGTGTCGAGTTTTTTCATAGCAGACAAAAGATTTGTAGGCATAAATGAGATTATAAAATGTTTTAATCTTACTTGTGATTATTTAGTAGAGAAGGTGTAAACGCTTCAAGTGTAGTTGCTCATCTTCTACTTGGCCACATTACTTCTGTGTTCATTGCAGATCTGCTGGCTGCACTTCCTAGAGGTTCCAACTTGCCTTTGCCTGCTTAAACCTGGGACCTCTCTTTCCCAGAGGCTTGTTTACCCTTAGAGATGCTCCTGCAGCAGCTTCACCCTAGTGTTTTTACTTTTGTGTTCCTCAACTACTGACCCTTCCTCTCTAATGTTACTAAGGATTTTGTAAACTTTGGTTTTCCTCTTACTGGATGAGCTCTGGGTATTGTGGCTACCTTAGATTGTGGCACCTGCTTAGTAGTGCTGTGCTGGTGTCTCAGGCAAAGGCACAGTGAAAACCTAGCATCTTCTGTGCCCTGCTACAAAGGACAGTGTGCTATTTTCACCACTCCCCCACCCTGAGCTTACAGGCTTCAGAATTTATCTATATAATTCAGTAATTGATGAATGCACTCACTTCTCCTGGTAAATCCTTATAGGAGAGGTTGTAGGAAGACAGCAAGAGTGGAGACTTGTGGGAAGATTGTGTGGAAAGCAGTGAACACTTTGTTGATTATTGAGAACAGGCCTTTCTGGGCCTGACAGTAATGGGTGACTCAGAGACAGAGTGACTTTCATAGGACAATCTAGCTGTTTCACTAGTGAAGAGTTTTGTGG
>JAWWEV010000095.1:31308264-31324577 GCA_035583235.1 Hafferia zeledoni
TGACGAGTCATTCCGATGGATTGGATGTGTGTTTGAGATGGACCCTACTGAGCGTGTGGTTGATTGTGCTACCCTGACAGGATACTGAGGCAGTGGCACCCTACTGTCTGTAGGAAACCAGATGCTGCAGGACTGATCAGACCTCCTAAAGATAGTAGGGAGATGGTGTCCCATTGTCACCTACGTGTCACCCTGGCTTACTGGTGTGTGGCAACAGACAAGCTGACAGCGCAGTATTGTTTATTTATGTTGGAATGTGGAAGCTACGGTTTATCAGACTAGTTCTTTCCTCATCCTCTATTACAGACAGAGTGTCGTAATTACGTGCGTGTCTTGCAGCAGCTGAATGATACTTTCCTCTACGTGTGTGGAACTAATGCATTTCAGCCAACGTGTGATTACCTGGTAAGAAATGTACATAAGTTTTGACCCAGCAACAGTTATAACTTAAAAGCAGCTCAGGTAAATGATGAGTTAACCTCCATTCTCAAAACTGTTTAATCTTCAGTGCTGGTCGTAAGTTTAGGAGCATTTATTGCACGGTCTGACAATAATGATAGAGTATGGAAATAAACTCTACCCTTTTTTTCCAGAGTATTTAATGAATTATTGACTCATCTTGTCTAACTGCAGATTTACATTTTCATAATTCTTTGTGTACTGTGCATTAGCATAAAACCAGTTTCTCAGACTGAAAAGACATTGTTTGCAACTTCCACCCATTACCAAATCTCCCTTAAATTTCTCAGATTCCTGTCTCTGCTTCTGGCTGTGCCACAGATTCATAGTGCTGAATGCTTCAGCATGAAGTCTTGGCACAAAATTAAAACTCCCTTTTCTCACTGCTGACTCTTGTGTCATTTTCCTTACTGCAGCTCTTAGCAATTTGAAAATTGAGCAATCTTGTAATTGTGCCTTCTTGTGTTTCTGCTTGCAAGTCTGCCAGCCATCACCTCTGGACTAGTGCCAGGAGTTGTCCTTAGCTTCCCATGTCTTCATTATACAGTATAATCAATTACTTCCGCAGTACTATGGCTACACTTTGTCATCTTTCTGATCCTTGTTCTCTTGGGTTTTTAGGGATTTATAAAATAGCAGCCAAAGTACTCTGTTTCTTTCTAGCCTAGTCAGGTTATGCCCTATCTCACAAATTTAACATAATCTTGAAAATTGCTAAATCCACTTCAGAAAGCCTAATTCAGTTATTGCCAGTTCTTTCCATGTATTGATTAACTTCTCTGCCTTTCCTGCTGTCTTTATTGGCTGCTTTTTCTTGAGGTCTGTCTGGCTTTAACTTTTCGTCTTCTGCTCTTATCTGCTCCTGGCCTCACAAATTACAGGATCACATTTCCCCTCTGTCTGTGGAACTCAAATGTTCCAAAAACGTGTATGCCTTTTATAATTCTACACAGAATCCCTTTGATGCTGGAAGTTGATGATATAGGCCAATATTTAGTGCTCAGTTTTCGGTTACCTTTGCATGAGTTGAGTGGCTGAAATAAAAAAAGTGCTAACAGTTGTTTTGTGATTTTCAATTTTATTTTTTTTTTTCAGAATTTAATTTCATTTGAACTTGGAGGTAAAAATGAGGATGGTAAGGGCAGATGTCCATTTGATCCTGCTCAAAGCTACACATCTGTTATGGTTGGTAAGTTCAGACTTTGTGTACCTCATTCTTAAATAAAAAAATGTTCTGTCTTTTCCACTGTCATGCTCCAGTCTGTCAGTGTCAAAATGTTAGCTTATATCTATATTTTTTTCTCTCCTGTGTATCTGTATGGACATTACAATACTTATTTAGTCAACCTTAAGCATGTTTCTTAACAGGAGAACTTAAAACTCTAGGTTGTTTTCGAAGTAACTCCTAAAATACTAATTTTCAATCTGTGTTTTGAGGTGTTTAATATATTTAGTCCAGGTAGTCCAAATGTACTTGACTGCCCTTGTACTATAAGTTGTACTGTAATTTGTAGTACAGTTTGTACTATAATTTCAGTAAATTTAATTTCAGTAAATTTTTAGCTGTAGGTTTATGTGTTTACTGTTAAAGTAGCACAAAAACATCACTGACTTTGGTCAGTTCTTGTGTTAGAGCAATAATAAACCAAAGTGTGGAAGCATTAGGCTTCAGCACAGTCAGGAGAAATGTAAATGTAAAATATGTCTATGGCAATTTACAGGAAGCACTTGTTAATCTTTTCCTGTGGGAAGTTTAAGCTTACATAGACTCAAAATATTTGTGTACCCTTTTTTTCATATCTAGTCCATAACATCAAAATTATTTGGTTTTGTGTTAAAGATGAGGAGCTTTATTCTGGGACTTCCTACAATTTCTTGGGAAGTGAGCCTATTATTTCACGGCACTCTCATCAGAGCCCTCTGAGAACAGAGTATGCAATACCTTGGCTTAACGGTAAGTGGGCATGAGAACTGGCCTAAATAAATTATGTTTTATTCTTGAGCATCACACTGACAGATTTTTCCATGGGTAAGGAGCAGTTGTCTAGTATCTTGGAGAGAATGGATTTTATTATACTGACATACACTGGCATGGGGGTGTGTGCTGTCATGGCTGCCATTAAGGGATATTATTTTGAAGTTTCACAATTTTTATCAGCATTGACAATGAAAACAGCTTCCAGATATACAGGCTTCAACCTGACATTAATGGATGCAAGTTCATTTTATAGCTACTTGTTCATCCTTGCAATAATGCAGTTATGATCCAGTAAGGAGGACAATGGTTTTGGTCTTGAATGGGTTTTCAAATTGAGCTGATCATGTTCTTGGTGATTTCAGTTACTGAATTTCAAAATTCACTAAATTTTCTGAATACTCAGAGGTTTGAGGCTTTGTGCCAAAAAGGACCAAAATCGTGATCATTGTATCCAGAAAGTACAGGATGATGAGTTTTATAATACAAGTTGTAACGTAATTTTTAGTCTTTCAACTAATAGCTGAAATAGAGGAGAACCAGGCAAGGGAGGTCACCTTTCCAGGCCCATTAGAAAACCATGTTTGAGTGTGGCCTGAAGAACATTGAAGTGATGAGCTATCACACCACAGAGATCTGTCAGGTATCTTAGTGATTTCATCTTGAGTTTGTGGGGTTTGGTTTATTCTGTTTCTGATTGGTGTTTTGCTTTTAAGAAATGCTATTCGTATTGTGAACTACAAACTGTGTAGGCAGATGAGTGACTAGAGAGCAAGTGAATGCATTGTGGAGTTGAAAGAAAACTGGAGGGTCTTTGAGAGAATCAAGTTAGTAGTCCCATATATAATAGAAAATTCTTTTCTTTATCTGTAGAGCCAAATTTTGTTTTTGCTGATGTGATAAGAGCAGATCAAAACAGCACAAATGGAGATGACGACAAGATATACTTCTTTTTCACCGAGGTGTCTGTGGAGTATGAATTTGTTGGAAAACTGATGATTCCAAGAATAGCTAGAGTCTGCAAGGTGGGGTATAGTTCAGTTTACTTTTGCTTTATCAATTAGAATTTTGTGTATGTGTATTAAAAAGTATTTATTACTGTGAATTTATTGCCAGTTAATTGGAAGTGGTTGAATTTAGTGAATCAGCAATTCCAATCAGTTGTTCAGAACTGAGAAAGCCTAATGGCTGTTCTGTGAATAAATACATAATTTAATTTTGCAGTCATCAAATTTCAATACAACTGGGATTTCTGCCCTCCTCTGGGGGAAAAGAAACCAACCATGACATACCCCAGCAACTGAAAAAGTATCTCTCTAGGCTTGCTTTTCTGTTGTTTTTAAACAAGTACGGCTCCCTATGAAGAACTGACTTTGGTTGGAGCTAAGCAGATAGAATGTCTGTCAAGTGACTTTTCAAGTAGCTGTTTGCAAACAGAACTATAGCTCTGTCCACAGCAAAATAGTTCTTGGCTGTGGTGTAGCAGACGGGACTTCTGTGAAGCTGTTAAGCTGTCACAGCCTGAAGGAAAATGGTCACCAGTAGCCTGATTGTGTCACAGTTGCTGTGCTTAAACCTCAGTCTGCTAGGCTGATTCAAGTACGTCCTCAGAAGTGTTTGCTGAGAATCTTGCTGATGAAAGTTTTTTCTAGTAGATAATGTTGATTTTTAAAAAAACTTTTCAGTGGAATGTATCAATTTCCTCAGGATTTTTTTTTTCCAACAGGAAATTTATCTGTTTCATTTTTATGAGATGGAAGTTTTAGTTTTACTATACTGCTTTAAATCTAAACATGGAAGTCAAAACATCAGTAATAAGTTAGTGCCCTTGAGATTTCCATTAAACAAGGAGCCGGAGGCAGGTTTATGTTGGGCTTATTATGGCACTCTGCCCACTAGCAGCTTGTGCACGCTCTAAAGGGGGAGTAGTGTGGAATATGAGAGCTTCACTGTCATAGTTTTATATTTATCAGACTGTTTGAAATAGGAATCAGTGGCAGGTTGCAAATCTATAAGCATTTATACTTAATTGCTTTTATAAATTTTCCAGATCTGCTTAAATAGTTTGCATAACACCATTGGATAATAAATGGGAAATATTAATACAGTTTCAATGTACCCTGATCTTTGAAGTAAAGTATCAGAGCTACAGCTTGATTTATCAAATATTTTGGAAAGCTTCTAGTCAGTATATATGAACTTCTCTGAGCCTTGGTACTGCAAATCCTTAGTAAAGGTGGTAACTGCTAGCAGGATTAAACCATTGCTGCAATTCTAATGAAATTATCAGTGTCAGGCAAGTTTAGGTGCATATTGCATTATTGGAATCACAGTTTTGATGTCTTAGAACAAATGCCATATTACTTATTTCTCAGTATAATACTTTCACACTTATTTTACTTGTTCTAGTATACAGGTTTTTCCTAATGGTGCATTACCCATCTCAATTTTTTCAAGTGCAGCTGCACTATGGTTCTTTGTTAACTCTCATATTTCATCTTGGCTGTATGTGTGATAGAAATAATTCTGCTATTTTTTGTTGAATAGATTTTCCTGTGGCTTTCTTACTGTTCTGTTTGTGAATGTGTTAACATTTATTGATGTTGCTATAGATGAAATGTTAGAAAATAACAGAGCTTAGTAATTTCTTGCTATGTGACAGTGGTTCTCAAATGCAAAAGTGCTGCTAATTCTCCTCACAAACACCTTTTTATTTTTTTAATATCATAAGAGGGACCAAGGAGGATTAAGGACCTTGCAGAAAAAATGGACTTCCTTTCTCAAGGCCAGACTGATTTGTACCATTCCTGATAAGAATTTAATTTTCAATGTTATCAATGATGTTTTTATTCTCAAGTCTCCGACTTTGAAGGAACCAGTGATCTATGGAGTCTTCACCCCACAACTGTAAGTGTGGTACAGCTTTTCCCTGAATAAGTACCTTTAATCTCAGTTGGTTACTACAAGAAGTAATAATTACTCCTACGTTTTTTTGGTGGGTTTGTTTCTTTTTTTATTTCTTTCTGAACTTCTAGGAATAATGTGGGGTTGTCAGCAGTGTGTGCATACAATCTGTCTACTGTAGAAGAGGTTTTCTCAAAAGGAAAATATATGCAGAGTGCTACAGTGGAACAGTCTCATACAAAGTGGGTACGATACAATGGGGAAATTCCTAATCCTCGACCCGGTGCGGTAAGTTTCTGTAATTTTGGGCCTGATGACTTTTTTAAATGCTCAAAAGTAAGGAAACTAGAGAGTATTAGCTAACCTGTTAGTGATTAATTTGCTTGCCCTACCTGGTTACTTCTTGTTGCGAAGACTTTGTACAAAAACAGTGCAGTGATGTGTTCTGAACTTTGTGTCTGGGAATCAAGGTATTTGTTTCTTTTTCATTTAAAATTGAGTTATTTGCTGGGATTTTCATTATTTTGTTAATAATTTTCTGGTGGTGAAAGAGAACTCAGTATACACTAGCAGCATTAAATAATTCTTAGCTCAGATGAACAGAAGGATAGCAACTGTTGAATTGTCTCTGTAGGTTCAGCATGTTTATCCAATGCAATGCATTCCTCTGCTAGCTAAAATGTTTATAGTACTGGGTCTCTTTCAGACTTTTCTTACTTTATGTTCCTTACAGTAATTTTGTTGCTAGTGCTGAATGAGGTAATAGGTAAAAGTAGTTAAGATGCATGAAAGCACAGAAGGAATATTTTCCTAGAATGTATTTTGAGCCCAAACAAAAATATAGTCCAAAGCTCAGGAATTAGTACATCACAGAAGCTTAAGTGTTGCAAGACCTGAGGACCTTCCTCAGTAGAATAAGTACATTGTAAAGGTGTGTTTACTGGCCAAAATAAACAATGCAGAGAAGAAAATGCATACAGCTACTGTTAATATTTTTACAAGATACAGCTTGGTTGACTGTTTTGGTTTTTGTTTTCTTCTGTCCTCCCTGCCTCCTGCTAGTGTATAAACAATGAAGCCAGAGCATTAAACTACATGAGTTCGTTGAATTTACCAGACAAAACATTGCAGTTTGTTAAAGATCATCCTCTAATGGATGACTCAGTGACCCCAATAGGAGACAGACCTCGGCTTGTAAAGCGAGATGTGAAGTACACACAGATTGTAGTAGACAGAGTCAGAGCACTCAATGGCACCATATATGATGTCATGTTCATCGGTACAGGTGAGTTCTGGAAAACACTTCTGTTTTAATACGCACTGATTCTTTAGTTTCCTAAGAGCAGCTCTTGAGATTTCCATATTTACAGTGCTTTTACACCAGCTAGTGTTTTCATTAAAAGGTAAGGTGCTACAGTAAGAGGACAATCTTACAAGCTTGGAGAAAATATTGCAGGAAAAGAACTGCAAAGCTGCATGAATGCAGCAAAAACACATAATCCCTAAGTGGTTATTCTGTGTACCAAAATGTTATTTCTTGCTCAGAGATCCTGGTGATGGTGAGTTTAGTTGTTGCCCGTGACAGAGTAGTGTGAAGTCTTTAGCTGAACAATAAGCAAATTATTGAGAATTTAGACCAATTGTGCAGGTTTTTTTCCTGCCTTTGTATTTTAAGGATATTGCTTAAACATATTGCACTGTCATTTCAGATCGGGGAGCTGTACATAAAGCTATCAGCTATGAAAATGGAATGCATATTATTGAAGAAACACAGTTTTTTCCAAACTTTGAACCAGTCCAAACTCTCCTGCTTTCATCCAAAACAGTAAGTGCTGTAGGCATCATAGCATTCTTCTCATTTTGTTCTTCTACAAAACTTCTTAGGACCACTTCCACAACCTTGTGTTAAGAAACTCTCACAGTATCCAAAAGCTGCATGTGACTCATGGTGCTGCAGCAGTATGTTTGGTAGGTGCCAAGCTTCTGAAGGTATGGGGATGTAGGGAAGGCAGTGCAGGGGGCAGAGGTGTGCAGATCTTCACTTGGATTCCACATGCAGAAGCTGTAAGGCATTTTAAGATGTCAGATTCTGGGTTAGGAGTAGTAAAACTCCTGACCCCTTTGCATATCAGTGAGGAAAAATCCTCTGGGTAAAGTTGGCAGAGATGTGGTGTGTGGTTCTGAAGAAATAGACCCAAGAAGAGACAACAGTCTTGTCTAGCACAGGAAGCTCATAATTGTGTAACTAACTGGTTTCTGCTGTCCCCAGTCTGGCAGGCTTCCTGCATGCTAGATGTGTTGTGAAAGCAGCCACAGTGGTGCAGTTGTGGGTGAGAGTGTCTAGTAAGGTCCTGTCTGCCCAGTGAGGCACCAGCTGCTCCAGCTGGGTGACACAAGTCTTGCCACAGCCTCTGACCTGCTGTCCTACGCCTTTCATCATTGCTTGGTTTAATCCTGGTGGGTTTGTGACAGTGTGAGGATAATCACTGCGTATAGTTTATACGTGAACTAGGTTTCTGGCTGTAGTTACTCAGATCTGCAGATCCATGAATGTGTGTCTGTGCCCTCAGCAGTGACTTGTAGCATCAGACCCTGCAAACTGAGATTTCAGGGTTTTGTAAGAGCTGAATGCCTCTGTTGAAGTATCTGGTAGTAATACCTGCATTCAGTAGCTACCTAGTGATAGATAAATGCTCTGCAGCTTAGGTATTAGGAATACTGCCAACATACCTTTGAAACAGCTTTTATTTTTGTGTGATAGTTAATAGAACTTTATCTGTCAGCATGATCAGCTCAGTGAAATGGAACATTGTGTTATAATTGTTATAAGCTCAGCCTGCATGCTTATTTGTCCTTTCTGCTTAGAACAAAGTCTTGAGGACAGAGCATATTTTTGCTAGACAAATGAAAATCAGGATTAAAAACTTCTATGGTTATAGTTTTCAGTAAAGATGTTTGTATCATTTTTGACAAATCACTGAATGTGTGTGTAGATACGTATGTGCATATATATATGTACTAAAAGTATTTACTTGTTTCTTCTGCTTTATCTGCAGAGGAAGCTTCAAATGCCTTGCTTTGACAGTTTTCAGAGTTTTTCCTGAGGTAGAAGATAACAATAGATAACTCTGCTACTAAATATGCTAGTACCCATTTTTCTAATTGTGAGATCATTGGTACACTGGCTTAATTATGATTCCTCTTATTTTTTGGGAGCGCAAGGAAGAGATGGGCATTATAGCCTTATACCAAAGATACATGATGCAGCAGTTTCAGCACATACTTCATAGCCAAGGCTAGTGTAGAAATAATGGCATTGAATTTGTTTGTTGTTAGTCCATGTGCCGTATGCTCAGTTCTTCAAGAATATCCTGAAAGGGGGCAGTGTGAGGCGTGGCATAGTCTGCATAGGGAAAGCACTGCCTTTTCACAAAGAAGCTTCACTCAAAGCCTAGAATTGAAACAAAACGCTCCTTCCTGTGTGGCACTGTGGAGAGTAACAGTTTGTGTCTTCTGCAAGGGCAGGTTTCTGTGTTGCTTGTATAATTTTAGACACATAAAACTATGCCCCAAAACTGTGCTGCCCAGTACATTCCCATAAAAGCAGAGGTCCTTTTCAGTGAGGATAAGGGGGAGATTGGGTCAGCTACCAGTGTCATGAAAGCTGTGTAGTTGTGGTACCACCCAAGCAGGAATTTACTGCTTCTCCCCAGCATGAAAACACAAGTTTCTGCCTCCACAGTAAGTGGTTACTGAAGTCCCTCATAGAGCTGGGATTTTGATACATGTCATGGCATCCCATAGTAGTGGATTAATCACAGAAGGATAATAAGTATGCTGATGGTGGACTTCAGACCTCACTGGAGCCAGAGTCCTTTCTGAACACATTTTTTAGTAGTCTCCAGGTTCTTCCCACATTGTTTGGAGGGTGCTGGGCAGAGTCAGATGAACCTACAGTAGATCTACTTAACTTGAAGGTGTGGCTGGATTTTTTTAAGTGATCTTTCAGATTGCTGCGTGTTCCCTGAACTCTTGGATGTATGAGGTGGGAAACATGCAAGACACTGCAGTCCGTGCACAGAGTTGCAGCATTATCTAGCAGAGCGCTAGAGGGATAAGCAGTGCTTGGTGCATTGTGGGAGTCTTTGGGCAGAGTGGGAGCCCTTTCCTAGGAAGTAGTACATCTCCAACACTGTACACTTCCTTCCATGAGCACTGCAGCATAGTCCAAGTTAAATATAAAGATGAAAGACTGCATTTGCATAGATGTTAGACTATCTTTCAAACTCTATCTTTCAGCAGTGCCAGCAGATTCTTTCTTCATCCTATTCTGCCTTGCATTTTCTGGTGTTGAGAGTTCCCTTGAAAGCTTTCTTCACAGTTCATACACAAGATCAATCTAAACCAATCTGTGCTTGGTCTTATAGCTTCCTCTAGAGACTTCGTCATAGTCATTTGTCTTGGGTTGAGCTGGCAAAATACCAACTGTCCAATACAGAGTGTCAATCTCCCTCCTGCTGCCAAGAAAAGGGAGGAAAGGGAAAAAAACTAGAAACACATTTAAACTTACATATTTATACAGAAAAAAAAGATTAAAAGAAAACTTCAATATAACACACACTTACACAAGTCACATACAAGAACAATTTTCTACCTCCCACCAAAAGCAGATTTCATTATTCTAGATTTAATAAAGCATCCCAAAAGACAGCCAGCTAGGCAAAAGAGAAAATAACAATAAAATGTTTCTACTTCCCTGAACTCAAACAAAATGCCAAAGAGTGGCAGCAGCAGCAAGGCCCAGGACAGCAGGACAGCAGTAGCATGTCCTGCTCTACTGCAGCCATCATGCCAACTGAGAAACTCCTCCTACCTATCCCAGGTTTGTGTCATCTGGTATGAAATATTTATTTGGTTACTTAAATCAGGTTTAAGTCAGGTGATACCTGTCTCTCCTAATCTACGTGGACTCTCTGAGCCTGCTAATTTGAGGCCCAGCTAAAACTAAAGCCCAAACTACCACATCATTGCATTAAAGACATTGACCTGTTCTGAGTTCTCATGTCAGAACCCCTTAAATGCTTATCAAAAAAGCATCAGTGAGCCCCAAAACCTAAATGGACCCCTAAGAGAATGTGTTAGTTGTTTTTTTTGGTGGCTGTATCTGATGTCAAAACCAAACGTCTGCCCCATGAACATGAGATTTATGAAGAATGTTTCCCTACTAGAAGCCTTTCTTGGATGTCTTCCTGTCACTTTGTGACCATACTCATCTTGCCAGAGTTAAGCAGTGACCCCTTAGTACATTTCTAGGTACTGAGATCTGTATGGCTGCAGTATAAGAAAAGCCATTCCATGCTTGGATGCAGCTCATTTGCCGTGACAGCTGTGGTAGAGTGCTGACAAATCCACTTGGTATTCTGCTTAGGAAGAAGCCAACCCACTGCAAAGGTGGGTTGTGCTTTTCAGCTTTCTATGCAGAGCCTTTCAGGAGGAGTAGATGGTTGGTCACTGATGGTTTTGGGTTACAGCACAGGTCCCTTTCTTGAGGCTTTGTCTAGTAATATGTGAAGTCAGTGTAGCTTTAGCCATCGGCTTCTATGAGCTTTCAGGCAGATGAATGAAATACAGCAGCTGCCTGTCTTTTATAAGGATGTTTGGCATGAGTCTTTTCCTGTTGTACCAGAGTGAGACTTGTTTGGAATCCCTAGCAGCAATGGTTCATCAGGTGTTCTGATTATTTCCCCCTTTTCCTAGGTATCTTACCAGTGCTGTTTTCCTTTGAATATTGCCAGTGTTCCTTCTTGAGAAGCATTTGACTCCCATAAGGCTGATGCTGATGTGGTTACAGAGGCTTGATTCATTGATAAAGCTGAAGACGGTAGGGCAGCTTTGGGTTAACAGGAGCAGGTCCTGTATAGAACAAGCTTGAATGTGCCTGCTGAAGGCTTGTCATGCGTACAGGCTTGCCTTGCCTCGCCTCATAGAAGGATTGTTGCTGCATTCATATTTCTGGACAATGTGTGACAAAGCCATGGTTAGACATGGTTGCTCTCCATTGTCGTAAGTTGTAAATATTTCAGGGTTTTTGTTTTTTTGCACTTCTAGCATTGCTGCAATATTTTCAAGGTAAATTTCTAGAAATAAAAGCTAACCAAATGCGTATTTCCCTCATGCACCAGTTTTTACAAACATGGCTAATGTATGCAACTCTCTAATGATAATTAAATCATTTAATGAATTGGGTTTTTGGCTTTGAGGAAGTGATTGGCTGTGATTTTTGTTGTTGTTGTTGTTATGGTTTGTTTGTACTTCTTTAGGGCAGAAGATACCTCTTTGCTGGTTCCAATTCTGGCGTGGTTCAGTCTCCAGTGGCATTCTGTGACAAGTACACCACTTGTGTTGACTGTGTTTTAGCAAGGGATCCTTACTGTGCTTGGAAACCCCTTGAAGCTTCCTGCATTGATATTCTTAAAGAAGGTGAAATTGAAAGGTAATGGTAGCATTTGATTACCTTACAGTTACAATCAATATTGAATCAGTCTTATCCCTTGCTGATGAGTGGAATTTTATAAAACAAATATTTTCAAATACAGACTTTTTTCTATGTCTGCTAGTGCTGTTAAAATAAGGTAACTCTTACATAGTACCAGGGGATGGGCAGCCTCTAGGAAACAAAATTTGAAGCTGTAATGGTTGGACTTTCTTTTACAGGAACTGGATTCAGAACATAGGTGGAGATGCATCTTCTTGTTCTGGTGAGTTAGTCTTTGAAGAGGTCTTTCAAATGTCTAGCTGGAGTAGTGAAAAAGTTGTGTTTAGTTCAGCTTCGCTTTTGTGATGATCTGAACATGCCTTGACATTTGAATAGGTAGAGATTCTGCTTTTGAATATTTGAGCGTCTGTACAGCCTGCATGTTGTCTTAAAAAATGTCTGTGTTTGTATGCATTTCAGTGTGCAGTGCACAACCCCCTGAAATGAATGGGGGCACCTCAACAGTGACTTGTGAGTGAAAGCAGTACCAGAAGTACTTCTATTGCAGAGGCCTCTGTCTCTTTGATACAGCATTTGACATTCTACTGTGAGCCTTGACAAGTGCTTGGTTATTACTGCTAGATCAGATTAACTGATTGTGAAAAACAGCTGATTTTATAATGAGAGGGGTGAGGGAACTCAGAATATGATATAATATGATATGATATGCTTTAAGACAAGTAATCATAGGTCCTTTCTTCATAGTGTGTGCTACTGCTACCAGATCAAGGGCATCTTAAAGAGGAGAAGTGTTATAGGAGATTTGAGCTGCAGTAAACAAGGCTCTTAAGAGTTTGATTTACTCCCTTTTTATTTCTAATCCAAGCAGAGCCTGGACTGCAACAAGAGTTTTGCTTGATGGTGTTTTGGGGTTTCTTTGTGCTAATTTACAGTGTTGCATCGTGAGTGTGCCATAAGTGCAGATACTCTTTTTGTAGAAGAGAGCTGAGTAACAACAGCACTTAGTTCGGTTTCTTCTTGGATATTTTGTAGTTGCTGATTTACTTAAAATGCATCAGTTGCATATAAAGTGAGACCAATTAGTATCTTGTCTCAAACAATGACTTGTCTCAGTTGCATGCTCAGTTGCAGATCAGCAAGGTCTCATCTTTATCCAGAAGTGGTGGCTGTCTTAGAGTTTGAGGTGTCCTTATCTATTAGTCTGTCTTGATGTTTCGCTTATAGCTATAGCTTGGTAATTCACTGAGATTTTTGCATGCTACCATCTTGGTCTTGTGAAGTGAATGCCATAACCTTCACACTTCAATTAAGACTGTAACACAGTCCTGTGAAGCTGTACAGATTAGAGCAAACTGGAATAATTTCTGATACTCTGCACATTTATTTTGATGTTCTAGATAAAGTAAGAGAGAATCCCCTACAGCATACATTCAAGCATGGGAGCACAGCAGAACTCAAGTGTTCTCAAAAGTCCAATCTGGCACAGGTAGTTTGGAAGTTCAGAGACGATGTGCTGAGAGTGGAGAGTCCCAAGTACCGTCTACTGGAAAAGGCATTGCTCATCTTCAATTTATCAGAAGGAGACAGTGGTGTTTACCAGTGTTTGTCAGAAGAAAAAGTGAAGAATAAGAAATTTTCTCAAGTACTGGCTAAGCATGTTTTGGAACTGAAAAAAATACAGCACACCACAGTGGCCCCCACTGCCCCAGCTGCATCAACAGAAGGTAATAATGGTGTCCCAAAAGTGTCAGCTGTATCAACTGATGGTTCTACTGCTCAAACCTTGACCACTCATATGGTACCAGTAACAACAGCAAGGATAGTAACAAAGCCCATTGGTCCTGTCCTAACAAGTGTAGCCTCCAACACAGAGCTCTTCAATTCAATTCCTGATGCAGTCCCAGAAAAGACAATGTTCCTCAAGTCAAATGATAACTTCCTGTTGATGTTCCTCTTCCTCTTCTTTTTCATTCTGTTTTTGTGCCTGCTCTCCTACAACTGTTACAAAGGGTACTTGCCAGGGCAGTGCTTGAAATTTCGCTCTGTCATGCTGCTTGGTAAGAAGAAAACAAAGTCGGATTTTTCTGACTGTGAGCAGAGTGTGAAGGAGACACTGGTGGAGCAAGGCAGTGTCAGCCACCAGAGCGGGGAGCAGCCAAAGCCTGCCCATGACACTGGCTACGAGACTGAGCCCGACTGTGGGAACAGCCAGCTGCAGGCTGGGGATTCGCAGGCGTCTCAAGAGGCCAAAGCCAAGCCCTTTGATGTCAAGTGTGAGCTCAAGTATGCTGACTCTGATGTGGAAGGGGACTGAAGGGCCCAGTATCCCCTTACTGTGGTGGAAGCAAGCTGTGGTCCTGTGGCTGGATATTTGAGCACGGACAGCGTGACAGGATGTGACAGCTAAGCCACAGTGGGGTTACATGCTTAAGCTGTACAGCAAGCCAATTTTCATTCAGATCTCAGCAGATTAGAGAAGTGGTATTCTTGTCTGGAGACCATAGCATCTTGTGTTGTACTGTCCTTTTTTTGGTTTTTTGTCTTCCTTTTAAATGGCCAGTTTCAGATCACCACTTGTTTTTCCCAATTTTTTCCCCCACTGAGCACTTTGCTCAAGTGAAGCCACTTGCTTGTTCTTTGGCCGTGTTCTTCTGTAGAGTAAAAGTAACTTTCTAATTCAGTTGGCTTTAAAAAGTGCTTCAGTCTATATACATTTTTAGTTCCCATTAAAAAAAGACCTAGTTTCATTTTAATTCCAAATTGGAAATTGAGTTTAGTTTATCAGATTGGTAAATTATAGACTTTTGTCCAGATTGGGACATTTTTTTCTTTGCTTCTAGTGATTATTTTTAGTTTTATGCTTTGTGTTTTGGCACACTAGTTCTCTTTAGCTGGTTAATTTTTTAACTACTTTTTAAGTATCTTAGATTTTAAGGTAAAATGGGGATAGCATTGCCTTGATTTGTGTAAGACTCAGGGATAATCTTGTTTAATGGCTTTTTTCTTTGCTGCTTTCTAGAAATGTAGGTACAACAATATCAGTACAAAACATGGAGTAAAGTGGGGAATGGGGAAGGAGGATTTAAATAAATGCTTTTCTTTTTTTTTTTTTTCCTCCCCCCACCAGCCAGAAAGCTGGACATAGTCACGCTTTATTTTTTTTCTTTAGTTAACAAAACAGTACAGGCAAGCAACTGCCAGTTAGCAGTGACATGGAACGAGGTTTCTTGGATTGTGGAAGCAAAACAGGAATCCAGAAGAATTAACTCCAGCAGTTAAGCAAGTGACTTGCTGAAACGGACTGTCACAACACAGCCTGAAGAGAAAATGTTGTCGTTTTGGGGTTTCTTTCTCTCTTCTTTTCAGATTCAGAAATTACTCAGCTTCTTTTTGTGACAAATCTTTGCAGCATCACCCTTTCTGGATGATACCTTCCACTCTCCTATGCAACTGGAGACTGAAACTGGAGCTGCTTAAACAATCAGTCCTTTGAACTGTTTATGTGAATCATGCCTGCTAACGTGAAAGTGTGCATTTGTTCTCAGCGTGGTTCACAGCAGCACTGTTTGTCTGTAAAAGCATTTTGTGTGCAGTACAGTCCTGAAGAATTGTTCCTTTCACTGCATCTTTCTGTAAATATTGCTAGAAGTAGAATATGTTTTAACGGTAAATAGCAGTATGCTTGGGCTGCTTTTCTATGTTGAACTTTCATGCGAACATAATTTAGACCATCTTAGTGTAAACAGTTTATATTTTATGATTCAGTTTCGTTTTATTTTTCTATTTTTAATTATGTACATATAACAGAATAAATATTAAAATAAATTGTATTATATCTTGGCTTTTATGAAGCGTGACACAATGACACTGCTTTCCATTTGGCAAGCACTAATGTGTATCCTGTGGTTTCCTTTAAGGGGGAAAGTGGAAACTCTCATAATTAATTTGAAACAGCCTCTTAGCTTCAATTGAATGGGTGGATAGATTGGAAGGATGAGGAAAAAAAACATGGGTGAAGGAGAAAAATGCTCTTCTCTAGGGGCCTAGGGACACTTCCTCTTACTACCTTTCTAAAATTCATTTGTCTTTTTGCATTATTTCTTCATTGTGTGATGTATTTCTTACAACTTTTTTCCTTAGTACCCTTTTACTTTCTTTTCTGTCCTCTTCTGTCACACAGCCTCATCTCCTATACCTTTCCCTCCTACTGGTACCTCCTTTTTGTCCTGTGTGGGAAATGATTCACCTCCTTCACCCACCCGTACCCAGCCTGATGTTTGGTCTAGCACAGACCCTGTAAAGGTCATGCTGTTGCCACCTTTGCTAAGTGACCAGGCACAGCATGTTACTGTCCGGAGACATTTTCGCCTCTTCTGCCAAGCCACAGGTAAGTTGGAGGACCCCTGTATAAGCCAGCATTTTCTGCATTAAAGGCTTAGCTATGTCACCATGCACTGTGTAAGTTTTACTTTTCTGATG
>JAWWEV010000095.1:31326558-31339865 GCA_035583235.1 Hafferia zeledoni
TGGGGGTGGAGGGAGCAGGAAGAGAAAAGACAGTTTCAGGATCCTGGCGTGCTGTTACCAAGAGCCAGTCAGTGCAGGTACTGTATTGTATAACGGAGGTAATTGATTTTATTAGGCTCACTTGCATGCTGAAGGAATTCAGGGAATCAGGTTTGCATATGGATGTTTAAGCAGGTAGATATTTTCATTGTCAGTGTGTATGCAATTTAAAAAATACACTTGTATTGTATTTGAATTTAGCATATTCTCTAGACCAGGTCAGTTGTTCCTTTTTCACCTTATTTTAAATGGTGAACTACTTACAGGAACAGCAACTTCCATTTTATGACAGGTGTATTATCTGAGGTGTACAGAAGAAGGAAAAAGCTATTTTTTCCATAGCAATTCAACACTTACCTTCCAGATTTTGTTTGCATTGTTAGAAATTACAATTTGTAATTGATGGTTTAACCTAAGTGTGATTTAATGGATCTAAACAGGTCTTTAGATGTAATCTTGTTCCTTAAAATAGGAGATTATATAGATAGAGCAATTTTAAAAAGTAGCATTGTTTCAGATTGGTTTCTCTGTTAGTGTTTTATGGAGTCAGGTCAAAAATGCATACATTTTTATTACTGTAGATCTTAACAAAGGCATTATTTGTGTTTCTATGGCTAAAAAGAACAATGGTGGGATGAAGGTTCTTTCATGGGATGGAATAATTTATATTGGGAAAGACCTTTCAGCAATAATTTTGCTATAGACAATTAAGAAACTTCATTGTCTACCATGCAAAAAATTATAATAGGATAAATAGCACAAAAATTTAAATGGGCCTGGAATTTATTTTAAAATTACTTTTTCTTTCATCCAGCAGTGCATGTTTTATCATCATGCTCATGCTGCTTTTAAAAATTGCCATTAATGGTATTTGCTGTGTCCTAAAGTCACCCTGTGGAATTCACTCCTCAGGAGGTGTAGGAGGGGTGTGTGTATTGGAAGAAACTGTCACCACCACCTGGCATCCAAGAGATGCATTGATGGCATAGGCAGGGCCAAGGTGACCTAGGTGTGGAAGTGCTTCTGGTTCCTCTCAAAAAAACAGTGGTAAGACTGGACTTCGTGTTATGGATTGGGGATTTACTCCCTTCTGGGAAGCCTAAGGGGTGCCTGTGCTGGTGTCACCAAGTGCTCATGCATCTCAGGTCTCAGCAGAAGGGCTCAAAAGCCCTTCCTACCCCTTGCTGTGCCTGAGTTGTCCCTGGGAGGAGGGGCTCATTTGTCAGAGACTGGCTTGCTCACATTAAATGTGTAAGGTCATTCTTGTGTGAGGTTTTCACATCATTTACATGATTGCATCAGCCATGGTGCCCTGAGGTGATCTCATCTGGTTTGGAGCTCAGTCAGGAGAGGCACAGAATTGTGCAGCATCCAGAGCAGAATGAGCCTGCTTTGGAGTGTGTTTTCTGCTAGAGACAAAATGTTTGTGTGAAACTACAAATGACAGCACTTAAATTACAGCGTGTATCTTAAAATGGAGTTTACTAGGGCTGTTACTTTTTTACTCTTAAAAGAACACAAATTTCCCGGAACACAGGAATTTCCCATGAGCATGCACTTAAGTTTTATAATCAATTGCAGTTGGTATCTCTTAATAATTGAGGCTGTGGACAGATGCAAAGCTAGTTTTGGAAACCTCAAAACGTTTTCCTTAGTAGAGTAGAAAAGATGAGCTCTGCGTCTCCCAAGACAATTCAAGCCACTAAACAAATACTTTAAACTTTTAAAAATTTTCAAATTTTTATGCCAAATATTTTGAGATTTACACAGTGATGCCCTTGAATTTAATCTGTATGTTTACTTAGTAATTAATGGTTGGTTTTTGCTCATATGAAAATGCTAAATTGCACCTTGTTAAACAATTCTATATCCCAATGTATAAATTAGCTTCTCTAGAGACCTTCAGTGTTTTATCTAATGCAATTTGCCTATGACTCACTTTCAGTGTATAGTTATCTCATAGTAGCTGCTACTTCATAACTAGGTAGTTCTGTACCAGTTCTTTTCAAAGGTTTGTGCACTGACTAAACATCATTTAAAGGCATCTTGGAACTATAAAACCATTCCTAAGTGCGGATCTCTGACATGCCATCCATTTTTCATTATTTGAGATGCATCTGGAAGATACATTGAAGAATTGATTGTTCCTTTAATAGAAAAGGACTTGGAAGTCTTAAGGTTATAAAATCAAGTAAATATCACAGACCTATTTTGCATAAGATCAATAGACATTAGAGGTATCCTTGTTACTTTAGATTGTGATACCTTAAGGCTGTAGTTACTAGAATGTTGGCATTTCTTTTTTTCAGAAATAGGGGCCTGCTGACACCCTCTTACATCTAACTCTACATGCAAAACCAACAGCATTAAGCACCTTTGTAAGTGCTGATGTTTCCAGGTTCTGATGGTTCCCTTCATAGTGACTTCTGTAAGAAAACTGAAAATTGATTTCTATGAGGACTGTGACATTGATAATGCCTTCTTAAAGTCTTCTATCAACAGATTTTGAAACATTTCTGTCGAAATTTCTTTCACTGTGCAGTTTTATATGTAAATGCTTGCTATGGTCAAGCTAAGAAATACATGTAAAGGTGTATTAAAAAACCCACCTTTTTTAAAAACTATATTGATTTCTTATAAGGATTAGCATAAATTGTATAAACATAAATATAATTAAGCATAAAGGGAGAGTAAGGAAAACAGGTAGAACCAAAAGTATCTTACTAATTTTTCCTCAAAAGATTTTCTAATTTTTTTTTCTGCCGAATTGAATCTTACCTTGCACAGTGTGCAGCTGACTGCAATCATACAGGTTTTGCCTGTGCAATAATGCAGTTGGGAAACCTTTTCTTGTGTGGCTTTTAATAATTTGCAAATGCTTAAAACATAAAGACACTAAAATATCTTTCTTCCCATGGGGGAATCAGTCAACTTAAGCCTGCAAGTGGTTATTACTGTTGTAATGTGCTTAAAACATTTGAGCTTGCATGTGTGTTGTAGTGTATCCCATACACATCAGTAGGTAAGTGTTGTCATATGCTCACCAGTAAATCTGAATGGCTGCCATGACATGTCAGCCAAGGGTTTGGCCAAATAAAGCCTGTTGCATGGTTTTCAAAGCTTTTCATTGGTAGCTGTGCACAGTTTCAATAAGCCGTCCTCTGGAGAAAAGAATTTGCCAAAATTCCCTTGGTCTCTGGAGGCCAAGGGAAACAGCTGGTACCTCCATGAAGGAATCCCTCTGCAGCAGCAGCTTTGCAGCTTAGTTGTCTAGTTCAGCTTTCAGCTTGTTTGGAGATCAGGCACTGCATGGGCTGTTTAAGGAGACAAACTCATTTGGTCATGAAACAGGAGATATTCTCCATTTGGATTTAATATTCACATGATTATGGGAAGACTACAAGGGTGCAGGAAAAAAAACCTTTTGTAGCATGAGTAGGTATTTATAAAAGGAGAGGTTTACTTCACACTGGGGTCTTTGAGACACAAACCTAACTTCTAAAGACCTTCAGGGATGTCTTCTCTTTGGAGAGAAAGGGATTCACTTTGGTTTGTATTTGCTTCTCTGTACCATTTGTTTATACGAATTTACTTGACCTTGACCTCTCAGCTTAGCCTTTCTTGTCTTGCAATTAACTATAAATATTCCAGCTGTTTTTCTCCTTGCTAATGTGGAAATGTGGAACTCTTGTCTTGATTTAGTAATGGCACACTTTGGAGCAGTACAGTGGTACTAACCACACCCTGGCCCTTACTGAGCAGCTGTTGGAATTTCCCAGTCCTGCCTGGTGAGATGTGGTTTGGATGGGTATTGGAATCTCTGGAGCATAATCACAACTTTACACTATTTTTCCTCAGAACATCTTGTTTACCCCCACCAGCCTGGATTGCAAACTGACTACCTGTACACTTACTTTTCTTTCCCATGAGAGCTACAGCCCGTAGACTTCTGATTATTAATCCATTGGTGTGATGGCTGGTTATCTGGGTACTAATTTGGAACAATGTTGTCACCTTTTAATAGTTTATGCAGAAACTGCTACCAGAGGTGCTTCAGCATGTGTTACATGCATTGTCCCCTCAGTGGACATGAAGATCTCATTTCCATCTCTTCCAGTCATCTTACTGCTAAATCTACCTGGCAATCAAAGAAGCAAAAGCAGTAGTTTGTGTTCTCTGGAGAACAGAATTGATTTTTAGAAAACATCTTAGTCCATAAAACACATTCTCCAATTCTCTTCAGCTTATTTAAAAAACTCACTCTAGTATCCTTGTTAGATAACAGGATTATGCAAACTCGAAGTGGAACACTTAATTTTTTTCTGCCAGTCCTTAGTTCTAGCTTGCTAGTGCTTCATTTAATTTTTTTCCCCAGGCAATTAGCTGGGTTCCAACTGCAAAACCTTTTTCTGGACCCACACAGAGAACACTAAATAAATGCTGTTTTTGCTGGGAAGCACAAAGTTACCAATTGCATTTTCATCTAACAGGTAAGTCAACTGTTTCCCCAACCTGCTTTTGAGTTCCACTGTGAGAAGACAGATGCCATGTTCTGCTTCCATCTGCATGTAGTGTGCATCACCTCTGGTGATTCCAGCTGGGACATGGTTCATATTTTGCAGGGAGCAATTCCTGCTTTTTTCATCTGCCCCAATAAGGCCGCATCAGTTTGTGGTGTTGATGTTACACAAATAGGCTGGTAGTTTATCAAAATACCAGGTATTTGAAGGCAACGTATGTTGTGTATTCTTCAGTACAAAATATTTGGTGTTGGAAACAATATTCTTTTGACATTTCAGGTCCATTTGACTTGACTTTTTAAAGTGATTGTTGTTTGCTGTCAGGATTATCTTCCAGAATGCATTGCTCCTACTTCAATACACAAAACCAACCACATTACAAAAAACCCCACCCCAGTTACAGAAGGTGCAGACTGTGTAACTTGCTCACTATTTTCAGAAAACTGCAAAGATGCTTGTCTTAGTTTAGATTCTTTCACCACTTTTCCAATCAATTACCCTCTGATGGCTTCATAAACTTGTGATTAATTACTTTGGTTGTTTATCAGCAGCAATGATTCACACTCCCACAACTCAAGACACTGTAACCAGGCTAAATTTTTCAATCACATACTGGTTAGTGCTTGGTGGTAGTGTTCCTGTTAATGATTGACTAACCTTTTCCTGGGCTAACTTTGATCTCTGATTGAAAATAACTTTAGTGCATCCAGATTATAGGGCCTTTTTAAAACTTAATCCCTGTTCGAGATCAGAGTTTCCTGTATGATCTTGGTTTTCAGAAATCTGTTATTTGCTTCAGTAACATTCAGCAAAGCTGCAAGCTAAATATCAAGCATTAAATCCATATGCCGCTCTTTTTTTAAAATCTGCTGCACTTGATATTTTGAAGGGGGTTCAGTGTGTATTGGGTTACAGAAGGGAGGGGTTTTTTCCCATCACTGTGGATAGCCTGTAGTAGCAGTTCTGTTCAGATTATAGGAAGTTGTGTAAAAGACATTTTGTTACCTTGATGGAATTTCTCACTGGGATCCCTGTTGGTTATCTTTGCTGGATTTCAATTTGCTGTCAACTTAAGAGTGTTAGTTTAGCTGGAGAAAGCTTTAAGAAGCAGTTTAGACTTGCTGATTGCTCCTGCTTTATTTCACTATCTCTCTTCTGTCTTGGGAGTGTTCCTAAATATAGGGAAGCCTTGTTCTAATGCTACCCTTCAAGAACTGGCTTAAAAACCTGGTAGGACATGCTAAACCAGCAGCAGTGGGGGTAGCACAGCTCAGTTTTGCTACACAGCTTCACTGGGCTGCTTTTGAAATGTCTGTGCAGCTCTGCATCTAGCAGTGTTTGGCACATGAGCGAGTGTGGCCAGTGCTCCCTCTTACTCCCGCAGCCTTATATCAGTGAGCTCTCCTTAATCCATAATTCTCTCCTCTGAAATTAGTATCTCCAAGATTCCTTGAAAGCCCTGTGTCTGTTAGGACATGATTTGTATATAGTAAATGCTTAATGTGCTCCAGTTTATCAGGGCACATCACCGTGCTTCTCTGCTTCTCTCAAGCTGTATGCTTCAGTTCTTTAAATCTGGTTTTATTTACTGATTGATTTTACCTGCAGGTCAAATTTGACCAATAACTCAGTGCACACAGTTACACTGTGGGAGAAGCTTACAAGCAGCTGCAGTGGTGGTTGTGCTATTTTGCTACTGGAATTTTTTATTATAGAAAATATTGAGGAAAAATCATCTCGCTATTAAAATACATGGTTTATGCAACCCAGACCAACTTGACATGAATCAGAGAACCTCTTCTGCCAGCAAAAACTACCAGGACAATTCCTGGGCTGTTAGTATGTGGGCAGTACTGTTTCATTCAAACTACTAAAAGCAGAGGTATAGAAAATGCAATCTATATAGGACAGAAGCAAACACTCTCACACACACTGGAAATTATTGTGAAGGGTTTATGCAAAAAAAAGGGGTAATTCAGGCAATGCAGCAAGTTTTTTTGCATTTTTGATGTTAATTCCCCATCTAAAAGTCAAAGTGGTGAAATTGATTTTACATAATGACAATATATTGAAGAATTACTAAGTTAACTTACTGTTGTGCTGTTTATTCTTTGCTTATTGTGATTTAATAAATCAGGTTTTTTCATTTTTCAAGCATTCTTAAAATGGATGTCAAAGTAAGTAGATCAAATGTGTCAGCAACTCATTTTAAAATTTTGAGCAGACATGTAATTAATCTGTATTATAGCAACAGTAGAAAATGCAGAGAATATGTTAATTTTATTTTCCTTTATCTTCAAAAACTAATTCTCTATTGCATCTGAGTCTGAATTTAGCTCACCAGAGAGCTGTAGAAATTTGCCTTTAACAAATGTTCTTTTGCAGATGAAACTGTTTCATATTGTATTTTTTCTATTGTTCCATCCTGATAAAGAGAAGGTAATTGGGTAAGATTGCCCAGTTTTAACTCCATAAGGGGGCAGCCTGAACCAACACAGCTTGAAAAAGTTCATGTATAAGGAAATTTTTGGATTTCAGTCTTTTGGTGAAATGCAGATCTAAGCTGAACTTTCGGCAGATTTCCAGCAAAACTGTGACCTTTAGCACCAGAAAGTAAGAGCAGGTTCTCTGATGTGAATAGTACATTTGCGGTAAGTTTAGGGAAGTGTCATGCACTGAATGTGCCACTTCCTTGCACAGCCCTAAAATGATACTGCAAGATTTTTTCTTTCTGCTGTGCTTGCACTGACTATTCTCACCATTTGTGCAAATTCCAACTGCAGCATGAGTTTACTGCAGAAGTATTTTGTCTGTGGTTCCAGACTTCCTATGATTTTTCACAACATGTAACCTATCTGCTGTTAACTGTAGAATGAATACAATCATCCAAAAAGCACCTTTTTTTAAAAATAAAATGAGTATGTGCTAAACTATTCTGTGACTTTCAGTCCAGCATGTGTTTACCCTCTCCACTTTGTTAGAGCTGTTGTCAATCTTTGAGATTGTGCCACTTCCCTCAGAGAAACTCTGCAATGCTTTAACTAGATGATGGTCTCTATCCTTTAACCTTACTACTAATTTGTGTCCATTACTTGTGACAGATTAAGAAATAAAATTAAGAGATTAACATGATACACTGAGGAAATGCACAGATGTAAAAACTGGGGGGGGGGGGTTTGTCTGCCTGCATGATTATTTAAAACTAATCATAGATTCGTATTTCTCTAGGGAAAAAATGCCACACTGATTTGCAATATGAAGTGCTCATGAAACTCACTTCTGTAGTAGGTTACCCGTTCTGTCAAGACGTATTTGCAAAAACAGCTTTTCTTTTTACCCCAAATATCTCTTTATGTCTTCTCTTGCTAAGACTAGTCTGGATCCTAGGCCTAGAGGGAGAAATAGGCATGTTTTAGACATCAGAATTACTCCATGTTATTAGCTTGGCCCAAGATGTCTGTATTTTAAATGAAAAGGCTCTGATGCTGCCAAGTACACTTTAGCCAACTTTGCTGATTTTCAGTGAACAGCTGTTCTGTCCTCTAGGCACTGTCAATCTCTGATTTATTCAAATGTTGTACTTGCAGGTTAAGACAAATAACAGCAACAGGACTAAAAACTTAGATTGTTCTTTGTTGTTGATCCAAGCCTCTTTCAAGTTCTGTCTTGCTAAGTGTCTGCTGTGACTACTGGTTCCGTGCTTTTTTCCAGTTCTGTCTCTCATCACTAGTTCCAACATCTTTGACACACTCAGCTCTTGAATATTTTCCCCTCCAAACCTGTTTTTCAGATTCTGTGAGGCATGTCTCAGGTGCCTTCAGCTTGGTTCAGCAGTAGGTCCTGTGTCCTGGCTCTACAGGAATTCATATAGGCAGACAATGCAGACATTCATCTGCTCCACCATGTTTGTGGGCTAAGTTCCCCCTTGTGAGAATCCACACAGAATTCCTTAATACATATACTCTCATTTACAACTTTGGCTTGAACCTATGTCAGCAATGCCACTCCTACTCATCCCAGGTATTTGGTACACAGAATTTCAGCTGAAGAAACCTAAGAAACATGGCAATCAACCATTTATGCTTTTAAGTCTAATCTTGAGGTAGTAGGCTTTTGTTATCTTTTCAAAGACTCATCTATTTTCTTACAGAATAGGCTGACATTTTTACAGGTCCAGAAGACTCCTATTTTGTCTGGAAGAAGAATGGACAAAAGATGAAGGCATGCATCATGGAGCAATCTCATACACTGCTTGATGGCAGAGTGCATGTTCTCAGTTGGGTGAAAGATTCGGTATCAGAAAACACAGAATATATATGTTTGTTCATCTCAAAAGTTGGGAACACAACATCAAAAGTGCTGATCATGGTGGAAGATAAAGGTAGGTTTGTTTCCAATCTATGCCATGTTTGGCCTGACCTTGGTACGAGTAAAGCTCTGTAATATTTACCCATAAAATGTGCATATCTAAAGATGGTAACTCTTGCCTACTGTGTATTATTGTCCACTTCAGTTGTATAAAAACTCCTTCTTCCACACCCTCCCACAAAGAACTAACCCATAAATTAGCAGTTATGGACTAGATATTAAACTAAAATCTGCTAAATTACTGAAAAAAAAGTCACATGAGTGCTAAAGAGCTACAATGAGGTACTCTGCCAGAACTCTACAGGGTGATGTAGAAAACTTTATTTCATGAGGACTTAAGGAAGTCAGGCAGTAAAGAGAAACCTCTGGTATCCAGGATTTTTAAATACCAGATGATTTGTAAACCACCTGTAGCTACGTGAGGTCAGTTCTCACTGCTCCATTTCGATTCTAACTAAGGAGGAACGCAGGTAGCTAACTTAAACAACTGTGCAAGATTTTTGGGTATCCAAACTGCCTGCCACACCTAGCTCTTGAGAACTCCAGGCCTGGAGAAGGTCTGAATAGTCTTTAAAAAGACAGCAGGAGTAACGAACATGATATGGTATGGATTTTCTTTGCAATGTGAAGGAAAATTTAATTAGCTGGTGAATGAATGTGAGTTTGTCAAGAATGGCTCCTTCTTTTTTCAGTGACAGAGAAAAGCAATGGGAGTTATGCAAGTTATATGCCACCACTCCGGTTACTTTGAAGTCTGTCTCAGAAGCAGGATGAAAAGCATCTCCATGAAACTAATTTAAAACAGAGAGAGGGGCTCTCACTGTGCTTTAAAGCATTATATACTGTTGCTATTGTCACAAAGGATAAACAGAAAATATTATGTCCCCATCAGTGTTACATTCTGCAAGAAAAGGTGGCAGACAGAATTAGCATTAAAATTTTATCACGAAGCAGTAACGTAGCCCTTCTGAAGTTCTCAATGGAAGTAATAAGAAGTAGCTATATAACATTATTGAAAAATGGAGAATTTACTAACTGGACATAGTCCTATCACATCACTCTCCTCCCAGGATCAGTATGATCTAACTGGGGCATTCCTTGTTGGATGGGTTTGGACCCTTAATTTGTAGGTCACACTTTCTAGATCACGAATCACAGATAAAGGCAATACCTCTGTTTATTCTGGAGGCTATTAATTTTGCTGCAGAGAAGAGACAACCATTTCACCAGAACTTATTGCCAAATAACAGGAAAAGAGGTAGAGCAAAATGAAGGACAAAATAGTGGCTTCTATTCCTTCTAGTCCAACCCTCCACAGCAAGTCCTGCAACTGAACAAGTACTGACTTCTGCACCATTACATGGTTATGTAATCATCCCATATACAATTCTCAGACAGTGCTGGTCAGGGTGCATGGACCAAAGAATTTGATACCTGGAGACGTGCTATCAGTGAACATGACAAGATGATGCAAAACTGGAGGAAAACATGGGTAAGAATTTTTGGAAAAGATAATCCCCCCCACTGTGCTTTCTATGAGGCACAGCAGTCCCGATTTTATAAACTGCCTCTCACACTTCTGCAACTGATTTATGTATTCATTTATATAATTTCTATAACAAAATGCATTTATATAACACAATGATTATTGGTCCTCTGCGTGTCATTCATTGCAGTTAAGTCAGCTTGTTCCTCCAGACCACTAACCAAGTGCTCATCAGTCAGTAGTTCCTCTTCTAGCCCAAAATAGTGTACCTGTGTATACTAAATATAGTAGATTAACTTCATCAAATCTGTAGACTAACTGGATTGCAGAGACTACTGGACTTCATCAATGGTAGTGCCCATCAAAGTTTGCCATTTAAAAAATAGCCCAGATCTACTATTAATGTTTTTGAGGTTTTTTCCAACAGTTAGAACAGAGATTACTCTTGAAAACTTTGGGTATGACACCCTTTTTGCATGTGGAAGAGTTGGTACAGGCAACCTGTAAGCCCCATTTTAATTTTTAAAGTATTTAAAGCATTAACACATCATTCTGAAATTTTTCTTCAGGAGACCTGCAACAAGAAAAACAGCTTGTAATGGACAAAGGCATGAACAGGCTAGAAGCAGAAATGTATGCAAGAGTACCCAGCATTTGGAGGTGTCTTTCCAGGTGTCAGTGCTGGCATTAAAAGTGATACTCAAGAGAATCAACTTAAGCTTGAAGTGGAAGGGGATATTCTTACTGAATCAAAGAATGACTGAGTTACAAGCTACAAGAGAGGCCACCTATCCCACGCTGCAACTATCTCTGGTTTTCTGATGCCAGGTCTCCAGTTTAATGAAGGACAAAAGTAGTCTTACTAAGACTTGCGATGCTCAAACAATATATGATGCGTATCTTCTGCTTTGAGTGCATTAAGCAAACCAGCTTATTTTGGCCTTGAGTATCTTGCCATGATTTAGAAATTTGAGATGTCGATCACATTTATTTAAAGGCATTTGAATTTGTACCCTTATTTTCTTCTGTTTACCCTTTTACTCTGTTGCCAGGTTTTTGAAGAGCGTTCCTCTCTGGGCTCAGGAACTTCCATTTCCTTTGGTTATTGTGCTGGTTTTAGCTGGGGTAGAGTTAATTTTCTTCACAGTGTTTAGTAGCAGGCATGTATTTCATATTTGTGGTGAACATGCTGTTGGTAATATATATGGAGATGTTTTTGTTACTGCTGAGCGGGGTTTACACAGAGCCAAGGCTTTTTCAGCTTTTCATACTGCCACATGGGCAAGGCAAGTAGGGGTACATGGGAAGCTGGGAGTAGACACAGCTGGGACAGGTGACCCAAACTGGCCCAAGGGATATCCTGTATCACATGACATCATGCTCAGTATATAAATATGGAGAAGAAGGAGGAAAGGGGGATGTTTGGAGTGATGGGGTCCTGCTCTCCTGGAGATGGCTGAACACCTGTCTGCCCATGGGAAGCAGTGAATGAATTCCTTGTTTTGTTTTGCTTTGCTTGTGTGCAAAGCTTTTGCTTTCCCTATTGAACTGTCTTTATCTCACCTCATGAGTTTTCTTTTATCCTTCTGCTTCTCTCCCAGATCCTGCTGTGACTGACTGATAGGCTGTGTGGTGCTTGGCTGTTGGCTGGGGTTAAAACATGACAGTTACAAGATTTCTGTATCAAATAAAGAAGTTCTGACTAATGCCTGAAACACAGATAGATTACCAAGGACTCTAGTGCAAACAGACTCTCTTCAGTGTTTGCAAATTCATCTTGTGTATTTGAGATAACTGTGGTAGCTTAAAAAAAGTCTATGCTGAATGAAGTCAAAGACTGTTCCTACTGATCAACTGCAGCTTGAAAATGTGAGGATGTACAAAATCCATACTGAAATTGTTTTACTGCATTGCTTTTCAGAGTTTTGTCCTTCTGCATCTAATAAACACAAATCTCAGGCATAATTCAAGTTTTCTGTATTATCAATGATTTTCAAATCTGGAAGCAAATAAAATGCCACCTAGTAATCAGCCCATGCAGGCAGCTGCTCCTAGCAATAGCAGAAAGCTTCACACTCATCAGTTAGGGGATAACTTACGGATAAGATTTAAATTTGATTGGTTCTCACACTGAAGAAAGCATTTTCCTTGCACTATGACTTGAACAGCCCTTTTTTTTTCCAATACCTGACCACACTGTGGTCACAGATGCTCAGTGAAAATTCTTTTACTCCCCTATTTTTCTTAACCATTTTCTGTTTTTCACATTGGCAGTCACAAATTAATGCCAATGCAGACTTTGGACACCAACATTCAGAGATAATTTTTTCCCCATTTTGTGTTCTTGGGACAACAATAAGTAGACTTTGCTTGAATTGTCTTTCTTCCATTTGTTCAACAGATTTGTAGCAGACAAGTTTAATTCTGTGGTGCTGAATGGGAAGGTAAAGCTTTGTAAGACTGAGGTCAGAGTGATACATGACATAGCTAAGCTTTGCTTTGTCCCAGCAGCAAATTACTGCAAGTGATAAAAAATTGCCAGATTTCTCTGATAAGAGGAAATAACTCCCTAAGATTCTGAACAACCTATAATGTTCAAAGGTAACTTTTTATGTTCTTCTACAGTAAGACAAAATGGAAAACATGGTCAAAACCCAAACTTCTTCACCAACTGGTCTCCATTCCATGCAATGACTGGGTTTAGCAGTTTCAGAGTTTTAGATGTATATCAAAGTGGCATAAGTATAAATGAAAAAATCACAGCTTACCTCCAGATCAAGGATGTATGTATGGCCAGACATCATGAAGGAAGATTTAGGAAGGGCTCTCCCCACGTGGGTGTGCCCTTCCAGCCTGCACAGTGGATTTTTTAGGTGAGGCACAGCGTGTGCAGA
>JAWWEV010000095.1:31339965-31363218 GCA_035583235.1 Hafferia zeledoni
GAAGTCCTCGGGACTGTCACAGCACCCGGTACTGACCAGGGCTGACCCTGCTGAGCATCCGAGATGGGATGGGATGGCAGAGAGGCATTTAAAGTCCTGAGAGGCCGGTCCCCACTGCAACTCGAACTCAGGACCTTGGGATTCAGAGTCCAGAGTGCTCTCCTTTACACCATGGGACCGCCCAGATATATGGTGGCCAGAACCATCTTTTGTCACTCAGATCATTTGCCCCTAGTTTCCATTTATGATTAGAAGAAAGTAATGGAAAAAGATCATCATTATAAGTAGAGACCAAACTGAGCATTTCAGCAGAAGGCTGGTTACCCTTGTCCTTGTTCTTCCTCAAAACTTGAGAGTTCAAGTATTAGTAACTTCCAGAAGAGTCTACTTAAGTCACAATCATTCTTTATAGAATCAATATATTGTAACATATTTTATACAATTTACATTCTACAAAATTGTTTGCATTACAGAAGTATTTAAAGTTTTTATATCATTTCTATCATCACAAGGCAGCTACTCTCCAAAGTATTGCACTACAAACTGTCAGTGTGGTGAAGCACTTACAGACACACATCAGAGATGCTGGCAGCAGCACATGGCATCTGTACCATCTTTGGACAGAAGTTACACATGCAGCCCTCCAACTACTTTCTCTAGGCTTGTCTTCTTACATCTACAACTTGTAGACAACAGTATTCATATAGGCCATTCCCACTAAATTGCTCCACCACTACTATAAGCACATTTTGTTTTCAAAATTTTATTTCCTGTAGGGTACAAACTTTATTTCTTATAAGATATAAATCTTCCCCATTTAGATACAAACTGAGATTGCTCAAAAACTCTTAGATATATGTATATACTATCACACCCCCAAACTGAAGGAATGAGGAGTCTCAGCAAAGAGAAGGTACAGACAGAACAGTACACTGGCGCATTTTCTGTCCTTCAAAATGCTCTAACAATGCAGGATCTATGACAAAATAGTCTCAGTAGCAACAGAAATATCAATTTTATAAAATGTCTAAACACAGCATATTCATTTCAGGAATTTCAGACCTTTGTAGTCAGTGCTCTCTCCCTTACACCAGATGTGTGATCCCAAAGCAGGAAGATACAACACAGGTATTTGTCATCACGCCCGCCCTTAATTAATTTCAATCAAGCTGCCTGCCCCAAATTAATTTCTTGTTGACTTGAAGAAGGTAACATTGATGCCAGCCTACCCATCTGAGCAGGCTTATTTAGAAGAAAAAACTAAGAACAAACCCACAATCAAAGAACAGCTGTTCTTTAAACTGGAGTTAAAAATTAAGGACAACTCCCCTCAAGCCCCAACCTTCTGGCTCAAGGAATCGCTTTCCAAAAAAATGATTTCATCTATCAGGTTCTTTCAGTAACATTGTATCACAAAAAAAAAAACCAACCCAGAAAAAGGAAAAAAAAAAGTAATCAATGCTAGTCCATAGAACCATTGAAGTATGCCAAGCCAGTTAAAATGGTTTGGCACTACGACAATTTGCTGCTGTATCTGCTATAGTAATAAGCAAAACACATAGAACATAAAAGCCATAAAAACATTAACCAGTTCCTCACGTGCTCTAGTGTATATTTTGCTTAGTGGGATTTGTTACTTGGCTAACTTCAGATAATTCTTAAAATTGTATTACTTTGCTACCTTCTTCCTAGGGATCCAACAGGAAAAAAGAGCCCAATAGAATTAGATGTGGATTTACTGATGCTCTTCCAAATTCACTATTGGCATGTCAGCAGTTGCACTCTTTTCCAATTCCAGTGCATATGGGTTATATTCTTCTTCAAGTGTTCTCTTCCAGACTTTAACTAGGGAATATTGGAAAATAAAACAAACAAAAAACAACAAACATGTTACTATATAATGTTTGATGAAAAACTTAAAATGAAAAGTCAATATTGATTCTCTACTTCCTCTTCAAAATAAGTGCAGAGGTAAACCAACTCACAGGCACGCTGGCATTTACACCTTAAAATATCAGATGACGCATGAAAGAATAGGTCAGGAGTGATGGGATCCATAGGGGGCCTTGTGTCCAATCCCATACTGAAGCAAGGCTAACTTGGAAGGTGGATCCAATTGTAGAAAAGTGTTTCTAGAACTGAGTGCTTGTGGACAGAAAGATGCATCTCAAACAGGCTTCAGTACAAAACTTTAATCTACCATTGTTAGAGAGTGTGCACTTCTAGCAGAAATGTTAAGAGATTTTTTTAACAAATAGAAATATAGTAAAGAGCTCTATTAAACCTTCTTGAACAAAGTAATGAGTACTGCCTGCCATCAGTGGATTTCAGAGAGCTCTTTTCTCTTAAAACTTTCTCAGCAAGAGCTTACCTCAGATTTATAAAACCATGCGGAAAGCAACAGAAAAGAATTGCCTCCTTCCTTAATAATCACTAGTATCAGGTGTCACTTGTTTCAGTGAAAATTGTAGAATTGAAGAGCACTACAAATGAAAATGGAACAAAAAACAAGTCAATAAATACTCACTATAATTTGGTACATCCTCATCAGAGTCCTTGGAAGATGTTTTACCAGTTTCTGATAAGCCACTTTTTTCAGATTCAGGGGTTAAGGTGCTGTATTGGGTTTCTTGTAGTCCTCCTTTAGCTTCTTCTTCTAAAGCTGCTATCATATCTTTGTAGGCCTTCCTGGCCTCTGTTGTCAGCTGTACCATTCTGTGAAAATGATCCTATAGCAATATAAAATATTAGTAGAGTTTAAATCATACGGTAAGTTTTACCATCTCCTTGAAAATCTGTCATCAGTATTCCTTATTCAGAACATAGATGTTCATACATAAAAGTTGAGCAGCTAGGTATGGATGAAGACATGAAAAGCACATCATTTATAAAAACACCAGTTCTATTGGCAGAGCGGAGAGCGCGGGTGGGAATCGAGAGAGGCAGAGATGAAGATGTCAGAAACAGATGGGAAAACTATTTGTTTAAACAGTGCTGACCAGCTGGACTTCTAAAATCAGTTTTTCATATAAGCTATGTGTATGACCTGTGATAAAGAGTATTAAGTGTACAAAACAAAGAAAACCTTAAAAATCAAAGTATTTTTACCTCTTCTTCCAGGTAATAAATAAAACTAAACTAAAACATCAGCAGACATATTTCAGCTTACCTGAGCCCCATCATAGCTGAAAATCCCCACCACACTCACAGGCACTGCTTTGTTCACACAGCGGCCCAGGGCCTTGCGATTAAGGGCAAAAACAAATGGTATGTTCTGCTCACAGGCACAGTCGATAATGTTATGTAGAGTCTCATCCAACCCACCTGGAGCAGACATTACAGTCAAGCTGATTGGAACTAAAGAACCATACTGTTAAAACATGGCAAAAAATATCCCAAGATGATGGGTACATTCTGAAATTACACTTTATGGGAAAGAATACACAGATCTCAATAGTAGCTTTGGATTTCCATTTTTAGAGGAGAACTTCACATTTTTTTCTTAATTCTTAATTAGCACTATCCTTAGAGTGCTACTATTCCATATTTTGTTATATATGTAGTACAGTCTAGCCTAGTACCAAAAAAAGACTCAGCTGCAATTATTTAAGTGACAATAGTTACAACAATTAATTTAATGTCAATCACTACAACAACTTTTAAGCAAACTGTCACTGACAGTTTATGGTCACTTTGTGGTCTATAAGAAACTGATACAGTGGGATGTCGTATGGTGGCAGAGCTGGCATCAGCAACCTTTAGATCTTCTCAGCCAATGCCAGTGCCATCTTTTGTGCAGCAGCACTACACATCAGGAACTAAGGAGAGCCAGAAACTTCTCCCATCCCAGACAGTCTTGACTCAGCTCACACTTCGGCTGCACAGCAGTAAACAATCGGAGCCAGGAAGACCACTTTACATGGCTGGATTTCAAAGGCTACTCAAATAAATTCCTCCAATAATAATACTCTATCAGTATGAAGAGTCCGCTCCTTTACATTTCTTTTATTAGAGAGATACATATTTTTAAGAATTTATTTACCCTTTGACTGAATCTTTTCACAGTTAGGAGAGATGATGACACACTTCAGCTTTTTCAGCTTCAGATGTTTCAGAACTTCTCTAAGACCCATAACAAGCCTGCGTTTTATCTTGGCCTTTACTGGGTCTTTCTGATACAAGCGATCTTGGAAACGAACCAGTTCTTTTAAGAGATCTGTCACACAACTGTCAACTTCTTTACTAAGTACCTGGCTGCAGTAACTGTAAGAAAGGATCAATCAAATGTTAATCCCCGAAATCACAAATATGTACCATATAAACATGCAATACGTTAAATATGTAAATATAAATTGCAACTTCTAAGTTTTTGTATTTTTTCCTATTTCCACTCCAAACACACTTATTATATACAAGTAAACAAAAATCTACTTAAAGTTTTTTTCAGTGTCTGAGAACTTACGAGGAAGTTTTGCTACTTGTGTTCTCTGGCACCCCTATGAAACTATACTAAAAATACATACACACATGTACCATAAACCTATATATGTATTTTTATACCCGTAGATACGCATGTGCATATATTTTTCTCTTGAAGCGTTTTTCTGAGGGTACTTCTTTTGACATATAAAATCAAAGTACAGCAACCAAACTATAAAATTTTAACTTATTTCTATAAATTCAAGGCTATGTGTAATGACAATGGAAAAATTGATCAAATTCCTCCTCCCTACATTCATGTCTGTCATCCTATTTCAGTTATCAGGCTTTGTGTTGCTCATAACAAAAGCATAAAAACTGATGTACTCTGTCTGCCCATATTCTCTGGGAAAGATCAGAGTTAAAAGTTATCTTCTCCCCACCCCATGTTTTACACAAAGAATTTTTCAGTAAAGAAGGGTATCAAAGAGAAAAACTAAAGATATATCAACTACATAGTCAACAGAAAGACAGCAAGTGGCAAATTCGCGTAAGATTATGAGAAGAGATCAAAACATCTATCTTGGATCTTAGAGATAAAAAAAAAATTCTGAATTAAAAATTATGTTACAAGAGTTTTTATTTACTATTTCCCATTGATTTCACTAAGTCTTGAATAGAGACCTACTGAAACCAATAAAAATCTAAGGCAAAGACAGAAAATTATCTAAGCTTTGCTGAATGGTCTACATCCTATGATAGTTAAGACTGAGTTGCCCTGTATATATTCAACCCAAACAGTGCCCTCAGTGAAACACTGTTGCATAGACACAAATTAAGTAATTGGTTTTTGCCATTACAACTTAAATTAGAGCTAACACAGAAAGAATAGCTGTGGCACTATTAACCACTGCTACAACACGAGCTGCAAAAAAGCCAGTGGTGCCTTTAAGGGAGGAGAACCAGAAGTTAAAACACCGCTTTCCTCAAGTAACTGTTTTAAGCTGTTGTGACTGTATCTCTGATATCTTCACATATGACTATTTCTTCTTTTAAAAAGAAACATGTATACATATTGTATCACACAAAACTAAAAGCGTTCATACATAACAACTCATAAATATTCCTTTTATTTCTCTGCCTAGACACAACATGAAGATGTCATCTGGTTAGTCATATTCTTTACACTTTTGCCATTTCATCTGGCAATAGAAATCAAAAATAACCGCTAAAAAGAATATTTAAGAAATAACTAGAGCACCTTACTTAAGCTGTTATTCCATTATTTAACATAAAATATTTATACTTTAACAGCAGCTTCTTATTCTCACTTAGCCTGGAATGAATTTCTGGTATTTTTGTTCCTACAAGGAACATGCATTTTCAAGTGAGAATTGCAACCTATTTCTCTGCATATAATTTCTTTGTGTGTCACAGCTTACAGAAAAACTCAAAATAATTTAGAGCCCTCAGTATAAACCTCAGTCAGTGTTGCAGAGAACACAATCAAATTACCTTGTTTCAAAAGTGCCGTATCAGTGGTACTGTGCAAAATTAGACATGAATACAATCAATACCTACTCTCTAAAATTCCTACTGTGGATTTTTGGAAGACTGGTGGTCAGCTGCTTTGAAGTCACAGAACCTTCTTTAGATTCCTTGATCCCCGTGTTCTCCAGAAACCCTTCAGCAGCTTGCATTACAGGAGTAGCTATCATATAAAGGAAGATATTTCAATGAAAAGACACAGCAAAAAGCCTTATGGAGAGAATAATTTGTCAATTATATATAGAAGAGTCACTATTTCAGCATTACAACAATCTGTGATAGTATAGAAGCAGGACAAACATTTTTTTCCTTTCAAACCTCATGAATTGCCAGAGGCATGCAGGAACTCTTATTACAATATACCATAAATCCAACAGGTGTAGAAGCATGGAACAACTACATTATCTATCAGCTTTGGCCCACTTTAAAGTGAAGATAAGTCTGAGATGAATCTTAGAAAATTCTGAGGTTACGGTTTTCATTTGTTAGTATTTGGTACATATTTTTAGAAGTACTGAATGTGCTCACTCTCAAATTTTCAGCTACATAGTGTATTACAGCTTCTCTTGAAAGATACCTGCTTGACTATGCTGTAGAAGTGTTTCATTCTCAGTAATATTTTCTGCAGACTGACAAACACTTTCTTCATCTTTTGGTGCTGCTTTCTGTTCTAACAGGTGTTGTTGCTTTCTTTGCTCTCTTTCTTTCAGAATAATCTGGAAATATATATAAAAATTAAATCAATTCAATGATACACAGATAGCAAAGTATCACTTACCACAAATTTACACACAGATTATTCATAAAGAAGTGTAGCACTAGCATTATTCAAGGTTTACAAACTTTTTTTTCTCTATTTGCACATAAAAAGAGGGAAAGATACTTCCTAAATTCACACAGAAAAGGACTTTTATCATAATTACCAGTGTATGGATAGAGGAAAATATTTACTAGGGATGAACTAAAAGAGCAGAATTAAAGGACTTTTACCTTAATTACCAGTATACGGGTAGAGATAATATTTACTAGGGATGAACTACAGGGGCAGAATTAAAGTTTAAAAAGTCCTCTGTATAGAAGATGTGACAGGAAGCAACATGAATGGGCAAAGAGGGAAGATACAAGAGAAATCACCAAAGGAACCTAACACTAGTTGCTACAGAGTCAGCTGAATTCTGGCTTGGACGAGCACAGAAACATTAAATGCCACTTCTGTTTGATCCGTTCTCCCCAGCCTGCAAATAAGCATATGTTTGCCAAACCGAGTTAGTATTTCTTTGCATGTCTCCCTGTATCAATGATCTGTGCACACTTTTGTAGGGGCACTTCTTCAACTATCAATTGACTTAAGTGAGAAAGTGTATTTTTGGAGAGTTTGTATTTACCACTTAGCAAGACTACCCTGTTCTGCCCCACCCCCTCCCCTTCTGGAAACGAAGCAAAGCTAAAACTGGTGAGCACTGAGATGCAGATCTCCATACAACAGAGGTGAACAGACTTTCAGAGTAATACTGAACTTACATTACCCTATATTTTTACTATTTCAGGTAAAAAATATGCACACCTTTTTAAGAGGTGTTGGTCTCTTCGCTTTAGGTACTTCTCTCTGTTTCCCTTTCTTTACCAAGGGAGCACTGGAATCCAAAGGGTTATGAGGCATCTTTCCTTGGTTTAACCGGTGACTTCTTGTTGCCGTTGCAGGTTCTTTTGAAAGCAATGGTATGGCACCACCAACTGAGATTTTAAAAAAAGGCTGCATCACACAACTGTAACAAACACCTAAACTAGAATCCAATTTCAAGTTTAGGACTGTTACAGACATATTAAATTTATGTTGTGTTGCTCTCAAGAATATTTACAAGCAATCCAGTGTCATGAAACAATGTTATTTAGAAAAAATACTCCTCTCAAAAGACTGACATATCTTTTACTTTTATTATCCCCCTAGAATCAAATGCTCCATTCCTGAACTCTCAAAACCAGAAGTTGACAAAACACTTGCAGTCCAAGCTACCTTCAGTACCACGCCATGCTGGTTTGGAAAGCCTTCAGGAATCTCCGTGTTTCATAGTAATGGCATTTCCTCCTCCATAGATTCTGTTCTGTGTTAAGACGAATACTGGGCAGCAGTATCACATTTTCGATTTACTTGCTGTGAATAATCTTGAGTACTTACACATACTATTTCTTACACCTTAAGGAAGTTCAAGTTCATTTGTAGATGGCTAATGAGTAATGCAAAGCTACAGGTTAAGTCTCTCTTTCTTAACCTGCACAGCTCTCAGAAGATGTCTACTTCACTTATATTTTTTGGCAGGTTTAGAGCACAGAAGCTTTAAATGCCTACACAAATGACTAAACCTGGATTTTCTAAACCATGACCTCATACCCTAAAAACACTACTGTCCCTCACTGTCAGTAGGAATTGCTGTATCTGGTAAGAGCACTTCGTCAAACATACCTCCAATATCAACCAGTTTACATTAGCAAGTCAATTCAGAGGATGAAGTATCAAGCCTGATACCTCTGTGACTCAAGCAGCCTCTCTGCTCTAAAAAACACCCAAATATTCTGGCAGCTTGTCTTAATCCATATTCACTTACTGTTTCCACAGAGTTTATATGGTGATCCTCCAACACCACATGCAGTACTATCATAAACAATTTAGTTTATAACACTGCTACATCACAACTTTTATTTTTTGGCTCTGTGTATCAGAGGCAAATTGGGAGCACTGCCAGGAATGCTGTGCAGCACAGGTGACTGCAACAACTGAAGATGGATTTGAGGAAATACACACACATATATCCTGCAGACACATGAAATTTCTTTCACTGCATACATCACAATTTCAAGTTCTCATGTTCTGCACTTGATGGCTTTAACGGATATTATTTATCACATGAAATACTAAGTGAAAATACTAAAAAAAAAAATATCTGTCCGTGGTCACACTCCTTGCCCTTCTTGTTCACTGCCCTCTGTTGAGGTCAGAGGTCACCACAATGCCACTTCACAAGCTAAAGTTTCGTATATGCCAAGTTAATTGGTGTAGTGAATGTTCAAAAAAGTATAAAGCTAAGGATAAAAACATGACACATCAATTTCTCTTCAGCTGCAGATTCAGACACAGGAAATTCAATACAAGAAAACAGGTATTTTGACCCATACCTTTATGTTCCACCATCTATCTACTCATCAATCCATGCACTGTATAATTTTATACAAACAAAACTGGCAATTAGCACCTCTGCAGCACTGAATCTGGCTTTCTCAAATGAAGGAAAAAAAAAAGAGATCAATTGCAAAAAATAAAAGTATTTGAAAAAGCATCTTACGAGTTCTCTTGGTAAAGGAAAATCTCATGAATGCTTGGTATTTTGAGCTTCTTATTCAAAAGCTCCCATCAAGTATTGTGAAATGAAGTCTCTTGTGATTAGATCTCTTTCTGAAACAATTTCTAGAAAAACACTTTGCCGAAATGAGGAGAGAAATTTAATTATCATGAAATCCTAGAAAATATCATGGTTCCTTTTGTGAAATACACTATACCAGCATAGCCAAGCCTAAAATTTTGACCTATAATGAAAAAGACACTGAGCTATTTGTTTCTGCTTCCTGGTTATGCATCCAGATGGACTGGAAGATTCTCCCCATTACCAAAACTTAGCATTTTGTTAACATCAATTATTTCACAGTTATCAGGTATGTCAGAACTCATCCTCTGGCTTAGGCTCACTGATTTCCCATATAACCCCTGTGTGTTTGCAAAGGAGCTTTTTCACTCAAGTAAAAGCTCTAGGATTTCTAGCATCAGAGATTAAGAAACTTTTTGTTACTGTGTAGCCCCTTCCTGCAGGGCTAGATCAGATCAGGAACACACATAATTTAAGGCAGAGCAAAAACCTCCATAAACATTTGTACTTCTGTTAAAACAACATTTCAATCATGTCTTGTACTTATATTAGGTATTCTTTTACAAATCACTGTAAAAAATCTCTTTTTTCTTTCCATAAGCCTTCCTCCCAACAATTCACCTTGACATGCTTTTTTAATTTTATTTTTTAAAAAACTTTCATTTTCTCTTGTATCTGGTGAACTGTGCTCCTGCATGGATATTGAGAGATTATTATAGATCAGAAATCAGACTACATTTAATATTTAAATACTTAAAAAACAACTAAAGTTGAAAGAAAAGATATTTTATAGTAACCAATACCTGAAAACACCACAGGTTTAGAAGACTGTTTTGGCTTCTCTGTTTGCTGCTTCTGCTCCAAGACTGCCAGCATGCCACCCAAATCCAATTGCACGGGAAGTTGACTCTTCTTACCACTGCTCCTGGATGTTTCCTGGACAAGTTCAGTATCAATTAGTAATGCTCTCTGATTCAGAATGCAAGAACTGTTATTTTGTATGGTGTGTATACACTCCAACATCTTTATTCACAATACTTTTGATTGTTAATTTGATTCAATGATCTTTAAATATAGATCAACTTCAATGTCGAAAGTATAAAAAAATCAGAAACAGTTCAAATAACTTCTGAAAACTACTGCAACAAATATCAAGTCTTCAATAAAAGAAGTGTTTTATGTCAGGCTTCCACTTTGGTCAGACTGCCATCTATCTTTGAAAAAGATAAAGGGCTTATCAGAATTTAGAGTTGTGTTAAAAGTATTGAAAAACTAGTTTGTGAATCTTCCAGGGTATGTGATTGCAATGTACATAAATCATTATCTCCAATGTCTTACTGAAAAGAAAGATCGTTACCTTTGCATCACCTTCTAAAAAGCATTAATTTCTCTTCTTTGAAGAGAAGGCAAAAGACATTTTGCATATTTAATGACTCAGAATATAAGAAGGTTACAAATAGTCTAGCAGAGACTATGAAAGAGTCAACTACCACAATAAAATATGCTAAGTAAGTAACTATCAGATTTTGCATTTTTAGAAGTCCTATGCTGGAGGATCAATTCATTCTAATTTGTTAAAACAAGGGTACAGAATGTGACCTCAGTCTTAATCTGGGATCTCACCTTCCATCACAGCTGTGACAGAACCTACTCACCAATATGGAACTACTTACTGGACTGTTGCTCCCTATTTCTCCTCCTTGCCCCAAGATAAGGGGATCTCCTTGCCTCCTTGTCTTAATCTGTCAGAAACATTTTTAAGAGACTCCCAGCTCCTTAAGACAATCAGATTGGACTGAATTGATGCCATGATCAAGTAAGTCATGTGAAAGAAAAATTCCTGATATCTGGAACTCACAGACATTAATGAAAAGTTTGCATTTTTTCCCCTAAACATTTTATCACAAACTGGAGGCTAGCACTTACTAGCACTCCATGCTTCTAATCCAGAGGTCCTCGCTACTCAAAGTATGAATACATGTCTGAATACTTGGACTTAGTCTTACATTTAAGTAGGTTAATTTTCTTTGTCATTGAGTTGTAAACTTCTTTTCAAACATGAATTCACTTACCTGCATTTTCTTTCTTTCTAATACAGAGGATGAAGTTTGCTTCCCTGACAGTCCATCTACCTTGGGAATTCCATCCAGTGAGGGAGTCTGACTATCACAAGGCTCTTCAGGGAGATAGATCTTGGAAATTCAGAGACAAAAAGTGACAGAGAGGAAGAGAAAATATTTAAAAACATGTTTAATGACACATAGAAAAGGGTGAAGATATTGAATTTAAATGAAACACAGAGGGTGGGACTGAGCATACTCTCAGCAAGTCTGTGAAGGACACAAGCTGAGTAGCAAATTTCAGGGAAGGGATGACATCCAGAATGACCTTGATAGGCTTGACCTGTGTGCCTTCATGAACCTCATGAAGTTCAATGAAACCAACTGCAAGGTGCTACACTTGGGTCAGGGCAATCTCCAGTATCAAAACAGGCTGGGGGATAAATGTATCGAGAGCAGCCCAGTTAAGGACTTGGAGGTGCTGGTGGATGAGAGGCTGGACATGGACTGGCAATGTGCACTTGCAGTCCAGAAAGCAAATCCCATCCTGGTTTGTGCAAAAAGAAGCATGACCCAGAGACTGATAGAAGTGAGTCTCTCCTTCTGTCTGCTCTGATGTGTCCCTGCCTGGAGTACTGTGTCCAGTTCTGGGGTACCCAGCACAAGAAAGACATGGACCTGCTAAAGGAGGTCTAGAGGAGAGCTACCAAAACAATCAGAGGGCTGAACACCTCTCCTCTGATAAAAGGCAGAAAGAGTCAGAGTTGTTCAGTCTGAAAAGAGAAGACCTTATATGGCCTTCCAGAAGTGCCATCACTTATCAGCTGCCACACCACTTAATCACACATAATTTCCCCCTCCACACTCAAATATTTGAGGAAGAAAACACTAGGATAGCACATTTATCTTCAAGTATTTGTTACAGGAGAATGAATGGTCCTATGGTCATACCTCTACAGCTTACGTAAGCTTGGAGCAGTTACAGCATCCCACTTCTATCTACAAAGCTAAGGGGGTTGCTCTGATCTGAGGTGTATGTCTGTATAGCACTTTCTTTACAACCAATCGTTTTTGAGCTATTACTGTGCCTTTTGCTACTCACTCATCCCTGTCAATGCAATCTACTGCCTCAAACAAAGCAAACAATGTGCTTTGGGGTTTTTTAAGCCACTAATAGTCACAGGGAAGGAAAGCCTGTGACAAACATTCTTAGCAGCAAAAGTAATTTCAAAGAAACCAAAACCTGGAATTTCACCTTTATTATTTATGTTATTTGCTTTGAAAGAACAGTGGTATTGCCAATCCTTGTGGTTTATGTTTAGGATTCATTCCCATATTGAATGAATTTCCAAAATAATTCTTGAGATTTATTTCACTCATGTAAAAAACCCCAAACAACCAACTTAGATTAATATTTGACATTCAGCTCACATAATGGTGCAAGATTACTTACTTCAGACTGCTTTCTGACTGCAGGAATAAAGGATGATTTCTGAGATCCTAGCCTGTTTCTCCCAGCAGAGGCAGCTGCCAGATCAGGAAACTCCTCAACATCCTAAACAAATAAATCAAAAGATGATCTTAAGAATAATCAAGTCCATATTTTCAAAACTGATTATCCTACATTCAAATGTGGGGGTTTTTTCAGGCTTATCAAACATTCATCATAATTTGTCTCACTGCACAAAAATTCAGAAGTCACCAGTAGTGTCACCAACCATGATGAGCATCACAATGGTTGTCTTCTATGCAGCAGCTAATTCAGGGCTAAAAAAGCTTGTGTAAGAGAAATGCTTCCAACAGCAGCTTGTTATTGCCGTCAGCGGATACAAATAATTAGGGGCAACCGGTGTCTCCTAAAAGAGTGTACTCCAAATTGTTTAACAGCCTTGCAAACAACTTCGCTTTTCTTCCAGTATAGTCTCCAGCTATGCCTTAAACATGTGCCTCCTCAGCCTTAAACATGTGGCTGATGAAGAACAAAAAGGGCAGTATGTAACAGACTACTAGAGTATGGAAATAAACATATAAATCACTCAAATGGTTATGGTGGCTTACACACAAGAGTAAGTTTTATTAGCAGAATAATAATAGAGCAGAATATAATGCAGAATCTGGATTGACCAAGTGCAGACAGGCTGGACCTTCCTCTACACTGGTCACTTTATATCCACCATCTCATAATGATCCTGATCCACCCAGGCTGGTTTTCATTCAATTGTTTCTCCTTCCACTTTCTGAGAGGCTTTTTTAGCTGTGATACAGCTAATACTACTGACCACACCAACACCTTTTCTGCAGCCCTAAAGGCTTCATTTAAATACCCAGCTAGGAAGCCTGAGCAAAAGACTGACATACCTCAACTGATGAAATAGTTTTAAAGAAGCTTGGAAGTACACCAAAAGAGAGAAAAATACTTCACAAACACACTCTTCCGGCTTATGGACATCTTCAACCAGAGATAGTACCTTCACATTACAACCTTCACAAATAGCCCTCACTAAAACAGATTTTTATTTCAGTCTCTCCAATTATATGTCCAAATAAAGTTCTGGCATCTGCAACACCCTGTAGCAAAAAGAATGATTAAAATGTAGTACTTGGTGAGACATTACACCTCCCTATATTTGCTCTTAACTCATCACCTGTAAGAACCAGACGACATCAAACAGCATTAGGAGAAAGGTCAAATAATTTCCTGTCAGATTCCTAGCCATCTGTTTTACATACTGCAAAGTCCTAGTTTATTCAGTCTTGCCTCTACAGAAATTGCTTCATACCTTTGATCCTTTTTGGAGCCCTTTGCCTATCTTTGTTCATTCAAATATATCTATTTTTTGAAGGAGTAAAGGCAACATAAGAAAACTAATGTAGATCAGACATTCCCTGAAATTCTGTATTTCCATAATCCAATTTCCTTTTTATTTCCTAATAATTCCCAGCACTATTTGTGTGTTTAACCAGCACTACAAGCACTAACCTGATAATCAATAGAGCTTCAATATTTTACTCTTCAAGCAAAGTATCTAGCTCAGGGCCTATTACTGTCTATGGAAAAACAGGATTACCTTTCCCCAAATGTATCCATTTATGCTCATTAGCAGTGTCTATAAATGACTGACTTGTGTAAAACTACTAAGTAATCCAATATATTGCTCTGTTGTGTTTTGCACATAGCAGAAACTTCTCAGACCTCCTAGGTGCCCAGAAGCATCAAAAGTATCATCCTGTCATGTTCTATTTCCAGAGCATCATTCAAGCATCTCAGCCATTTTTCAAACTGATGAGGACAAAAGCACTCCCAGCAAACCAGGAGGGTCTGAAAACTTTCCCCAACTGCCATAACAGACGCTGCATCCTCATCACAGATTTCAGTGCAAAGTATGTGTTCTGTTCCATGATTCTATGCAATTTTTTTCCAATTTTGTCTTCAATAGCCCCATTACTCTCCTACTATTTTCCATGACTTCTGCCATTCACAGGGAAGGTATTCTGTGGCAGCATATAGCAAAAATGAGGATATTCCCATGGAGGAAAGAGCCTGCTGATCTTTGATTCTAACCATAATTCTCTACCAAAGATGTCTGTTAACAGTAATTTCTTGTGCCATTCCATGAGGAGGAACCAACAATGAACCTGTATAGACACAGTTCTGCTTCACGTTCCACATTAAAACACAGAGAACAGAAACCAGGCAGGAAGGGTTCCTTATGCTCTCATTTCATGCTGTACAATGAAGCACCGTTATACCACAGACCATACAACAATTCTCTAATGTGGGAGAGTCTAATGCCTTTGTGATACTGATACACAAAAGTATCAAAATACTAATATGCATATAACAGCTATATGAATTTGGAAAGAAACTGGAATTAGGAGCCAGAAATGTAAGCACTGTCAACTGCATTACACAGAAATTGCTTCCAGATGTCAGAGAGTTATAACTGTAATACTGGTACCACATTCTTTAAAACTGTGGTGCACTGTTGTACTCAGTATATTCCTCATCCCATGTGCAACAGTTGCTACAGAGTATTTTTAATTAAGGAAATTGGACTTTTGTTATGCCTCACTCCAAATTTGCCATGTGTCTTCTGCACTCTGTTGTGCTCATTGTATATGGTAATTCATAAAGTACAACAATTTCCTACCAGTAACTTCAGACAAACTTTACAACTGAAATAAACCTGTACCAATATCCTCTACAAATGAGTTTTGAATTTAAATCTGGGCAAAGCTGTGTTAACATCTGGTCTTCTAATACACTCGTAACAGGTAAAAGACCAGTAACAAAAACCTCTTCACTCTACCTCAATCTTCGGTGGTTCCTGTATTGTAGCACACTCATGTTGAGGTCTCTCTACATCAGTAGGTGACTTTGGTTTTTTCTTCTTTTTCTTCTTTTTTTTCTTCTTTTCTGACCCTTCCTCAGCCTCAGTTTCACTAGCATCATTTTTTGTTTCTGACTGCTGAAAAAACAGTTATAAGGCAAAACCTTTAGAAATTAATTTCTTTTCAGTATGACCTACAAAATAAATGCAAGTGACTATACCTACACAACTAAGAGGTTCTTAATCAATCCAGGCCAGGATATTAAGTGGACAGGGAAAATTCAAGATCTCTTAGAAATTTAGAGCTACTGCAAGAAATCTTCATTTAAAGTACATTGCATTGTTATCAGAACACTGGGACCACTGAGATTTCATTAGGAAATAATAAGCCAAATAAGGCAAGAGTTCCATGTTTCATCTCTCCTTCCAAGGTTCAGGAATTTGAAAACAAATCTAGCCTGAAAGCTGAACATTCTTGTTCAGTAGCACTGCGTTTTTGACATCTTGTGATTTTGTCCCACTGTGAGAAAAATTTTAATAAAAATTGACTTTATATTATTTCTTAAAAACTAAATTAGAAGTGGACATTGTACAGAGCCTAGGAAAAAAATGCCAGTAAAGAAACATAAAACAGTTACAGAAATTAGTTGAGAGTAGAGAATTCTCAAGTACCTTTGGTTCACTATCCTGCTTCTCTTTGCCTCTGGAAAGACCTTCGAATGCTGGTGATGAAACCATTTTCTTTGGGGGCTGTGAAAGTACCACGGCCCAAGACACGTATGGCTGAGCAGAGCCATCTGCAGGTGCTTCAGGAAATGCCATTGGGAAGAAAAGCAACACACAAGATGTCTCAAAAACATTTCCCAATTATTCAAAAGTAAAAGGATAAGTAATGAATTAATTAAGGCCTGGCAAATACAGCAGAACCATGTTCTTTCCAAGGAAAGACTGAAACAAAATACACATTCAATTTCTCCCAAAAGCTTTCTTGAATTGCAACTACTATATATACTGTCCAACATGGTACACATAAACACAATTAAACGATATTTAGAAATGTATCATACTAATTACATATAAATAATTCCATGCTCATTTCCTAACCTAGTTTTCTTTAGAATAATGAACTTTTGCTATGTTTGTATACAAAATTCCTATAATATTTCTCCCAATCAGCTTTCATGCAAAAGGTCACACAAGTACTATTTTCTAATGACTTCCCCATTTTTACAAACCTAAGTATCAGCTCAAACACTTCCTAATGTGCCTCAGTGTACACGAATGTAATCCACTACCACTCAGAGGTATCAATGTTTTAGAAGAACTCAGACATGATTAATTTTCTAAATACTCCTAACAGACAGCAAATATACAACACAAAGAATGAGAAAAACTTCCATTGAACAATTAATTGCATAATGAATTTAGATGGAAAGATTTTGGTAGCAGGGGGAGGCTGCAGGGAGTTTCTATGAGATGACCACTGCCAGCTACAGACAGCTCCAGAATAGGCCCACTGCTAGCCCCAGTAGAGCCCATCAGTGATGCTGGTGGTGCCTGTGTGATATCATGTTTAAGAAAGAGTGAAAAACACTGTGCAGGAGTTGGGAAGTGAAATGATAAGAAAAACTGTGAGAGCAGCAGCCCTGCAGACACCAAGGTCAGTGCAGAAGGAGGGGGAGGAGGTGCTCCAGCCACCAGAGCAGATTGCCCTGCAGCCTCTGGTAAGGACCACGGTGAGGCAGCTGCAGAGAAAAAAGTGGCAGAGCGGGCCCTGTGTCATCATGTCACTCGGGACAGGGAGGAGTTGTTAGGAAGAAGAGAGGATGCTGCTTCTCACCATCTGACCCTATTTTTAATTGGTAATAAATTAATCTTCACCAAGTTTAATTATGCTTTGTCTGTGATGAGTGTCTGGCATGCAACTCCCATGCCCTTATCTTTGTCTTCTCTTCTCCTCCCATCCTGCCAAGGAGCAAGAATCAGAGAGCAGCTTGGGTGGGAGTTAGCTGCCTACCAAGGTCAACCCACCAGAAACTGCTACTTTATTTTCAGGGATAGGAATTCAGAATAGTATATAAGAAAAAAAACCCCATTATCACATAATTTTAACGTTTCTGAAGTAACTTTATCTTTACAGGGCCCTTCAAGGCACGTCAGAAGATTAACTTGTCCTTTCTGAAACCTCACTGAAGTCAGTGAGAAGATAAGGACCAAACTGTGCAGACTGGTACCTATCTTTGTATGCACAGAAATTCACCCAGTGAGAAGCACTTAGACAATTCAAAACTTAATGCAGTTGATGCCGTAGAGCACTGATGAACAGAAGCTTCTTTGCACAATTCTGATTCAAGTATTCAACTTAAATACTTCTCGGAAACTAGTCATGTGATAGCTTGTGGCAATTAAAAAAACAACAGCTCTCCATCCCCTTAGCCAGACAACACATAAGCAGGAAACCACCAAAAACCAAATCAACAAACAAACAAACAAGGAGGTGGGAGATGTTTCAGCATCATAGTTCTCTTTACAGAAATAACATCTGACACAGAATAAATTAGGTGCACACAAAACTCTAGTGCGCCAGCTATTTAAAACAAATCTGTGTATCAAGACTGATCAAATATCTGCTTCTCATTTATTCCCGGAAAAAAATGTGAAGATGATTCAACAGACTTCCAACAATCAACACACGTTACTTTCCCCATCTTAAACAATGTAAGAGGCAAGTACAGCAACATCTGCCCTTGAGCATCAATGACACAAAAATTTTGTTTACTTTCCCCTCTGCTCAATATTGGAGCCAGTTCCGTTTAATGTATCAACGACCTGAATGAGGGGATGAAGTGCACCCTTGGCAAGTTCACAGACGAAACCAAGCTGGGCAGGTGTGTTGACCTGTTAGAGGGCCGAAAGGCTCTGCAGAGAGTGGAACAGGCTGGATCAGAGGGCTGAGGTCAATTGTGTAAGGTTCAACAAGGTGAAGTTACAGTTCCTACCCTTGGGTCACAACAAACTCATTAAGCACTACAGGCTGGGGACTGAGTGTCTGGAACAGGACCTGGTGGTGCTGGTCAACAGCAGCTGAACATGAGCCAATAGTGTGGCCAGCAGGACCAGGGCACTCATAAGGCCACACTTTGAATCCCATGTTCAGTTTTGGGCCCCTCACTAGAAGAAGGTCATTGAAGGCATTTGAGCATATCCAGAGAAGGGCAATGGAGTTGGTGAAGGGTCTGGATCGCAAGCCTTGAGCATTGTGAAGAGCAGTTGAGGGAATTGCAGTTGTTTATCCTGGAGTGGAAGAGGCTGAGGGGGGACCTCACCACTCTCTACAACATGTAAAAGGGGGTTGTAGACAGGTGGGGTTCAGTCTCTTCTCCTAGGTAACAAGCAATAGGATAAGCAGAAGTAATCTGAAGTTGCACCAGGGCAGTTTTATATTGGATATTAGGAAAAATTTCTTCACCAAAAGGGTTATAAAGCACTGGAAAAGTCACCATTCCTGGAGGTATTTAAAACATGACACTTATGGACATGGCAGTGTTGGGGTTATGTCTCTTTCAACCTAAGTGATTTGACAATTTTATAATCACAGCTGATGAAATCTGTGAGCAACAATGAGCAATAAGTGGTCATTTGAAGGAAACAGATACAGCTTTATTTGTTTGGGGTTTCTTTTGGTCATAATGAACTTGCTCTTTATTTTCACTTTGTACATTAACAGCTCCTCATAACACCTTAGTTTTTCAAACTAATGAGATGCAAGCAGTTAAAAATACAGGTAAATAACTTTGTGTTTGGAGCACTTACCTCTCCCATCAAATGAAGAGGGAATTAAATCGGCTCCTGTTTCATCTAAAGTTTTTAATGAAGCTTTGCTTTCTGTAGAAGTATCTTCCTGAAAAACAGATAGTCAGGTATCATTAAAGTAGGATTAAAACCACTTATCTAAACAGACCTAAACACAAAATACCCACCATAAATTAAAAATCCTCAACCTATCCACAGACAAAGGTGTAGAAAATTTTGTAGCCTTTTTGTTGCTTTTCTTAGCGGAACCATCATTTCAACCCTACAGCATAACAAAATATAAGCAGATGTTTCTTCACTGGTGTACAAGAAAGATGATGCCTGTTTAAATTTACAAAAGCATCCAAACATGATCTAACAACAAACAATAAAACATTTTAATGTTTTTAGCATACTCGAAAACAAAGTCTATCATGAAACTCAAGTAATGAAAAAGGAAACTCAAGCAGTATCAGAAAGGTCTTTTTTCCATTCAGGCACTGTTTTCTACTCAGAGGCACTGGAAATATTCTGTTTGGATCCTTCAAAATTATTGTTTACCACTGCAGAAAACCATGGTTTAATACATATGACATACTGTTGAATACATCAGTATCCTATTTACTAACAAACAAGGAAGCATGGAAATCAAGCAGAACAAAGTTAAATGCCAACATCTCAGCAATGTTTTTTCTCCTTCTGTAATTCAGTTTCTTATTTTTATCCTTTAGCACAAAGCAATTAAGTACAAAGACTTGTTTTCATGTTAAATCTGTTAAAACTATTGGATAAGTGACTGCTTACCTATTATTTCCAGGTGAAGGAGAAAACAATAGGCTGCTAAGAATGTTCAGGAATGCAATTTAGAAGTCTAGACTATAGCAGTACCAATCTACATTCTAATGGTACCTGGCTTTCCTCTACCTACTGGCAGCACAGACAAGGAAAGAACAGTAAGAAAAGCTAAGAGACAGCAAGCATTGAAATCACCACCTATCTCCACATCACCACCCGAACCTCTAACTCTGAAACTCCTTGCTTACAAGGTACTTACCTAGGCCTTTTACCATCATACTGAATGCAAAATCTTTGCATGCAGAAATGCTTGCACAAGACAAGTTTTATTTTTACAAGTTCTGCAACATGAAAGCATTGGCTAACCTTTGTGTTCAGCAAAAGAGACACGTGAGGTTGACTAAAGCACGAGTGTTACTTTCCACTGAACTTACTGGTGCACTTTTGTGCTGTACGTTCAGTATCTCACTGCTTCCCAGACTCTGTGACTTGTGGAAATCCAGAATGCCAGCTTCAAATGTGGATACAGGAAGAGACTCTGGTTTTGGAGTTTGAGTTGACTTCTTGTTTGTAGTTTTATTAAACCTGTCTGAAAAAAGCAAGTCTAAGTAAGTAAACATGCCTGTGATCATTTCTAATTAAGTTTGATAGTACACTAGTTAACATAACTACAGTAATCGTCACAAAGACTATTGCTACATACAGCTCATATAAAATAAAAAACCCACAGCAATTATAACCAATGTGTACACACAACACTGACTCAATATGCAACTTTAAATTCAAATGCCTATTTTGAAAACTTTTTGAATCAGTTTATGTGAATTTGTTCAATCAGCAAAAGACGTTAAGTCGCCATTCCTTCTCAAAACAGTCACGCAGGGAAGAAACCCTTTTCCATAACTATTCTAGGTTTAGAAACATGGTCACAAATTGCAGGCTACGGCACAGATAAAAATTTTACATCTATCCCATGCACTTATAATCAAACAACATGTTTGTACCTGGCTTCATGGAATCTCTGCTGCATGCAGAAGTCTGGAATGAAGTCCTGTTCATAATTCTGACAGAAGAGTCACCTCCATCATGTTTTTTCTTGTCCAATTTTTTCTCACTTTCTTTTGATCTCCTCTGCTGCAAGAATTTGTGACATATTCAGTTGATTTTACTTGAATTTTGAAAAGTTTGCAAGTTTGCCATGAGTTACAGTTAACCAACTCTGTATCTAAAGCTTGACCATCAATTTAAAACATAAATAGTTAGTATACCATACCATAACCACAAATAACCAATAAATATAGGAACAGTCAGTTAGATATGTGTTGTTTAACTTCATCTACCATGTTAATTTTGCCATTTTTAGCTCAAGCAAGATTGGTAACTCCATATGCTTCTACACTACTGCACTTTTAAGATCCCATTAATCAGAGCATAACCAGTCATTTAAAATTGTTTGGCATTATAACATCCAGTCTGATTTTCTAAAACTGAGTTTCTTTGAGAACAGGGCTAAAATATTAAAAGCATGCCAGTCTTTTGACTAAATTTCACATCGGGGCAAAACTTCATGAGACTCATGTCACAAAATTCAAAAAGCTTGGAGCAGACAAGGCAGTTACAAAAGACACACCTACATGACCTCCATAAAGGACACACACTCACCTATATACCTACACAGTCATGAGATCCTTGTTATTCTTCCAAGAAACACAGTTTGGCAGACCTTGGTGTAGCAATCAGCACAGCAAGCAAGGAATACACACTAGGCATGTATCTATGCCAACTATACTATACCAACCTGGATAAGTGGCTTAACTTTCTACTTATGGGATGCTGGACTAAATTCAAAATAGGTCTGGCAGCAAAATAATTTTCTTGGATGTGAGGACAAGGCATTTATTGATCTCCAAAGCTATACTGTTAAAGCGCTAAGAGACGTGATCAAATGAACACAAAGCTGCAAAGATTAATAATTTCTCTCAAGTTCACAAAAACATAAATGACAGCGCACAATGACAGAAAGGCTGTCAAACAGCACACAGCTTAGCCCAAGCCCCTACAAAAAAATCACAGAATTCCTCCCAGGAGCTTAACTAAGTTTCTACATATTACATCACCTATGGTAATGCTAAGTTCATAGTCTCCCCAGACAGCTTCAGTGTTTAATTTTCCTCTCAGCAAGAAAACTAATAATTTTAGGTGTCTAGACTTTGTATCTTATGTCTAGGATCTCATGCTTAGGATCTAATCACATAACTTCTCTACAAAGGCTTGACCACAGAAGTTACCAGGTCTCTGCCTGAGGAGTAAGGTGTGTGACTGGAGAACAGATTAGGTGAACCTGATGGGACTGACAATAGCCTTAAAAATCTAAAAGACCCAAGGTCAAACCACAGAGGGAAATGGGTTAATAATACATCAGCAGTTTTTTCCTGACTTTTATATTTAGAAAAGTCTGTCTACTATTTGTTGGAAAATATCTTACAGTTCCAGGAAATTTATCCCCAAACAGGCACACACAAAAAATGACAGGAGATATTTACCAAACATCTGTTTTACTTTTGACCAAAAGAGTACATTTCTAACATCAATCTTTCTTGCATTTCCACAAGAACACAAGTTCCTACTGACTTCTACCTGTTTTAAGTTCTGGAAATCCTTCAACAAGGTGGTCTTATCACTTAGAAGTCACACAGCTGATTAGAGATACCAGGTCTCTCTTAAGTCAGGTTCATGTAAGCTGCCACTGGACTCAAAAAAAGTCTTTCCCCTCTTCCCCCAAGCCCAAATAGTGAACAAAGGAAAGCACAGTTCACAAATGAATAACCTTTCTTTCATTTAAATACCTTCAGAGAAAAAAAACTGAATTCCCCTCATGTTCCAAAAATCCTG
>JAWWEV010000095.1:31396389-31434120 GCA_035583235.1 Hafferia zeledoni
TCCACATAGCCTGTAGAGAGAGTTTTGGGATGACTAAATTTCTAACTTTAGCCCCTCCACTAAGTATCTAAAATTAGATGGGTTAAAACACGGAATTAAGGAACATGCCACTCAATGGAAAAACTGGCTTTGAACCTGGAAACTCCCACCTGCAATCTGCATATTAATGTGTCAGAAACATGTGCTATATATGGGTGGGATAAAAACAGTACTGCTGTTTAGGGACATGTTGCATTTCTGCTGGTATTCAGTAGTCATACTTGAGATGTCTTTCTGTGGCTATTTTAAACATTGAATTCTCATTGGCATATCTGAACTTTCCAAGCAAATATTCATAGATTTTGTTCATCACCTGTATTTGTTGCTTAGAAAATACTTGTTTGGGTTCACCTCTTGATATCTAGGAATTGAATTTTCACAAATAACACAAATGGCAATAGGGAATTATAAAAACTATGTGATCTTTACCAGCTTTTAAAAATTGAAAGTATCCATATACACACACACACACACTCAAATATATATATATATATATATATATATATACACACACGCGCATATATAATATATGACACTAACATTGAGAGAATATCCTCTTTTCCATAAAATTTGTGGTCAAAAATTTGCCTTCCAGTAGTGTCAGCAATGTCTTTTTCCCAAGTCAGCAACCTCTTTTGAACTTAGCCTTGAAATGAATCTATTATGGATATGACCAGTATTTAATGACTTGGCCATGATAAATGGAGAATTAATTCTGTGTTACTCCTCCATTCCAGTTAATCACTTTGCAATTTTGAAACAGAAGAGGAAGATGAGATGACATTCTTTTTTAACATTAGGAAAACTATTTTAGCCTTGGTAATGTCATAGAGGTTCTTAACATTACACGCATGTGACGTTACCTAGGAGCTTGGTAATCTTGGCTCTCAGCATTATAAGGTTTAATTATATAGTATGATTTATCACTTTGTTGATTAATTTCCCTCAATATATTAGGCAAATATTTTACAACAAGGGTAACCATTAGTAGTAGTGTATCATTGGGATATAGGACAATTTTGATTAATTGTATCTTGTGTTTTCCTTTTATAGCAGTATATTTTTGTACTAGGGATTCAGTGAAGAGAGTGATCAATGAAGAGCAAAAGGACAAATGTTGCCATTTTCAGATTGATATTTCATATGCTCTACAACACTCTCCTTAGCTTTAATGCAGGTGGAGGAGCACAGGATGAGTAACCTGTTATCGAGACTTTCATGCTGATTCCTAATTCTTGTCTAATAGCCGTGCTTTTGAAAAGACCATTCTCAACTTTGAGAGCTTATCCACACCCTCTGGGTATGGCAGTAGATTATTTATTCGTGTTTTATCAAATTTTCCAACAAATGCTGTTCTTTGAGGACTTTACTATTTTAGTTTACTGCTGATTTCTGAATTACATTTGTCCTATTACAACCATTAATATATATCCAAATTTTTTTCTACGTTTTCTTCTTCTTGATTGCCTATATATGATTTTCTTTTTTCCTACTGTGAGGACCCTAATTCTTTTTGTCATATTCATCCAGTCTTTTCTGCAGATACAGTATTTCTTATATTTATATTATATACATACATATATATATATACACACACACACATAAATTTACATTACATATTTATTAAAATAAAAAAGGTTTTAGTTTTTAAATCCTCTTTGGTTCTTTTTTAGTTACTTTTTTGGTTTGTGATAAGAAGCTAACTAATTTCCTTCCTTCCTGTATGCCTGAAATTTGTGGAAAGTGGTTTTTAATGACTTGTGTCTTTTATGTGAAAGTAAAATGAGTTTTTATCCTGATAACATTTCAAATACCCAAATTTGTCATTAGGGAATTCTTAAGCTTTCAAGCCTTTCTGAAAGACCATTATTTTTTATTATGAATGAGAGTTAAAATCTTCATTAATTGTGCCTGTGCTTGGATATAAGATATGAAGCTGTTACATCTGCTACTAAGAATGATGTAACTGATCTGGTATTTAAAAATGCCAGAGGGAGTAGGTAGTTGTGGGAGATGAGATGAACACTTTCAGAAGGTGCCTTGCTTTCCAATAACCATGGGCCCTAATATACATTTATAGATACCTGAATTTTTAGCATTTGTGGATTGATTTTTTCACCAGAGTGTTTGTTTGAGTTTCACCTTTTGTATGTAGTATACAAATATTCAAGCAACTAAACAATTACCAGTAACAGAGTTGACAGGCATAAGAGGCATCAAGCCAAAGATAGAATTTTCGGTGAGTAAACATGGGACAGAAATAGGAATGTGAAGGCGAAGGAATCTATTTTGGAGCATAGAATTGTTCTTGTGCTTTAAAAATCCTCAGAAACATGTAACAGGTTTTTTTGAACTTCACAGCTAAGATTTCTTTGTAGATTTTACACCTTTCAGTGTTGACAATATTGAAATATTTTGTTTCAAAAGTTTAATTCCATAGATACTACAATGCATTGCATTTGCTGTGCTTTGCCTATTAATGAAAACTTTTGTTTGTTGTTTTCTGTGAGTTTGGATTTTTTATCTGGAAGTGATCATTAACAACACATGGAAACATATATGCTGTAAAGAAAGTGAAAAAGTCATTCTACTTGAAGGCTAATATTTGCTATTTTTATTGCACCCAAAGAAAGAAATTCTATCAGAAACAGCATTTTTTGTGTAATTCCAGCATTAGTCGTAAGAGTTATATCACTAAACAAACACTGCATATACACCTACACTGTAGCATTTTGCTCTTATGTACTGGTGTCGTTGGAGTCCTTTCCTCATTGCCTTGAATGCCATTCAATTCAGCACTGGATGCTGCAGACTTCTATTGTGGTGCAGGTCACGTAGCACTGAATGAACAAGGTTGCATGAATAATGTGCTTTTTATTTAGCGATTGGATAAAAATTAATGCCCTCAACACCTACGTACATCCAATCTCCACTGCTTCCTGTGTGCTTATTCTTCCAGAAGCTTTAATTATTTATCCTTGGAAAGAATTTGACAGTTACAAGTAGTCACGACTCAGCAGGTTAACCATACAAACACCAGAACCATCTCCATGTCAAGTACACTTGAATGTCTCATGGAATCAAATGTTGATTTTGAAGTGATGTGACTCCAAATGAAGAGGAAAAAAAAGTCATCCCTAACTGCTGCATGTTTTTAGATCTAACACTGTCTTTAATTAAATTAAAATTGCTTTACTATTCTTGATAATTTCAAGACACAATCTTTAAAGACTAAAGTGCATGTTCTACTCTAAATACTGACATGGACGTTCTGTGGTAGAAATACATTTTTAGGACAAAGGTCAAGTAATGAGGGAAGCAACATTAGTTAATAAGCCAAAACAATGTGCATAGTTGCGCATCATACAGTATTGCATAGTGATAAGAAAAAACCTGAATTACATAAGATGCCAGCAGAGTTTGCTACTTGGTCTTTATGGAGTATGTTCAAATTAAAGCAAAACTCTAGGCATAATAGGAGTCTGCATAACTACATACACTAAGAGAAAAACAGCCTTAGAAATAAACTTTAACTTCTTTATATTGGCTAAAGAGAGAAGAAGGGAGGAGAGCATGTGTCTGTATGTGTACATATGCATTTAAGTCTATAAATACATTTTGTCCACTTATCTGAGTGCAAGAAGATGATCAAAGAAACAGATAATTTTCCATGTGAAAGTTTTTGTGGATTTTTTTAGTTGGTTGGTTGGTTGGTTGGTTGGCTGGTTTTGTGTGGTTTTGTTTTTTGGTTTGTTTGGGTTTTTTTCACATATTTATTATATGGCTGCATTTTAGAAGCCAGTGCTAGAACGGCCAACATCAGACTACCTTGCTGCAGCTTGTTGAATAATATTACTGTATTATCTGACTGGACTGCATGAATCACAGCAGGTGGGAGCAAATCTGTCTGCATCATCAGACTGCATAATGTAGGAGTGTGCCCAGCACTGATAGCTACTAATGGATTAATTTAAGCCTTAAGAATTACCCAGAAAATCTATACCTGATACAGACCTTATCTCCCCATGCTAAGAACAGTGTAATGTGTAGTGATTTTGTTTTGTGCTTTTCCTTACATACAGAAAGTAATTGGGTGACTGATTACAGCAGTAATTCACCCAGAGTTGTGACAGCCTCTCTGAAGTTTTAATAAACACCAGGTATTTTCCTTGAAAGTAACTGACTAGTCTAGTGAAGAATTCATTCTCAGAAGACATATGCCGTTTGTTATATGAAGGAATAGGGAAGATCTTAACAGCAGCTTCTTTTTACCTTTTGTTCTAAAAATTGTTAACTGTTAAGCTTATTTCAAGCTTGTTGGTAAACTGCAAATTGCATAGTATCATATTTAGTGCTATTGAAATGAATGTGCTGCTGAACAGCTGGACCAGTGGCTGAGATTTGTCAAAATACTGAAGAATCATGAGATTTGTATTCTAAGGACCTGCTCAAGGCTGAGCAAGGTGGTTTATCTATTGGTGACATTTTATAGACTGCTTTCTTTCATAAGCAAAAAAAGCTGAAGCAGCAATTGAAATAGGGTTGCTGGTCAGTATAATGAACAGTTTGAGACAGGCAGGCAGGACATTGCTGTCCTCTTGAAAAGGATTAAACTGTGATCTTACTTTTTGATGGCCCACAATCACTTCTTGCTACAAAATAACATGGTGTCATGGTTTCGTCACAGCCAGAAACCAAGCCCCCCTCAACTGCTCGCTCACTCCCCCAGTAATGGGATCAGGGAGAGAATCAGAAGGACAAAAGGTAGAAAACTCGTTGATTGAGATAAAGGCAGTTTAATAGGGAAAGCAAAAGCTTTGCACACAAGCAGAGCAAAACAAAGATTTAATTCACTGCTTCCCATAGGCAGGGAGGTGTTCATCCATCTCCAGGAGAGCAGAGCCCTATCATCCATAATGGTGTCTTGGGAAGATGAACATTACTACAAACTTTCCATCGTTCCATCCTTCTCCCCCCAGCTTTATATACTGAGCATGATGTCATATGGTATGGAATATCCCTCTGGTCAGTTTGGGTCAGTGTCTTGGCTGTGTCTCCTCCCAGCCTTCCATGTATCCCCAGCATCCTTTTCAGCGTGGCAATATGAAAAGCAGAAAAGGCCTTGACTCTGTATAAGCCCTGCTCAGCAATAACAATTGCTACATTATGAACACTGTGTTCAGCACTGATCGAACACACACCCCCATACTAGTCACTGAGGAGAGAATGAACTCTACCCCAGCCAAATCCAGCACATGTGACCTTTCAGAGATGTTTAAGTTTTTCATTCTTCTTGTAGGTGTGATTTGCTGGGAGGTGATATAGCTGCTCCTAGATGCTAATGCTCTAGTGAGAGTTAATGTGCTCTGTAGAAAGGAAGCGCTCCTTCCAGCTTCATTTGCATCTTGGACACCAGAGGGCAGGTGTTGGTTTTGTGTGACTGAAAGTTTATTGTGTGGAATGTCTGTGTGTAGACATGATGAAAGCATGCTAGAGAGGGCTACAAAGATGCACTTAAATATAGGTTATGCTTTTTTGAGTCTGTAGGAAATGTTTTCTAGCAGAATATTCTTTTGCTTTCATTTAAAAACCCTGTTATTTTGACCACAAAATGTAAAAACAAAATTAAAATTATATTGGCAAGGTACAATAGAGTTTCAGTCTAGGAACATTACCATCTACCTGCACATCATTATACAGAAACCTCCTAATGTCTTCCTGTTCTCTCATTTGACTCTAATCATGGTGGTCTGTGAATATTCATGTTATTTGAGTCACTGCACAGCAGACAGACATGTAGATTTAGTTTGATATAAAATTTTGTGCAGTAGACTTATTTTTGCATTAAGTGTTGAATTTTTAGTTTAATTGCACTTAAGGGTTTTGTAGTGCATGGCAATCCTAATCCTGGTAGGTAAACAACAGATTTCTGCCAATTTAGATATTCTGGTCAGGCATATACTAACCTGGTGCCGTGCAAAAGCAGGCTTAGTATTTGCCTACTGTTAGGTGCAAAGTTGTGTTTTTACTGGTAAAGTTTCTTGCATTTGGGTAGAGGAGCAGCTTTGGTAGCACAAAGCACCTCTGTGACACTGTCTTGGTAGTCTAGATAGACAAAGTGCTGCTGGTCAAATTAAAATGAAGTATTAGTTGAAGGATAATTGCGGTCAATTGTAGTCAGTAATAACAGACAAGAAAGTTAACAATTGCTTCAGTGTCACATGCTAGTTTCATAACAGTATTGAGCCATACTCTTTTTATCCTACATCAAAGTAAATAGTAACAGCAGACAATCAACATTTATACAATGCTAACATGTTGAATATAATGATGGTGTTTAGTTAGTTTCCCAGGTGTGGTGTCACTTAAACTTGTTGAACTAATTGGAGATAACAGCACTAATGTTGCCATTGGGTAGTAAGGCTGATTGTTTTCAGTGCGCTTAGTAGGATTTTTCCTTCTGCTTTATTTATTGTCATAGCAGGCCTTCTCAGGCCACACGGTGGCTTCACCATCCATTTTTTCTTTCTCCCTTCTGGAACTGTGAGCTGGGGTCAGTGTCTCTTCCAGTGGCGTTTTTCTTCCACCCTTTCATCCTGGCACCAGCACTTCATTAATACGCAGTTCACAGTGAACACTAGACAGTTCTGGCACTGGGCTATTAATGCATGCATTTCTCAACAGACTCTCATAGTAGACCATTTTCTCCCATTCTGAGATAGCTCCTCTGACCTGGATACCCATAAATTACCTGTGCTTGACCAGTGGGCTTCAGTTTCTGATTGTCTGTTCAAAGCTCTTGCCAAATTTTTGCTTCAGTCTCTCTGCTGTACATCCTTGCTTTGTTATTAGCTGAAATCTGTCCCTAGCTCATGTGCCCAAAGTCCTTTGGAGAACTGCTGACCCTCAGAATACCGGTAGTTTTCATGTTTTCTCAGCCTTAATTGTACTGAAGCTTCTCAGGAGCTTGCCCTTCTTGAGCAAACAAACCATATTTTCTTAGGGCACGTAAAGAACGATATTACTAGATACTTTTGCTGCAATAAAGAAATACACAAGTTGCCTTCTATGGTGGTAGAGCACTAAACACATCTTTGTCTCAATTTCTCTACCACTCTAAATATTTTATAATCTTGGAGTCCCTTTTAGAGTTAAAGGTGCTTGCCTCCTTTCTTTTCTGGTTCAGTCCATGGAGCTTAAAATACTTTCTCAATCTTCCCATCTGCAGCTCTTTTACTTCTTGCCCTTTCTCACATTGCTAGCAGTGTACTTTGTAACCTCAATCCAGATGAGTGAACATTTAAACACCTGTTTAAATCCTGCCACCCAGCCCTGCCTGATTATTGTGTCCTTCATAGATTTGCAATCCTGTTTTCCATACCTATTGTATCTAAGGTAGGTGACTCAAATGCAAGGAAGACGAGTAACCTAGCTGAGAAATGAATCCATCCTTAATAAATGCATACACATGTGCGTACCTGCACACATGCACACTTGTCTGCAGATGCCTCTTCCATTTGACTGTACCCAAAAAGAAGTGAACCATCACTTCAGGTCAGATAACAAGCAGCGTTATCATAAACAGGTACAGTGACTCATATCAGCTATATATACGAATAATGCAGAAGTAATCCTTGTTCTCAATTCACTGAAAATAAGTGCTATGAGTGCTGCTGTGAATAACTCTCCACAGGTGCTGTTATCCACTACTGCAGATTTGTCAGAATCCTTTCATACTAAACCTAATCGAAAATGGCTTTGCATGTAACTCCATATTTGCCAAGAAAAATCTGTATGGTTTGGTGGCACAAGTGAATGGGTTGTGTTTCAGGGTAAAGTTGATTCAAGTGGGTATTAGGCACATTTCCTGGCCTATGCAATTCCTTTCCTCTCCCTCTTCATTGGAGTCTAGAACTGATCTGATTGAAAAAGAAAAAACAACACAAAAAAGCCAAACAAAAAAACCAAACAAAAATCACAACATTTTTTCTGTGTTATTCTTCATCCAGATGCCACAGAATGCATTTTATGGTAACATGGCAAAGGTGATGCAGTCAGTGGGTGAGAGCAGTTTGAACAGCTCTGCTACTGCCACCAAAGCTCTACACATACAGCCAGAATTTTGGGCTGATGTACAACATAAGATAAGGATGGTAATATATACTCTCTGTTCTTTTTTGGTTCTTAAAATTTTGAGGATGACCTATAATTAAGGGAGGGGGAACTAATGAATTTGGGATAGTGTGTTAGTTTTCAGTGGACTTTCATCTACTCAGACAAGGTACAGTTAACCCTGCCCGATGCCAAAAAGGTACAATAAAATGCACTACACATTTTTTCACCTTATCCTTTCCTGCTGCTCTTCTTGCCAGTATTTAGCTATCCTAATACAGGAGCATGTACTGGAGTATGAATGTTGTTATGGTAGTAAAGCACATATTTGTATCCATACTGTATAAGTAATAAATATTTGTTTAATTGATTTGAAAAGGAAAATATAATTAAAGGAATTCACATTTTCATAAAATAAAGCATACTTTTGGAATGGCAACCAACCTAAGAAACCTTGTACTAAAAGTCAGACACAATTAAGATTCCTAGACTTGCATTTGGATTTGGACACTGGCAATGAAATTCTACTCCTGTTGAAATCAGTAGGAAACTCATAAAGTCAGAACTCGCATAGAGGGGTTTTTTAAAGCAACTTTGCAAAACATTCCTAGGAACATAAGATATGAACAGAATAAAAATAAAGTACTCAAAAAACCCCTATCAAAAACACCAGAACAAAAATAGACACCTTATTAGAAAGTAGAAAAGAAAACTACTGAATTAATGAATACATTTCATGAATGAAAACCCGAAAAAAGATGCTGGATTCACAAGTAAGTGAATGACTGGCTTCCAATCTAAGGAAGACAGTGAAAGAGTTCTTGCATAATTTGTCAGTGAAGTTGGTTGCTATTTACTTTCTTCTCCAAATCTCTAGTTTTTCTGTTTGCTTAACATAGAAACACCTGGAGACACATGGACGTTAATGCAGACATGCCCAGAAGCAGCATCATTTCCATTAGTATGAATGCATCATAGGACCAGGGAGAAAGTTATGGGCCTGTTATTATGGTATTCACAATGCACTACTGTTTGTTGACCATGTCACAGTTTGTGGACACAGAAGAAAATATGACTGGGATGTATTTTTTTGGGAAGCAGATTTCCTTCCCTATAATGATACTCCAGCAGGAGCATGGCTAGCTTGGGACAAGGAGAAAGAGGAAAAATGATGGAAACACAAAATCATTTGGGATGGAAAAGGCTTTTCAGATAAAAAGGAGGTCTGTAGCAGGTGTAGGCAGCCAAACAGCTGAGCTTTTGACTGTGCATTTAGATTGTGTATTTTTTAGAAAATACAGCCCTGTTACCCTGCTGCTTCTTCACTTTCTCACTTCAGGAACTGGCTTAGAGAAAGGAGTAATTTACTGTAAAATTTGGGAGTTTGTAAGAGTTGATTTAATGTTGATTTGCAGATTTTAATGCACTTCCCTGCAGGATACTGCCTTGTGAAACAGTGTCATATTTGGATTTGGGTATTATCTCAGATCCATCTTTTCTCTGAACTTTTATGTGTTGACTTTTTAGGAACCACTAATGGAGCAGAAGGAATTACAAGTTTCATTCCCTTCCAAATATTTCATGTCGTATTTCATAGGGTGAATGTGTCTTATGACAAAATTGTTTCAGTTTTTCCAGCTAGCAGCAAAAACAGCCTCTTTTTTAGGATCAGCTTCTGGCTCAAAACATAAGCATCCACACAGAAATTTCTTGGTGTGTTTCAGATCTTAATTTTACATTCTACTGATGTAATTTAAGTTGGAAGTTGATCATTAATGTTTAAAGATAACTGATTTTGAACAGTAATACTTCTAACAATGTGGTGTTCCAGAGAAATAACTTGCAAAGCCTCAGATAATGCTCCCATTTCCTGGTGCAGCCCACTCTTAGCAATAATGTTGCCACGGAAACAGCAAAACTCTGAAAGAGAAGGAGGGAGATGGAGGCAATTTATCTTTTTTTTTTTTTTTTAGTTGAAGTAGGTTAACTAAAATTTATTAAAATAGTTTTGTTCTCAGGTTGTTTGAGGTTTTTTTCCCTTTTGTGTTTGGTTGTTTGTTTTCTGCTAGGGGAGGACTATAGCCTTTTCCTACAGTCTTTTGGGGGTTTTGTTGATGGTTGTTTGGGTTTTTTGCATAGGACAGTAACTGAAGTTTGCCTCACATCTAAGTGATGTGAGCCCAGTCTATGCTTTTATTCCTACAAAATGTTTTGCGGTAGTTATATAGTCATGGCACTGATGGGAAATTCGGTGCCCTCAATATTTCTGTCAGCTACATGATGAACCTCCCTTGTAATCACAGTAGGATGTAACTGAGTTATGTGTGCAGGTAAATCAGAGAAACAGAGGAATACAGAATATTATATATTAAGTACCTACAAACCGAACAGATAAAATTGTTTAGAAATATTTTTTCTTAAGGTTAGATTGTACATCTTTTTAGCTTGTCTAGATGTTACCTTGCTTTTCTGTCAACTGCATCATCTGAGGTTATCTCTCATAAAGAAAGCTGGATTAGGCTGAGTAATAAGTATGTGAGTAAGAGATTTTTGTTCTATGTCTAGCTCGTGTCGTGCAAAGAAAGCTGGTATTTTTCTTTCTCAATTAACTAATCAAGAGAAGAAATGTCCCCATAGGATATTAGAAATCTTTGTACCATTGAAATGCTACCTTTTTATTTAAAGAATAGACCATTTGTTAATATTAAAGATTCTGCAAGAACATTTACTAAAGCAGAGCATTAACACTTGTGTTCATCATATTACAATGTGAGGAATAGCATCCTATTTGCTGATGGCTTAAGGATACATCTTAGTAAGACTAATTATGTAGGGTTTGTTGTGAACAGAAATATGAACTATGATGGCCTTATGGCTACTTTTTTTATAGTATTTAAACTCTTAGCAACATCTATATTTATGTTTGTCTGACAGATAACAGTTTCTTTTAACTTAGGTAACCATAATTCACTTCGGATTTTTTTTTTCCCCAAAGACACTATCTTTCTTATTTTTCTTAAAACTAGTTTACTCCACAAAAAGCTTTACTGCCACTGTGCAGAAACCCTGGAAATGTGTAGTCTTTCAGCAGAATTTCAACAGTTTCTTACTTGAATAGAGTACATATTTATCCACAGTGTGTTATTGGAACTAGGTATTTTTGTAGATTCTATGATTAATGTTTCTCCAAATATGGGTCACTGAGAGTCACCTTTTTTACATTCAGGAATGTTCCTTACCACAGTTTGGGGAACATAGTTTTATTTCCTGTGTTTCCTCTTCATGGTCATCACATCATCTTACCTGGTTTAGCTCATGTATTGACAATGTCTCCTGTGTCTGTATCTGCAGCAATTTAGAACCTTTTAAACTTCAACAAAATGTAGCTTCTTCCTCTAATTTTGCCCCTAGTATCTGTTTTTTTCCCTATCCTTGCCTGTTAATACAAATCACTTGCTTCTGAAATACAAGCTGCAGAGGTATAGAAGATACAGAAGGAAAAAGGTGTCAGCTAAGGATAAGCCTGTGAGAGCTGCTTGCAGGAAGAAAAGGAGGAACAGTGGCATGAAACAAGAACTGCACCAGGATGAGAGGAGTGTCCATGAGAAAACAGAAATGAAAACTAACAGAAGCTGAAAAAGAAGTAATGGTCCAAGATGCCAAAATTACCACTAATTCATAAGACATGCTGTACTTTTTCTGAGGCAGTGTACACTCCCTCACTATGTATATATTTCCAGGATTATATCTTACTTTACATTTATTAACATTGAATTTCTACCTGCCATTCTATTACTGGTTCAACAATGAAGTCATTGTTCCATGGCCATTTATTAATCATGGTGGTAGTGTCCGACATATTTCTGGAAAAAAAAAAAAGGCTAATTTTCAACTTGTGTACACTTTATGAGCTGACAGCATAGATTGCAAATAGAGTTTAGAAGGAAATGGTAGTTTGAATGTCTTTCTGTGAATTGTGCTGTGATATTAACAGCAACAAGCTTGCTTAAGGCAGGCTTAGTATAGTCAGTGTGCAAGGTACAGGCATGGTTTTGAAAATGCCAAAGACATTATAAATGCTTTGGCAATAGCTAGAATGATCCAAATGCTAATTTTAATCGCAGTTTATGCCCCTTACACGGTCTCATTATTTCATTTATTATTTCCTGGACTTGAATTTGAACCTGCTGCCTGTTGGCCAAAATTATGCACTGTTTTTATTCCAGGAACTTTAAAGGCAAGGTTTTAAAATGTTCAGTTTTCCTAGTTTAGGGATAGATTTATAGAGATAGTTTGCCAATCAGACACTGAAATAAACCCTGGATTTCAAGCACTGGGTGATTCAGTGGCATCTACTTCTCTGTAGTGTCTAATGTCAGGTTTCCAGAAAAGCACTGCATTCAGTGGGTGTCTTGGTAGCATTTCTGTATGCAGTGAAATAGTTTCAGAAATCAGACCTTTTGCTGGTGCTCTGGGGAAGCTTTTGTCTTCTAGCTTTCACTCTCCCTTCAGTGGACTGATGATCATACTGAAATATCTACTGTGCTAACAGGGTAAATAAGGGGTAAATCAGTACATGCAATTTTTTTTCTAGCGAGGTTTTGGGTTTGTTTTGTGGTTATTTTTATGGTGCGTTTTTTGTTTATTTGTTTGGATTTTTTTGTTGTTGGTTTTGTTTGTTTATTTGGGATTTTCTTGCATCAGAGGTCTCCGAAGGCAAACCTGTAAAATCAGTGAATCTGCGTGTGCACACAGAGAGCAATCAAACATCAAATGAAATGTGCACATTCATGTTCCTGTCCTGGATGTAAATGAATTGGCTGAATGAAAGCAGTCGGGGAGAAGCACAGATCTGACTCCACGGTTTTCCTCACCTGCTACCCCTGTGGGCACCCCAGGTATTTCTCTGGCGACATCCTGTCTTCCGCGGTGGGCTTTGTGACCCTCTCCCCTCTGCTCAGGCGCCGGCTTCGTTTTCTGGTGTTGCTGCAAAAAGGTGCCGCCTGTGCTCGAAATGGGATCTTCCACTATTTAGCAAGGCTTTGCTGAATGAGTCATCAAAGCTGGCTGGTATTGGCTGGGCTGGTGAGCACCCAAGGGATTGCCTGGCAGAGCCTGCGAGGCCTCGCTTCATTCACAGAAATGTGGAGATGCTAGCCAGCCCTTTCATTCACCCGCACTTCAGAATCTCATTCACATTTTGCAGTCTTGCTAGCCGCTTCTAATGAAGACAGTCGTTCAGGAGCAGTAGGGTTTTCTGGGCAATAGAGACACGTAAAAATAGGCTGTGGTGTGTATATTTGCTGTTGCTATGCTAGGAGGATGAAGAGAGAAATGAATGCTGTAAGGATGCTGTAGCAGATCCGCAGTGAGGTGATGAAAGGCTGTTCTGCAGATCACTAGAAACCTGCTTTTACATTGACTAAGACATTGCAATTATTCATCACTGCTGGGATAAGAGGTGCTAACTTAATTCAATATGTCATGAATATACTAATTAAATACCTGTATTTGAGCTGACTGTTTCACTGTATTTGCACTTTGTATACTGCAGCCTTTAATAATGGGAGAAGGAAGGAATTCCATATGCTTTTTTCCTTTAAGTTCTGCTGCAGTTAGTCATGTATTTTAAAAAATAGCTAAGCACTATGCAGCTTCTCTGGTCTGAATTTGTTTATAGTCTAGTGTGTTGCCCTACATACAAAAGATGTTTTGCAAAGCAGATTGATTTATAGGAAAAAGCCAAATGGCTTGTGATGGGCATTGTGTATCACAATGCTGTACATATTTTGTCCTTGTTTGTTGGTTTGGTTTGTTTTTTTTAAGTAGGAGAAATGAAGTATCTGTTTTCTGCATGTTTTAGTACTTCTCAGATAAAGTGTTTGTGACTGACATGCTAAATAAGAACCATTTTTTTTTTATTTTTCACTGCAGGATGTCAGTTTGCTGCTACCTGGACTTTTTCATACGATTTCAGGTTTTTTAGGTTTTTCAGAATTAAACCAAATATTCAAGTGAATTGAAGGTCATCTTCATGTTTTTCTTCAGAGTGAATATCAGTGGTGAAAGAAAAAACATCTGTTAAGCCTCTTGTCGGACATCAGAAAAATACTTTTCTTCACACATAGGTACTTATGTAATTCCTGTATTAAAATAGAATGTTCTTGTGAATTAATGAGGAGAAGTATTTCTTTATCTATCCGAATTTGGATGTAACAGTTTCTGTCGGGACAGCATTGACAAAAAGGCTCTGTTAGGCTGTTTTTGTGAAAGAAAATGTTCTGTCATCTGTTTTGGAAACCTTTAAGGTGCCTGTGTTAGGCTGCATGCAGGGAAAGGAGAGAGGGGAGAGAGTGATATGTATGTAAATATTATTCAGGTGTTTGCTATTTAATTGTGATTTCTTTATAGATTCACAAATATGTAAGATGGAAGAATTTTAACAGAAGAATAAAGCGTGGTGTTTCATAAAGGCTATTAATTGAATTTTGAAGGTAATTGCCTCTGGTACTAAAAGGGTGGTGGGAGGGAATAGGAATTAAAGGTTGACAGGAAATATCTGTTTGAGAAGATAGGAAAAGGAAATTTGAGAATTGATTGGTGCTAGTGTGCTGTAAGTGGGTGGATGTGGGGGGTTTTTTTCCTTCTCTCTCTATCTCTCTTTTTTTTTTTTTTTTTTTTTTTGGGCTACAGGAAGTGATTTGCAGTGTTCACAGCCTTTTGTTGAAAAGGGTCCTTCTCATTTGTGTGAGTCATGCTTTTGCTGTGAGCGAGTTGGCAGCTCTAAGCACGACTGGGATCTCAGTCACAGAAAACTGTTACTTCACCCAACCTTAACAAGGAACCAAAAGAAATTTCTTAAAAATATATAATTTTTTTGTTTCACCTTATACTCTTTGATTTTTTTCCCCCCAAATCCTGTTATCCATCAGTGTTGTTATGAATCGCCTGCTATGTTAGTACAGGCATCTCCTGCACTGGCATCAGATTTGCCACAACATATGCAGGAAAGCAGATAGAAGGGCATGCTTCAACGTACCAAGTATAGCCGCTTCAGGAATGATTCTGTGACCTCAGCTGATGATCTTATTCACAATTTGTCCATGAACAGCAAGGTCTCAGCAGTTACTACGACTTCAACTTCACCTTCGTACCTGGTCTCAGCAGAGGTTCTCCGCAAGGACCAAGAAGATGGACCCACCACCCTGTGTACCCTCATCCACAAAGTGTCCCACTTGAAACTCTCTAACACGGGCAGCCTTTTGGGTATCAAAAACCTCTCCTCTGCAGTAAAGGAGCTTGCTGTCTCCAAGTTGCAGGGAAGCTCAAGTGCTTCTAGTTCAGCAGCAGGGGCTTCAGACAACACATGTAACCTTGTCTCTGCCACTTCGTGTTCTCAGCAGGACGTGAGCAAGATGAGTATGGGGAAAAAAGCACGGTCAGAGGAGATGCACCTGGGAGGTGAAGATTGGAATCAAAGTAGCAGCTTTGTCAATAAACCCTCTCAAGGATGGCTGCACTCGAGTGAGAAGATCCTGGGACCTGGTGTGACGTACATTGTGAAGGTTGGTCTGCTTTCTTCCATTCTCTGTTTTTATCAATGAAAAATTCTCTGCTGGTTTTGCTGACAGGCTAGTTAGGCTGAAAGGATCTCTATTTGTATATTGCTCTTTTGGTGCATAATACATGGAATGTAAATGCAGAAAGGCAGGGGTGGGAAGCTGTGTTAATTTTTTCATTAGAGCAAACCTGCAAATAATGTTCCACAGCTGTGTGAAAATACTGTTTGTAAGCTAAAAGCTGATTTTTTTACTTTTTGATTTGTGTTTTTTATTTTTTTTCTTCTGAATTTAGGTTTTCAGTGTTATCTAGCATACTGTATATATCCTGGATACGTAGACTTTCAATATGTCTGGTGCAATGTACAGAAGGAAAGAAGGAGCCCTTGATGTGAGAAAAATTGTTAATCATACATGATTTTTCAGTTCGAAAATACCTTTAGGGCAAGTGTGTTTCTAATCTGAAATGATATTTGGAATCTTAGAGCAGTAAGGCAGAGAGCACAATTCTTATTGTGTTCCACAAATAGAAATACTGTAGGGAGTAGAGCAGAAAAATGCAGCATGTTTTACATAATGAGGATTCAGCCACCTTAAATGTTATTGCTATTTTCAGTTCATTGATACAGCACATCAAGAACAAAAGTTCTTAGGTTTACAGGGTAATATTTCCATTTTCTTTGAAAGTATTTTGAAACCACCTGTTAAATTAGAACCTTCAAGAGAAGGGTGTGTGCAATGTTTTTGTAGTTAGGTAAGATTCTGGTTACACCTTTCTGCATAAAGTTTTAGTGCAGAAAGTATAAAAATAACATTATTGTCAGAATTCATTCTTCAGTTTCCATGTTTTATTTAACAAGTGGCTTTTGTACCTTAGATGTTAAACTGTTTCGTAGCAGACTATTAATATTACAGGTCTATTTTTAACCTCATCATATTTTTGGTGTAGGAGTCACAGTGTGACTTTATTTCAGGATGCTTTAAAACTGAGTGACACCCTTGTTACTTAACTCTCACTGCTTTTTCTCCAGTCTCATTATCAAAAGCAGAGTGCATATTTAACTGTTGGAGGACTAGGAGGGAATTTTCATTTCTTTCTATTAGTGGTGATAATAGATTTTGCAAGTGGTTGTAGGTTGAGTAAGTTGGCCAATTCAGAGCACTATTGAACTTGTACTGTCTTTTTTACTACTCTGAAATTTGCTGGAACTAAAAGAAGTCAGTGCTACCTTTCAAACCACAAGCTGCTTCTCTGTTACTCTTCAAGTGTCTTGGTAAAAATAACCCACTGATGCTAGACATAGTGATGTTGAGACACTGATGTTCTTTTGCACAGAAATACTCTGGTTATCAGAAAGTCATTTAGCATTTTCACCTTAGCTCAGGAGACTCAACCATTTCACTTTTTATTTCACTTAGGACATTATAGGTAGTCAGATAATGATTGTGAGAACTCACTGTTGCTGTTTGTTATTCTTGAAGAGATCATTATGAATCAGAACAAACACAGTACTCAATTTTTAAATTTTTTTCAGTGGTTGACCTACTATATGCTAGAGGAAGCTGATATCCTGAATTGAAAAGACAATTAAAGTTATATAGAAGTGTACTCACATTTAAAGTTAGTATTTAAACCATATCTAACACAGATAGGAAACCAAATATTTTTATTAGTGCAGGTGGTGTCAAATACCTGGAAGTGTGTTGATACACGTTGTGTATATCAGAATTTTCAAAATAAATCATTAGCACCATGGAACTTTCTTTTAGGTTTTTGTTAATCTCAATAAAATTTATGGAACCTAGGTTATTTTTTCTATTAAAAAATTTGGGCAATAACTTTGACTTCATGTTCTCCAGCACAAAAGTCACAGAACAGTTGTCTAAATGTAAAAACGAAGGTTGAAAATAAACACCAAAATAAATGGTTAATGAGTAAATGAAAATAAACCTGTCCTGATTAGTTCCCAATTTGCTTGTTTATTAGGTGTCTCAAAATCTTCCTCAGCAATTACAGATAAGAATAGAAGTGCAGTTCCCAAATCCTTAAACATTGTTTGTTACCGAGGCTTTTATCCATTCAGATCATCAAATCAATACACATATAATGTACAATGAAGGGAAACATTTCTTGGATTCCTCATGCTATATTGATTGTCTGGCGGCCCATGTTTAATTAGTATCATATGCCTTGCAGAAAATTCCATATTGCATTTTTTTAACAAGACAAAATTGAGGGGTTTTTTAACCAGCAAAACTTTAGTAATTTTCTGTGTAAATGTCTATCAGGTTACTATTTTCTCATTAATCCACATTCAAAACGTAAGCTTGGCCACAGGAGAGGGTTAACTGTAACTACTGGGAAGTTTGATAACTCTCATTAGAATCTGCTGAAGAAACACAAAATTCCTATGTGCAATGTATGAAAATTCTGAAACTTCACTGCTGTCTCCACCTTTTCACATATTACTCATTTTTAAAATGGGCAGTGTAACTGTAATGCTTAAAAATGGGTGTAGGCTTATGATAGACAGTAGCTGTATTCTGATTTTCATGTCTGTTGTGATGGAATTATTTTCAGCCATAAAAATGTTGGCACTTTCTGTATGTTTTTTTTTTCTCCCAGTATTATTTTAGTATAAAAATTTTCACAAAACCAAAAAAAAATACTAACAAATTAGATAATGGCCATAACCATATGAGTGGACATAAAGTGGTGAGCTACTGTTTTACTTGATGAACAAATTTAACCAATTATGAATAATGAAATAAAACCCTGCAACAAACAAATAGTTTGCTGTGATGGAAGTCACTGAAGAGCTTGGTGTTTTCCCCATAGCGGGACTGATCACGATAGGGAGAGATTATAAATGTTCATGTTGTCAGAAAAACAAATACATAGAGTAAAAAAAATTGTAAAACTGAATGTAATTTTTCAATGTAATCTGTTGTTTCCAGTGATAAATGTCTACTGATGAGTTTAATTGAGTAATGGTATAGAAATTTTGAGTTTTGCTACATTTAATTAAGAGCACAATCAACAGTCAAGAGGCAAATGTATGTCTATCTTTAGGTAACTTGTGGTTGGATTTTGTAAAAAGTGCCAATGCGTTTAAAATGCTGTTTCTCAGCAGCTCAAAACTAAATAAGCCAAAAATACTGTAGTATAATTTTATAGACCTATATGAAGTATATTTGGAAAAGCTAACAAGGTGTAAATCCAGGACTGTGGTATAGAGTGGAGGTGGGAAAATCTAGTGTTAAAAACCAGACAGAAATATAGAATCTGGAGGAGAGGAAGGAAGAACTACTTCATCCAAAAGAATCACCACAAGCCAGGCAAATATTTCAGTGACAAGCATATTAAATTATTACTATTATAGCAAAGTACTTAAAGAGTATGATCCTAACTGCAATTATTTCTTTAGCATTTTAACAATTTCATTCCTTGGGAGGAAATAACAGTGATTTGTATCTGATCTGATGTGGAAAATAGACATCATTGTCAAGCTGTTTAAACACATCACCAGGCTGAAGCCTCAGTTTTGCAAACATTCCTGCATGACACTGTTTATGTGAAGCATTCTCTTTGAAATAATTGAGGCTACGTCTGTACCCTGAAAGTTAAGGATGTGCTTAAAGATTAACTGAATTGTTGTGTCTCTTTGGTAGCTACCCCAGAGTTTGAAGCACAACCTTAAATGGAGCTAATGCACTGGAAACTGCAACATACGTGGCCTTCCCCTAAGAGACTCCAAGGCTATTTGGAATAATGTTTCTTTTTTTCTTTCTGTTCTAACCAGAATGGATTTGCTCTTGGGAAAAATAAAAAAAAAAACAAACAAACAAACCAAAAACAAACCCAAAACACCACAGCAAGACTTTTTAGTTTCTCTTTGATTGATGTTAAAATTTGTCTTCATTATAGAAAAAAATCGTGTGAGGTGTTTGTTTATTTGTTTTAATCAGTTTTAAATTCTGCTTCTCTCAGTCAAATTGCAGTAGTGTTGATGGTTAGTCACTGAGAACTTGACATGGCCAGAGTAAAAACATACTCAGTAGGATTTTGTGCATGTTTTTCTAGTAATAGATAACAGTCCCAGAGCATCCTGTTTGTAATGAGGTTTACATATCTAAGAAGTATGTTGTGTATTTCAGTCACATGGTGATAATAGGATAGAGGACTGACTTCAGTTCAGAGTGTGCTATCCTCAACACGGGTATCCAAATAGTGTTAGCAAAGACTAATGAGTCTGGCCAATTGCTGTGGATTTTAAAGCTGCATGCATGCAGATTAGGGGAGAGAGAAGTAAGTGACAAAGACAGTATTGGTTTTAGTAATTATTCCCTCCTATTGTGCCATATTCCTGTGAGATCAGTTAGTATCCTTTGCATATTATTTCCTGTTATTTGAAGTATGAAAGAATGATATTGATGTCTGTTGCTCTCTTGAAAACCATTCTTTTGATCTTCATGAATCTGAAATCCAGACACTATTGATGTTGATTTGAATAGTTAAAGTAAGAAATATTTTTGTTTAAAGTGAAAATTATACACTCTTGCTAGTTATTTATCCTGCAAGTTATATATATCCTACAGTTCTCAAATCTCCAGGTGAATTTAGCTGGTCAGTTTTGGAGGCAAACCTGCTTCCAGCCAGAATTCCTTCTCATTTTTGCTTGGAAATTGGTGGTTCATTTCTTTATTTGTCTTCCAGCCATGTTCACAGTAAGAATATCGTGTGACTAATGTAAATTTCTGCTGCTACAAACATAAAGAAAACACACAGATGAATCAAAATCTTCAGGGAAAAACCCATGCCTTTCTGTGCTGCTGGAGACAAGGTACTTCCCTTGTCCCAGTGACAGGATGCTTCTTTCTCTCTTAGCAGAAGAAAAATCTTGTCTCCACTAACACAATAGCTATACTTTTGCTGCAGCCTGGCTTTGTTTTATAGAAGAAACTTCAAGTGAATGCACAAAGTATCGATGTTAGATTTTCTGGTTGTTTGCAATGAAAAAAAGTCTAATTTGCCCTGCTACTGATACTCTTTCAAGATGATTTACTCCTCTAAGAAATGAAACAAATTTCATAGAGGAGGAGACGTTCAGTTCTGCTTCCCTGCAGTTCTACACAGTCAGGTAATACTAATTTCACTTGATTCTATATATTTATGACAAAAAGTGTTGCAGTTCTGCCTTGTCTGCTCCAGGCAGGTCTGAGGCTGAGCCTGCCCATTTGGGTTGTGATGGGAATAATACTGGGAACTATATTTCCAGTCACCCGTTGTCCTCTGGGTAGGATTAGGTGTAATTCAGTAAGGATAATCCAGAATGCTTGTTTAATAAATTAGATATTCCCTTAGGTTTTTCAAATAATTTTTCATAGGGCCAGGAAAGATTTCAGCCTCAAAAGACTGAATCAGATAATCCAAGTTACAGCTAAAAACTTAAAGACTAAAAAAAAAAAAAGGCCTTCGAAATTAGACCAAAAAATAATAGATAAAAATAAAGAGGGTGTAGGATGACACAAAGAAAAGAATGTGAAGTCAGAAAAAGCTGTCTAGCTCTTTTTTACCACAGCACCATCACAATATATTCACTGATGCAGTGATTTTTGTCTATTTCTGCTATCACAGAACAAATCCTGGAATTAGATACATAAATTGAGCAAATACCTTAAATAACAAGACTAGAAGAGAGATATTTTATCTTCAGATATTGTCTCAGCTTGCTCAGCAACATTTCCATTCTTCTGAGTATGTTGTTGCACTATGATGCTTTTATTTCCATTTTTGGCTCTTACTAGTTTAGGCATTATACAGGGGAGAGAATGTCTCATGGGATGGCAAGCATTGTTCCTGACTGACATTTAACACTGCATACCTCTGATGAAGTAATTATCAGAAACAGAATTTTCTCATTTTTCATGGACAAGCTACTTTCATTAACCACAGGATCTTTTAAAAGTACCCTTAACTTTCTAAGAAATTGGAATGTTTCAGAAACACTGCCTTTGTCACTACATGTTGAGTACAGTGTCATTTTTACTTACTTTTTGTTGTAAATTAGTTTTATAGAAAAACTAAGCAACAAGTACCAAGTAACTAGCAACATTGTATGAACTCTCTCTTGAAGTAGATTTATTTTTGTCAAGGAGATGGAAAGACAGGGCTGCGGAGCACAAGCTGGAAGCTGCAGGTGCCCATATTAATCTCATGGTAACTTTGGGACTCTTGGGAGAGGTGTTGGGAAGAGGTCTCAAGCAAGGCTGTTTGGGGCCATTAAGGGCCTAGTGGTTTCCCAGCCTCCTAGAGCTACTGTGCTTCTTCATGGCCTTTATGCTGCAAGGAAACCTTTCAGAGAGTTTTTGAGATACATATATAAATATACACACAAACATATATACATACATATATACATATACACACACACACACATATACACACACATATACATACATATATACGTATATATACACACATATATACACACATACATACATATATATACATATATACATATATATACACACATACATACATACACACACACACACATACATACATATATATATATATATGTATCTATGGCCCAGGATGATGATGTGCATTTGTTGTGTTTGTTCTGCACACTGGAGGTAATTTTTTGGGCACTTTTACTGAGAACATAAGAAACTATATCTTCAGCATAGGAAAGTTGAATATTGATAAAGACTTAGAAGGTCTGGTTTAATTGCTGAACTCTTGTGATGAAGCCAGAGACATATGTAACATTCATATAAAAAAGGACTCCTTCTCTGAATGTTTTGGATTTTTAGTTTTAACAGTGACAGGTCCTTCCTGTGTCACACCTCTAAACACAGTTTAGAGAGCATAACAGTATAGCATGTCAAATACTTAACATAGGTTTTGTATTTGGCATAGTGGAAAAGCACCTGTTAGATGTTTCATCCTGGTCTGTGCTTTAACAAAACTCCTCCTCAAGCAGTTCTACTTAATAACTGAGGTAGTATAAATTTGTTGAATAACGAGATATATTAACAGCATCCATATTAAACGTTTCAAATGTCTAATTTTGATTTTCAGCTATTGAAACTATGTTGTGTGTTGGTGTTAAAGGAATTCTGATGCAGAACATAAGCTGCTGTAAAGAATGTGCATGATGCTTTAAAGGGATGTATATCTTAGTAGATATTCAAGAGAGCAGCAGAATAATGTGGAAAGTGTTCACTGAATTAAAGTGTGCAGCTGTGAAAATGAAGCAATTCATCTATGGTACTGCAGTACATACTCAAAGTGGTTAACACTGCAATAATTGCATTCACGTATTATTATATATTTTTAAAATTAAAAAAGTAGAGAATTAAAGTATGTGGCTTTTCTTCCAGAGTGGAGCTTTTTTTTAAAGAAAACTTTTGGACCATTAAAAAAATTGAGGCATAGTACAAGATGTTTACAGTTAAAATCATAGAATAAATCATTGTCTAATGTGTGAACTTCTGATACTAGCATTTCGGAGGTTTTGCATGAAAAAAGCATCTATCTGTAAAATAAGAACATAAGAAATATTTTTCATGCAAAACTACCGAGATGGGAGGGGGGGGGAAGGGAGGGTTGTGCAGTCTTGTGAAAGCATGGTTCATTTAGCATCTGCACAAATATTTATGACCATGACACTGGCAATCTTGTTTCATCTACCTATAAGTAAGAAATAAGAAAAAGGTATTTTCATTGAAGGTGTTTTGTTTTCAAGCCCATTTGAGATGGAGATTAGAAAATTGTCAGAAGCAGAATTTGTTTCTTATTTACATCTTTCCCCATACTAGCAAGAAATCAGACCTTAGAGTTAACTGAAGAAATTGCTTTGCAGGATAAGATGAAATATGTTCTTCTTTTCCTGCCTGAATCTTTCACCTTTTTAAAGGGGTTTTGTTTGTGAGATGCTGCCAGAATTCTTTAACAGAGGACAAATTTAAAACCACTATTGACACCTAGTGAAAATTGTTGATGTATACAAAACAGAATGGATTCTTCTTTTCTTACAGAGGTTTATGGGACATACTTTTATTTAATTATTTTCCTACAGGTAAGATGTTCCAAATTCTCTTTTACAATTAATAGAGGGAAACTGTATGCTGAAATACAGTGAAAATATTGCACATTGTTGCACAGCTTTTCTTCAGATATCTCTTATCCCCAGCAACTCTTAATATTTAGTCATGTAAAATCTTCATGAGTCTTCAGAGATGTGTTAACAGACATGGAAAGTAATGCTTAGTATTGCTTAGTATTGTTTTGTCTTCTGTCCTGATGTTGGTGGCACTTAAGTATGTTCTCTTTTGCAAACACTATGCTCTCTCTGTGCCTCATCTTCAGCAAGATTTGGAGGCATTCAACAGGTGTTCAAATCTTCTTCAGGGCCGTTTTGTTTATATGAATCTTTGGCTACTGAAAAAGGACTTTGCAGGTTTTCTGATCTTTGTGGGAGAAAAAGGAATAATCTGTTTCCAGCTTTTTGAGAGTGTTGGTGAATCTTGATAACATTTTGTGTATAATATGTCAGTTTATTAATACATGCATACAACTGCCAACTAAAACTTTAAAATAGTTGTAAATATTATATACTGCATTTCAAAAGTAATAAAAAGTTGTAGGTTTTTTTGGACTCAAGGAATTTGGGCAGGCTTTTTACATATCAGTGGCCCTGTATATTTGAGTATGTTTCCAGTTGATGGATAGGATTTTAAAGCCTGTGTAGAACAATATATGCATACATATGTATAATATACATAAAAGTGAATATATGGAAATAAAAAATTTTTTTTCCTGTTTAGGTGCATTCTTTATCACTTGAGCAACTCAGTGCAAGAAAGATATGTAAGATAGAAAAATGTAATTGCCTTCCTTTTATTAGAAGCTGATTTTTCTGCTTTTAGTGGGTTAGACTTAGGATGAATTTATTTAGATGAAAAAGCTTCACAACCTTTCAGTCTGAATTAGTCATGGCTAGGCACTTTGTTTTATAGTTGATCCCAGAATTTCTGTGGAAGTCAGTCTAGCTTTACTTATGATTGAAAGCCTTTATGAAAATCCTAAGGAAAATCACTATAAAAGGATTTATGTGATTAAAGTCAGATGCCTAGCAAATACTCAGAAATTCACATTCATGCAGTGAAAATTTTGAAACATGAGCTCTTTTTTAATAATTTTGTACTGCAGATGATAAACCAACATTTTTTCTGTTTGGAGCAGCCTCCTGTGAAAATATTTTATAACTCAACTATGGAGTTAAATCAAGGGGTTATGAAGGCTACCTCATTAAACAAAAAGTTTTATAGCATAGTTTTAGCAGCATTCCTGTTATTGAAATCACAAGCATCCAGTTCAAAGCGTAAAATAGAGAAGTAAACGTAAGTTGCCAAAATAGCATTGAATTATACTAAAAATTTGTTAATTAATGAATCAAAGCACATAAGTCAGAGAATTAATATTTGGGAAGCACTGATTTCATGCACAAAATACAGTTTTTTGCCTCCGAAATCCCTTTATTTATTACTGTTTTGCACACCTGGCCCTTGTGTTTGAACAGAATAAGGCAATTCATTGAAAGTGTTGGCTATCGTTCACCAGTTAAGAATTGTTATTCTGCTTATATTGAGACATATAATCTATTTTTATACTACATACACCTGTTATTGTACAAGAAGAAATAGGAATGAGCTACTTATTGGCCAAAGTTGGATGTATTCTTGGGAGAACTGTGTTCTTTCATACATTGTTGAAGAAGTGAACCACCTGTTTCCAAGTGGAACACAATTGACAGTCATATACATCATCATTTGTACTATTTTAGAAGCTCTGTTGGTTTACTTGTCTCAGGGAGCATTTTGTGATGATAAATTTGCAGCTGAATGGTTGATGCTTATTTGTAGTTGAACTCTAAAGGAGATTTTCTGTTCCATTTCAATGAATTCTTACTTAGAGTTTTCTATCTGGATTGGAACATGCATTCTTTAATGAGAAAAAAACCTTTGGGGGAAATATTGATTCACTGTAAAGCTCTATACATGATTACTTACTGGTGTAAAAATTACCAACTGCAAAAGTATGGAAGCACTTTTTGTTTTTCATGGCAGCATATGCTTACGATACATTTTTGGTACTGGACTCTGGCAATGTCTCAATATAGGGCCTTTTCCTCATTCAGAACAAAGCTGTCAGTGTTTCTTTCATGCAGGATTGCTGCTCCCTCAACCAGGTATGCCATTCAGGAAAGCACAAGGCTGAGGTACAGAGTGGGTGCTTTGGCATATGCTGGTAGAGCACAGTCCTCCAGTACCCTCAGAGACCTACCTATAATATGTATGAAGACATGTCTTGCCCCAAAGTGGGGGAACGGCAGGAGGTGATTGCATGGCCGGGAGAATAAAACTCATGTTAGGTAAGATCTCAGTATCATGTTATGTGTTGGGAGAGAACTTCAAGGCAAATTTATTTATATCCTAAAGTACCAGAGAAACTGCAATCTCTAGCAGCTGACTTAAAGCTCTATGACTACTGCTTAGACAAATTTATTTCTCTCTGAATATCCAGTCTTGGTTCTGCCCACAACTTTTTCTAATATTATAACTCACTCTACATTAGAAATGTCACAGAATGAATTTTCCATTCCATTCTTCTCTTTGAAGTATCTAGGTACACTAACATAAATCTGAATGGTCGTTTGCATGCAGGACCTTCTTCCAACCACACTCATCTGCTGCTAAGTTGATGGTTGATTTTCAAAGGCTGCCTCTTCTTTCTGTTAAGTGCTTTGCCTTATCAACAACACCTGAAGTGAGAGGGTGTCCCATAGGCTTCTGCAATGCCAGAGCTGGGGTGAGATACTTGCCACAGTTATGGTGGCACAGTGGTTCTCCAGCTATCAGGAAAGGGTTTCCCTGAGGTTTGAAAATCACCCTTTTCACATTGGGAAGCTCTTCAGGAAAGAAAGGAGAAAGGAAAGGTAAAAAGAGAGGAAAAGACCCATAAAACAAACAAACTAACTAACCCAAAGAAAAATGTTTATTGCACACAAGAGGGCGTGTCTTCAGAAAATACTGACTTTTCAGTGATACAGAGAAGTGCCTCCCTGTAGTGCTAGGTTCTGTTCAAGTTTTACTTCATAAGTGGTCCAGGCCAGCTAACCACTGAGTCCAGAAGGACTTACCAAACTCCCAGCTCTATGTCTGAGTTGGGTAGCTTAGCCACATCCTTGGGTCAATGACTTGCGTCAAATGCATAAAGGCCCTTGATATATACTCTTTTTTAGTACAAGTGCAGTATCTCTATATTTAAAAGATTTCAAGTATTAATTAAATCAATTCATATAAATCAAATACATGTAACTACTCTATGATCTCCCTATGAAGTAAAGAAAATATATGTTTTGATAAGCTATCTTCTCTTTTTGTGCTCCTTTGTTTCTGACTAGCTGAGTTAAGCAATTTCGTGGTGCGTGTCTCAGTCAAATTACTAAGATAATCAAGGTAATAAATGTTCAGTTAAAGCACAATTAAAAAAATTAGGAAGCATTGTGACACTTCCTACTTTTCTTTAACTTAATTGATTTTATTAAAGGAAACACTTGATTAAAGCTCCTTGTTAGTGTTTTGGTGTGGGTTTTTTTCCCCTCTTTTCCTTTTCATGCATCAATATGGTTCCTAACTGGGTCCACAGTTACATGTGGAAAAATTTACTGTCTTAAAATCAAGTGCTGGGCTGTTACTATTTTTGTATTATGGCCTGCTTGTTAGGATGCATCTGGATTTAAAACTTAATAAGTTTTAGAGTAGATAGAAAACTTGAAAGTAAGTTGTAATTATTGTGGACCATTGGGGAACTCTCTTGGCACATTTCACAAACCCCCTTGGCTGTTAGTGATGATCCCTGAAATTAGAAGGAACTGTCATTTTGATGCATAAATAAATGGATATTGTAGAAGCAATAGAATCTGAATTGGAAATAAAAGCTCTTCTTTTGGAATAAGAGTGTCTTCAACTGTAATTAACTAGCACTGGTCAATCCATACTGCCTACTCATTTACTTTCTTGGAATAATTTAATTCTGGACTAGCTCTTTGGCTAGTGAGAATAACATGTAAAACAATAACAACCCACAAAACCAAACAAATTCCCCTCATCCTCCTTGCCCACCCCCCAAACCCAACCAAACAAATCAACAAAAGGAATAAAAATGTAGGCATATGACTTGAGATATTGCATAAGCAACAGATATGAGAAAGTAAAAAAAAATGCTCACTTTTGCACATTGCAAGTAAAAGCACAGCCCAAGCCCACAAATGAGTAAATTGCAGAGAAATGACCAGTTTATGACAAGGTATCTTACTTCTATTTTCAGGACTTAGATCTCCATACAACTCTCTGAATCCCAGGAATCAGAATTTATTTTTTGAGTCCCTAGGCTATTATCTGCAGCTGTGCAATATTAGAGCATATTTTGGATACATCAGTGTTTGAAGGCACTGGCCAATTTTTGGCTAACAAAGGAAGTGCATGTCTCTTTGCTGATATAACCAACCATGTTATCTCTTACATAACTTCTACACAGCAAGTACAAGCTGCAAAGTAGTGAACCACTAAGATCTGATGATGGTCATCTGGTTACGTGATTAAAAACAGTTAATCTAAATTTACTAAGAATGCCTATGCAGTTCTGATGGGCTAAGGATACTCCAGTAGTTTGGATTCAGAGATACAGAATTATTTTATTTGAGAGTAAGTAATGGGTAGATCTTTATGCTACCTGTGTACAGGGCAGACACTCTTCTGCTAGATGTACTTATAGCATTCAAGCACTCAAGCATTTGTGGCTCCCATGCTGGAGCTATACGGAGATACACCCTCACAGAATCACAGAATAGGTCTGGTTATGTTTTTATGAAAGTGTTTCTTGCTGCTGTTACTGCTTACTTCTGGGTCCAACAATCACAGAATCATAGAATCAGTTGGGTTGGAAGAGACCTCTCAGATCATCAAGTCCAACCCTTGATCCATGGAGGATTTCTTCCAGTAACTTAGTGTTTTTACAAACATGTTAGGAAACACTGAACAAGGTTGTTCATATTCATGGAGCAAAATGCATCTCTGACAGTGACTGCCCTCATTTGCTTTTTCTCTTGGCTCCAAGCACACGAATGCTCTCAGTGCTCGTGTGATGAACTGTCTGTTTCTGACAGATGTTGGGAGAACTCAATACTCTCCCTTACACAGGCTTCAGTAAAAGATTTTAGTTACTGAACTAGACTTTCTGTCTGAGTCATAGTGAAGACAGGTATTTTAAGAAATACAGAAGATATCTTCACATGTGGAACAAACCGGAAATCCAGGCCTTCTCTTGCACTAACCTGGCAATATTGTAACGAGTAAGGCTGTTGGAACCTCACACAATGAGAGATATAGGGTCCCAGGTATATATGGCACTGTTCTTCAATTTACATCTGCTTCATGAAAGGTCCAGTTTAATACACAAAAGAATAATTATGAATCTAAAATCTCTGAATGGGAAGCTATACATATGTGTGTGTGTGTGTGTGTGTGTGTTTATATATATATATATATATATATATATATATATATATGAAATACTTTTTTCATGGAATATAGTACCTTTCAATGAAGGTATACAAGCTGGAAACTCATTCAGAAATCAGAAAGTAAACAGAAGATAGAATGTTATCTGAGAGAGCTTGGAACTGGTAGTTTGAAATCCTCCTACTTCAAGGTGGGCTGCATCTTGGTATATTTGGTTCCTGAGCAATGAGAGAGAGGATGATAGCGGGAGCTCATAAATTTCACAGCTCACACTAGCTGATTGGTTAGAATATTCATTAAGTGCTGGGTGAAGAGGAGCTTTTTTTAGAAGTAGACTGTTTTGTAACTATATTTTTAATGTTTCATGGAATGCCTAAAGCAAAAGATAGCATTTCTTTTTAATCAGGGTATTTATTTGTTGAAATAAATGAATAATTTATTTACTTGCTATCTTGGTTGTATGTCTTCTTTCTGTGGATCCTTGTCAGGATGTACTTCAAATGGATATTTTTAGAGAGCAGTGTTGGTCTTGGGGAATAATTGAAGCATAGCAGTAGGTGAGTTATATGTCCCTGTAGTTGGCCTTTGGACCTTTTGAATGTCAATTTTTATAGTAATTTCGTCACTTGAAAACATGCTGTGGTGATTAAGTGTTCACATCTTTTATCCCAGAAAATCAGTTGCCATCTTTGCATTGATCAGTCAGGAAAACTGCAAGCCTTATTATGTTGTGTTCAGCTGTCTCCATGATACACATAAAACAAATACAGGGTAATTTTTCCATTTGACCTCCCTTCAGTCTGACCTTGTCTCTACTTTTGTTAATGCAGATCAGGTAGTATGACTCAAAGGAGTCTAAATGCACGCCTTCTAAATATGTTTATGGGTATTTGTCTAATTATTTGTCTGTTTATTTTGACAGTGACTTGTGTGCACATGTGTTTGTGTATTTATTTGCACGCCTGCATGTACTTGTCAACAGACCTTCCAAAGTTTGCTTCCAAAATGCTGGACCTGCTTTTCAAATTTGTACAATTACTTTGCTTTAAAAGGCTTGTGGCAAATACAGACAAGTTATGTAACAAGTACAATCCAAGAGTAGTTTAGTATTGAGAGATCTAAATTAACAGGTTGATGAAATAACGAAAACTCAGTATTTCTGTAACAAAAAATCACACGGTTACCTTTGAATACTTATACCATATACAGCACATTTAATTATAAAAGCATCCTGTATGAAATAAATATTTGGGAAATTTAAGCTACAAAAGCTTCCTAGGACTGAAACAAAACTACAAAAAAAAAAAAAAGTGCAGGAAAATCATTCATTGCTGTTTATTGGTATAAGTTAAGTTACTTCAGATAATTATCTCAAGTGATGTTAAAGAACTGAATCTCCAAGAAAATAAAATCACCCTCTGAGATATACTTAAAAGTAGAGTTAATGGCTTAACTTCCTTCATCAGAGCATGAAAATGTCATTCTGGATGTTTTAAGTACTTGGGCAGAAGTATATGTAAAAAAGGAACCTAGTTGTAATAAAATACAAGGATTATCTAATTTTGCGCTGCTAGAGGACAGATGATAATCTAAACAATTTGAGAGTATGACCCTTAGCTTGAAAGCTCCATGTGCCAGAATCTCTACAGACAAGAGATTTTCCATGAGCATCATAGAAACATTCAAAAAACAGAAGATTGTTGGAGATATCTAAAATATTCTAGGAAATGGATCTTGAAACAGTCCTTCCCAGAAACTGTGTGCTATCATAATCCAAGTGCAAGTAATTTAACAAATACAACTCACTTGATATTCTAGCTTTGTATTCAGCATTGTAATGATTTCACAGCATTTGATAGAACTAAATAATAATGAGCATGTGAAAACAAACTAGATGCTGCCTCATTTTGTAAACAGTTTGTGGCATATATGTTTCCATGGAAAAAACTTTTTGAAATTCTAGATATTATAGTTACTGATGCAGTAATTCTCTAAATAAAATATAATTTTCTCAGTGAAAATTAAATTCCTAAACAGGCACAAAAATGTGGTCTCACTTGATTTTTGTACCAGTTTCATGCCCAAATAGATTGCATTATGCTACGAAGATACCAAAACTGATATAAAACTGATATAAAAGCTGATATCAACCCACAATACTAGAATAACATTATCAGGCTCATGATGTAAAGACTTATCCCTATATCTTCTGACTTTCAAAAGTTGGGTGTGTGGTTGAATACTTAACTACAATGCAAAGATACTGCCATGGAATATGCCATTCATGAGTTTGTTTGTACAAAGCCAGTATGTGACAAGAGCTGTAGCTCTGGTAGACTTTAGCACATGCAAATTATGACCACTTTTGGAAGCAAGTCTAGGAAGATTCACCTGCATTTTTCTCAATCTTGTCATAGTTACTGTTACATTTTAACATCTTGTGTAATGATACTTTTTTTTTTTTTTTCACAGAGATGCAGGGTAGAAATCTGGGTCAATAAGTCTGATCTTTTCTTAAAATTAGCTAACCTTCATGCCATTTCTTTCATTAATGACCCTATTAAAGCCATCTTCCTGCATAGGTTATTAGTATATTTTGTTAGTATTTTCCTATATCTTTATACTAGTGTAATTAATGATATTACTAAATCCCGTATATCCCTGAGCTGTTTATTAAGGATTGGTTACTGGTACTCTTTTCAGCTTGCCCTGCTATAATTTGTCTCTTTTTTTGTTCTAATGAGACTTAGTTCTCTCCCTCTTAAATAAGTTTATCCTACTAACCAGTCCTAGATGAATTTCCTTTACCACACTTCCTTTTTATGTAAAGATTATTTTTTACCTTGGTTAGCTTGATATCTAAAATAGAACAATTTAAGATAGAAGAAAATGAAATAGTATATCAACCTGTTATAAACTAGATGTGTTACAGTGATTAGCTTAAACATAAAATGATACATTGAACGAAACATGAGGCTTCAATGAAATAAAATGTTTATGGAACAAATCTGTGACATAGAACAGCATAATCACAACAACCTATCTGAGGCATAGGATAAATGAAATGTAAAAATAAGAATTGTGCAACGGCTTTTAATGGTTAGCTGCATTTTCTCCCAGAAATCAAGCATAATTATAATACATTTTCCAACTGTTCCTTTTTCCTTACAGTACTTGGGGTGTATAGAAGTTTTACGCTCAATGAGATCTCTTGACTTCAATACTAGAACGCAGATTGCAAGGTAAGACTTTGTACAACTATGTTTTTTAAAGTAACTTCTGAGTTGTGTCCTCAAAGTGGAAAGGCTGGGAAGATGACAAAACTCATAGTAAAGAATTTTTGGATACCATCAGTCCACTTTGTAATTTTACTTTTACAGGTAAGTCTCTGACTTGGTAGTAATACAACTCCAACAAGGCTTAAAGGATATTTTCTTCATGGATTTTTGATATGGCAGGAGCTACTTTAGAAAATGTTTGCCTGTTTATTATGCCAAGTAAGGCACTTACCTGCTTTCCAATTTCATGATATTTAAGCCAATGAGAATTAGAATATTTTAAAAATTTATGATGTATTTGTCAAAATTAGTCTAGGGAGCTGGTTTGGGGCCCTGTGTTTATAGGTTTTAACGTTAATTTCTTATGAAAACTTGTCAGAATACAAACTATCTGCACAAAGGATATTAATTAAAATGTATAACCACAATGACACCAGAGAAAAAATGAAATAATGTTTTCTTTTTCAGACTATATGTAAGAAACAATAAGCTTGTAATAGTTCTTATAGCAATTCTTTTAAATGCGTCATGGTATTTTTGTAAGAGCAGTACATAAGTACAGCACTGTCTAAAGAAGCGACCATGAATCATTTTTTTTCTAAGAAGAGTATTTTTTGAGAACTATGGAAAATGGTGTTCTGCAGGCATTTTCACTTGAAAACCTGAGTCATTGATTTCAGAGGAATGTGGCATTCATGTCTTCTAGCAAGTAGAGACTACATTTTCAAGTTCTGGGTTTGAAATAATGAAGGAATCCTTTCTAAAGAAACACATATAAAGCGATATGACTGGATACAGGGCTTGAATTTAACCTCTTTGAGACACTGTACAGTTGTCAATAAGTCTACCATAAACCATTTGTCTAATCATAAACAGCTGAGTGTTTCTTTTATCAAATGAGAAAATTCCTTGATTTTAGGCATGCATGCTGATCATATGGTCTTTATGCATTGACTTTGAGTTACACTTGCATACAGCAGCTTTGAATTGGACCCCACAAGTCCTCAAAAACAGTTAATAATTTGTCAAGATACTGCATTGATAAGAGGCATAAAAGTACAAGGACAGGTAAATGACAGAATTCTCTTTTTCAGGCAATGTAGACTATGGAGACATTTGGGAATTTTACTACTGTGCTTTTGAAAAAACTCATGTCTGACGTAATTGCAGCAGTGAACTTTTAAAATTATTTCATGTCTAAGCAGACTTGTAGTTCCAATGCAAGTGGTGTGTTTGTGTTTACCTCTTGGAAGTTCAGTGATACTGGCTAATGAAACAGTTGTTATAATTGTTGGGTTTGTTTTCTATATCTGAAGGGGAATTGAATTAATCTTTTTTTTTTTCTGCAGGATTTCCTTTGCTATATGTCTTCATTGGAAAAGTGTTGCGATTTTCTTAGTATCTAGCTTGAAGGCACTACTCTGCCATTAATAGTTAAGCGTATTTGGTGATCTGAAAGCAATATCATCTATGCAAACAAAATATCTGTGCCTTGTAGTTCCTTCAATATAAAAATGCGTCTTGTCTTTTACTGTGAAACAAACTTAGAATTATATATCTTTTTTAATGTTGAAGTTATAGCATGTTTGACTACATGGTGGTCATTTTGTTGTTCTGTCTTCCACTGATCCTATCTATAGCACAGGATATTTTCTCAAGCAGGAAGCTGTATCTTCCTGTTTTGCTTTTTATTTTGCATTTACAGTTTTCTGTTTATCATAAAACAATGAAAACTCATCATTTTGATCATGTAGTTCTTGATCTAAAACTTTTTCTTTTCAGGTGACTTTTGAATCAGAATATAGCATCTTAGACTGCATTTCATTTCATTCATCTGACTTCAGAAATATCCTTGTCATGTCTTAAGTTTTCAGTACTTCCATGCTTTGTCATGTAGCATTTATCGTACAAGCCTATTGTTTATTAAGCAAATATTATTAAGGAATTGCTAAAATTCACATGTGCTGATTAACTTTCTTGTGTATATCAGGAAACCTGACATTTGCCTTAACTTATGTCCTGAATTAATAATCCTGGTACTCTGATATTACAGGCACCAATTCCCTCTTAAGAAGACACCTGGCACCAAATGGCCTGTGCAGCCCTTTGATTACAAATAAAAGCACCTGAGTGTTACATTTACGTCCATTATGTCGTACATTTATTTTTAGGTATGGCCATTGCTGATTTCTCAGCAGCTGCCACCAGTAAAACTGTCCCTTTAACCTGATGGGTTCCGATGCAGTGTGATTGAGGTCTGGGTCTACAGATACAGTAATGTTAGCTGTGTCTGCATCAGTTGAGCAACCTAGATACAAAGCTGCAGTAAAAGCTTTGCTATCTAAATTTCTCTGTGCTGTTTCCTATAACTGGAGAAATTGATTCTACTTCGTGCATCAAACCTGTTTGATCTGTTATTCTTCCAAGACCTTGCAAAACCAGTCACAGAAGAAAGTGATGTGTCTTGGGCCGATGTGCCTTCTGACATTATGTGCTATTTACTAAATATGATTTAAAAACAGATAGAAAAAAATGAGTCAAGTTACCTGATTTAGTGTGAAAGTCTGGATGCATCTCTTCCTAAATAAGCAAAGCATTGTGTTTGACATGTACAAAGCACTTACTGCCCTTCTAGCACTGCATCATGTCCCTTTCCCTGCCTGCTTTCTTACTTAATTACTTTTTCTCCTTGTTTCTGAGCTCAAACAGGAAGACAGTCATTAGGAATTTTGCCTTTACCTTCTTTCTGTATTCTTGTTATTGCATATGTGACTTTATGTCTCTTCTAGCCTTCAGGTTGAACAAAATCCCAAAGTAAGAAACCACTGAAAGAAAAAACTTGTGTGGCTTAGTCATGGGAAGGTGAGATACGTAGTCTCTGCCTCTACTGAAAACTCTGGGTATTATTTTAGACAAACTCTTAATCCCAGTCACAGACAACTCTGTGATTAAATGAATTAGTTCTTGTAAATGGCACTTAAATGTTGAGTGAACATTTAGAAATTACTTAAAAGTTGGGCTAAGATTTTCAGTTTTCTAGTGAGTTAGAGATAAGAAATCAATAAGAAAAGGTTGCCCAGATAATTCAAATGGCTTATAAAATCACAGCTGTTATAATGCACTAGGAAAGCATATACATCAGTGTATATGCATGGTCCTGTCTAACAAATGAAGAACTTTTGCTTCAATTTGAGGAACTGCATTGAAGCCCCAGTGTAAACAGTTTGGTCTGCAGTCTTTTCTTCCTTACTGCAGTCACATGAAATATCAGTTCATGCCATCTAATGCTGTTATACCTAGCCTGTAACTTGTGTTTGTTTGCTTTTTCACTTTTTGTAAATTAAAACTTTAAAACTCACACCAATATGTTTATCTTCGAGTGAAAGCAGTGAGCAAGCACTTTCACATCATCCTCTTCATCAATCTTAACAACCTTGGTGGTGCTTTGCAAAGGTATGGTTGTCCTAATTTTGTAACTGATTTGAGAAAAAAGAACAGCTGTTTACAATTTATAATAGATTTTTCCTCTTTATCATTATGCATTTGAAGTCTCAAGATTCTCTCACAAGAAGAGAAGTAGAAGAACTAGAGTAGTATAATCACTTGTATTGTACTTACTCTTTTCTGTAATGAATGTAATGTCATGTGAATTCTTGAGCAAATAAATGGATGCACAAGACAAGGGTCAGCAGTTATACATAATGATAAATGGAAGCCAGCTGAATCCATCTGTTGCATCATTAATTATCCAGTGATAATTCTTGTAACACATGTGAAGTCAAGATGACTTTCTTGAGCAGCAAGACGAACAAAAGCATTTAATTTTCAACATAATGGAGGAACAGGAAGACTAGCAGATGAGACCAGTGAGCTAACCACAGAAGGCAAGTGGTTAAGGTTCATCTAAAACCTACCATCATCGTCCCAGAAAGGGTCATTCTTAAGCATCTGTGGCCAGGCCCTTTGCTCCTTTGGGCCTTTTATTGAAAAAAAAAAAATTAAAATTCATGTAAAATTCTTTTGCAACATGTGCAGTGTTTGCAGGTCATGTAATATGTTTGTATGCTTATTTTTGAGCTGTTCTATTATAATGGGTCTTCACTTCTGTGTTGTATGCATGAGTGAGTTACACGCTGGTTTGAATTAGATGTTGCATGCACTGTTTGTTGTACATCTGCGTTTGGACTACAAGGATGCATTTTCATTGGCATTTAACTGAATGGCCTTGGTTTGCTGCATGCCACGTCAGAAAGTCACACATCCCCATGCTAAGTAAAACATTATGTTGCATGCTCTGTTAATAGCAAGGAGATCAGAGTACTGAAATACTTCGTATCAGCATTGGACCCAAATCCAAACTCTGATCCCAGCCCTCTCCATGTGTTTTGGGCTGCACTATTGGAAAGGAATTAATTTCCAAATTTGTGGGCTCAATTTTATTAATAAAATTATTAAACCAAATGCATTTATGCCAATATCCCAAGCTTTTGGAAGAGAGATGGTGGAAGTCCAAATTTTAGACCTGGATTTGAGACCAATCCTAAACAATATGAATGAAGTTCAGTTGATGAAGTGTTTCAACTATATCTGTATTCTTTGCAGAAGTCCATTGTCAGCAACCATCACTGAAAAAAGGATGGAAGACATTGAAAAGGAAGAATGTTTCTCCTGTGATTTTTGAAGGTGGATAGGTAATATGTTATCTGCAGTGAATTCTATATTCAGCGTCCTTCTTAACATGTTGTCTTGCTTAGAAGGCAAGTGTGGTTCATCTCTGCTTTATGCTATATGTACTCTGGATGTGGAATTGTGCTTAAGTAATGGTGCTTAGGGGATGGCAGATCTGCAGTCTGGATACACATCCTTATGCAGCAAGAAGTGTGCAGAGTTATGTCTGAGTCAGAACTGGGAAGCACAGAGTGCAAACTACTGCTCAGTTCACCAGGAAGCATGATTCTCAGAAGCAGATGGAGACATCCTTATAATTTGTACAGCACACCACTAAGTGGGGCAATTACAGCTATAGTATGTATGTATGTATGGCCAGACTTCGCGAACGCAGGTTTGGGCAGAGCTCTCCCCACGTGGGTGTGCCCTTCCAGCCTGTGCAGTGGATTTTTTAGGTGAGGCACAGCGTGCACAGAACTGGC